>CM077148.1:183646271-184313588 GCA_039583875.1 Platanthera guangdongensis
TGCATTCGATCGTAGCTTTTCCCGGTTCGTTCTTTAAACCCTGCAATCAAATTTTTTCACCCTTCTTTTTCTAAAGTGGGTGGCAGACCGATTCCCCAAACCAATTTCTTTTATGCAGAGATCACAAAATAACATCACTTCAACTGACTCTCAACTCGCTACGATTCCTCTTTCCTTTGGATTTACCATTATGCTATAAACTAATAAAATTAAAATAACAATTACTAATCAAATGCTAGCCCAAAAGTTATATACACAAAATTGAACAAAAAAAAAAACCAAAAAAAAAAAATCTCACACACACCACACACATACGAATCCCAAAAAAATCACACAAACTCAAACTCAAATTCACACACACACACACACACATCCATACTCATACACATTCACAAACTCAAATTCACACACATACATAAACACACACACATTCATACACACACACACACAGAGACATATTCATATACATACCCAACCAAAAATACAAAAATACACACACATACAACCATACACCCATAAAAAAAATCTAACAAACAAACACACACACACACACACACACATATCCTTACTCATTCACACACTCATTCTCATCCACAAAGTCATATACACACACTCATACTCATCCACAAAAAACACACACACACACACACACACACATAAACAAACTCAAATTCACACACACAGACATCCATACTCATACACATTCACAAACTCAAATTCACGCACATACAAAACACACACACACACATCCACAAAACACACATACACACACGCACACACATCCACACCAAGAAAAACAAAAAAATAACACACACACACACACACATCCATCCATATACACACACAAACATACACAAAAAACACACACACACAAACACACACACACACACACATCCCTACAAAACAAAAAAAAATAAACATTATAAATCCAAGCACACATACAAAATAACACATTCCTAGAACATATAAATCCATAAACACAAATACCTGAAAGGAAGAGGGCGAACTGGAATCAGAGAGTTTCCAATCGGGAGGAGCTTATATGGGAACTGCCGGCGAACCGGCAAAATGGAATCGGGAGGAGCTGTCTGAGAACCGGTGAACTGGAATCTTCAATGCGATACAACCGGCGAACTGGAATTGGGAGGAGGACCTTCAATTAGCGGCGAACTGAAATGGAAAGCTAGGCACGAGAGAAGACACCTACCTCGCTCGCTGGGTGGGTGGTGTATCTACACCAGATCTGGAGCTTGAGTTGCTCGTCAATGTATCTCCACCAGATCTGGTCTTTAATGGAGGTTGCTCGCTGGAGGGGTTGTCAATGGAGTCGTCAATGGAGATCTGGAGGTTGCTCACCAGAAAAGCTAGGACGCTCTCGTTTCCATCGCCGGAGTGGTTGTCGGCGTCGTGAGGGATTTGTGGAAGTTGCTCGAAGCATTCGGATGGGGATCAAAGTGGAATCCCCTACCCGTTGCCCCTAGGCGGGTATAAAATAGGCAAACCCAAGGAGTTTCTACGGGTATCGGATCTATACGTGTCCGAACTGACCCGTTATGCCTTCGAACCCGTTATTCGTCCAAATATACATTAACAATCCTCTACTATATTTGGATAAATAACGTGTACGTTTCAGAGTGCAGAAAGTGGAGAATATCAAAATAAATTTCTGACTTTACACATTACATAAGAGTTAGCACAATTTTAAAGAAAAACACAAACATGAGTTTTAAAACAATAACATAATACATCATAAAAATATAAATGTGCTACTCCATATCAAATAAGTCTGGAAAACAAAAAATGACTATAGATAAACGTGTAACAATTCTACTCAGAGAGTAGATGTCACAACCCGCATTTTCTCATTTAAAATAATAAATCAGAGCACGAGAAAACTACGAGCTGTGATGCCACGTCAAGCAGGGGATAACTGCTGACGCTCAGGCGACACTCTAATCCTTCAAATCATAAGTTAAAATGAATAGAAAACTGATTTTTAAATTAATTGGCCGTATCCCTCGGCTCAGTGGATCAGATAGTCCACGGTTTGGAAACTATATTTATACGTAGCGGGAAAAAATACTTCATTTATGCTAAACATCCTAAAAGAGCGCATAAGCATCCTAAGAGGACAACTTACACTATGCAAGACCCTAGATTTCAATTTATAATATTTATAAGGGAAACCATCTTTTTACGCATTGGAAAATAGAGTTTGAGCTTTTATAAAACATGCTGATCATGCAATACATATAGTAGTTCTATTATAGAGTTTAAAGTAACTAGCAATCTAGCATAAAACATTCCCAGAGAGCAAGTGAAACTACCACCAAAACAGGTAAACTAGCAGCTAAGCAAATACTTAATATCACAAAGGAAAATCACCAACGAGCGTCAACAAAACCTGACACGAACTCGCTGGTGAGCATGTATGTCTGTACTACAACATGGCTAAAGAACTACCTCGACAAGCGAGGAAAACACTGCCAAAGCGCAGTCCACAGAGAAACTCCTGAAATAGCCGCACAGCCGGCTACAGACCTGAACCTGAGGCATTCAAAAGAAGAAACACCTCAGCAAAAAACAATGAAACAAGTGGCAAAGAAGCATCAGATAATAATTGAATAAAAAGAACAACAAGAAAAAGGGTTACCAACCCTGCAACAGTAAACGCCGAAAAACTCAGCTAAAGAATCCAAAAGAGGACAAAATGCAGGTGTAATAATCAGTAAAGTGAGAGAAATGCAACAAGTACAGAAACGTACCAAACTCCGCTCAGCCTGCAGAGACAGAAGGAAACCAATATGCATCAAATGAACAGTAAGAAGGAACTAACAGTCCTAAACTTGTAAATCATTAGCACTGGCACAAATCCCAAACCTGTGTCGGAGACTAAGAACAGTCACAACCGAACAACCAGATCCAGGTGTCTCAAGAGTACTAAAGGGGCCGTCACAGGGTCCACACACATAGAGTTCCAACCTCTTACATGAACCCAAAAAATATCCAAAGGAGGGAATGGTGGTGGCCACGGCTCGAACTCCCCTGGTACCATACTCCTTCAGAAACTCAACTACCACATGCTAAAGATCCACGATTCGGCGCCAAAGCTAGCCGACAACACCACTTAGAAACTACCAAGTTCTACAACTAAAACCCGCCGAATTATTTCCCTCTACCCGCCGAACTATTTTCCCCTACCCGCCGAGTTATTTTCCCCTACCCGCCGAGTACAACTAAATAAAACCGATAACTTCCTAGTTTGGGCCGACTACAAGCTCAAACTAGGAACATTCCAATTTCACCTATTCTACGACAAGGAGGAAAGAATAATAAAACAAAAAAAAATGCAACTCATGGAGGCACGCAAGGGGGGAGAAATCCACTTGCCTCAAATCGACCTTGAAAACGTCACCCAAAATACTCCACCACGTAGATCCGTCCAAAAGGGGACACGCGGAGACGAGATCTACGAAAAAACGGACAACCGGGGGTTAGGGCCGAAAAAAACTATGGCGAAACGGTCACCGAAACGGGAAAAACTTACCGCGATCTCGAAGCTCTCGCCGAGAGCTTTCCAACGCCGCGATCGGATCGAAAATCCGTCCACCGGAACGGCGGTGGCGGCCGCCGGAAGTTTCGCGAACGGAACCGCACTCGTAAAAAAAAACGCACAGGGGGGGGCTGCTGCTGTTCGGGAAGAAGAAGAGCTTTACTTCTTAACTTATATATATATATATATAATTAATAATAATATTATTATTATTATATTTATTATTAAAATAATGTAACATTTACTAAAAAAAAAACGGGAATTGATATACGCAAACCTCCATCCGCTACCCGCAAACCGGGTTAAGTAGTTTTTTAGAGTTTTATTTTTTTATATCCGCAAACAATGATGGCGAAGGTTTGCATCTACCTCCACCCAACAGCAGCCATTTTGGGGGTCAAGATGATCCCAAATCGAAAAGTGATCAACACAAAAGTTGTAGATCTCGGCAAGACGAACAAATTTCATGTTGACCAATTTTTGATATGGAGCCGTCTTGGACCTCGATTTGGGCCCCGAAATCGGGGGCGGCGGAACTGCTACAGTAAACCGTTCCGCAGTCCCCGATTTCGGGGCCCAAATCGAGTACCAAGACGGCTCCATATCAAAAAGTGGTCAACATAAAAGTTGTTCGTCTCGCCGAGATCTACAACTTTCGTGTTGATCACTTTTCGATTTGAGACCATCTTGACCACCAAAATGACTTGCCCGTACACGATGACTTTTTTCCTCCTTGCTTATAATATAAAGATAATAAATAATAAGTAGGGGCTTGCATGCTTGGAGGCGTCGAAGGAGGTGACTGAGAACCCATGTATGCAAATGTGGTGGTCTGGCTCCATGTTGACGAATCTGACTCGTATGCGAACTTTCGTCGCGACAGCACGATATTGCCTATAATTGGAGAGTGCATTACAACGAACGGTTGCAAGGACCACCGCCGGCAACGGGACCAAGTACATTACTGACATTGGATAATGATAATGAAAAGTGGTATGCAAACATTTTTTATGTAATTTCACTTAAAGTTTTTTTTTTCAAATGATAATATTACAACTATTAATATTAATTTTTCTTCATATGCAGGCAAAAACACTGACAAAATACAGTGACATATTAGGCCAAAAAACAATGCTAAATATTTTCAAGACAACTTTAGAGACTACTCACGATTTCTTTTGACTTCTTTTCAAGGCAACTATTAATATTGATATCTTCTTCATTTTTGCAGGCTAAAACATCGGTGTGAAGCAATGTCATATTAGGCTACAATCATAACTTCTTTTGAATGTTAACTATGTTCGTATGGACTTAGAAAAAACTAAAATTAATTACATTATGATGATATTTTGAGAAGTTTATTAATATCTATGTATTTGTGGTGTCATTATTGCGCCTAATAATTATGGTTGCGAATAACAAATTTATAAAATAGTGGTTTGCGGATAACAATTATGTTTGCGGATAGTTAATTTGAAAAACAGTGGTTTGCGAATATCAAATGTTTGCGGATAGCGAAAAGTGGTTTGCGTATATCAATTCCCAAAAAAAAACTCACCGATCGGTGAGAATGAATCTCACCGATTCGGTGAGAATCGGTGAGATTCATTCTCACCGATTCAATCCTATCTTTTTTTTTATATATAAATTATTTATATAAATATATATATATATATATATATAATAATAATATATTATAATTATTAAAAACAAACGATATAATATATATCGTTACGGAGGGCCAAACGCGCGCCGAATCGAACGAAATTCGCACCGTAGGCGAATGACGACGCTACGAATCCAACGGCGAAGTCGAAATCGAATTCCGACGCACCGTTTTTGAGATAATAATTTCTAAAGTTAACGGCGTACGCGAAAACATACAAACTACAATCGCGCGCCGAGGCTCCAAAAATGCTCGGAACGCGACGAAACTTGACGAGCAAGTCTAAAATTAGCCGATCTAATTTCCTAATATAAAATTTTCCACTCCCGACGCAAATCCCAAAATTTGTCCGGTCAAACCTAACGAACGCAAAACACGCTAACGACAAAGTCGGTAACAAAAATCCGACGAACAAAACTCGGGCAAAAACTCCCGAAGCCAAAACACAAGCATTCCCCAAGAGGCTCCACCGAGTCACCAAACAGACTCCGGCTCGCTAGGGAATCTTGCTGCCAGGCATCACCAAGCCACGCAGGGAACCTAAAGAGCTAAAAGCACGCTCTAACAACGCCACCTGACCAAAACGCGCTAACAAACGCTCTGACGTCATAATACGTCAAATAAGAAATTAAATAAATCACTGAAAAATCGGGGGCGTTACAGTAGATCATCATCATCTATGTCAAAATCCACTTTCTCTCCTCCATCTTCACCAGTGTCTGCAAGGAATTTCATGAGTCAGACTCTATGAATTCATAAACATATGTAGTGACGTATCAAAGTAAACTAGCTCTACTTAAATGAGCTTAGCACTTGCAGCAGTAGTGAAGTAACACTGTCAGCATCTCTATCCAGTCTAGCTAGGACCAGTCAAGTTTGATTTTAATAAATCAAACGTTGTTATCTTACGCATTAGTGACCACTATGTACCTCATCATATGACTTGACACACCGTCATTTGCAACATTATCAAATGTGAAATAATGTGCTATGATCACTAATGTTAGATTAACTCATACAACGACTTTCTATTCCCAGTTGAATAATTCTCAAATCAGCTTACAACGAGAAAGATGTTAAGTCATCAGGTGTGGAATGACTAGCATCTAACCATCTTGGGCTTTCATCAAGAAATTATTTGGGGTTTTCAGCCTGTTATTAGATGCTTGAATGTTGCGACTATAGTTTCTTACTATGAAAACATAAACATAGGAGGAAGTTTCGTATTTCTATGAACTTTAATCTCATCTCCCCCGATGTTTTAATTGTGAGAACTCTATTTAAGCCATTTGTTAAGGCGTCTGCAACATTATATTTTGACCTCACATCAACGAGGTTCACAATCCCTTGACTCGTAAGGGAGGTCAACCAGACTTGTTTCATCCGTAGTTGCCTTCTTTTGCTATTGAACAAAGTGTTCGTAGCAATCGTTTTAGTAACCTGATTGTCGCAGTAAATTGCAACAGAACTCAACTTCAGGCTTGACAGTGGAATGTCCATCACCAAATCTCTTATCCACTCTGCGTCTTCTCCTGCTGAAGGTAGAGCGTAGAGTTCGGATTCCATAAAAGATAATGCAATACAGGATTGTCTCTTGGACTTCCAGTCTACAGCTGCTCCTCCTAGTGTGAACATAAATCCACTAGTGGACTTGCTGTCATTTAATTCTGAGCATCATGATGCATCGGAATATCCTTCCAAAACTGGAGGATGACCATGGTAAATTAAAGCATACTTTTGGGTGTGCTTTAAGTATCGCATCACCCTATCGAGGGCATCCCAATGGTCTTGGCTAGGATTACTAGTGAATCTGTTTAACATGTCTACCGTAAAAGCTATGTCAGGTCTTGTGCAGATCATAACATACATGAGACTACCAGTCAGTTTAGCATAATCTAACTGTCTAACCGCAGCTCCATCATTGGGCTTCAAGTGATTATTGTAATCGTAAGGTGTCTCCACTGCTCTACGTTCACTGTATCCCCACGTGTCCAACAAGGACTTTATATAGTGGCTTTGACTTAGGAAAATGTCATTTTTTCCAAAGCTCACTTACATGTCTAGTATAGTCTCAGCTATACCTAGGTCTTTAATGCTAAACGTCCACATTAGTTCTGACTTAACGTCATCCACCACAGATTGATCAGAACCAAGAATCAGCATATCATCCACATACAAGCATATTATAGCAACTTTGTTCGATTTATGACGTATGTAAAGACATTTATCCGAGAGACTTGACATGAATCTCATGTTCCTTACACTATAGTCAAACTTCTCATGCCATAATTTTGGTGCTTGTTTTAGTCCGTATAGCGACTTGATTAGCTTACAGACCTTACTTTCGTGACCGTGTACTATGAAACCTTCAGGTTGGCTCATGTATATCTCTTCGGTCAGATCTCCATTCAAAAATGCAGTCTTAACATCCATTTGATGAACAATAAAATTCTCAATAGATGTAATAGCAAGGAGTATCCTAATGATTGCTAAGTGACACACTGGTGAATATACATCAAAGTAATGCACACCACTAACTTGTGTGAAACTTTTAGCCACCAGGCGTGCTTTATACTTAGTTACGCTACCATCAGGGTTGAGCTTCTTTTTCAGAACCCACTTACACCATATAGTCTTAGCCCCTTTTGGCTTATCAACCAACGTTCAGGTGTTGTTCTGAAGCAAAAAGTTCATCTCTTCATCAATGGCCTCTTTCCAGAGTAGGGAATCCCTTGATCTCATCGCGTCCTTATAGGTGGAAGGATCAGCCTCAACGTGGTAAGTGACAAAATCACTACCGAAGGTTCTGGGAGTTCTCTCTCTCATCGAAGTCCTTCTAGACTCTAGGACATTATTGTCTACTGGGACTGAATAGGAGGTGCTCGGTACTGATTCAGGTTCTTCCTCAGTAATAGTTGCTTGCATACCTGAGATTGTCAGGTTCTTATCTTTAAAGAACTTATCTTCAAAGAACACAGCATCCCTAGATTCAATAATTATATTATTAGACAGGTCTAAGAATCTATCTGCAGCACTATCTTCAGCACAACCTAAGTAGACACATGTGTTCATCCTAGGTCCAAGTTTAGACCGTCTAGGGTCAGAGACCCTGACATAGGCTATGCAGCCCCATGTCTTAAATTTAGTCAATGTCGGGGGTCTCTTAAACCAAAGCTCATATGGTGTGACGTCTAACTTAGCATGAGGGACTTTGTTCAGAATGTTGTTTGCAGTTAAAACTGCTTCTCCCCAATAGGCAGTAGGCATGCCAGCAGTGAGCAACATAGAGTTCAACATCTCTGTTAACGTTCTATTTTTTCGCTCGGCTATACCATTCGATTGGGGTGAGTAAGGAGCAGTGGTTTCTGCTATGATCCCTTAAGAGGCAAGGAAACCCCGGAACTCACTGGACATGTATTCTCCTCCTCTATCACTTCTAAACCTCTTAATTCTCATGTCTAGTTGGTTCTTTACCCTGGTTTTGAAAAGACAAAACTTTTCAAACGCTTCATCTTTAGTTTTAAGAAGATAGATGTGACAGAACCTAGAGCAGTCATCTATAAACGTGATCATATACTTACTTCCTCCTCTGGTGACAAAACTTTTAAAGTCACATATGTCGGAATGTATAAGCTCTAGAGGTGTTGTGCTCCTGGTAACTGCACTAAAAGGTTTCCTAGTGATCTTAGTCTGAGCACACACGTCATATTTCTCAGGCTGTGACTTAGTGTCTAATGTGATCTGGTGAGTTCTAGCTATTTGGAATATTTTCCTATAGTTCATGTGTCCTAGTGTCTCATGTAGAGTTTTAGGGCTAACTAAGTTTGTTTGAACTTGTTGAACTAATTCGTTTGTTGGACTTAGTCGGTACATCCTATTTTGGACGTATGCACATCCAAAATAGTGTGTAAGTTAACTGACAGTGTTACTCTACCGCTACAAAAAGTAAACGATATATTAGCATCACATAAAAGACTAATAGACACTAAGTTAGTAGCTAATGAAGGAATAAATTTGATGTTTTTTCAAATTAAAG
This sequence comes from Platanthera guangdongensis, assembly GCA_039583875.1. Classification (NCBI taxonomy): domain Eukaryota; kingdom Viridiplantae; phylum Streptophyta; class Magnoliopsida; order Asparagales; family Orchidaceae; genus Platanthera; species Platanthera guangdongensis. The sequence continues at coordinate 183,655,527 of CM077148.1, forward strand.
ACTTACCTGAGGACAGCAGCAAGGTTGCGTTCCCCACCTTCAACACGTCAGCTGACTCGCCATTGGCCACCGTCACAGACTCTTTTTACAGTAGTGAGTCCTGTCATAAGAGCAGAATTATTGCAAACGTAGCACGTCGCCCCCAAATCCAAGTACCACTCTGTGCTGGCCTTACCGTTTCCAACCATTGCAACAAAGTCGGAAGGCTCAGCTTGGCTAACCATATTGGCTTGGTTGTCATCCTGTGGTGTTTTGGTTCTTTCCCTTTTAGGGAGCCTGCAATCAGATGCGCTGTGTCCCCACTTGTTGCAGTTAAAACACTTGCCCTTGAATTTTTTATTGTGTTTGTTAGGGCTTGCAACTTGGGAGCTACTGTGGGAAGGTCTAGTCCTCTTAGGGTTAGGCACGCGTTTAGAACTAAGGAGCATGTTAGCCGCAGACTTCTGCTTGCTAACAGTTTCTAAAGCGTGTCGAGTCCTATTTTCATCCTCAATGTGAATAAATCGCTTGAGGTCATTAAGACCGTCCTGCATCTTCTTGCGGTACATTTCAGTTTTAAAGTTGTTACCATGTAGATGGCAGTTTAAAAATAATCGTGCCAGCTACAAAACTGTCTGGCAGAGAAATGTTCTCACTATGTAAAGAATCTACTAAAAGCTTCAAAATCCGATACCTGAGGGAGAATCGCCTTCTCCTCGTCGAACATGAAGGAGTAGAATTTGTCCACCAGGTGTGCCTTGGACAGATCCTCCTCTTGCCTGAAGTGCTCCTCCAGTGCCTCCCAGATTTCTATGGCAGTCTTCATTTTGATGTACGTCTTCGTCAGGCTGGAGGACAAGCAGTTCAGCAGGTAGTCGCGGCAGAAGTCCTCATCAGCAATCCACTGGGCTTCCTTTTCAGTTCCATAACGTCAGCACGATCAGACTGAACTGTGTAGAACACGTTCAGGTACTTCATTCCAAACTGGGTGTTCAACTTCCAGTCGTTAAACTCTGTCGTCGTGAACTTCTCCAACTTGATCATTGGAACAGGGGAGGAAAAGTTGTTCCCCTTCATCATTTTGTCTTTTCAAAAATATGTGCTCCTCCTCTACGGTTGAACACGGTCGCCAAAGACTTGAAAAACTAAATCCTTCACAAATTGTATCGAGTCTGTTCATCAGGTGTGCCTTCTCCTCGTCGAACATGAAGGAGTAGAATTTGTCCACCAGGTGTGCCTTGGACAGATCCTCCTCTTGTCTGAAGTGCTCCTCCAGTGCCTCCTAGATTTCCATGGCGGTCTTCATTTTGATGTACGTCTTCGTCAGGCTGGAGGACAAGCAGTTCAGCAGGTAGTCGCGACAGAAGTCCTCATCAGCAATCCACTGGGCTTCCTCTTCAGTTCCCATAACGTCAGCACGATCAGACCGAAACTGTGTAGAAACACGTTCAGGTACTTCATTCCAAACTGGGTGTTCAACTTCCAGTCGTTAAACTTCGTCGTCGTGAACTTCTCCAACTTGATCATTGGAACAGAGGAGGAAAAGTTGTTCCCCTTCATCATTTTGTCTTTTCAAAAATATGTGCTCCTCCTCTACGGTTGAACACGGTCGCCAAAGACTTGAAAAAACTAAATCCTTCACAAATTGTATCGAGTCTGTTCACCAGGTGTGCCTTCTACTCGTCGAACATGAAGGAGTGGAATTTGTCCACCATGTGTGCCTTGGACATATCCTCCTCTTGCCTGAAGTGCTCCTCCAGTGCCTCCCAGATTTCCTTGGCGGTCTTCATTTTGATGTACGTCTTCGCCAGGCTGGAGGACAAGCAGTTCAGCAGGTAGTCGCGGCAGAAGTACTCATCAGCAATCCACTGGGCTTCCTCTTCAGTTCTCATAACGTCAGCACGATCAGACTGAACTGTGTAGAACACGTTCAGGTACTTCATTCCAAACTGGGTGTTCAACTTCCAGTCGTTAAACTCCGTCGCCGTGAACTTCTCCAACTTGATCATTGGAACAGGGGAGGAAAAGTTGTTCCCCTTCATCATTTTGTCTTTTCAAAATATGTGCTCCTCCTCTACGGTTGAACACGGTCGCCAAAGACTTGAAAAACTAAATCCTTCACAAATTGTATCGAGTCTGTTCACCAGGTGTGTCTTCTCCTCGTCGAATATGAAGGAGTGGAATTTGTCCACCAGGTGTGCCTTGGACAGATCCTCCTCTTGCCTGAAGTGCTCTTCCAGTGCCTCCCAGATTTTCTTGGCGGTCTTCATTTTGATGTACGTATTCGCCAGGCTGGAGGACAAGCAGTTCAGCAGGTAGTCGTGGCAGAAGTCCTCATCAGCAATCCACTGGGCTTCCTCTTCAGTCCCATAATGTCAGCACGATCAGACTGAACTGTGTAGAACACGTTCAGGTACTTCATTCCAAACTGGGTGTTCAACTTCCAGTCGTTAAACTCCGTCGCCGTGAACTTCTCCAACTTGATCATTGGAACAGGGGAGGAAAAGTTGTTCCCCTTTATCATTTTGTCTTTTCAAAAATATGTGCTCTTCCTCTACGGTTGAACACGGTCGCCAAAGACTTGAAAAACTAAATCCTTCACAAATTGTATCGAGTCTGTTCACTGGAGATCCACTATTGAGGTAAGAGAGCAGTTAGATTCTCAATCACCGAACAAACCTAGATCTGAAATCAGATCTATGATATTAATCGTGCATAAAATTGTTGATGGACTGCGATCCTTCTTTGCCGATGACAGAGATCCAACGACGCAACGTCGTTCCTTGCGATAGTGAGATCTTGAGCGCTATGCCGACAACTTTGATGGAGAAACAAAACCAGAGCAGCCCTCGCTCTCGGGATCTGAAAGTATGCAAAATTTGGTCGGTGGTGGCGGTCCAAACTTGAGTGAAATATCAGCACCTCTGGCATTCTTCTAGAGGAGAAGATCCAAGCCTCTCAGAAACTGAAGGAGAAAAAAACCTTGCCGAAGGTGAAGGTCCGGCCCTTAGCTTGCCGGCGGGATGTAGATCCAAACCCGTAAATAGATTTCTGTGCTCTTCTCTTCAGATCCCGAATGGAGGTTAACAGGATTTTGGCAAGAGACAGGTTGCGAAATGGCGGGGGTCGACAGCGGGGGACGGGATGCGTCGTGAGGGATTTCGGTGGTGGAGCTCACGCGAGAGACCGGCCTGGGGAAGATGCCGCGGGGGAAGTAGGGCGAAATCAAAAAAAATAATATGAGAAGTGCACTTTACGAGAGCTAACGCGGGGGGTGGGAAACTGTCCAAAAATCCGCTCTTTTAAAATTGATTTTCCATCAACAGTGTATAAAGAGCTGTCCCAAACAACTTAAAAACAGCTCTGGCGGATGGAATGGTGTTTTTTCATCCGCCAGAGCTGTCCCAAACGGAGTTAAAAAGTTGCTGCTTCAAAGTTATCTTAAATGTTAATAATAAATAAATAATTCTTTTACATCGTCATAATTTGGCTTTTAATAACTGGATCCCGATCCTCTCCATTTTTGAAATGGAGGAGATCCATTTCATATTTAATGGACAAAAAAGCCCCCAAAAAATTTAGTGGTGAAAAATTTTTTTAATAAAAAAAATATAAAAGAAATAAAAAAGCGAATCCTTTGCATGCTAAAGCAGCAACTAATCTTGTCCATGAAATGAATGCTTTGCATGCTAGCAGGTAGTGAACGAATTTCTTCCGGTAATTTTTGTCGCCGAGTCCTGTTTGAGGCGGCTGCCGTAGAAAAAAAATGGCGTATCAACGATTCCTCCATCTCCAGAATCCTATTTCACCTCCGCGTCTACTTGTCCTCCCAACCCCAGAAAAGCGCGGCGCTCGAGGAGGTTCAAAGGGCAGTGGCGTCGATTGGGTGCGGCTACGACCCGGCCGTCGATCTGCGGCTCGCACGCTGCAAGACGGGGCCGTCAGGATCGCGCTGGATAGGAACTCTATAGAAGAAGACATCGTGTTGCCCGGCGGCGTCGCGGTGCACGGCGTTCCGAAGTTCATCCGCTGGGACAAGGGGGAAAGGACGAGGTTTCCACTCCGAAGTTCTCTCGTTTCACGAGGTTTGATGTTTTTGAAATCCCTCTTTATTGTGTGAGTTTTAGATAGAATTTATAACTGTTTCTGTTAACCTTATAAGTTATCAGGCATTCCTTTGAGATTGATATTATTTTATTCCAAACAGTAAGAAATTACTTCCCCTTTTTTCAAATGTTTATCAAAATTTTCACGGTCAACAAATGAAAATGATTAATTATATAGTTTATGGTATTCATTATTTGTGTAATTGTATGATATCAAATTCAATTTCATACTTTAAATCTTACTTTATGAATATAGTAGGATTTTACGATCCTCGATCCAATCCAACCCCCAAAATGATCCCACCTAGGATCTCGATCTTGACAACCTTAAATAAGAATAGGAGGTGGGGTTCTTTAGCTCATGTTGTGTAACCCCTCTTTATTGTATGAGTTTTAGTTTTGGAATCCCTCTTTATTGTTTAAGTATGGAATGGTAGAGTTAATAGTTTAAGTTCATTTGCTCGTGTGTGTGTGTGCGTGCACGTGAATGGAAGTTTAAAGGAGTTCAGCCATGAAAATTTTTTCTTGGAGTTTGTGTTTTGGTTTCCTTTTCATCTTTGCAATAGTATAATCTTGAAGTGCAGATAGCTTATTGTTTTTCATGAGAACAAAGATATTCACATGAGATGCTTAATCCCTCTGTGGATAGAAAATGGGAGCTATTGTGCTTATACACTTATTCTTCCTATAGTGAATTATTGGGAAATAACTTGAGGAATGATACATGATGTAGCATGGAAAATGAATATTTGATATTAAATTAATTTTGCAAACAATTTAAACTTAGCGGCACATACAAGTAATGAAACGAGATGATCAACCTAGGGTTTCATATGACGTGCGCAAATAGCTAACATTCAAATGATAACACCATGATATAATCTTTTGTAGGTAAAAAAGAAAGGGTAATAATGATTTAAGAAAATTAGTGATAAACAAGACAAATGAAAATTAAGGTAAACTTTGAAATTTTAAATGATCATGTTAAACTAAACATAAAAATATATTAGTATGAAATGAGCACGGGAGGGGCAAGAGGTTTACCACAAAAGCACAAGCCTGCCTGAATCAGATCTTTCATGGGCTCAAGGTTAGTTGCGATTAATCAGACCTGGATTTGATAAATTACTGGAATAGAAGTTCTAATTCAGATCCATGGGATTTCCAGTTGACATGGTGCTAGGATTGGGAAACACTCCACAAAGGGCTCTACTGTACTGGTGGAAAGTAATTCATAGGGATAGAATATGAGAAGGTCGACTAGGTTGAGAAGACTGAGAGAGGATCAAATGAGCTCTGGTGGTCGGGTGTAGAGTGGAGGAGTTCAGAGAAATTAATGGATGAACTGGAGATCTTGGATGACGACATTGAATAGGGCCACCAAGCTCTCAGCGCCCGGAGGTGATAGATCTTGCAAAGGGTGCATCGAATCTGTTAGGGGAAAGTGGAGAAGGGTCGCCGGATCCCATGGGGCAACTGATTGCAATGGCAATTCATGGAGAGAGTGCGTCAAGCAGTGGGAAGAATCAGGCTTTTAGATCTTATTTCTGGAGGTTGGCTTACAGGAACAAAACAAAGAGAGTTCTCTATTTCGTTTCATTTCCAGACTCTTTCAATTGGAAGAGGGGGGGGGGTGTACTAATGAATATGCCATTCAATTGATATTTTATTTCGGCTTTGTTCACCCAAAACTCCAGCCCGGTACTCCCTCTGTCACATGATCCTACCAGTCCAGTAAGCCGACCGAGCCCAACCAAGATCATTCCCGAGATTCTCATTGAGCCCCTGCAGATGAGGTCTGTGCTGGCTCCGTAATAGTCCCGTTAGCATAGCCAAACAAACGACGACTCTTAAGGGCCAATACAATGGATCGAGACCATGATAGGTAATTTGTTGTATCAAGATGAATCGTGGTGATCTGAGATGTCGTATGATCATGCCCAACCCGGGTAGATCCGACGGGTTGTGGTACGTCAGGAGAATCCACCACGTCAGACATAATGAAATCAGAGAACAACGATGTGTCGGTAGAAGAAAATAAATTCCAAGAAGAAGAAACTAGCCTCTATGAGATCGCAAAAAAAAAATGGGCGATACCGAAAAAATGTCAGACACCACCAATAGGACCGCCTCAGATCCTATAACAATAAATCATTGAGTGTTAAAGTCACAGGAGGCTTGAATGAGGAGGTAGAAAACTTTTCATGAGAGAAAGCAAAAAAGAGAAAAATCCCAAAATCCATGATATAGGGAGATCTGGTGGAGAGATTACTTGATCCCCTAGTAGGAGGTAGGGGGATGAAAAACGAAACTTTTTTGAGAAAAATGGGGAAAATCAGACGGTTGACAGAGCGGCGGCCATCCGGGGCACTGATCGGACCCATCCGCCGATCGGCGGGTTACGTGGGTACCCACGACAGACGGAAGATGTGGGGCTGCGGAGAAATGAGAGAGGGAGAAGGGAGGAGGTGGATGGGAGAAGGGGGCCGGCGGTGGAGGTCGCTGTGCTGCGGAGTGGCGAGCTGTGGCTAGGGTTTTTTTTCCTGTGGCTCTGATACCATGTTAAACGGGAAAACTCAATTGTATTATTGAAAAGAAACCCCCTATATATATAGGGTAATATTATAAAATATTAACTAACACTATCAACCTAATATCACATCCTAATAAGTTGATATCCGATCATTCGAACTCGGAATAATGGTGTTTTACGCTGGTAGCTTCAAACCACATTATTACATCACTACAAGTGAAGTTGAAACAAATAAGACAAATAAATAACTGACAAAGAAGAGAAGTAACACCTGTTAACTTAATATTTTATATCCTAAAATGTTCTTACCATTGTAATGCTAATGCGTCTGCTAACTCTCAATACATTTACAAGAACGCTCATGCAGAGGAAACCACTATGCCTGCACTTCTTTTGGCCATGCTTTTACTTTTTTACCATAATATTCATAATCTCGGTGACTGTTGAAACCGAAGAATCGGTCTCTGAGTAGTTCGACGCTTGGGGAATGAGTGATCGCACACTTACTTCTCTCTAGCAAGTCAAACAACCAAAGACTTAGCACAAGTAACAGACCCAAGGCTCCATCATGGAGGTCTTACTACACACCCGGAAGATCTTAGAGTGTTTCCCCTTCTTAGCCAAGTGCCGATCTAAGGATATCTCAGAAGGCGCAAGAAGATCAGGACACAAGTAGGAGAGTATGCAAAACTTGCCTTCTGAGGTACCCATTGGATCTTATTTATAGTTTTTTGAAAACGGTCTGCCAACAACCAACCTCCACTATTCTAAACAGCTATATGCAGTCCAGATTGTCCTGCCAACATCGTAATTCCGCTGTGATGAAAGGCTAAGGGCAGGCCAGCAGTGACAAAATGTTAAAAAATACGTCACAACACTGGGCGAGTGGCCCCATGAAAACCTCCATTCGCTTGGGGGTGGCGAGTGCTCGATGGAGCTGGCACTCGCCGCCTCCCTATGGCACTTGGCGAGTGCATGCCTAGATTGCCCACTCGCCAATGGCCTGCCGAGATCTATGGGCGAGTGCGAGCCCGCTGCTCCACTCGCCTCTGCTCCGCTCCAGCCCACCTGGGAGAGCCGACGGATGCCGAGATGCCACTCAACGCCAAGGAAGAGGCGTCGAGTGAACAAGCCTCACTCGACGTCGGGGCGAAAGGCGCCGAATGGACTCGACGCCAGGGGAAGGTGTTGAGTGGACTCGGCGCCAGGGGCCCGGCTCGCCTGGATTGACTAATCTGGCTCCTGTCGATCCCCACTTGCCGGATATGAAGTTGTACATAATCCCCGCTCTTTGCGAGTTTGCCCCAAACTCGGAAATAAACATTCAACCCTAAGAGATCGGCGAGTGTGTCAGCGAGCTCAAAGGAATCTTTTGGTGGGATCCACCAGCGGCTATATATATACGCCTGCATACCTGGGCGACCTTTGTCATTCCCTTTATTCTGATCTTGCCGAGATGCCTCTTTCCAAAGAACTTCAAGAGAGGCTGGACCGTGCTCGCGGGCTCAATGTCGCTCGCGTTGCCGGCCTGGTCGCCATAGATCCCAGCGACCCGACGCTCGAATCTCCAAACCCTCAACCCACCAATTGATATTTTATTTCTGCTTTGTTCACCCAAAACTCCAGCCCGGTACTCCCTCTGTCACATGATCCTACCAGTCCAGTAAGCCGACCGAGCCCAACCAAGATCATTCCCGAGATTCTCGTTAAGCCCCTGTAGATGAGGTCCGTGATGGCTCCGTAATAGTCCCGTTAGCATAGCCAAACAAACGACGACTCTTAAGTGTCAATACAATAGATCGAGACCATGATAGGTAATTTGTTGTATCAAGATGAATCGTGGTGATCTGAAATGTCGTATGATCATGCCCAACCCGGGTAGATCCGACGGGTTGTGGTACGTCAGGAGAATCCACCACGTCAGACATAATGAAATCAGAGAACAACGATGTGTCGGTAGAAGAAAATAAATCCCAAGAAGAAGAAACTAGCCTCTATGAGATCGCCAAAAAAAAATGGGCGATACCGAAAAAATGTCAGACACCACCAATAGGACCGCCTCAGATCCTATAACAATAAATCATTGAGTGTTAAAGTCACAGAAGGCTTGAATGAGGAGGTAGAAAACTTTTCATGAGAGAAAGCAAAAAAGAGAAAAATCCCAAGATCCATGATATAGGGAGATCCGGTGGAGAGATTACTTGATCCCCCTAGTAGGAGGTAGGGGGATGAAAAGCGAAACTTTTTTGAGAAAAATGGGGAAAAACAGACGGTTGCCAGAGCGGCGGCCATCCGGGGCACTGATCGGACCCATCCGCCGATCGGCGGGTTACGTGGGTACCCGCGACAGACGGAAGATGCGGGGCTGCGGAGAAATGAGAGAGGGAGAAGGCAGGAGGTGGAGGGGAGAAGGGGGCCGACGGTGGAGGTCGCTGGGCTGCGGAGCGACGAGCTGGTTATGGTTTTTTTTCCTGTGGCTCTGATACCATGTTAAACGTGAAAACTCAATTGTATTATTGAAAAGAAACCCCCTATATATAGGGTAATATTATAAAATATTAACTAACACTATCAACCTAATATCACATCCTAATAAGTTAATATCCGATCATTCGAACTCGGAATAATGGTGTTTTACGCTGGTAGCTTCAAACCACATTATTACATCACTACAAGTGAAGTTGAAACAAATAAGACAAATAACTAACTGACAAAGAAGAGAAGTAACACCTGTTAACTTAATATTTTATATCCTAAAATGTTCTTACCATTGTAATGCTAATGCGTCTGCTAACTCTCAATACATTTACATGAACGTTCATGCAGATGAAACCACTATGCATGCACTTCTTTTGGCTATGCTTTTACTTTTTTACCACAATATTCATAATCTCGGTGACTGTTGAAACCGAAGAATCGGTCTCTGAGTAGTTCGACCCTTGGGGAAGGGGTGATCGCACACTTACTTCTCTCTAGCAAGTCAAACAACCAAAGACTTAGCACAAGGAACAGACCCAAGGCTCCATCACGGAGGTCCTACCACACACCCGGAAGATCTTAGAGTGTTTCCCCTTCTTAGCCAAGTGTCGATCTAAGGGTAGCTCAGAAGGCGCAAGAAGATCAGGACCCAAGTAGGAGAGTATGCAAAACTTGCCTTCTGAGGTACCCCTTGAATCTTATTTATAGTTTTTTGAAAACGGTCTGCCAACAGCCAACCTCCACTATTCTAAACAGCTATATGCAGTCCAGATTGTCCTACCAACATCGTAATTCCGTTGTTATGAAAGGCTAAGGGCAGGCCAGCAGTGACAAAATGTTAAAAAATACGTCACAACACTGGGCGAGTGGCCCCATGAAAACCTCCACTCGCTTGGGGGTGGCGAGTGCTCGATGGAGCTGGCACTCGCCGCCTCCCTATGGCACTTGGCGAGTGCATGCCTAGATTGCCCACTCGCCAATGGCCTGCCGAGATCTATGGGCGAGTGTGAGCCCGCTGCTCCACTCGCCTCTGCTCCGCTCCAGCCCACCTGGGAGAGCCGACGGATGCCGAGATCCCACTCAACGCCAAGGAAGAGGCGTTGAGTGTCTGGGCCTCACTCAACGCCAAGGAAGAGGCGTCGAGTGAACAAGCCTCACTCGACGCTGGGGCGGAAGGCGCCGAATGGACTCGACGCCAGGGGAAGGTGTTGAGTGGACTCGGCGCCAGGGGCCCGGCTCGCCTGGATTGACTAGTCTGGCTCCTGTCGATCCCCACTTGTCGGATATGAGGTTGTACATAATCCCCGCTCTTTGCGAGTTTGCCCCAAACTCGGAAATAAACATCCAACCCTAAGAGATCAGCGAGTGGGTCAACGAGCCCAAAGGAATCTTTTGGTGGGATCCACCAGCGGCTGTATATATACGTCTGCGTACCTGGGCGACCTTTGTCATTCCCTTTATTCTGATCTTGCCGAGATGCCTCTTTCCAAAGAACTTCAAGAGAGGCTGGACCATGCTTGCGGGCTCAATGCCGCTCGCGTTGCCGGCCTGGTCTCCATAGATCCCAGCGACCCGACGCGCGAATCTCCAAACCCTCAGCCCACCAAAAAGGCTAAGTACGCTCCAAAGTGGCCGAGCCGGTCTACTGCGACCCGGCCCCTGCCCCAGATTCTGGACCAGCCCCCAAACCAAAGGGGAAGGAGATCATCGTGGTCCCTGCCGACCCGGACAGCCATCAAACCGGCGGAGAAACCTCCACGCAGCGAGTCGACTCTCCTCCTGATGACTCGCGGCCCAAAACTCCCCCTACTCGCCTGCACGACCCATCGCCTCCTTTCAGGACCACGGCGCTGTACTCACAGAGACAGGAGTCACCAGCTCGCGAATCTTCTCGGGAGATCGAAATGTGCTAGTTTGTCGAGTACACCTTCTTTGAGGGAAACACCACCGAGCAGGAACTCGCCAACTTCACCAAGGCCTACATCCCCGCGGGCTTCTTTGCGCGCAGGCCCGTGGTGGGCGAGGCCATCAATTCCTTTTATGAGGATGAGCCTCCCCTTATGGCCGGAGATCCACCAGATCCTGAAGTACTTCGGGGCGGTCCCGGCCCAGCTGAACCCGAATGTCATCGCCATGATGGTGGCATTCGCCTGCTATCTCCGCCGCGAGCGGATAGAGTTCAACCTGACCGTCTTTAGGAAACTCTTCATCTACCGCACGACCAGCGATGGGGTCGCCTTTCTGGGCGGCTCGCAGTTCAGGGTCCGCAAGACGGCCAATAAGAACCACAACTGGTTCTCCAAGCTCGTCTTCATCAAGGGTGAGCTCAGCAACATACCCTTCTCGCCTCGACAGAGGAGCGAGGAGGTGTACCGGCCCCCGACGGTGACGGGTGATGATGCCGAGCTCCACAAGTTCTTCCTCGGCAAGGACTTCGTGGTCGCTTTCCTTCGAAGGGGCCTGGACTCGCTTCCCCCGGTGTTGCCCGGCGAAGGTATAGCTCTATCCCTTCTTTCTCTATTGGGCTCGCAAAGAATGAGAATTTTCTAACTCAAGGTTATTTCCTGCAGGGGAGCGGCTGATTCCCGAGCACCCACCATTTGTGGACTCGGGGCTGTCACCTGACCCACTCGCACGTGAGAGGGCCGCCGCCGAGGCCTGCAGGAGCGAGCTGAGCCTCGACAGGCCGTCATCCAGTATGAGGCGTCCTGACCTTGCGAGCTCCGGCTCGCCTCGCCATCCCCCGCCGCCGAATAAAATGAAGGCTCTTGCGGTCTCCGGGGAGAAGCAACAACAACAACAGCGACAACAACAACAACAACATCAACAACAACAAAATCAACAACAACAACATCAACAATAACATCAACAACAACAGCCACAAATCCTCCTGAGCTCACCAGAGAAGGATCAGGGCGACGGAGACTCTCCTGGCTCCCCTGCTGCCAAGGAGCTTGCGTCCCGCGAGCCGAACCTGCAGAAGGATCATCGGAATTTCGGTCTCGGCGGGAAAGCCAAGGACCGGCTCGACGAGCCAATGGTCCGATGGGATGAGCAGGCCCGCAGGGTCTCCATCTCCTCCCTCATCCCTTCTTGGTCGGAGCACCACCCTCCCAGCGGGCATGCCTATGCCCTAGGGTTCGGGCTCTATGGCCGCGAGGACGCCGCGGCCTACGACGGCATGAGCCTCCAGCGGCTCGCTCATGAGAGCGCGCGAGCTCAAATGCGCGCGCTGGACCTCGCGCACATGTCGACTCGCCGCAACTACCAATTCTGCCACCGCCTGGCAAAGGCTGAGGGGGAGCGGGATGTCACGAAGGACGACGCCGCCAACCAGGCGAAGCGGCTGGAGGTCGCTGAGAGCTTTCTCGCCAAAGCCACCGACGGGGTGGTAAGTATCTGCTGACCCCTTCCCCTTTTAACTTGGATTTCCCACGACTTCTTACCTCCTCTTAGGTGGCAGGATGCCGAGACTGCGGATCGCATGCACGCTCGCGCTGCCGAGCTGGAGGAGAAGAACAGGGCGCTGGAAGAGAAGAGTAAAGCGTTGGAGGAGCAGAACAAAGGACTCCAAAGCGAGCTCACCCGCCAGATGGACATCTTCCTCCCCCAGGTTGGTAGCGAGCCGGGTGTCCCGACCAAGCGGCCAAAGATCTTCAGCGAGGCGGAGGTCGCCGAAAGACTGCGGGTCAACACCATCAACACCGCCGAGTACACCCTGCAGATAATGAAGGATATGCAGGTGCTGGTGGAGGGCTGCGAGGACTTGACGGCGAAGGATCTGGTGTCGGAGCTCTTCCACCCTCCTGCTTCACCCGTTGAGAAGGAAGACAGCTTCGGCTCGCTCTTCAAGGGCGTCCCCGGCTACAAGGACGACGACTCGGGAGGGGAGGGCGAGAGCTAGCTCGCCTTACTTTTTTCTTTTTGCTTCATTTTTGTAAACCTCTCCCCCCTCCCCCAATTTTGTAACCTCGCCGAGGCGAACTCCCTTTTGTGTAAAGAAATGTACATTAATGAAGAAATACTTTGCCAAATCTTCCCTTCTTTCTGTTTACTTTCCGTACTGCACTCGCACGCGCGACGCCCCTCCACCGCGCGACCTCGCTAGGGTAGCACTCGCCGTTAGAATGTACTTGAGTTAGGATACGTACTCGCGTAGAGACCTAGAGATCTCGCCACCTCTTAATAGTAGGGCCAGACTACTCGCCGAGCTGGACCCGCGAACGCCCAGCTCGCCTGCGAGATTTCTTCTCTTTGGAAGTTTATTCCACGTCAAGAATTTTCCCAGAATTTCCCAAGTAGACTCTCCCCGGGATGGAATGTAGTCGCCAAGAGCTGCCTCGGCTCGCCCCCCTTCAGCAGGCGCCGAGGCCTCAACTCGTCATCTGTGACCCTACCTTGCTTAGATAGTGTCACCCTCATGGTAGTTGTCGAGATTCTGTCTCGCCACATCCAGCTCGCCTAGAGGTTGTTGGGTCTCATGTTCTCTCAGCCTCTGCCCCAAGTAACTTCAACTCTCTGGTGTTGATTGGCAAAAGCAGCCCGAGACTTGGCTCGAGCTAGAAGGATGTCCATCGAGGATCCCGGCCCTGCCAGCTAGGCGGGAGCCTAGCAGCACGAGTATCTTGAGGCTCAACTCCAGGGTCATAACGATGTCCATCGAGGATCCCGGCCCTGCCAGCTAGGTGGAAGTCTGGCAGCGGGAACATCTCGAGACCTAACCCCAGAGCGAGAAAGATGTTCATCGAAGATCCCGACCCTGCCAGCTAGATGAGAGCATGACAGCGGGATTTGCTCGAGGCTTAAATCCAGGGTCATAACGATGTCCATCGAGGATCTCGGCCCTGCCAGCTAGATGGAGACCTAACCCCAGAGTAATAAAGATGTCCATCGAAGATCCCGGCCCTGCCAGCTAGATGATAGCCTAACAGCGGGATCTGCTCGAGACTTAACTCCAGGGTCATAACGATGTCCATCGAGGATCCCGGCACTGGCAGCTAGATGGAAGCCTAATAGCGGGAGCATCTCGAGACCTAACACCAGAGTAAGAAAGATGTTCATCGAAGATCAGGGCCCTGCCAGGTAGATGAGAGTGTGGCAGCGGGATCTGCTCGATACTTAACTCCAGGGTCATAACGATGTCCATCGAGGTTCCCGGCCCTGCCAACTATATATGAAAGCCTGACAGCGGGAGCATCTCGAGACCTAACTCCAGAGTAAGAAAGATGTCCACCGAGGACCTCTGCTCTGCCAGCTAGGTGAGAGTCTGGCAGCGGGAGAAAGCTCGAGACTTAACTCCAGGGTAATAACGATGTCCATCGAGGATCTCGGCCCTGCCAGCTCGATGGAAGCCTGACTGCGGGAGCATCTCGAGACCTAACCCCAGAGTAAGAAAGATGTCCACCGAGGACCCCTGCTCTGCCAGCTAGGTGAGAGCCTGACAGCGGGAGAAAGCTCAGGACTTAACTCCAATGGAAGTTTGATGACATGGAAGTTTTATTCGTGTTGCTTCTTCTTGCGAAATTTGGTCCATTAGGGATGCTTACTGACACTGTTTGGTTAAGCTTTCTACAGGACATAGTGAGCGTTCATGTTAGAAGATGAGGAATCAACGCTAATCAAAGCCATAGTCGGTGGATTTCGACTATTTCAGAGGCCCCTGATGTCATATCTGATAGGAGAAAAAGATATCATTGTATTCACAAAGGAGGTATATATAAGTACATGGGAGGGTGTTCACAGCACCCATGGTGAGCATAAGAGAGATACTCCCCCGTGTTTTATTTCTATGGGAGGGTGTTCACAGCACCCATAAGAGAGATACACAGTAAGTACATGGGAGGGTGTTCACAATATCCATGTCTTTTATTTCTATTGCATCATTATCAAATGGCATTCCTGGCAGTGGGTTCTTAACTCATGCTATAAATCTCTACCTTCGTTGTGAGTTTGTTTATATCTCCTTTAGTTTCTACCCGCATTAAATTTAATAAGTTTGTAAAGTATAAACTCAGAATTTCTTGATCAAAATTTATTGCATTGTATTAGATCATTATTGATGCATCACTTAGCATCCAAATGCATATAATTGCATGAATTGGTCAAGAGAATGAATATTAATGTGGCATTGATCAGTACAACCCCTTCAAAACAAAGATCATAAAATTTGTTCACACCTGCAACAAACACATTTCCATCCAAACACACAGAGTAAAACGCTTCATTTCATGTATAACCAAGCCTTCAAAATAAAGCCTGAAATAAACTAGGGTTTGACTAAAGTTGTTCCGCACATTCACCAACAAAGACAATAGATCATCAGACATAATCACTTCTCTTCAGATAAGAAAATTTAGTCCCCAAACTTCGTCACCTTTAATATATAAGTCCCTAAACTCATTTCAGAGACTATTTGTAAAGCAAATGTCAAATCCTTTGTCTCTGTGGCAAACTAATACTGAGTTGGACACTTTTTTTAATTCTAGCAAATGTCAAATCATTTTTTTTAGTTCTAGCAACTGAGTAGGATGTCAAATACTTTGTCTAGGGCCCTAAACAGCTTCTTTAATGTTAGTAGGATAGACTTTTTTTTCTTAATTCTAGGTGACAAAATAATAAGTTTTTTTTAATTCTAGCATTTATCCTTCAAAAAGGATTTGTTTGGACAAGTCGAAACCTGGAATAGAATGTCGGAGACATCTCCGTATTCATTTCTTGTATATTATCTTCAAACCTTGCCATTGGAAATGAAACATTGAAATGGTATATTAGGTTGTTGTTTCCCCACCACCCCCATGACGATAGGAGCAAATTTTCCCGGAATTCTCTTGACGGGAGGAAGAGATCTTCCGCCTCGTTCTCGTTGAAAATGCTCAATCCTTTGCCGCTAGGATTGTGTTGTATTCAATAAGCCAAATACAAGTGTCATAACGCTAAAATTAGGAATTGCCACTTGAGTATGGCATTTATCACTCATTACCTTATAGGATTTACAGTACTTGATTTCAACAGTTGAATTCTTAAGCATGAGTAGCAATATGTTAAGGGAAGACTAGGGGAGAAGACAACTAGAGAGATCTAGGAGACTAAGGGAGAAAATTAGGGTTTGAGGAGGAAGGAAGAACTAACCTGATAACACTCTTCATAACCCTCCAAAGGGGGCTGCCCGGATATATATATATCCGGGCATGGAGGGGCCGGCCGGCCCCTCCCAAGGGGGCTGAACCGGGTGGGTTCAGCCCCTGGCCGGCCGGTTCACTGGGTGGGGGCTGAACCGGAAGGTTCAGCCCCGTTGTGTAGCGCGTCCTTGCTCCTCCGAACATAGTGGCGACCCGTAAAGCGTAACGGGGGCGTAACATTCCCCTCCCCATCAAGAGCCAACTTGTCCGCAAGTGGGTAATCCGGGTAGAGCTCCTTGAAAGCGAAGAAGTCGACCCAAGAGTTGTGTGCGGACGGCAAATGCTTCCATTGGACCAAGAGCTCGGGCCGGTATTCCGTGCCCCGAATCTTCCACCTGTGCCGTAAGATATCCTCTGGAAGCGGACGCAGCTCGCCCGCAGGCGTCACCTCAGGTAAGAAAGAGCTTGGCTGAACATGCGGACCCAACTTCCGCTTAAGCAAGGAGACGTGGAAGGTAGGATGAATGCGGGAACCCGCCGGCAAAGCCAACGTATACGCCACCGGCCCCACCCTGCTGATGATCCAAAAGGGGCCGTAGTAGCGCGGAGAAAGCTTATGATTGCCCCGACGAGCCACAGACAACTGCCGGTAGGGCTGGAGCTTGAGAAAAACTTCATCGCCCACGGCGAACTCCCGCTCCGTGCGGTGTTTGTCCGCCTGGGACTTCATGCGGTCCTGTGCCACGCGGAGGTTCTCCCGAAGAGTGAGTAACACACGATCCCGATCCAACAGAGCTCGGTCAACCGCCGGAAGGGCAGTGCTGCCGGGTTCATAGCTGGCCAAGGTCGGCGGAGGCCGTCCGTAAACCACCTCAAACGGAGTCATCTTGCTGGCTGAATGATAGGATGTATTGTAACAGTACTCGGCCCAGTGTAACCAGTCCGGCCAACTCCGAGGCTCATCCATCACAAAGCAACGGAGGTATGTCTCGACACCCCGATTGAGGACCTCCGTCTGACCATCTGACTGCGGATGATTGGCCGTGCTGAAGTGTAAGCGGGTACCCTGCAACCGGAACAGCTCCCGCCAGAACCCACTGACGAAGGTGGGGTCACGATCCGAAATAATGGCCCGAGGGAGACCATGTAGTCTAACAATCTCACGAGCAAAGAGGGCGGCCACAGAATCCCCGGAATACGGATGGCTGAGGGCCAGAAAATGACCATACTTGGAGAGCTTATCGACGACCACCAGAATGACGGACTTGCCTTTCGACTTAGGCAGACCATCAATAAAGTCCATGGAAACCGTGTCCCAGACAAGCTGTGGAATATCCAATGGCACGAGGAGACCGGCAGGAGAAGTAGTCTCATATTTCTGCCGCTGGCAGATGTCACAGTGGCGAATAAACTGCTGTATATCCCGTCGCATGCCGGCCCAAAACACGTTTGCGCGCGCCCGCTGGAGGGTCCGGAGCACCCCCGCATGTCCTCCTGTGGGAGACGAGTGGAACTCATGCATCAGAACCGTCTTCCAAGCCGAATCCGCGGGGACGACCACCCGTCCCCGATAGTAGAGCCGGCCGTTACACAAGTGATAGCCGGGAGGGCCCGTCTCGCCCCACTGTAAAGAGTCCACCAACGGCCGAAGCGTGTCCGACCGCAACACCTCTTCCTGAATATCCGCCAAAGAGTCAACCAGGGGCCCGGAAATATTGGAGAGAACAGCCTCGGGGAGACGAGAGAGGGCATCGGCGACCACATTCTCGGTGCCGCGGCGATAGACAATCTCATAGTCGTATCCCAGAAGCTTTGTAACCCATTTTTGCTGGAGAGGCGAAGAGACCCGTTGGTCCAGAAAGTGCTTCAGACTCTGGTGGTCCGTCTTGATCTTAAAGTGCCTGCCCAACAAGTATGGCCGCCAGACCGCCACTGCGTGGATGATAGCCAACAGCTCCTTCTCGTAGGCCGAGAGACCCAATGTACGAGGAGCGAGGGCCTTACTATAAAAGGCTATGGGCCGCCCTGCCTGCATCAAAACCGCCCCGATGCCAACCCCTGATGCATCCGTCTCCAAAACGAACTCCTTCGTGAAATCGGGTAACGCAAGCACTGGTGTGGAAGTCATCGCTCGTTTGAGAGCCTGAAAGGCCTCCTCGGTATCCTCATTCCAAGCAAAAGAATCTTTCTGCAACAGCTGGGTCAAAGGTCGGGCTATCTTCCCATAATCCTGGACAAATCGTCGGTAGTAACCGGTGAGGCCCAAAAAACCCCGCAAAGCCCGGACTGTCACCGGTCGCGGCCAAGACTGCATACTCTGAATCTTCCGTGGATCTGCTCGAACGCCCTGACCGGAAACCAAATGGCCCAAATACTCTACCTCCTCCTGCCCGAAGGAGCACTTGGAACGATTGGCATAAAGATGGTGTTGGCGAAGTCTGGCCAGGACCTGGCCCACGTGGCGCACGTGGTCATCCCAAGTGGCGCTGTAGATAAGGATATCGTCAAAGAACACCAGGACAAACTGGCGCAGGAAATTTCGGAATATCTCATTCATGTTTGCCTGAAACGTCGCAGGACCGCCAGTCAGTCCATTCGCCATAACCAAAAACTCATAGTGGCCATCATGCGTCCTGAACGCCGTCT
This sequence comes from Platanthera guangdongensis, assembly GCA_039583875.1. Lineage (NCBI taxonomy): Eukaryota > Viridiplantae > Streptophyta > Magnoliopsida > Asparagales > Orchidaceae > Platanthera > Platanthera guangdongensis. The sequence continues at coordinate 183,674,387 of CM077148.1, forward strand.
TATGAACATCCTCCGGAGCCATCAAAATCTGGTAGTAGCCGGAACGAAGATCCAGCTTGGTAAATCGTTGTGCCCCATGCAGTTCATCCAGTAACTCTTCGATGTGGGGAATCGGAAAATTATCTTTGACAGTAGCGCCGTTCAGGGCCCGGTAATCCACGCAAAATCGCCACGAGCCGTCTTTTTTCTTGACCAAAATAATAGGAGTTGAGAAGGAACTAGTACTTGGCCGAATGATGCCGGCCTCCAGCATCGCGCGGACACTCTGCTCAATTTCCGCCTTCTGCACGTGTGGGTAACGGTACGGCCGAACATTCGTCGGCTCAGCATCCGCCTTGAGCGGAATACGGTGGTCACGAAACCTCGGCGGTGGCAAGGTACGCGGCTCCTGAAAAACATCAGCATAATCTGTCAGAAGTAACTGTAACTGAACCGGTACCTCAGAAGGCGTGGAATCGCCAGCCTGGACCTCCCGAAGGACGGCCATCAGTTGTCCCTCCTCGCTTAAGCGCTGCAAACTGCGAACCGAAACCTCTTTCACAGGAGACGACATGATTCCTTGTAAGCAAAACTGCTTTTCCCCGTGCCCAAACTCCATCGTCATATGTTTCCAATCAAACGTCACCCGCTGTAACTGGCGCAGCCACTGAACTCCCAGCACCATGTCCGAGCCCCGGATAGGTAACAAGTAGACGTCAGTCCTGCCCACATACTCACGGATACGCATTTCCACTCCCCGTAGCACCCCCTCGCACTGCAACCTGCTGCCATCCGCCACCATAACGTGAAAGGCAGCTCCTCGGTCAATCACGTGCCCCAGCCGTCGTGCCACATCAGGATGTATGAAGTTGTGAGTGCTTCCACTGTCCACCAGAATGGTAACTCTCTCTTGGGCAATCCGGCCCGCCAGCCGCAAAGTAAGCGGGGGAGCGCAACCCTCAAGAGCATGTATAGACACCCCGAACTCCGTCTCCTCCAAATCCACATCCACCTCCAACTCCTCTACCGACGCCTGCTCGTCGCCGTCCTGCTGCAACATGAACACCTGTAGCTTCTGACACTTATGGCCGGGCACAAACTTCTCATCGCAATTAAAGCAGAGGCCCTTCTCTTTCCGAGCGGCCAACTCGCTCCAAGACAACCGAGTCACCGTCGGTTTGTTACCCGCAGGTTGCTCCCGGCGTGCCGCCGTGGCCGGGACCGCAGATGGCCTACTCACGAGCCGCGCCCGCTGCCTGTTAAACCTCTCCTCCTGGATCCGTGCCAAGGTAATGGCGTGATTCAAGGAACGGGGCATGAGCGCCTGTACCTCGTCTCGAATGTGCTCCTTGAGGCCAGATATGAAGCAACTGTATAGAGTCCTTTCCGGCCATTGAACCCGATTTGCTAATTTCTCAAATTCCGTGCGATACTCCATCACGGACCCCTTTTGGCGCAACTTCTGAAGGAGGGCCTCAAAGTTCTCATACTCCAGTGGACCAAATCGGGCCGTGAATCCATCCACAAACTCCCCCCAAGGCACGTACTCCCGCCCTCGCAGGAACCACTGCGTCCACTGGAAGGTGTCGTCCTTCAAATGGAAGGACGCTAGCTGCACTCACTGACCTTCCGGCACCTCCTGGTATTGGAAAAATAATTCCGCTTTTTGGATCCACTCCAAGGTGTCACCGCCCCCGAACTCCGGGAAGTACATCCGAGTTAACCCGGGAGTTAAACGTTGTCCCCCTTGACCTCCTTCCCGTCGTGTGGGCTCCCCTTGCTCGAAACCGCCGTAGCCTTGATGCGGAACTGCTCCCCAAGGAGGGGGTTGTGGCTGGCCGCCCCATCCTTGGCCAAAACCGGCCACCCCCGGTGCCCCAAATCCACGAGGAGGAGGGAGAAGCCCTCCCCTTGGCTGTCCCGCCACATCAGGTGGCCGGCGGAACCCACCGCGGCCCAGTCCGGCCTCGCCGAACCCGCCTCCTGCGAACCCGGGCGGAATCGGCCCCGCACCGCCTCCCTGGACCGCCGCCGAGCCCCCCGCTGTCCCGTACGCCCCATAGCCCGGGCAGCCGGAACCTGCTGCGCCGTTTCCCGGCGGAAACGAGCCCGCCAGGCCACCGTACGGGGCCGCCGAACCCGCGCCGGGTGCGATTCCGCCCGTGCCGCCCAGTTCCGCGCCCGATCCGGCGGAATCCTCACTGGCCGGTCCTTTTCCCTTCAACAGCGCCTTCAACTCCTCCATCCGGGCCTCCATGGCCGCCATCGAATCCGTGAGGCCCACCACACTCTCCTCTAGGGTTTCAATCCGCGAGGACTCCTCTTGATTGCGCGTGTTCACCATCGGAAGGAACGAAATCCTCTGATACCAAATGTTAAGGGAAGACTAGGGGAGAAGACAACTAGAGAGATCTAGGAGACTAAGGGAGAAAATTAGGGTTTGAGGAGGAAGGAAGAACTAACCTGATAACACTCTTCATAACCCTCCAAAGGGGGCTGCCCGGATATATATATATCCGGGCATGGAGGGGCCGGCCGGCCCCTCCCAAGGGGGCTGAACCGGGTGGGTTCAGCCCCTGGCCGGCCGGTTCACTGGGTGGGGGCTGAACCGGAAGGTTCAGCCCCGTTGTGTAGCGCGTCCTTGCTCCTCCGAACATAGTGGCGACCCGTAAAGCGTAACGGGGGCGTAACACAATATCACCTTTTTCCTTATTTCTCTTGCACATCATGCATCTAAAGTTGAGAAATATGCTATATTTTGGGTATTACTAGAACTCTTATCATGCGCCGTTGCTTTATTTGTTTTAAGTAATCGGTATTTAGATTATTTCGTCTTCCTAACTTTTTCTTTGAGAACTTATGAATGCATGCTATTGCTCTAATCATTCAGATAAGCCTCCTGTTGAAGAGCTTCATCAATTTTTAGAGTTTCAGTTGCCACGTCATTGGGCTTCAACTTTCGGTGATCTATCTCTTGGTCCTGTGCGTAGAATATGCGGTTTGCCATCCCTCCAATTCACCCTCATGGGCCCCAAACTTTATGTTAACAGTACCCATGTAATTCACTTATTCACCGTTCATTTAGTTGTCATATAGTTCTGGGATATGTAAGCAACTTGGCAACACTTTTTTTTGTCTTCAATATTTATGATATTGTACTGCAAATTACTTTCTTATGTTGCTAATTTCGAATGAAGAAATAAGTGCAGTCAATTATTAATCCAATTGGCGCAACACGGTACAGCGAGCGGGTCACAGGTTTCACACCTGTCACCAACTCAATAGCAAAGTCAATCTCCCGCTGGGGCGGTAACCTCGGAAGATTCTTAGGAAACACATCAGCGTACTCCGATACAATATGAACGTCACTCAAGCTGGGCTTCGGCTCAACAGTCTCCAACACATTTTCTTTGGCGCAACACGGTACAGCGAGCGGGCCACAGGTTTCACACCTGTCACCAACTCAATAGCGAAGTCAATCTCCTGCTAGGGCGGTAACCCCGGAAGATCCTTAGGAAACACATCAGCGTACTTCGATACAATAGGAACGTCACTCAAGTTGGGCTTTTGGTGATCTATCTCTTGGTATTTAACACATGCTTAATACCATCTCCTTCTATGATCACATGATTGATTTATTTTTAACTAGACATCCTACTTAAAAAGTTATGAAAACTTGACAATGTTCAACAAAAGCTACTTATCCTTTATGTCCTTTCTCATTGGTTATGTTCATATTTAAATTTTAAATCTGGAGTTTTTTTTTGTTTAAACCAAAAATTATCCTTTTAGATAATTTTTATCTTACTAAATAGTTAATTATTATGTTTTAATATTTTTTATCTTATTTTGTGCTGGGATTAGATTTAGTTTGGATAAGATTAAGTTCTTGAGGTATCTTGTAACCCTTCATTAGGGTTTGTTGATTTTGGATGCTGCCACATCTTCATTTGTTCTTTAGGATGAAGAAAAGTTGGGCTCTATTCAAATATGTGAAATAGATATACTTTTGTGGTGTCTAAATCCCCACTCTCTGCCCTAGTTTCTTTGTTCTTTGGAGAACATGCATATAATGTCAAGTGTGTAGAAAAGGCAGAGAGATGAAAAGGGGAGGGACGTGGGAGGTATGCCTTTTGAAGGAGATGGGAGAGATGTTTATATACATTGGTCTCAGACTCTCAGGTATGTAAATAAAATTGTCATTTGCACAGAAAGAAAAAAATACCTTAGCAAGAGCCCTTGGTTAATAATCATTAATTTCCTCTTTAAAAGTCATTTGATGATTCTTTTGAAGCATGTGTTGCTACGCACATGCGGCGACTTAGATCTGCAGCCTTTTATTTTGTTTGGTTATTATGTATTTTTAATTTGTATGGTCATTGTGCAATTTATTTCTATAAGAGTCGGCATGTAACTTTATTTAGTAGGGGTATCGTGACAATTTGCAAGTGAGTCTCCATTAGGGAGTTTTTTTTATCATTAGAGGTTACTATCTCATTTTGAGAGGGACTTAAAGGATGAACCAACCTTTTGAGATTAGGCACGAGTATCCCTCATGATTTGTATTCGGTTTTCTAGTTCTATTGCAATCAATTTTCTGAGTTGGTAATAGGTGCATAGTAACTCAAGAAAGAGAGAAATAGGAGAGAGAAAATCACCCTCAATTATATTATTGCCCAAAGAATAGAAATACATACACTTATATAGAGGTAGATAGAGTGAGAGATATCTACTTTTACAATGTGGGACTAAAAGAGCTATACATGAGCCAATACACATGGGTCTCCCAAATGAGCTAATTCTATTTTGTCTTTAACACTCCCCCGCAAGCTGGAGCGTACAAGTCATAAGAGCCGAGCTTGGATAAAAACTAATAGTACAAAATCCGAGAGAGAGCCTTAGTGAAGATATCAGCTATTTGACTGGAGGCCGAGACATGTTCCAATACTATCTTCTTTGATTGAACCTTCTCCCGAATGAAGTGACAGTCAACTTCAATATGCTTTGTGCGCTCATGAAACACCGAATTCTTGGCAATATGTATGGCCGCCTGACTATCACAGAGTAGGGTAGCAGGTGAGGAGAGTGTGAGACCCATATCGCTGAGCAAGCCCTCTAGCCAGGTGACCTTAGATACGACCGCTGCCATAACACGATATTCAGCCTCAGCAGATGAGAGAGCAATAACAGTCGGTTTCTTGTTGCGCCAGGTAATAAGGTGTCCACCGAGGTAGGTGCAAAAACCAGTTGTGGAATGTCTATCATCAAATGACCATGCGTAGTCCGCATCAGAGTAGACAACAAGAGATAAGGAAATCAATGACTTATAAACAAGTCCTTGTCCAGGAGCCTTCTTTAAATATCTTAGGATCCGCTCGACGGCTCAAAGATGAGAAGTCCGAGGATTATGCATGAATCAGCTTACAACTCCAACAGCGAATGAGATATCAGGCCGCGTAACTGTGAGGTAGATTAGTTTCCTCACCAAACGTCGATAGTACTCTGAATTGGTCAGAACAGGGTCATTCCCAAAGTCATGATTCGACAGCTGATGATTCATATCCATCGGAGTATCTGTAGGCTTGCATCCCGAGTAGCCCGCACTTTGTAGAAGATCTATGCAATACTTCCGTTGAGATAAGACTAGTTCATCAGGTCTCCTTGCAACCTCAAGTCCAAGGAAGTATCGCGGATTACCCAGATCTTTTGTCTAAAAGACGGAGTTCAGGTGTTGTTTGATTTTCTGGATCCCGATGGTGTCGTTTCTTGTAATCAGAATGTCATCAACATAAACAAGAAGAAGAACTGTGTCAGTTGCTTGATGACGAGTAAAAAGAGAGAAATCAGCAGAACTCCGAGTGAATCTCATCTTGCGAACCACCTTACTGAACTTATCAAACCAAGTGCGAGGGGATTGTTTGAGACCATATATAGACTTCCAGAGATAACATACACGAGACTCCCCCGTGGTCTCAAACCCAGGTGGTTGATGCTTATACACAGTCTCTTGGAGATCGTCATTGAGAAAGACATTTTTGATATCCAATTGATAAGGGGCCATTGGGGGTGTACAACAAGAGAGATCAGAACCCGTACAGTACTTAGTTTTGCCACCGGAGAGAACGTTTCGGCATAGTCGAGGTCATGTTGCTGAGTGAAGTCTCGAGCCACTAGACGGGCTTTGAGACGATCAACCGTTCCATCAGGAACATGTTTGATTGTAAAGACCCATTTGCAGCTAACACAAGACTGATCAGGATGGAGAGGAACAAGGTCCCAAGTTCGGTTAGCCCAGAGAGCTGTCAACTCATCGTCCATGGCCGCACGTCAGCCTGGATGTTGTAGGGCATCCTGCAAAGAGTTAGGAATGAAAATAATGGAGAGAGAGGGCAAAAGTGCGAAGAGGTGGAGAGAGGCGATGGATGGAGACATAGTTTCCCATGGGATGAGTCGTAGAGGGTGGTGCTCGATCGTCAACGCGCAGAAGAGCATCAGTAGTAGGGGGCTGTTGTCGGGCTGCAATCCTGGACGAGCGTCGAGTATAGACACGGAGAGGTGGAGGAGGAGGGAGAGGTGGTGAAGTTGGGACTGGAGGAGCGGAAGTTGTGGGAGGCAGAGATGTAATGGGAACAGCTGGACGAGAAATAGTGTACTGAGGTGGTAGAGTGGAGGTGGGAGAGAAGAAGGTTTCATCTTCAACAAAGGTAACATCCGCGGAGACGAGCACCTTGTTGAGTGTGAGAGAGTAGCAAACATACCTCTTTTGGGTACGAGAGTAGCCAACAAAGATACATTTGGTGGCGCGGGCGGCAAGTTTGTCACCTGATGGTCCGAGAGAGTGAACATAACAGGCACAACCAAAAGTTCGAGACGTGAGAGGAAATGGGGACTTGGAAGGAAATAGGAGACTGAATGGAGAAACAAAGTTAAGCACGGAGGAGGACATACGATTAATAGTATAGCAAGCAGTAGAGACAATAAAGTTCCAATATTCAGCGGGGACCTTCATTTGAAGCATGATTGACCGAGTGACATCAAGGAGATGACGATTCTTCCGCTCGGCCACACCGTTTTGTTGGGGTGTGTACGCACATGAAGTTTGATGAATTATCCCAAAGTCGGTGCATAAATTTTGTACAGTAGTAGAAAATTGCGTGCGTATTTCAACAATAAACGCACGGAAAATAGAAGTTAGCTCAGTACGATCATGAAGTGGATAAAACCATGTTAGGCGTAAATAATCATCAATAAAGGTTACAAAATACCGATAACCAAAAAGACTGGGAAGTTTATAAGGACTCCAGATATCAGAACTAAAGAAAACGGAGTAGTATTCCGGTTACATGCATGAGGGAAAGAAATACGATGCTGCTTGCCAAAGATACATGACTCACAAGAAAACTCCTGTAAAGAAATATCAGGAAGGACCTTCTTGAGAATCTGAAGAGGAGCATGACCAAGACGACGATGTCAGTTGACGGAGGGAACATCAGATAGTGAAGTGGGAAGAACGTCCAGGAGAAAAAGCCCGTTTGACAGCCGTCCTCTACCAATGATAGTCTGTGTGCGACGATCTTGTATGACAAAAGAAGAAGGAGAAAAGGTTAGACAGCAATCAAAATCTTGAGCAAGCCTACTAACAGACAGTAGGTTGAAGGGAGATCCCGACACATGAAGAACCGAGGTTAACGAGAGAGTAGAAGTAAGTTGCAGGTCAGCAGCTCCAGACACTGGAGTAGTATCGTCATTTGTCATAGTGATAAACTTGGGATACTCAGTGTGCATGTACTGAGGTGGTTTCTGAGAAGTAATGTGATGGGTGGTTTCAGAGTTCAGAATCCATTGAGAGCTGTAGGAGAGACAAGATAGTAATTTATATACATGAAAAATTTGATCAGCAGATAGACGTTTTTGGTTTGCGAATAACTGTCTAATTAAATGCTAATATGTCATTTTTCTCTTGTGTTTGGTTAACACTCCCCCCTTTCGGTTGAACAAGTACTTGCATGACTTGCATTTGGCCCTTGCAGCCTATGCTTGGATCTATTCAGCTTTCCTCTATTGTATTTTCCTTTTATTGCACAAACTACAAAAAGTGCTTATCTAGGATTGTTTCAAATGGATCCTTTACTAGAAGCTTTAGTTTCCCTAGCACTTACTTTTTGTAAAATAGAGAGAAGTGAATTATAAAACTATTCTTAGTTGATACTTGAAGGATTTAATTATTGAATTGCTTAGTCCGAATCTTATTGTAGGGTATTTTTCAGGAAGAATCCGGCACAGTTTTATACGTATATTGCGATGAGAGAGAGTCAAAATTGAAATGAGCTGTTATGACCCAACCAAGGGATGCATGATTTTTAGGCTTCACAAAAAAGAAACAATTAGATTCTTATCTTAAACATATCCTTGGAAGACAATACTCATTGTTAACTTCTAACATGTTGATTCAGGGAGACGTCCGGTGACTGGGATCCGTCTCTACCTCGAAGGCAGTCGGAACGACTACTTGGCTGTCCATCTTCAGCACTTTTCCGCTCTTCCCCGCATCTTTCATCTCTCGGATGAGCACAATTATGCAACTGATGACCTCGATACCAACCAACGTTCATATTTTGAACCCCTCAAGTGGGCTCTACTGTCTCGCGTGTGCACCTTTCCGGTCCAGTACCGCGTGGCCCACATCGATGAGTCATCATCCATCGTGACCAGCGCCTGGCTTGAGGGTTCTCTTCCTGAGACTCGGCTTCTCCCACGTGGCTTCGATGAGGATTCGCCGCTCCGAATGGGACGGCCCGACCAGCATCCCACGGAAGTCCGGCTCCATCTCCTCCTTCATCAGCTCCCGCCTGAGCTCCGTTCTTCTGCAGCCGCCCAAGCCCGGGGTGGATGTGAATTCCGCCATCTTTCCCGGCGGGTCCCCCGATCCCAGTGAGAGTTCCTAAGCTCGCCAAGTTTGTGGACACGACTGAGATAGCGAGAGGCCCCGATGACCTGCCACGTTACTGGCTGGTGACCGGAGCCAAGTTGTGTGTGGAGGGCGGGAAGATCTCTCTCAAACTCAAGTACTCTCTCATGGTATTGATGCATGAAGATGACTATCTCTAGCTCTTTGGCTCATTGGTTTGAAGCAGCAAATGAAAACCCTAATCCAGCACTCTTACAGCCAGTAAAACTTTGGGGAATAGCTTCTGATTGGGCTCAAGGTGATTTAGATTATTTAGTGTACAAGTGAAAAAAAGCTCAGAACTGCTCATATGTAGATGCATTTTGTCATCAGGCACTTTATTATTATTTTCTCATGACTAAACTCCATCATTGTATATGTTTGTGTGTATGTGTTTTAGGTCTTATTTGAATGACTTTATGATGCAATTATTTATCGTTCAGGGGGTTTTCTGCATATTTTATAAAAAAATTGTGGGTCATTTACAGGGATCTTCCCTGTAAGTTCCCTAAATCACAAGTTATAAAGATCTTATCTCCGGCCTGTACGCTTACACTTCATTAAAAAAAACTCTCCTAGAGGCATATGCAAGCTTTAAGGGGGGATTTTTGTAATTTCTAAAGATAGAGAGGTGCAGCATGCAATTCTATCAACTCAGAAATTAGGGTAATTAATGATATTCAAGGCTTCGTTTGGTTTAGGGTTTCGCCACCTCCATTTGGAGCAAATGCCGCCAGACGACGGGTAAATAAACGGGCACTGGCGGCGTTTGCTCCGTTTGCACCCGCCGGACAGAGGAAAAACCACTAAATCAGAGCTTTTTCAGCCCCGCTTCCTCTCTCCGGTTCGACACCTTCGTTTGGACCCGCCGGCTCCTCCCGCACCGCTCAATCAAATAACCCTAAATTTTATATATCAATTTAAGGGTGGCTGCTATTCACAAATTGTGTTTGTCTATTTATAGTGTCTATTCGCTTCTCTAAAGGAACTCAAATTTGTTGTGTAGATATTTTTGTTATCCATTAATTAGTAAAAAAAATAAAATAAAAAAATTGGTTACTCTTTTGCCATTCTCACTACAATAAGAGAATCTCCCTAGCTATCTAAATCTTTCTAAATAAACCCTAGCTATCTAAATTCTACCAAACAAGTCAAAATGGCATGAACAACGACGAAATTGTCTTTCTTCTTCAACTAGGTCTCTATCCGTGCATTCATTTTATGAATCATGATATGTGCATCTATTTAGCGAATCTTCAAAGATGTTCCTTCGGTGTTGGGCCTTACTCAGGAGAAAGAAAACATAAAACATTGACGGCTTAAGTTTAAAATTAGTTTGTGAATAACAATTTGTCAAATCAAATAAAGTGGAAAATTTTGGTCTATGAATAGACATTTATGATCTGCGAATAACAGTTGCCTTAATTAATCTTCAGGGGACTTTTAGTATGATTATATGTTGCACCACCTTTATCTTTTGAAATTACAAAAAACTCCGTAAGTTTGTCATAACATACTTGCACAAAAGCACCCCTCCGTGAAAATCTCCAGAGGGGTATTTTTGTACATGCGAAATATAAACTTATGCCGAAGTTTTTTTATAATTTCCAAAAATAGAAGTGCTACACTGCTAATTATAATTATGATAACTTGTAGGGAAGGCTTGGCTAAATAATAATTTATTTTATATTGTTTCAGCCATGGGAATGAGAGCGTTGACAATGGAACATGACAATGGAACAGTAAAAAATCAAGAGAGATGGCCGCGGCCTAAAAACACTAAAAATTGCGTTTCGGAGCGATAGCGGTGGGGATGGGGAGGGTTCCCAAAAAAATTTAGCCGTGTTATTGTCCCTATATACAATGAAGATGGATCAAAAACGCTCAAACAAATCAAGTCTATGGCTCCGTTTGGGGGGGCTTATTTTCACCGGTCAAGTGGTCATGACCGCATGAACCGGGACTTATTTAGGGCTCGGTTCATGCGGTCATAACCGCTCGACCGGTGAAAATAAGTCCCTCCAAACGGAGCTTATGTCTCCGTTTGGAAGGACTTATTTTCACCGGTCAAGCGTTTACGATCGCATGAACCAAACCTTAATTAACGTCCTGTTCATACGATCGTAACCGCTTGACCGGTCAAAATAAATCCTCCTAAACAGTGCCTATCTCAGGTGTGTTCTATATTTGTAGAGAGAGAGAGGCAACATGAATAAACTGATACAGTTACATATTTATTTCTCCATAAGGCATAACAGAAGCATCGCCGGCATACAGGCACAAGTTCAAAGGACCCGCTTCAAAGACATCAAACTAGCTAGAGAGAGAAAGCGATCAGTACCAAAAGCTACAGCAGATTTGGGTCAAAGACACCAATTAGCAACACCCTCAGCCCCTCCATAGTTAAACTACTAAACCTGCGTGCAATAAGAAGAAAAAGAAGATAAATAATTAAAATAATAATTAATAACTCTGCCAATAACAATTGAAAAACAAAGGGTAGAAAAATTAAGGAGAGTGAGAGACCAAATAATACGAGGAGCCGTGGGGAAGAGGGTGGAGAGTGAGGCCCCACTCGTCGGTGAGGACGGGTTGGCCGGAGGAGTGGATGAGGACCGTGTTCTCGCCGAATGCCTCCCTGATATTGACAGGCCTCTCCGTCACTTCGTATGCTATCTCATTGATAAAAATTGTCGACTTTTGCTCTACTGCAACCAAAGCACGTTGTCACGGGCGAAACATGCAAAGTAAAAAAAACGAGTCTTCTGTAAAGTATTAAAGCTAACGATAAAAAAGATATAAATTCACTTTTGATATCAAAAATCATTCACACAGACAATGACACGCTAACACACACCAACAAGCTCACACAAATATATATATATACACACAAGTAGTAGTGCACGAGGTTCCTTCGTGCCCGGATGTCACATCACACATCTTCTCTTTAATTATTCGTTCCCGTAAAAAATTTTGGACTCTAAGAGGACTTCAAACATGTTGGAAACGTGTATGGGTCCCTGCTCCAACTCAACTCCACAAACCAATTCCACAACACCAAAATAGCACAAGTTTAAACTTGCGAGACCGACACACGAACCGCCTACCCGCGCGGTCTCCCTCCACTATCTGCAGCGGGTTGCACACTCCTCACGCGAGACCGTCACCGCGAGACCGTCACACGCAAGATCAACCCAGCGAGATCACCCAGCGAGACCGTCTACAACACCTTGCGGCTAGACCACCAGACGCGAGCCCTCAACCCGCGACTACAACCACTCGCCCACAGGCCGCGAGACCCCTTCTCGCGGCGAGATCACCAAGCCCTGCGGGCTGCGCAACTTCCGCGAGCACACAGGCCGCGAGACCCCTTCTCGCCTAACCAGCGAGAAATACAAACCGCCCGGCTAGAAAATCAAACCGCCCGGCTACGCACCAGCGCCGCAGCGCTCCTCTCTCTCTCTCTCTCTAAACAAGAACAGGAGTTTGGGGCTTATCTCTTCATTTGCATCAAAAACAAATGAACTACATACATGTCTATTTATAGGCAATCAAAATCAACCACCTTCTCTCTCCTATTTAAGACATACTCTTTCTCATATTAATTAATACATAAAATAATATTAAAACACAAATTTGACTTGGTCAATCAAATACAAAATCCAACAAAACATTGATAAAATTTACAAATTTCTTAAGAAAAAATTTCATATATTTCATCCGGCTTTAGGCTCAATTTTGAAGCCTTTCGGGTTAGAACGAGAAAATTTTCATAAGACACGAAGTTGTAGATCTTCTTGAGATCTACAACTTTCCTGTTAGAAGAATCATTAATTAATGTCTCTAGTAGCTCAAAATTGACCCAAATGAAGTTGAAAATATCAATTTTTCATCTTAAGACATTTGTAAATTTTAGTAATTTTTGGGCTCAGATTCAAAGTCCTTAGAGCCCAGCCAAATACAAACTCAATAAAAATTGTGGGGATGAATAGATGATGACTAGTTTCTTAAAATTAAATAAAAACATAAATTAAATTCTCTTATGAAAATTTGAAGAAAAAAAATTATAATAAGGATGGTAAAATTGAAAATTGAGTGCTTCTGTATATACCAAGACCCCCACTCAAAATTACAAAAGTCTCCCATCAATGCTTATATTTCATAACATTCATGCACAAAGTACCCCTAGAGTAACTCTTCATGGGGTCTTTTTGTGCATGAATGTTATGAAATGTAAACATTGAAAAGGGTTATTATAATTTCGAAAATTAGAGGGGTAATTATGCAAACTTCCATGGGAGGTCCCCATAAGTAACACTATGTATATGTGGTTTAAATGATTTCAAATATTCTTAAATAATATTTTAGTGTGACAGGGTTACTGTGAAGAGAGATTTTTCGTACTTGTAACAAGCGCCATTATGTTTAAGTGCGGGTGAAAATAGTGACGGAATTGGAATTTTTTGAAACCCGGACACAATTATTTTAAACTTAAAATTAATTAACAAGAGTAATTAATAACCAAATTAATTAACAAAGGTATTTAAGCCCGGGCACGGGAACGCTGGATGGAGAGTATTACTTGCTAGGCGGATTTTTCGATTATACACATTCGGGCACGTGCGTGGGTGTGTCCCTTAATAGGTCCGCCTATGAGTGAAAATCTAGTCGTCTAAGGCTGTGTTTGGTGCGGTGTTTCTGCTCCGATGAGTTTCGACAAAGCGCTAGAATTATAGAATGTGTGTTTGGCATGACAATGATTATGGCGGCCACCAAAAAACTAGTTTTGAACATAAAAGTGGATGAAGTTTAATTTCCTTAGGCAAGGTCGGGAGGGCACGAACGACGGTTCATAACCACCATAGCCTCCGTTTGGCACGGTAGTGGCGGTCATGATCATGACTCATGAGGGTTAAATTATCTTTCGTAAACTCCCACCTAAGGAACTTCATATACTTTGGCCGCCGACGAACCCCGGCCGGCCGGTGACCGGCGAGCCCACAGTCGCCGGCAGTAGCGGTGGGATGCCGAAGGCCGTGCGATGCAATGGTGGAGAGATGCAATCGGACGGTGGTCTGGCCTTCTTCGCACATTCGCACAGCGGGTTCTTCGCACTTGATTCTGATCCTATATATATATATATATATATATATATATATATATATATATATATATATATATATTCTGATCTAGAAATTTTAATAATAGTATCGGACAACAATTTTCTCCAACAACCAAATAAGTTGAACGATTTCATTTTATTGAAGATGTTTCACTCTCATCTGGCCACCGTTTTCGACTTCATACCATAGCCATTTATCCCTCGTCTTGTCACCATTTTTGACGTATAAGTAATCAAAATTCATTGTCTGAACAAGACAAATCCAAATAAACTAATTATTTTGCAAAATTTTTGGGAGGGCCCGGACTCCAGCCCCCAGATGCGCCCCCGTAATATATTGTGAAGGAGAAGATGAAATTAAAAGGCAGCAGCAAGTCATCTTATTCTCCTTTTTGCGTACGTCCAATCAGCTTGATGACAGCGCCATATTTTTAAATATAGATATATAATAATAATAAATAATGGGCTAGCTAAGCTCAGCTGCATGAAACTAATGATACTGTCTTCTTGAAGGAATTGAAGACACGGCTAGCCAACCAGTTATCACCACCCAGGCACCCACCTCTCTCTCTCTCTCTCTCTCTCTCTCTAGAATCACACGTACTGCAAGCAAGCAAGGGAACTGGCCAGCCACCAACCAGCACTCAACACGCTCTCCCTCTCTCTCTCTCTCTATCTAATCTGCAGTCTGCACTATCTTTCTCTCACTCTTGAGCACTCTCTCTCTCTATATATATATATAAAAATATATATTACAATTTACAGCAGTGTCGAGAATCTGCATTGACATGACAACACAGGCCACAGCCACCATCGATCCATCAACCATCCACTCCCAGCTTCTTACAATATGTTAAATATTTAAATGGATCCTCAAACACACACACACTCTCTCTCTCTCTCCTGCCTGCTTCTCTATCTTCTTCCCTCAAACTATTTTATGCCCCCGACCTCTTCAAATTTTGGAACCGGGATCGTCTCCATTTGGGGTGAACTGGAGGGGTCCAGTTTGTGGCCCTGATTTTGCCTTCAAAATCGGACGGCGAAGAAGAAGTTAACTCCACTCGCGGGACCCGCTCGCCAGGTCAGCTGCAAGTGGAGTTCCGTCGTCCGATTTTCCAAGCGAAATCAAGGCCGCGAACTGGATCCCCTCCAGTTCGCCCCAACTGGAGAGGATCCGCGTCCCAAATTTTGCTCTCTGGACTATCTTCAACCCCATCTTTGGCCGATGGGGATCCTCTCCATTTTGTCAGGAGATTCATTTCACGGTTCAAATTTTTTTGGGAAGAATCGAGCGGGTTCAATAATTCTCAAACTTTTATATATTTTTTTAAATCAAAAAACTTTGCACCCTTAGATATTTTGGAGAAAAATCTTGTCCATTGGATAGACAAATGGATCCCCTTCATTTCGTCAGAAATGATGACGAAATGAAGAGTACCAGGATCCCCGCGTTTCTGATCACCCTTGACTTTGGATCTGGTTGAGGTGAGCGTTTGGCATGACAACGGTAATGTCGATGTCGAGAAAATAATAATAATTTTGAACAAAATAGGAGATGAGATTTTTTAGGTGAGGTCGGGTGTACTTCAAACCACATTTCATAATCACTGTGTTGAAGACGGATGCCGCCTTGTCACAGCGATTTTCTTGCTCCAGAGAGTCTACACAAAAAGTCGTCATTATAGAATGCATGTTTGATAAGAGAATGTCTATGACCGCCACCGAGAAAAGAAAACTAATTTTGAACGATGGTTCATAACCATCGCGCTCATGACCGTGACAACGATAAAAGTGGAGCCTTATCGAGGTGCATTGTGGAAGAGTATATAAATTTTTTTAAATTATGAGTTTTTCTTAAAATCCTTCTAATTCATGAATCTCATGTGCTCCATCCCATGTTGCTCATCATTCATTTCTCATAATTTGTGGATAAAGTTCAAGGCCACCTTCAAGAAAATAAAACTAATTTTGAACATAAAAAATGAATGAATTAAGTTACTTAGGTGACGTCGAGCGTTCATGACCGCCCAAAAAATGATATTATTATATAAATGATACAATAGCTTACTTATGTACCCTAATCCTCTCCATTACGTCACTTTATCCATTTAATGAACAAGACTCTCCTCAAAAAAATCTAAGGATGCATATTTTTTTGATTAAAAAAATATAAAAAGATAAAATTATTGAACCCGTCAGATCAGCACTAAAGAAATCTGAACTGTGAAATAGATCTCCTCTATTTAGTCAATGATATCTTAATTATTTTTTCTCTATGTTGGACTATTTTCAACACATTCTCTCACAATTGTTTAGTTGGATTACTTTTTGTTTATTGGGTGATGTTAAATGGGTTATAAATATATAATCATCATTACATTATATTAAGAATATTAAGCCTATATATATCATTAAATAACAATCAATTAAATAATAAATTATTAAATAAATAGACAAAATTTACATACAATAAGAATCGAACTCATGATCTTCCTGTCATGAGGCTCCAGCTTACCCAACTGGGTCAGGTCTCATTAGCCACTTATATCATGTTAATTAATTAATTTTATTAAGTCTAATATTAAAAAATTTATTAAGTCTAATATTGAAATATATATACATATATATATTGTAATATTGTGTTTTTTTATATATTTTTTAGTTCACGTCGGCTCCGTTTGAAAAAAGACAGAATCTTGACCTGGCCGGGGCTTCTTCTATCCGAAGAAAGACAAAAGCCGGATGTGGACGCCGACCATCAGAGACAGCGCCATGGAATGACAAGAGAGGGATAAAATTTTCCTCAAAAGAACAGTGACAAAGAAGAAACAGAGAAAGGAGGAAGAAGAAGAAGCTTAATTATAGTATAATTACCTTCCATGCCGTTAGCAGAAGTTGGGGAGGCCGTTGAAGCAGCAGGAGGAAAAGCACCGAGCAGAGCAAGCATCCCAAGATACGGCATTCCCGCTTCAATGCCGCCGGCGAGTTCGCCGGATGATATTGCAGGCAGGAAAGCAGAGGTTTCCTGAATGAGCAAATCAGGGGAAAAGATCGGAGCTTGAAATTCTGAGTGATCGAAGAAAGGGGCGAGGCTGCCGGCGGCGGGGTGGATGGTCTTGTCGGGGGAGGAGGAAGAGCGGTCTGAGGAGGAGGAGGAGGAGGAGGATGATGCCGTGACTGATGTGGTGGGAGCAGAGGATGGGGTGGTATTGGAGCGAGCGGCGGCGGCGGCGGCCGCGGCGGAAGATTTGAGGTGGCGCAGCTTAAGCTTGCTGCGGGACTTGCGGTTTTGAAACCAGTAGAAGACGTTGGCGTCGCCGACTTGGCCGTAGGCTTGGAGTTGATCGCGGATGCGGCGGATCTCGTCGCGGGGAGGATTCACCATGCCGGAGTTGAAGATGGATTCAAGGATTCGTATTTGCTCTGGTTTCGGATTCCATCGGGGCTTTGGCTCCGGCGACTTCTCCTCAGCCGCCCCTGCCGTACATTCGAAGATGATTAGCTCTTTAAATCCTAATCTAGCATGCAGGGCTAGCTATGATATGGACTATGGAGGATGACGAAGGCGTGCGTGCGTGCGTGCAGGGGAGGTTTAATTTCATGATCAAAAGTTCAAAACACATAAAATAAGTGTTTTCATCCAAAAATCCATGTTTTGATATGGAAAATGGTGAAATTGATTAATACCAGAGGAATAGGAGTTTGGCTTCTGACAGGGGCCGGATAAAAGGGAGGAGTGGTTAATGTCATGCTGCCGGTGATGGTGACCGGCGGCCGCCGCACAGGAGGGGTTGGACTTGAACATGCTCGGCCAATGCCTGTTTGATGAACCCATGGTGATGAAGAAGATGATGAGTTCTCACAAGTGTTGCTGCTCGTGCTGCTGGTCTCTTTTGTAGCCGGGACTGGGAGAAACCTCTCTCTCTCTCTCTCTCTCTCTCTCTCTCTCTCTATAACTTCATCAATCACTGGTTCTCTGTCATTCAATTTTTGGTCTATCTAGAATGAGACAGAAAGAAAGGTGATCACTCCACTCATCCTCTGTTCCTCTTCCTTTTACACGCATTGATTGCATTCATTTTTCGTATAATTAAAATCAATGAGTAATTGTCACAGATGAGGGAGAGAGAGAGCTAATATAAGAAGGATTGAAATGAAAAAGGACTGACATTTTATGCGCGGGTCCCCAGGTGCAAACGGGGGAAGCCATTAAAACCAGAGCAACAAGAAACTCCTGCAACAGAGTAACAGGATAATAAATGTTATGAGGGAGATGATGATTAAACTTAAGTCGTGTGAGAGAGATGAAACAGGGGAGGAGGAAGAGAGAGAGAGATAGAGAGATCTCCTAATTTACAGGGCCACCCATACTCTGCGCGTGTATAGCTTTTGAATTAAAAGCGAGGGGCAGAGAAGTACAGTGGAATTCCCTCGTATGTGAAGCAAGAAAGACGGGGAGGACGGGCCGGTGTTGTGGCTTTACTTAGTACCCACAAACCAGAGGAGGCCAGGTGAGGAAGGAAAGAGGAGCCCAATGGCTAGCTTTTCAATTAATGACTGGGCCCTCCTCTGCTTTTCTTCTCTCACTCTCTCTCTCTCTCTCTCTCTCTCTCTCTCTCTCTCTACACGCTGTGTTAGATCTTGGAGGAGGAGGAAGATGACGGTGGTGAATGCTTGGGCTCTCTGTGGTCAAAGAGACTCCTCATGTTGATTGTTTGATGATATTGAAAAGTTGTCATTTTATATATCAATGGTGCCCAAAAAATCGTTGTGACAGAAATATATGGTTGAATAGGCGCTCTGAGCACGAGCACGGTGATGTTGGTCCAAGATGCGCACCAATAATTTATGCTTCATTTGGTTAGGTAGTGACGGATCGATCCAGCGGGTGGAAACGTAGTGTTCGAATCGGAGGGGGGAAGTGTCTTCTCCAAACGGAGCTTTTTGAGGCGTTTCTCAAGGCGGTCGGGCGGGTGGAAACGGAGCAAAGACCGTCGGAGGTTCATTTATTTACCCGCCTTCCGGCGACGTTTGCTCCAAACGGACCGGCAAAACGCCGAACCATATAAAGACTTAGGCTGCGTTTGACACGGCTTATCGTGACTTATTTGCTCCTATGAGATCTGATAAAAAGGTCATTGAAATAGAATGAATATTTGGCATGATATATATTACTACGGTTACAAAAAAAATTATTTTGGGACATAAAATTTTGATATGCCAATAATATTTTAAGCCACGACTTATCGTGGCTCAACATTTTTGCTAAACGCAGTCTTAATCCATCGTGTAAGAGTCTAGTAGTTTGTATATGAGTTTTCATAAAGTTCGGGACCAACAGAAATACAGGATTGCATGGGCCTCACAGTGCATAGATTTATTATGTACTGTGGAGCTCACCTTACAATTTTCAAAAGGTAAAAGGGGTGGAATTAATAATTATGCAAATTCGCTGAGAAAATTTGGGTAATTAATAGTTAATAAAAAAGACTGTGATATCCGCACTGCTTTTTTGGATATCCACATTCAAAACTCATTTTTTAGGTGTTTTCTTTTTCTTCAACGCCCACGAATTTTTTCCTTGCAGGCAGGCCTCATCTCTCTCGCCCGCCTCCCCATCTAGGGTTTCTCCCGTTTCTTCAACCCCCGGCGATTTCAGGTCGCCGTTCTTCAACCCCTGGCTATTTCATGTCGCTGCGCCGCCGACAAGGATCGTCCAGCTCATCCCTTCTTCGATCTCGCCCGCGACAAGGATCGGCAAGCCCTACTTTGTTCTCTCGCCAACTGCGATCCAACTCCTCTGGCGACTGAACTTATCCTGCTGCGATTCAATTTGTTCGGCGATTCAACCCCCAAGCGATCCATTCTCAGGTATGATCTCCTCCTCTTTGCTCAACACTCTCCACGTTTGTCTTTTTTTTTCTCCAAGAAACTGTAACAAAATCAAAGGTTTCTTTTCTTCCTCTGTTTTCTTTATCAAATGCTCGCAATGTGTTCGATAATGCACAAAAAATTTTGTTCAGTTAAAGATAAGCAATATAAGTGAAAATAAACTCTCAAAAATCAAAGTTTTATCTACTATCTTTGTATAGTCATGCAAAAGAATAAGATTCCAATCTTCAATCTCATACTTGAATTAAACCCAGGCAGTTACTAATTTGGTTGAACCTCCTATTTGAATTAGTTTGTTAAAAACTTAAGTTTTGACGTAGACTTCACTTGTAGAAAATGTATCTTTGCTTCGCTCTTGATTAATATTTAACGCTCCCTTTCAATTTGGAGTGAGGATGTTTGATGAACTTAAACAGTAACAAATATATTATATTTTATTTCTTATTAGGCTTTCATGATGATTTAGTTTATTTCTATTTTTCATATATCCAATTACAATAGTTTCATCTACTATCCTATCCCCGTCAAAACTAGAATCAAGTAAATGTGTTTCTTCACTTTTTTTACCAAATGCTCGCTTTACTGAATGTGCATTTCATATGTCGTCTCCCTTTACTGAATGTTCTTAAACCTTATGTTCATTAATTTTGTTCTACGGTTAGGGTTCATTTTTTTGGACAAATTGCTTCTGAAGTGTCAATGTCTACATCTACGTCTATGCCGGAGAAATCAAAAATTATTTGCATTGGATTTATAAGAAATAATCACTTCATTGAGTTGACATTAAAAGAGTATTCTCCGATATCGCATATTTTTCCGACATGGATGAGATATCATGAGGCCATAACAGAAGATTGGGAAAGACATTATAAATCATGCATTACATTTTTTCAACTTCAATCTGGGAATACAATGATATTGGAGTTGGACAATGTGGTATGAAAAGGTACGCTTAATAAGTTAATTGTTTATATACGTATATTTTCATTAAATATTTATCTAATTTTTTTTTCATTTTTGCAGATGTTATAAGTGAAGGGGAGATTTAATTCTGCATTCTCTACGATATTTTGGATATGATGTTTGGACTAGAATATATTTTTTGGATATTAATTTTGGACTTTGATATATATATTTTGGATATGATGTTTGGACTCTAATATATTTTTTGAATATAATTTTAGTTTTGTTTTGACAATGAAAATATATTTAATAATTATTTTTTCAAGTTAAATAATGCGGTGCAAATAACGACTTGCTTGCGGATAGCCATTAACTCAAAACAGTGCTTGCGAATAGCGGTGAGTGTGGATAGTCAAAAGTGTGGTGCGGATATCAGCGCCCATAAAAAACTATAAAGAATTAGATTCATGGGTCAATCTTGAGATTTGGGGGTGTAAAGCACTTTACGGTGCAGGCGACATCCAATAGATGCGAGCACATCTCAGCTCGCACGGAGATGCGTGTTCATCACATCTCGCTTTGAGATATGTGAGCACGAGCTGAGATGTGGTCGCATCTGTTGGATGTCACACTGCACCGTAAAGTGTAGCAGGTGCACTTTACTCCCCCCCCCCCCCCCCCAACGACTTGTTTGTGGTTAGCCATTAACTCAAAACAGTGCTTGCGAATAGTGGTGAGTGTTGATAGCCAAAAGTGTGGTGCGGATATTAGCGCCCATAAAAAACTATAAAGAATTAGATTCATGGGTCAATCTTGAGATTTGGGGGTGTAAAGCACATTACGGTGCAGGCGGCAACCAATAGATGCAAACACATCTCAGCTCACGCGGAGATGTGTGTTCATCACATCTCGCTTTGAGATATGTAAGCACGAGCTGAGATGTGCTCGCATCTGTTGGATGCCGCACTGCACCGTAAAGTACAGCATGTGCACTTTACTCCACCCCCACCCCACCCCCCCCCCCCCCCCCCCCCCCCCCGGAGATGTGTGTTCATCACATCTCGCTTTGTGTTCATCACATCTCGCATCTGAGATGTGCTCGCATCTGTTGGATGCCGCACTGCACCGTAAAGTACAGCATGTGCACTTTACTCCACCCCCACCCACCCCCCCATTCCCTCAATCTTATAGTGAAAGTGAGGATGAATACAATTTCCTCAATTGAGAGACTTCAATTATGAAAGTTTTTTTTTGTAATGAGAGAGAGAATTATGGTCATTATATGTGGGTCATTTTTAGCTATATGCAGTTCATGGATAAATGCAGGCCAAACTAAAAAAAAATCATAGGAAGTATGGTGAATTCATATTTGTCTGACCTGCACATAACCGTTATGAAATTGTGTGACATGCACATAGCCGAAGTTTGCCTGCATATAGTTATTTCCTAAAATTACTGCCGTAATATTGGGTTTAGGGGTTCGAGCAAAAAAATATTTTGATGGTCTACGAAATAGATTTGTGTAAATAATTTGGCAATCAGTCTAGTCTCATGGTGATTAATACTCCCGTCAGCAGTATATTCAATAATAAAAATCCATTTACCCTTTTAGGTTTGCCACCTTGCAGTAAAAAGAGCTTCTTGAATATATTTTTTGTTTAGTACTCCTATCTTTGACATGAAGGGGAGACCTGTGCACCGGTTAGGGTGTCGTCATGTGACCTTAAGGCTTAAGGTCACAGGTTCTGAGTCTTTCAACAACCTCTTGCAAAAATGCAAGGTAAGATTTGTCTATATTTTACCCTTGATTTGGGACCCTTCCCCAGACCCTCGTTGTGTGGGGCTGTCCTTTATTTTTATCTTTGACATCAATCGAATTAATGAATTAAAAAATTTAAATCCCAAACTCTCATCTTCACATGAACTCTCCACATGAAGGCCAGCCTTGGATAGGTGAACATCCAAAAAGGAAATTTTAGAGCTTCGTGAACAAAGAAAAACAAGCTAAAAAAAGATTTTGAATGAAGAAAAAATTGAACGGAAGAGATAATGTGTGTTGAATATGAAGGTCATCTTGTTCGTTGTAGGAGTTATTAAGCATAAAGATGTTTATACCAATATTGCATTAAGGATGATTAAAATATGATTGATCACCTCAAAATATGATAAAATCACAATGTTCTTATGCAGTATAATTAGAGTGTACAAGTATGCATGTGTACAAGCATGGATGTGTACAAGCATGGATGTGTACAAGCATGCATGTGTACAAGGATGCATGTGTACAAGGATGCATGTGTACAAGTATGCATGTGTACAAGTATGCATGTGTACAAGTATATGCATGTGTACAAGTATATGCATGTTGTACAACCCTGTGTCCGGCGAGCGGGTCCCACCAGGGAGGTCGAACAGGCCTGCCCCGCGACTCGCACCCAAGCGGCAGGACGGGCTGAACGACTAAAGGGCTGGCCCGCTCCTGCCCATCTCAGGCGAGCGAGCTGGCGACCCGCCGCAAGCGAGTCGGACCCGCGACTGGCGACCCGCAGCAAGCAGGCCGGACCCGAGCTGGCGACCCGCAGCCGCGAGCCGGGCGGGCTGGCAACCCGCGGCGAGCGAGCTGGACCCTAGAATGGCGACCCGCCGGCTGACCCCCCGCATGCGACCTTTCCACCGGTCCGCCCGGCAAAAGGCCGGCAGCTCGCCCATATCGGCTCGCACTCGCCCAGTGATGGTAGGCGAGCCCCAGAGCCGGGTCGCGCCCGCCTCCCACGGATGGAATCGGAGGCGAGCTGACTCCCCATGGGTGCGAATAGCTACTCAGGGCAGCGGAGCCTCGCTGTTGGCAGACCAGGTAGGACTGCGCATAGCTATTCAGAACAGCGGAGGTTGGCTGTTGGCAGACCCAACCAGGGGCTTTTTGGTATTTCCAGGTCAGTTCTTTGGGTTATTGGCAGTTCAGATTCTGAAAATCTATAAATAAGACCCAAGGGGTACCTCAGAGGAGACGTTTTCAGTGCCTCCTTACTCTCATTCTCAAGTGTTCTCTGAGAGTACCTTAGCTCGGCTCTTGGCTAAGGAGGGGAAGCGCTCAGAGATCTTCCGGGTTTGTGGTGGGACCTCCCTGCCGAGCCCTTGGGTCTGTCTCTCCTTGCCTCTCTCGTTGTTTTTCTTGCAGGTACGAAGTAGGCGCGAGACCACCCCTTCCCCAAGGGTCGAACTCCACAAGAGGCCGGATTCCGGTTTCAACATCTTGGTGCGGTGAGCGTGGAGAGTGGTCAGTGCAGAAAAGCTTCGGCGAGCTCAATGACGGGAGGTCAAGGATCTGACAGGCAGAACTCGCCGCCCAACCCAGCTCTAGCGACAGTGGGGATGTTTGAAGACTTCAGGAACGAGGTGCTGGATCTCGTCAAGATCGCACTCGGCGTGCGGGCCGAGTGTTCGACTCCGGCAGCCCAGATCGCGGCCGCCCCCTCTTTGGGCGAGGACGCTCCGGGCAGGCGAGCCGGGAAGGAAGTGGCCGAGGAAGGTCGGGGGAGCGAGCTCTCGGGGCGCGAGCTCTTCCCCGGCTCGGCAGGCCGAGGCCGATTCGGCGAGCTGGGTCCGCGTGACTCGCCGGCCCGCCAGGTGGGGGGAGGCAGCCCCTTCAGCGAGCTGGTCTCCTCAGCTCCAGTACCAGACGGGTTCAGAGAGCCCGAGATGACTTACTACACCGGGAAGGGAGACCCGGTTCAGCACGTCCAGTGGTTCGAGGACGTGGTCTCCATCCGTCAGATGTCGGACGGATTCAAGTGCCGTCTCTTCGCCATCACCCTCCGGGATAAGGCGAGGGAATGGTTCCACCAGCTGCCGGCCAGTTCCATCTATTGCTTCGAGGACCTGCGCCGAGGGTTCATGTTGAGGTTCACCACCGCAAAAAAGAGGAAGAAGGAGTCCGAGTCCCTGTTCCACATAAAGCAGGGGGTGAACGAGACGTTGGGAAGCTACGTCGATCGGTTCCAGGAGGAGGTCACCCAGGTCCAGGAGATGCCGGGCCACAGTCTGATGATGGCCTTCACCCTGGGCCTGCAGCAGGGTTTCTTCCGCATGGAGCTGAAGAGGATTCCCCCTCTCTCCTACGAGGAGCTGATGGAGAGGGCGACGAGAGAGGTCGACGGGGAGGCGTCGAACCCAGAATTTGCGAGGAAGTTGGCCAGGTGGGCGACTGAGGAGGAGAAGGAGTCGAAGGGAGGAAGAAGACAGGAAGAGAGGAGGGAGGAGCCCAGGCCGAGGGAGCAGAGGGAGCAGAGGCAGCTCCAAGGACAGCAGCCGGGATGGGGGCGCCAGGAGCCCGACCGTAGGCTGGGCTGGAGACCAGAGTGGCAGGGGCAGGGGCCACAGAGGGGATATTACGGGAGAGGTCATTATCAGGGGAGGCAGGACCAGTTCCACCCCCCAGGCTGGAGGCAGGGTCAGAGGCCGCGGCTCCCCGATCAGGAGGAGGCCATGGCCATAGCTCTGGGAGCAAGGAGAGGGGTCATAAGGAGGAGGAGAAGGGAGTTCAGGGTGGAGCTGCCCTACTGCGACTTCCATCAGGAAGAGGGGCACGCAACGGCCACGTGCCCGGAATTCTTGGAGATGAGAGAGAACAGGGGGCGGCAGCAGCAGCAGGAGGAGGTGCGGCAGGAAGTGAGGATCGAGGAGGTCCTGCCTCGGACGGAGGAGGATCGCTGTGAAGACCGGGTGGATGTGGGGACCCGAGGAACGATCGGAGTGATCCACGGGGGTGTGGGGATCGAGGCTTCCCGCAAGGCAAGTCTCCACACCATGTATCGGCGGAGCGTCGCCTCCACGTCCCAAACCCCGCCGCCAGAGGAGAGGATCACCTTCTCCAGAAGTGATATGCCGGACCACGAGGATCCGTTCTGTGATGCGCTGGTCATCAAGGCCGCCATCGAGAACTTCACGGTCACTCGGATCCTAGTGGACAATGGGAGTTCCGTGAACGTCGTCTTCAAGAAGGCGTTTGACGTGATGCAGGTAGAAGCTAAGAGGGTGCTAGCCTCGGACGGGCCCCTGTTCGGGTTCTCGGGAGAAAGGAAGGAGGTAGAGGGAGGAGTCGGCCTCCATGTCACCCTGGGGGGGCAGTCCCGAAACTGCAAGTTCGTCATTGTGGACGCCCCCAGCAGCTACAGCGCAATCTTCGGGAGGCCCCTGATCAGCGCCTTCCGCTGCGTCCCCTCATCTTTCCATCAGTGCTTGAAGTTCAACGCTGAGGGGGCGCAGGTCAGGGTTAGGGGAGACCCTAAGGTGGCACGGGAATGCTACGTCACCGCGGTGAACACCATCTCTTGGCAGGAAGGGGCCGAGGAGATGGGGCGGAGGATGGAGGCAAGCGAGCAGGGAGCCGGAGAGGTGGAGCTGGAGGTGAAGGGCTGCGCAGAAAAGGCGGGAGGAGGTTTGGAGGAAGTGGTCGAAGTAAGGGCCGTGGCAGGGGGAATGGAGGTAGAGGTCCCCGTTCAGGAGGAAGGGGATGCCGAGGGATGGGGGAGCAGTCCAGACTGGAGGCCGCAGAGGAGGTGGTGGAGCTAGAGGTGCTCACCCGCGGAGGTAGGGTGGAGAAGATCCGCGTCAGCGGGGGGCTGACCCCGGAGGACCAGGGCAGGATGCTGGAGTGCATCCAGAAGAACGTGGACATCTTTGCCTGGAGCGCCGCGGAGATGCCGGGGGTTGACGCGGATGTGGCTTGCCACCGCCTCAACCTGGACCCGGGAACACGCCCCGTCCAGCAGAAGAAGAGATCCACGGCGGACAAGCTAGCGGAGCCCATCAGGGAGGAGGTGGCAAAACTTCTCAAAGCGGGCTTCGTGTCCGAAATCCAATACCCCGGCTGGGTCTCGAACGTTGTGATGGTCAAAAAGGGAGACGGCCGCTGGCGCCTGTGTATCGATTTTTCCCTTCTTAATAAAGCTTGTCCTAAGGATTGTTACCCCTTGCCTCGGATCGACGCGCTGGTTGACTCAGCCGTCGGTTTTTCTGTAATGAGTTTTTTAGATGCATTTTCAGGTTACCATCAGATCAGGATGCACCCCCCGGACATAAAGGATGTCTCATTCATCACAGGGGACGGCTGCTACTGCTACAAGATGATGCCATTTGGGCTGAAGAACGCCGGGGCCACCTACCAGAAAATGATGGACAGGGTCTTCAAGGAGCAAAGGGGGAGAAACTTGGAGGTCTACGTGGACGACCTCATGATCAAGAGCCGAGACGTGGACTCCCACCTCCGGGACCTGGAGGAGACGTTCGCCACCCTGCGCCGATACAAGATGCGGCTGAACCCCCTTAAGTGTGTTTTCGGGGCTAGCCGGGGAAAGTTCTTGGGGCATCTCCTCACCCCCGCGGGAGTCGAGCCGAATCCCGACAAGGTCAAGGCTATCCTGGAGCTGGGATCCCCACGGAATGCAAAGGAGGTCCAACGGTTGACAGGGAAGCTAGCAGGACTGAGCCGCTTCCTCTCTCGGGCAGGGGAGAAGTGCTCCCCCTTCTTCAAAACACTGAGGGGGGGCCAGAGGTTCGAGTGGACTAAGGAATGCGAGGAGGCGTTCCAGGCCCTCAAGGCGCAGCTAGCACAGGCTCCGCTGCTCCAGGGGCCGAAAGAGGGTGAAGATTTGTTCTTATACCTCGGGGTCGGGGCAGAGGCCCTGAGCTCCGTCTTGGTGCGAGAAGAGGGGAAGAGGCAGCTCCCTATTTATTATGTCAGCCGAGTCCTGAGGAAGGCCGAGCTCCGATATCCAATCTTGGAGAAGCTTGCGTTCGCACTGATCATCTCGGCCCGGAGGCTACGGCCTTACTTCCAGGCGCACTCGATCCGAGTGGTGACAGACCATCCTCTCCGCAATATCTTCGAGGGGGTGGAGCACTCGGGCCGGCTAGCCAAGTGGTCGGTGGAGCTAAGCGAGTTCGATGTCTCCTTCGTGCCACGGCTCTCGATTAAGGCTCAGGCGATGGCCGACTTCTTGGCCGACTACGTAGTGGAAGTAGCGGAGGAGGAGCTCACTTGCCCGGCTCCTTGGAAGGTGAGGGTGGACGGAGCCTCAGGAAGGCATTCTCTCGGAATAGGAGTGGTCCTGGAGAGCCCCCAAGGGACTCGGATTGAGCAGACGGTGGTGGTACATTTCCCCATTACCAACAACCAGGCCGAGTACGAAGCGGTGATAGCGGGGCTGCGCCTGGCCAGGGAGCTGGGGGTGCTGGATGTGGAAGTTCTGACCGACTCCATGGTGGTGGCTTCCCAGATCAACGGGGAGTTCGAAGCGAGGGAGCCCGCTTTGAAGTTATACTTGGCCAAAGTGAAGGGGGTCATAGGGACCTTCCAGACCTTCTCCATCCGACACGTGCCAAGGGGGGAGAATGAACAGGCCGACCAACTGGCGAAGCATGGCCCCCGGATGGGGGGCACCATCACCGACCTGTTCCGCCCCTCCATTGAAGAGGGGGAGCTCATGGAGATCGATCAGCAGCCCTCGTGGATGGACCCGGTAATAGTTTTCCTCTCCACGGGAGAGTATCCGGAGGGAGTAGACAAGAAGAAGCTGAGACACAAGTCCGCCTACTACCTCCTCAAAGACGGGCAACTATACAGAAAGACCCTTTCCGGGATGCTGGCTCGCTGCGTGACCGAGGGCGAGACGCAGAGGATCTTGGAAGAAGTCCACTCCGGGGAGTGCGGGAGTCATTCCGGGAGTCGGACCTTGGAGGGGAGGATAGTCCGGCAGGGGTATTTCTGGCCCACCCTGGGACGGGACGCCGCGGAGTTCGCAAAAAGATGTCATAAGTGCCAGCTATTTGCCCCCCTCCAGCTACAGCCGGCCCAGCAACTCAAGAGCATTACGGCCCCCTGGCCCTTTGCAATCTGGGGGATGGATTTGGTTGGGCCGTTTCCCCAGGCTAGCGGCCAGAGAAGGTTCCTCCTGGTGATGATCGACTACTTCTCAAAGTGGATGGAGGTGAAGGCGTTGGCAAAGGTGACCTCCCAGGTAATCAGGAACTTCGTCTGGGGGGAGATCATCTGTCGCCATGGGCTGCCCCAGGCCATCGTCACAGACAACGGGCCTCAGTTCGCCAGCGCCGAGTTCACCAGCTTTTGCGAGCAGCTTGGGATCGACCTCAGATTCGCCTCGGTCCACCACCCCAGGAGCAACGGGCAGGTGGAGGCGGCGAACAAAATCATTGTCAATCTCCTCAAAAAGAAGGTGGAAAACTTGAGAGGGAGTTGGGTGGAGCAGCTCCCCGCCGTCCTTTGGGCCCTTAGAACCACTCCCAACACGGCCACGGGGGAGACCCCCTTCAAGCTCTCCCATGGGTGCGAGGCGGTGCTCCCCATAGAATTTGAAGTCCAAACGCCACGAGTCGGGACGGCCAGAGAAGGCCGGGAGGAATGGCAAGCCGAAAATGGGGAGGAACTGAGGCTCTCCCTCGACATGGTGGAGGAGTTGAGAGACCTTTCGGCCATCCGGCAGGAAGAGGTCAAAAGGAGGATGGCAAAATACTTCGACAAGCATGTCAGGGTCAAGCAGTTCGCTGAAGGGGACCTGATACTGAAGAAGGTGGACGCGGCAGGGCGGTCAGCGTCCGTGGGGAAACTCAACCCCAGTTGGGAGGGGCCGTTCATTGTGAAGGAAGCTTTGAAGTCGGGGGGCTATCGACTCCAAAATGTAGAGGGCGAGGCCCTGAGTCTCACCTGGAGTGGAGACGACTTGAAGAGATTTTTTCCCTAATCTCCTGTAAGCAACACGATTTATTATAATAAAGCTTTTCTTTTTCCTCCCCCCAGGATTGTCATACCTAGGCTTGGTCGGAGAGTTGGAATGAGTTTGGACCCCGAGAAGATCCCGCTGCCGGGCTCTCACCTAGCTGGCAGGGCCGGAAGTCACTCGGTGTCATCCCTAGCCTCGAGAAGATCCCGCTGCCAGGCTCTCACCTAGCTGGCAGGGCCGGAAGTCACTCGAGGGAGAATGAGTTTGGACCCCGAGAAGATCCCGCTGTCAGGCTCTCACCTAGCTGGCAGGGCCGGAAGTCACTCGGTGTCATCCCTAGCCTCGAGAAGATCCCGCTGCCAGGCTCTCACCTAGCTGGCAGGGCCGGAAGTCACTCGATGGAAAATGAGTTTGGACCCCGAGAAGATCCCGCTGCCAGGCTCTCACCTAGCTGGCAGGGCCGGAAGTCACTCGGTGTCATCCCTAGCCTCGAGAAGATCCCGCTGCCAGGCTCTCACCTAGCTGGCAGGGCCGGAAGTCACTCGAGGGGGAATGAGTTTGGACCCCGAGAAGATCCCGCTGCCAGGCTCTCACCTAGCTGGCAGGGCCGGAAGTCACTCGGTGTCATCCCTAGCCTCGAGAAGATCCCGCTGCCAGGCTCTCACCTAGCTGGCAGGGCCGGAAGTCACTCGAGGGAGAATGAGTTTGGACCCCGAGAAGATCCCGCTGTCAGGCTCTCACCTAGCTGGCAGGGCCGGAAGTCACTCGGTGTCATCCCTAGCCTCGAGAAGATCCCGCTGCCAGGCTCTCACCTAGCTGGCAGGGCCGGAAGTCACTCGATGGAAAATGAGTTTGGACCCCGAGAAGATCCCGCTGCCAGGCTCTCACCTAGCTGGCAGGGCCGGAAGTCACTCGGTGTCATCCCTAGCCTCGAGAAGATCCCGCTGCCAGGCTCTCACCTAGCTGGCAGGGCCGGAAGTCACTCGAGGGAGAATGAGTTTGGACCCCGAGAAGATCCCGCTGTCAGGCTCTCACCTAGCTGGCAGGGCCGGAAGTCACTCGGTGTCATCCCTAGCCTCGAGAAGATCCCGCTGCCAGGTTCCCCCCTAGACTCAGAAAGCAATGGCCTGCGACCTAGAGCGAATCGCGTTGTCAGACTCCCACCTAGCCGGCAGGGCCGGGAACTACCCGGAAAGCGTGCGCAGCAGGACGGAATCGCAAGAGTTAGCCCGAAAAGAAGGAGAGGGTCTAGCATAGCCCCACCCTCAAGCCCCGGGAGAGGTGGTCGAGTAAGGGCAAAGGCCTGGGCGAGAGTCCCCCGAAAACTAAGCGTGCGGCCGAGGAGCGAGCCGGCTCGCCTCGCTCGGCGGACGAACCAGCTCGCCTCGTTCGACGGATGAACCAGGTCGCCTCGTTTGGCGGATGAACCAGCTCGCCTCGCTCGGCGGACGAACCAGCTCGTCTCGCTCGATGGACGAGCCAGCTCGCCTTGTCAGAGCCGGGCCGCTGGGACGGGTCGCGCCATCCGGCAGTGACATCATTAGAAAAACAAAACAGGCGAGAAATGTAAAAAGAACAGTGTAAAAGGAACAATAGACGGAAATATAGAGTATAAGCGCAACTCGCGCATACAACTCAGACCAGATTTTTTACACTGTTCATCTACAGGGCAAATTACAAAAAACGCAAGATATGGAAACCCTAAAGCGGCTGGAAGCTTCTGTCGCCGGGCTCCGGCACGGGGAGGAACAGCGCCGGCACCACGTCTTTTGCCGAGAGTCCCGCTGCCTCGCTCGTGAGCAGATCCGCGCGCCTCAGCGTCTGCATCGTGTATCTCGCTGCGCTGGCCGCGTTCTTCTGCATTAGCACCTCTAGGTCATAGTCGGACAGGTGCTCGCGCGGGCAGACCCCGCTGCCTGGTGGAGGGACAGCGGCAGCGGCCTCCAGCTCGCGTACCCGGGCCTCCAGCGCCGCCTTCTCCTGGCGAAGGGTGGCAATCTCGGCGCCCATCTGGCTCGCAGTCGCCGCGTCCTGAAAAACGGAATAGGAATTATCATGAGCTGCGTTCGCAAGAAGAAGAGACTAGCTCCGGTTGAGAGCGTACCACCCCGCCCAGATATTGCGCGAGGGTCTCCTCGGCGGCGGCGGCTCGCCCTCTCTGAAGATCCGCGTCCTCCCGAGCGAGCTTCCGGGCCTCTTCCTTCTCCTCCGCCATCTTTTGGATGGACGCGGCGTTCCGCTCCACCTGGGTGCAGCGCCGCCCCACCATATGAGCCAGCTCCAGGCCGCGCAGCTGGGCCCGCGAGCTCTCGTGGATCAGCACCCGCGTCTCCTCCTTGTCGTATATGGCGGCGTCTTCGCGCGAGTACAGCCCAAAGGAGAAGCTGTACGCCTCCCCGCCGATTGTATCCTGCTCCATCCAGCTCGGCAGCAGGGTCGAGATCGTTGCGCGATTCGACTCCTTGTCCCAAGCCAGGAGCGGGGCGCCGAGCTCGTCCAAGTACCTCTCGCCGTAGCCGAAGTTCCGATGCCCTCTCGGGACCGGCTCCGCAGCGGCTCCAGACCCGCCCGGCGGCGCGGAGGTGCCCGCCGCCCCGACCGGAGAATCGCTGGTCGAGACAACCAGCGGGGGCGAGGGGGGGTCAGTCGACAAGACCGCGGGGGCCTTACCCTTTCTTTGGCCCGCGGATGGTTGTTGATCCGCGGTCTTCGCCGACTTCGGCGGAGGCGCTGACTGCCCGCCGCCCGGTCGCTTCTTGGCCGGGACCGATGAGATGTCGCGCTGAGCGGCATCCGCGGCCTGGGCGCGGGCGAGAACCCCGGGGGGGATCCGGGCGCTTTCGTAAGGAGGATGAAGGGGAATGTCGCGTTCGCCTGCGAAGAAGGGAAGGTGAGATGAAAGTAGAGTGGGAAAGTAAGGACTAATGGAGACGAGTAGCAAACCTCCCCCCGGCGCGACAACCGCGAGATCGTCAAGGTGGCGGCGCAGGAACGCGACCTCGAAGTTCTTCCCGACGAAGAACGCGAACAGGTCGGCTTCATGGCCGCCTAGGTTGGGTGGCCGGTAGCTCGCCTCGCTGAGCTGCACCGGCGAGAAGGGCACGTTGCCAAAGTCCCCCTTGACGAACAGGAACTTCTTCAGCCAGTTGTGGCTCTTGTTGACGGTCTCCCGCACCTTGAGGTGGGCGCTGGAGAAGTAGGCCGTCCCGTCTCGGTTCGCCCTGAAGGAGAACAGCTTCCGGAATACCGCGAGGCTGAACTCCACCCGCTCCCCTCGCAAGAAGCAGGCGAACCCCACCATGACGGCGATGGAGTTCGGGGTCATCTGGCCCAGGACGACCCCGAAGTATTTGAGCACCTGGCGCACCTCGGGCCACAGGGGAAGTCGCAGGCCCACCTCGAAGTGAGCGAGAGGGATGGCGAGCTCATCCCCAAATAGGTCGTTGATCTTCTCCCTCTCATCAGGTCGCCTCGCAGAAAACCCGGCCGGGATGTGGTCGCCTAGAGCTTCCAAGTATTCGCGCTCTGTGATGACGGCGCGAGGGAAATCGTGCTCGGAGAAGGTCCAAGCGCATTTGCTTCGGCCGTCCGCGTCGCCGCCGCCTCCGCCCATCCCCGTTGATTCGCCACCGAACGCGAGACAAAAAGCCGGGAGGCGAGCTAGAATCGCACTTCGCGAGAAAAGGGGAAGCGAGAAGACGTTTTGGATTCGGTGGAGAAATAAGGGCCGGCAGGACCTATTTATAGGAAAAGAGAAGGGGCGGGAAACTTCCCGCCAAAAGATGGGGTGCGGATAGCAAAAATTAATCCGACGGTTCGACTTCCCGCGCGCGAGCACACCTCAAAGGTCGAGCCGGCACGGTTCTCGCCCGGCTGCAACCGCGGGAGACCGGCGCGGTCGAACCAACCCCAACCCGCACCCGCACGGCGTGCCGCGCGAGACGGGAGATTCCCCGTCTAGCGAGCTCCTCGGCTCGCCCCCGCCCCGATCAGCGCGAAGAGAGGAATGGACCTTTCCCCCTAACCCGCGCACAGAAAACCAAAGAAAAGCAGCGCAATAATTTCAATACATCTCAGCAACAAAATATTTAGGCCCATAGGCGGGCTGAAAGAGTCGCAAGCAATTACAAATACAAATACAAGATAAATGCGAGATGACGGTAACCCCGCGGTATCACGCGAGCGAGGGGCAAACAACTGGGTCAGTACTCGACCCACTTCCACCTGTGTCGCCTCTTCGTTCCCGCCCGAGGCGGCACGCGGGGATCGTGGTAATCGCGAACCGCCACCAGCTCCCGCTGAGCCCGGCCGACCTGCTCCACGGCGCTCTTAAGATGCCCCTCGGCTCGCGTTATATGAACGCCCGGCGAGGTGACGTCGTCGTCTTCCGCTTCATGCCGAGGGCCCTCCAAGGCCGCGAGCCGGGCATCGGTCTCGGCCTTGTCGCCTTCGATCCTCCTTATGACCTCCTGCAGCAGCATTGTGTGTTTCTGGAATAGCCGCGTCACCTGCCTCTTCATTCCCGCCGCATCGTTCGGGTCGCCCAGATAGTCAGATACACTGTCCACGTCAGGCGGAGGCGAGTACCCTTCGCTCATCTCGGTCTCAGGCGAGGCCCTGCGGAAGCCTGCGAGCAGGGAGGGGTCAGAATGAGCGAGCAAGAGGCAAAGTCAACGATAAAAACCAGCTCACCAGGGGTGGGCACATCGCCCGCACCGACAGATGGGCGGGAAGAGCCCGGCCGATCCTGAAAGTTCCCTCCCTCGAGGATCTCAAGAGATTTCCCCAGCCCATGGGAGACCGCCGGACGGGGAGTTTCCGGAGGTGGGCGATCCGGACCTGGGGAACTCGCGATCTTCTCAGGCGATGGAGGCGGGGGACGATCCTCTCCCCGGTTCTCCACCTCCTCACAGGGAATTACCTGCAAAACAGGGAGTCAGACGAATAGCGATAATCGGCGGAAGGCCACGCACCCCGGGGACGACCTCAGCACCCGCCGCCGAGCTGGAGGCCGGGCAGTCACCCGCCAGAGAACGCTTAACGATCTTCCCCTTCGCCGGCCTGAAGAGGGGGCCGGAGGATCCGCGAGCTAGCCATGGGGCGGCCTCGAGGGCCTCCTCCTGAGTCTGCAGGACCGCTGCCGCCAGGCGAGCTCGCACTTCTTCGCTAACCGGCATCGAGGAACAAGAGACTGCTCAGAGAAAACAAAGGGATGTGGGGAGCCCCCTACAGGGGTCAGCGGTATGTATTTATAGCAGAACAGTGGGCCCCCACCAGAAGATTCCCTGCCAGCTCAGCACAGGGGCCCGCCGAACACACGGGTTGGATGGTTCTTTCCGAGCTTGGTTCAAGCTCAAAAAGAGCGGGGATTGTGTACAACCCTGTGTCCGGCGAGCGGGTCCCACCAGGGAGGTCGAACAGGCCTGCCCCGCGACTCGCACCCAAGCGGCAGGACGGGCTGAACGACTAAAGGGCTGGCCCGCTCCTGCCCATCTCAGGCGAGCGAGCTGGCGACCCGCCGCAAGCGAGTCGGACCCGCGACTGGCGACCCGCAGCAAGCAGGCCGGACCCGAGCTGGCGACCCGCAGCCGCGAGCCGGGCGGGCTGGCAACCCGCGGCGAGCGAGCTGGACCCTAGAATGGCGACCCGCCGGCTGACCCCCCGCATGCGACCTTTCCACCGGTCCGCCCGGCAAAAGGCCGGCAGCTCGCCCATATCGGCTCGCACTCGCCCAGTGATGGTAGGCGAGCCCCAGAGCCGGGTCGCGCCCGCCTCCCACGGATGGAATCGGAGGCGAGCTGACTCCCCATGGGTGCGAATAGCTACTCAGGGCAGCGGAGCCTCGCTGTTGGCAGACCAGGTAGGACTGCGCATAGCTATTCAGAACAGCGGAGGTTGGCTGTTGGCAGACCCAACCAGGGGCTTTTTGGTATTTCCAGGTCAGTTCTTTGGGTTATTGGCAGTTCAGATTCTGAAAATCTATAAATAAGACCCAAGGGGTACCTCAGAGGAGACGTTTTCAGTGCCTCCTTACTCTCATTCTCAAGTGTTCTCTGAGAGTACCTTAGCTCGGCTCTTGGCTAAGGAGGGGAAGCGCTCAGAGATCTTCCGGGTTTGTGGTGGGACCTCCCTGCCGAGCCCTTGGGTCTGTCTCTCCTTGCCTCTCTCGTTGTTTTTCTTGCAGGTGCGAAGTAGGCGCGAGACCACCCCTTCCCCAAGGGTCGAACTCCACAAGAGGCCGGATTCCGGTTTCAACACATGTGTACAAGTATACATGTATGAATACATTCATACTGGTTTTTTAAAATCACCTAAAATGGCTAGACTTAAAAACATTGTTCCATCATCTAATCTTCTAGCTTAACTTCTTAAGTATGCATAATTAGGAAGGAGAAAAACTATAGTGAACATCATAAATATAAAATTGAGAGCAAATTAACAATGTTACAATATCTTAGTAATCTAATCCCACATGCAGCAAACAAAGGCTCTGTTTGGGGGGACTTATTTTCAGGGGTCAAGCGGTTACGACCGCATGTACCGGGCCTTAATTAAGGCCCGGTACATGCGGTTTAAGGTCCGGTACATGCGGTCGTAACCGCTTGACCGCTGAAAATAAGTCCCCCCAAACGGAGCCTAAATTCAGAGACGGGAGATGGAAATTTCAATAAGCAGAGGTCAATTGCTCCTGTACATGAAGAGGCACTGCTGGTCTCCAGCTGGTTTCATCTGGACCGTCCATTAGAGCGATCCCAACAGCAGCCAACTTCTTCCTGATCTCATCAGATTCTTCGTACAGTTTAGCCTTCCTCGCCGAGCTCCTCTCTTCTATTCTCTGCAACACTTGTTCTTCAGTTATCCCTGCTCTCCTCAGGGCCTTCTCTCGCAGCTGAAATAGAGCCTGGGAATTGAAGGGGATATTAGTGCAAAAATGAAAGGGAACTGCCAGTTTTCTAGCAATAACAAAAGGTAAATGGTTTGGGGCCTATGTGGCTCAGGTGTTTTGGCGCTGCGGACTGCCCTCCAACTACCGCAGTCGGACCTGCTCCGT
The DNA here is from genome assembly GCA_039583875.1 of Platanthera guangdongensis. NCBI lineage: Eukaryota > Viridiplantae > Streptophyta > Magnoliopsida > Asparagales > Orchidaceae > Platanthera > Platanthera guangdongensis. The sequence goes on from CM077148.1 coordinate 183,711,022, forward strand.
TTATGGTGTGCGCAGTGACCACACATTGGCTACTGCCTGGGGTGCGCCCGCTTCATGCAGTGAATAAGCGCGCATGTTGGTAGGCAGTGGTGGCGGTGGGGCACTTTTGGAGAGGTGTTTTAGGCATGTTTGGCTAGGGTGTTTTGGCGTGGCCGACCCCATGAGCGCCATTGTGGCGCAAGTCACGTATGGCACGGGAAAAGTAACCAGTAGGGGTGCAAATAAAGTGTACTAGATTCACACTTTCATAGCCCTATGCCCAGGCCTCCCACTCACGCGGGGGCCTACAGAGCCTGTCTGGCCGGGTAAGGCACAGATCAAGCCCAATAACCACCAATTAAAGTCGGAGCCCTACCTGGACCCGTGCCTGGCCAAGTCCTTAACCCAGAATGGGCACAGCCCAGGCCTAGCAATAATATGGGTCCTAACCCCTAAGGATTGACCCCTTGGCCCAATCTTAGCTAGGCTTTCGACCGGGCAGGCTTTTTGGGCCCGACTTCTTTTTGCACGCCTAGTGATAACCACCCGAGGCGAAACACCGTTTTGTGCAGCGGAGAGGCACCTGTTCGGCGCTTTTGATTGATAAATATCCAGAGAAGGAAATAAATGTCATTTTCTCCGCTCCATTCATCCCATATTCTGCTAATATATAGCATTACTCGTAACAAAACAACTGACCTCCGAGAAATTAGAAGGCTTCAATCCCAAAATATCAAGCCTATCTTTAATTTTGGTGCTCAAAATCAAAAGAGATTCCATTCTCATTTGTTGTTTCTTTCCCTGATCACATCAACAAGTAACAGCTGTTTAACATAAGCAGTTGTAAGGGATTCAACATGGATGTCTGCTTAAAAGAATCAACCAGAATAACAAACAAAAAAACTCTTTTAAGTGTCACTTAGAACGGCCCTTCAGAAATCTTGACATGAACTTGAACGGGCCGACCCTAACAGGCTCAAACGATGCGTATTTGCCTGTTTATTATTTAAATAACTCGAAGTAAAATGGATGTAATATTGTAGCTTAAATTTGAAGTCATGTTAAATCCATTTTGACACATCATCTTAATAATAATATTTGAAGCATAGTATGACAACTTCCTAATGACATTTGACAGTTTTTTATCAGGCTTATTGTATAAAGGAATTGAACAAGCATAATAATAATAATAATTGTTATAATTATTTTAAGGCTCCCACATTCACATGCTAAAAAAGAGGTAAATCTTCAAATATATATAATGAAATAATTACCCAAACCTCCCTTGTAAACTAGCATAATTAGTGAGAGCACCCCTCTTATTTTCGAAATTACAAAAAACTCCCCTTAAATTTTCATTTCATTACCAAAACCTCCCCTGATCTCTTCATTTCATTGCATTCATGAAAAAAAATACCCCCCTGGACACTGTTCACCGAGGGGGGTGTTTTTGTGCATGGATGTTATGAAATTAAATCTTCAGGGGAGGTTTTTGTAATGAAATGAAAACTTTAGGGGAAGTTTTTGTAATTTCGAAAATAAGAGGGGTGTTGTCAGTAATTTAGCAAAGTTAGAGGGGAGGTCCCGGTAAATGGCCCTATATATAATCTAAAAGTGTCAAGATTTTTCAACCCGGATGAAAAACAATTTGAATGAAAGAACACCCAACGACGACCGGAGGTATTGTTGTCATCTCACACTGCTCACAGGAGGCACTGACATGGAGACTATCTTATAAATGTTGGGAGCGTTGATAGGCACACACACACAACTTGGGAACTACAAGCTTGACTCACAAACAAGATACAACCCAACATCACCACTTCAAAACAAAAAATTGTCGGCGAGAAAGCTTCCCGGCGAGACCCTCCGAGAACAAACGGCGAGAAGCCTCTCCTGCGGGATCCTCATTTACTACAGACAAGATGCGCCTTCTCGCTGCCGGCGAGACGCACCTAGGCGAGATGGTTACTGGCGAGTAGACACAGGCGGGATGCCACTTGCTGGCGAAAAAAACGACGAGACAACCGCGAGACGATGGTGGGCGAGATCCACCTGCGAGACGGGTACGCCGGCGAGATCACCACCGGGCGAGCTGCTCGCAATCTCTTGATGGACGCGAGCTGCTCGGGCAGTTGCAGCTGCGAGCTTCTTCCGGCGAGTGCTGCGCCGAGCAGTGAATACTCCTGCGGCCTGCTTCAGGCAGGAGTGGTGTCGGCGAGCTGCGAGTGCACGCGGGATCAAATTCCGAAAAACGAACAAAACTCCAGGCGCTACAGCGCTGCACTCGGGAAGGAAGACGAATTCTCTATTCCATCATCATCAAATAGAACTACAACCATGCATTTATATAGGCAAGTACAACCAATAAAAAACAGACACGTGCCCCCCCCCCACATTAAATGTCATCAAAACCATCATCTCTCTCCTCCGCCATCAACATAAAACAAATACATATAATTATATATATATATATCTGTTGACCCGGTCAACAAACCAAAATATCACCAACAAACACCCCCTCAAACTTGGCAACACATGCCGAGTTTGCCTTTGAGTTTCAGGAACGTCTCCACCTTCAAAGCCTTCGTGAAGATATCCGCGATCTGTTCTCTGGTGGGGCAATACACAACCTCAACAGTCTTCTGCTCCACCTGCTCACGAAGAAAGTGGTAACTTGTCTCAATATGCTTGTTGCGCCCATGCAGCACTGGATTCTTCGCAAGCTGTATTGCAGACATGTTGTCAACATACAAAGTCATAGGACCCTCCTGTTGATGAAGTAACTCCTGCAAGAGGTTCTTCAACCAAATCGCCTGACAGGTACAGGCCGCCGCTGCGATATACTCAGCTTCACACGAGGACAAGGCAATCATTGTCTGCTTCTTCGAGCGCCACGAGAACACACCTGTTCCCACATGGAAGGCATACCCGGAAGTGCTCTTCCGATCATTCACATCTCCACAGTAGTCGATGTCTGAGTATCCAACTAACTTCAGCTCCTCTCCTGTAGAGTACTTCAGGCCATGATCTCTCATCCCATTCACATACCTTTGGATCATCTCCGCTGCCAAGAAGTGATCCTGCTTCGGCTCCATGTATCTGCTCACTACTCCAACAACATACATGATATCAGGCCAGGTGAAAGTCAGGTAGCGTAGACTTCCGACCAAACTCTTGAATAATGTGGAGTCGACTGCTCCCTCCTTTGAGTCCTTCCTCAACTTCAATCCTGGATCAGCGGGAGTGGAGATAGCCTTGCTATCCTCCATCCGAAACTTCTTCAAGATCTCATCTGCATACTTCTTCTGCGAGATGAAGATACCATCTTCACTCTGTTGTACCTCAACACCTAGGAAATAGTTGAGTTCTCCCAGATCGGTCATCTCAAACTCCTTCTTCATTGTCCTCTTGAACTCCTCGAACATGGTAGGGTTATTGCCGGTGAATATCATATCGTCTACATATAGACATATGATCATCATATCACCATTCTTCTCCACCTTCGTGTAGAGAGCGTACTCATAAGGACTCTTCATATAGCTGTGCTTCTGGAGGTATGCGTCTATCCTTTCATTCCATGCGCGAGCCCCTTGCTTCAACACATACAGTGTTCTGTCCAATTTACACACCTTTCTCTCTTGACCTTTTACAACATATCCAGGAGGCTGTTCGATGTACACATCTTCCTCCAAGTAGCCATTCAGATAAGCGGACACAGCATCCATCTGCAAGATCTTCCACCCATAGTGAGCTGCCAGTGCAATGATCAACCTGATGGTGTCAATCCGCGCCACTATAGCAAAGACTTCGTCGTAGTCCACTCCTTGGACTTGCCTGTAGCCTTTCACGACGAGTCTCGTCTTGTGCTTCTCCACATCTTCATTCTTGTTCCTCTTCACTTTGTAGACCCACTTCACCCCAAGGGGTTTGTGGTCAGCTGGTGGATCGACCAACTTACAAGTATCGTTCTTCTTGGTGGACGCTATCTATTCATCCATCGCCTTTCTCCAAGTCTTCTCTTGAGCAGCTTCATCATACGAGTGCGGCTCGCAATCTGCCAAGAGAAAGTATAAAGAAAAATTATTAAGAGTCGGTGCTGTCTCCTCGTAGATCTCCTCCAACCGCCTCATCCTAGGTTGAGGACGATCAGTTTTGCCTCTGCTAGTGCTAGCTCCACTAAAACTACCTCCACTTGTGCTTGCTCCACTCGAGTAGGGAGTAGGAGCTCCCTCTGACTCTCCACTTGGTGGTGATGGTGGCTCAGCTCCACCGATCTCAGCTTCAGCTTCATAACCACCTTCCTCTTCATCATCATTGAAGAACATCCCCTTGATGCTTCTCACCTTCTCATCCCAGCTCCAACAACTATCCTCCTCAAACACAAGATCCCTTGAGATTATTGCCTTATCCGTTACTGGGTTATACAACTTGTAAGCCTTACTCATCAGAGCGTAGCCCACAAAGATACACTTCTCACTCTTATCATCAAGTTTCTTCCTCCTCTGGTCCGGGACATGAGCATAAGCTACACACCCGAAGACCCTCAAGTGTTTAACACTCGTCTTTCATCCACTCCAAGCTTCAAATGGAGTCATGAACTTTACGCTCTTCGTTGGGCACCTGTTTAGCAAGTACACAACACACTGTACTGCTTCTGCCCAGAACATCTTTGGCAATCCCTTGCCCTTCACCATACTTCTCGCCATGTTCATGATGGTCAGATTCTTCCTCTCCGCGACTCCGTTTTGCTGGGGTGAGTACGCCGCTGTCAACTGATGAGAAATCCCACACTCTCTACAGAAATCATCAAACAACCTAGAGGTGTACTCCCCACCTCTATTTGTCCTCAGCACCTTTAGTGGTTGTCCGCTCTCCTTTTTCGTCATCGTCTTGAACTCCTTGAACCTGTCAAGGGCCTCAGACTTCTCTTTCAAGAAGTACACCCAACACTTCTAACTAAAGTCATCAGTGAAGGTGGTATAGTACTTGCTTCAGCCAACTAAGGTAGTCTCTAACGGACCAGCAATGTCCGAGTGAACTAGTTCAAGCTGTCTCCTTGCTCTTCGGGACTTGTCACCTTCGAACGTCTGTCGCTTCTGCTTTCCCTTCGTACACGCCTCACAGATCTTCTGTGGAGGTGAGATCATGGGCAGACCTTCCACCATCCTGCAATGAGATAAGAGTTTCAAGCCAGTGAAGCCCAAGTGACCCATCCTGTGATGCCACAACCACGCTTCTTCTTCTTCCTCAGTTCTCGCAAGGCACATCGTCTCCTCGACATCCATCCTCAGCGTAAAGAGACGATTCGTCGTAATCTTCACTTTCACCACCTCTCTTCCTTGATGGTCCTTCATGGCCAATGTGTTATCCTTCAACTGAACACAGTAGCCTTTCTCGACCAGTTGCCCAAGGCTTAAGATGTTACTCTTCAGGCCTGACACATAGAACACATCGTTGAGATGCACCTTCTCGCCATTTAGGGTGACCACTATCAACCCTCTGCCTTCCACCGAGATCTTCGAAGTGTCTCCAAAACTAACCTCATCAACATTTGGTTCAAGGTTAGTGAACAACTCTTTCTCCCCACACATGTGGTTGCTTTCTCCCGTGTCCAAGTACCACATCTCATTCCTTCCTCCTTCAGTTCCTCTGTAAGTCAAGAACATCATTGGATCACCACCAGTGTTGCTTGCTTCTGCATAGTGGTTGGTCTCTTCTCTCTTCCTCGGAGCGCAACAGTCATAACTCATATGCCTAAAACGGTTACAGTTGTAATACTGTACTTGGAACATATCACCTCGGCCTCTTCCTCGGCCTCTTCCTCTTCCTCTTCCTTCTTGCCTCCCTCCTTGAGGTTGCTCCGCCTCTCTCTGGTGATATTGATTTCTTACTTGATCTCTTCCTCCTCTTCTTCCTCTACCTCTTCCTCGGTAGCCTCGGCCTCGCTGGCCTCCCCCTCTTCCAGAGCTCTCTCGATCGACTCGCTCCGTCCAGTGCAAAATCCATGCAGGTAGCACCCATCGCTTGCTTCCTACTTTTTGGGTCAGCTTCATTGGATTATGGATCTTCCACTTAACTAATCTAGTGTTGCCTCAGCACCTCTGAACAAAGGGCTAATGTCTCTCATTTTATCAGACAATCTTTCCATAACAGCAGAGACTCAAAAATAAGAACTATATAGATTAGCAAGTGTTTGTTGACATATGGTTTCTTGGATACAAATTATCTGGCCACTTAATCAAGCAAGTAAAGGAGAAACCTACTGAGTTTTAAGATCAATGGAGGAAGGTGGACTATCAATCGGTATCTTTCTTGTGAAAATCTATTGATCCCAAGTTATTGGTACACTTTAAATCCTACGAGATATGTTACGACATCTGGAGAAAGGCACACATTATATATACTCAAATGATGGGCAATGTCTCTATGTTATTGTCCAAAATCTTGCTACTCTTTAAATAACAAATCGTGGTCTTTCTTCCTATCTCACTAGAGCTCGTCTACTATGGAAGAGAAGAAATTATTCCTAAGTGATAGAGATCTCCTGAACACATTGATGAAAATTGATAGTATGTGTATGGTACTTGTTTTTCATTGCTTACATAAAAATTTGGACTGTCCACAATCAAATATTGACGAACCATAGTGTTCCCGCTCCTGAGACTCTCATCGATCAGTTACTACAAGTTTCCTTTCCCGAGAACACATCTGGAGTCAATGCACAATCATATCTTGACTCTTCCACTCTCGTGTCCACTCGAGACAACCGGGGTCATAGTCGTGGACGAGGTGAACGCAACCCCGGTAATCGACCACAATGCACTTATTGCAAATGAATGGGCATACTTGGGACCAGTGTTACTCGTTGGATTTCCAGATAGATCTGTGAATGTCATTCATGTGCAGCTGTCTGATCAGGGGAATACTCATTAAAATGTCTTGAGTGACAAGAGTTCAATGAATATCTTCAATATAAGGCTGGGTTACCAAACACCTTTCCTACCACTTTAACATCAACGGGTAAACCTAGTATTTGCTTACACTGACGAGGCAAGGGTAATGCTGCGCGGGGAACGGGTGCTACCCATGCACTGTCAATTCACCGAGCGTCCAAGAGAGGGTGAGTTTGGGCAGAGGTACTGTTGCTACTGGGGTACTGTCGATGCAAAGAGCATCGAGCACGGGCGTAGCCCATGCGAATAGCATCGTGCACGGGCGTAGCCCATGCGAAGAGCATCGAGCACGGGCGTAGCCCATGCGAAGATGCTCGTGTACACACACACACACACATTCCCAGCTTTGCATTCTAAATATGTTGGCAGGGTATTGTTAAGCGTACGAACAAGAATGTTATCCTAAACTCACAACGAATAAAAAATAACAAAGAACATTATTTTGATAAAGAGCATTAATGAAAAGGCTATCCTATGCATGAAGATTATTATAAACACATGAACAAAAAATGAAATCCTTACTTTACGAGTATGGAGGAGATCATTGATGATCTTCAGAGGTTCAGAGAATGAAGCCAATGCAATTGGAGTATTGAGATCATCAGCTAAAGAATTTTCAAAATCTTCTCGAAATTTGTTAATGCAATCTGTTGTGTCATTTGGCACAGAATCCTTTAAATATTCCTTGTCATGCTCGCTCAAAGAATTGTCACAATCAAATATGGTCTGCAACAGACAAAATCAAATCAAATTGCTCAAAAAATTGTGACAATCACATGAAATCTGCAACAAGACAAATCAAATTAAATCAAAATTTAATTATGAAAGGACGACACCATAGTGTTTTACCTGATAGATATAGTATAATCGATCAGATGCTGTCTCAAGCTGTGCAATTGAGTAATTGACTGTAGACCTATAGTGTGTGCCAATTAAGAAGAGCCTTAAAGATAGAGGATGGTACAAGTCTATGACCTGAGAAATTTTTCAGCCTATTAGAAAATTTAATGCAATGTAAAGGGTTTCAGAAGGAAAATATTAATAGGGAGTGTGACAATTGTTTATTTGCACATATAATCCTAGGACGTCTTTATTTACACTCCTAGAAAATAGTCTTTAAAAGATGCTAGCGCAGAAACATTTCTTCAACAAACATTCATTTACGTTTAGTTCAAGTTGAATGATAAAAGAGGTAAGATCTCATGTTTTTGTATATTTTCAAAAGGAGACATAAAATAGGGCACTTTACCTCTCACGAGAAGCTAAGTATAGCCTCATATGCCTTATTTTTATATTTTGATGTACATAAAATTTTGGTTTTAAAGACTGAAATTAATTCCAAAAATCCATGTCCATTACCATATAATTTATGTTGTACTTCCAAAGTCTAATCGACAATTCCACACAGATATTAAGCCAAATGAAATGGGATATTAAAATAATATAAAAGTTGGTTAAAATTAGCACTCCTTATGTCATCCATTTCTCAAGTTCCTTAAATCTAAGGGTCCGTTCGTTTCGCAGGAATTGAGCTGCAGGAATTGGAATTGAATTCAATTCTCATTCCCGCAGGAATTGGAATTGAATTCAATTCCAATTCTGCTGTTCGGCTGAATGCAGGAATTCTGTCACAGGAATTGGAATTAGCAATTCCGATGTTCGGCTATAGCCTGGAATTCAAAGTACAGAATTCAAATTTGTAATTTTTATTATAAACTGAATTGAAATTGCTAAACAAAAATCATACTTCAACAGAATTAAAATTAATAGTCCACGAACCGAACATTAAAAAAAATTCAAATAGTCAACAGCATTATAATAGTCCGCACATGATGTCAAAAGTCCTTAACATAATCTAATCAATCGCGTAGATGTAAGCGGAGTCAGGTCCTCCTAATTGGCATCGGTAAAGCCATGAACACGTCGGCCTTCTTGTCGTCATCACTCAGCATATCGATAGCCTGTATGACCTCAGTCTCAGTCAAATCTGCAATAGCTGCAATGGCGGCATATATCATGTCTGCCCTTGAGATCGGAGGCGGTGGCGGTGGCGGCTGAGAAGTCACGCTGCTATCATGCTCCATGTTTCTCGCTATCGCAGAAACAGCATCAGCAATAATATTTACCGCGGATGTTTTCTCCTTCCTCTTCTTGCTCTTTGGCTCAACCTCCATGTCGTTTTCGTCCACTGAGTCTTCAATGTGGATCTCGTTCATTTGCTCAGTCGCAGTAGCAGTATTAGCTCCAGTGGCCCGATCAACCCCACAAATCATAGCTAAGTCGCCCCAATTGACGATCACCTTGCTAAAAGGAAAATAGATGAGAAACCCAAACTAGATATAGGTGTTAAAAGGAAAATAGTATTTTCTTTCATATTTTTACTTAAATAGATGAGAAACTTACAGAGGACAATTAAATTACATGATAGTTTAATATAATTTAAGAGAAATTAAATCATCGGGGTCGTTTCGGTAATGGAGCTCAAAAGGTGGGCCCTGGAAGCTGAAGTCATCTCCTAAGTGCCTGCGTTAAGGAGATTTTGCTCACCTATCTCCAACGCGTGTCCCAAAAATATCTTTTAAAACACTAGTTTTATAACCATGGTGACCTGTAGATGCCGGTTTGAAGCACAAAAATAATTAATATTAAAGGACACAATATGGATTCAAATCAAGAATTATGGCACCAACTCTAGATTGAATCAGACCAGTTCAAGAAATTTAAATTGTATTTATTTTATTATGTGATAAACCAGCTTATGTTGGTCCCAAGTCTGAATGAAAAATGGTGAGGGTTGTATTAGGTAGCCGACCAACGTAAATTTTAATCACTCTTATGAATATGTATCATTTAATAAATTGTGCAAAAGTTCGGTTGTTCCCTCTAAGGAATGCGTCTTATGGTCCGAATGTTGTGTTTTGGCAAAGATCGCTACATCTCAAGAACTTGGGTGTAGTGTTAAAGATGCAAGAGTCATCGTCGTACGGTCCGATGCGGCATCTTGGCAAGAACCGTTGCACCTTCAGAGAACTTGGATGTAATGTTAAATAGGCAAAAGTCCTCACATATTAGACGTCCTAGGAAAGTATATAGTAGGATTTATAACCGACTTAGGTTTAGAAGTTAGAATATAGGTACGCGAACGAGAAAAACAATATAAGTAGTAGATACGATGATTAGGAGAAAGATAAATATTTTATGTCTGCAAGAGACTAGATGTGTGAGTGAGAAAGCTAAATTTGTAAACAATTCAAATTAAACTATGATACACAGGAAAAAAACAATGAAATAGGTATTATTGCAGATATTATTTGGAGGGATGAAATTGTTGGGGTAAGTAGAAAATGTAATATAATCTTAGGTCTTAAATTAGTCATAGAAAAAAACTATTAATATGATCAATGTTTATGCGCCACATGTAGGATTAAGTGAAGCTATTAAAGTGCAATTTTGGGAAGACTTGGATGATTTAGTAAGGGATATCTCACAAAGCGAGGAGATTTTCATAGGATGAGACTTAAATGGACATAGAAAAAATATAGATTATATAGTCGTTCATGGAGGATTTGGGTACAAAGAAAGAAATGAAAATATTAAGAATCATTTTACACTTTGTCATAACACATAAGCTAATGTGACAAATACGTTTTTCATGAATAGGTAAGAACATTTAATTATATTTAAAAGAGGACCAAACAAGTGACAATTTGATTATTTTCTTAGGTGCAAAATTGATAAAATGATTTATAAAGATTACAAAGTCATACCGGGAGAAAGTTTGACAACACAATATATGTTAATGGGGTTGGACGTGTAAATTAAATATAACAAATTTAAGAAAAAGACAAATTTTGTCAAAAATTCGGTGATGGAACTTGAAGATGGAAAAACATATTATTTTCAAGATATCAGTTATGGAACAACTAGTTGATGACCCCTATGTTGATCCTGGTATCTCATTAGAAGTTATGTCTCCATATTTAAGAATAAATGAAAAGAACGTACTTAGAGAATCAAAAGGTCGTGCGCCCCCGAATAATCTTTGTGGTGGAAAGAGGAAGTGCAAGACAAAATGAGGGCAAAGAATGTCAACTATAAAACACTTTATGTTTGTAAGAATGATGAAAAGTTGGTAAGGTATAAAGTCGTCAAGAAAAAAATTAAAGATGCAGTAAGTAAAGCAAGAAGTCAAGTTCATGAAAAATTTTATAAGCGACTAGATACCAAAGATGAAAAGCGAGACATATATAAATTGCATGAGCTAGAGAGAGAAAAATAAGAAATTTAAGTCAAGCTAAATGCATAAAGAATAAAACAGATACAGTTTTGGCGTATAATGTGTTTATTAAAGAGCGATAAAAAAATATTTTTATCAACTCTATAATTAAATAAAAGATAATGAACTGAACTTGGAAAAGTTAAGTAAATCGAATGAGTATAAGAACTTAACATTTTATCATAAAATTCATGTATTTGAGGTAAATGATGCTCTAAAGAAGATGAAAAATATAAATACGGTTGGGTCAGATGATATATCCATTGAAGTATGAAAATATCTAGGGAAAGAAGAAATTTTATAGATTATACGTTTCTTCAATAAAATGTTGAAATCAAAGAGGATGTAAGACAAATTGAGAGAAAGTATTTTTATACATTTGCATAAGAACAAAAGAGATATACAAAATTGTGTCAATTACAGAAGAATTAAATTAATGAGTCATACCATGAAACTATAAGAACGAGTAATAGAAAGAAGAATAAGATGAGAGACTAGCATCTCAAAGAATCAATTTGAATTCATACCAGGGCAGTTGACCATAAAAGTTATAAATCTCTTGAGGAGACTCATAGACAACAATCAAGAAAGAAAATAAGATTTGCATATGTTGTTTATCGATCTTGAGGGGTTATGAAAGGATTCCAAGAGAGATCTTATTGAGAGTCTTAGAAAAGAAATATGTAAATATATCATACATTGGCATAATCATATATATATATATATATACAAATTCAGTGACGAGAGGGAGGACATTTGGAGGATTAACACATAAATTCCCTATCACTATTGGCTTACATCAAGTTTCAGCTTTAAGCCTTTATCTCTTTACCCTTATGTTAGATGAGCTCGTCGGACATATCCAACAAACAATACCTTGGTGTTTATTGTTTGTGGATGATATCATTTTGGTCGATGAGACGCGCAAGGGTGTAAATACGAAACATGAATCTTGGCGAAACACTTTAGAAAAGAAGAGTTTTAGGTTGATCAGAGTAAAGACGACCTATATGAAGCTTAAATTTAGCAGTGTAAAAATAATGGAGGTGTTGATAAAGATGTGATATATAGAATCCAAGCAGGTTAGTTGAAGTGGAAAGGCGCGTCAGAGATCTTATATGATCATGAAGTACCATCAAACCTTAAAGGCAAGTTTTACCGTATTGCAATTAGACCAACGATGCACTATGGTTCTGAGTGTTGGGCAGTGAATTATGTACTTGAGCAAAAAATGAGAGTTACGGAGATGAGAATGCTTAGGTGGATGTGTGGGCACTAAGAATGTTTGAACACATACAAAGGAGACCATTAGAGGTGCATGTTAGGCGTTGTGAGAGTTTAGTCACTAGGCATCTTAAATGGGGGGGGGGGAGGGGGAGACCAATAAAGACTCGTGGAATGAAACCACAAGGAAAGACATGATGTGCTTAGACATTAGTGATATTATGACTAAAGATAGGGCACAATGGTGACAAAGGATCCATATAGCCGACCGGATAAAGGCTTAAGTGTTATTGTTGTATTACAGAATCCTACTATTCTTTTTTTGTTCAAATTGTTTTTCTTCAACGATCTATGTGAATTTATATTGTAAGAGAGGCTTTTTGATTGAATTAACATTCTTATAAATTATAATACTTAAATAAATACTCTTATAATACTTAAATCAATAAAAAGAAAATGTTATCAATTTTTCAGGCAAGTGAATAAGGAAAAGCATTTGGTTCTTTCATTTCTGTTAAAGAGAATAGAATAAGCTCATTTGGGAGGCTCATGTGTATTGACACATGTATAGCTCTTTTAGTCTCACATTATAAAAGTAGATATTTCTCTCTTTATCTATCTCTATATAAGTGTATGTATTCCTATTCTTTGGAAGATAATACAAAAAGAAGTGATTTTCTCTCTCTTACATATCTCTTTCTACATGGCATCAGAGGAATTCCTCCTTCCCTGTGCTTCCAGCGGACTCCGGTTTCTACCCGCCTCTTCTCTCTGACCGCCGGCCTCCTGCGGCCTGCCGTATCTATCCGCCTCTTCTCACTGACCGTCGGCCTCCTGCGGACTGATATTATCTATCCGCCTCTCTCCCCTCCGTGGTTCCACATTCCTCTTTTTGGGGCTACTTAAAACCTCACCTATCTGTCCTGTGAGGTCCACTCATTCCCTGCCTACTCGCTGCTCTACTTCAGTCCGCTGCGAGCTCCTCGCTCATTCTCCCTTACGAGCTCCTCCTCCAATCCGTTGCGAGCTCTCTTCTCACTGCTTTGCTTCTCTTCTCCAGTCCGTTGCGAGCTCGCTCTCCTCCCTTGCGAGTTTCTACTCCAGTCCGGTGCGGGCTATCTTCTCGCTCGCGACCTCCTGCTATACCCGTCGCGGTCTGCTTCAGACCGCTGCAAGATCTCTTCTCGCGGGCTGCCCCAGACTGCTGCGAGCTCTCTTCTCGCGAACTGCTCCAGACCGCTGCGAGCTCTCTTCTCGCGGATTGCCCTTTGTCACGGCGGCTTGTCTTGGTCGCTGCGACCTCTCTCAAATCGCGCCTTGCCGAGCTCTTCTCCTTGTCGCTGCGACCTTCTTCTTGTCGTCGAGCCTGTGATCTGCTTAGTCACTACGACCTGATCTAAGTCGCCTCGACCCTTTTTCCTAGTCGTCGTGACCTGCCCGTCCGGGTTCTTGCTCGCCCTCTCTTTCTTGCGGGCTCCTGCTTCAGTCCGCTGCCGCTAGCCGCCTGTCCGCTGCTTCAGTCCGTTGCCGCTAGCTGCCTGTCCTGCTTCTCTCCGCCATGACATCCAATGACTCGACTGCAGCTACCCCCTTTCTGCCCGCCCGTGCTGCTGCCTTACCTCCTGACACTCCAGCCACCTTTTCTCCGGCTTTGCTCCAGCAGCTCATACTCCCTACTCCTGCTCCCTCTGGTCGGGGCTCTTCTACTCGGGGAGGCCGCTTCATGTCTCGTGGTCGGGGACGTGATGGGCGCTCTACTCTCAAGTGTACTTACTGTGGCCGTGATGGCCACCTTGAAGCTACCTGCTATCGCAAACATAGTTTTCCTCCTCATCTTACTGCTCCTATTGTTGTTGTTGCTCCTGCTCCTGCAGGCCCCTGTCCCACCGACCCCTCATCTACTGCTCAGAAGGATATCAATGACCTCTGCCTACAGATAATGCAACTTCAAGGCATGGTCAACCGTTCCTCTGGCTCGGTTGTTTCATTCTCTACTGAAGGTATCTCCTGTCTCTCCTACAACTCTCAGTGCATCATGGACTCTGTAGTCACCTATCACATTACCTCTCAGAAACCTCCTCAGTACATGCACACTGAGTATCCCAAGTTTATCAATGTGGCCAATGACGATACTACTCCTGTGTCTGGAGCTGTTGATCTGCAACTTACTCCTACACTCTCCTTAACCTAGATCCTTCATGTTTCAGGATCTCCCTTCAACCTACTGTCTGTTAGTAGGCTTGCTCAAGATCTTGATTGTTATTTAATCTTTTCTCCTTCTTTTGTCATGCAGGATCATCGAACACAGACTATCATTGGTAGAGGACGGCTGTCAAACGGGCTTTATCTCTTGTATGCACTTCCCACTTCACTCTTTGTTGTTTCCTCCGTCAACTGGCATCGTCGTCTTGGTCATGCTCCTCTTCAGATTCTCAAGAAGGCTCTTCCTGATATCTCTTTACAGGAATTTTCTTGTGAGTCATGTATCTTTGGCAAGCAGCATCATATTTCTTTCCCTCCTGCATGTAACCGGAGTAGTACTCCATTTTCTTTAGTTCATTCCGATATCTGGGGTCCTTATAAACCTCCGAGTCTTTTTGGTTATCGCTACTTTGTAACCTTTATTGATGATTATTCACGCCTCACATGACTTTATTTACTTCATGATCGTACTGAGCTAACTTCTGTTTTCCGTGTGTTTATTATTAAAATACGTACGCAATTTTCTACTACCGTACAAACGCTTCGCACTGACAACGCTCGTGAATACACTAGTCGCAACTTCTCCAACTTATGCACCAACTTTGGGATAATTCATCAAACTTCGTGTGCGTACACACCCCAACAGAATGGTGTGGCCGAGCAGAAGAATCGTCATCTCCTTGATGCCACTCGGTCAATCATGTTTCAAATAAAGGTCCCCGCTGAATATTGGAACTTTGTTGTTTCTACTGTTTGCTATCTCACTAATCGTATGCTCTCCTTCGTTCTTAACTTTGCTTCTCCATTCAGTCTCCTGTTTCCTTCCAAGTCCCTTTTTTTCTCTCCCGCCTCGAACATTTAGATGTGTCTGTTATGTTCACTCTCTCGGACCACCAAGTGACAAACTTGCCCCCCGCGCCACCAAATGTATCTTTGTTGGCTACTCTCGTACCCAAAAGGGGTATGTTTGCTACTCTCCCATAATCAACAAGGTGCTCGTCTCCGCGGATGTTACCTTTGCTGAAGATGAAAGCTTCTTCTCTCACACCTCAACTCTACCACCTCAGACCATTATTCCTTGTCCGGTTGTCCCTGTCACATCACTGCCTCCCACTTCTTCCGCTCCTCCAGTACCAACTTCACCACCTCTCCCTCGTCCTCCACCTACTTGTGTCTACACTCGCCGCTCGTCCAGGATTGCAGCCCGACAGCAGGCCCCTACTACGGATGATCTTCTGCGCATTGACGATCACGCACCACCCTCTACGGCTCATCCCATGGGAAACTATGTATCCCTACATTGCCTCTCTCAACCTCTTCTCACTTTTGCTCTCTCTCTCCACTATTTCCATTCCTAACTCCTTGCAGGATGCTCTACAACATCCGGGCTGGCGTGCAGCCATGGACGAGGAAATGACAGCTCTCTGGGGTAACCGGACTTGTGACCTTGTTCCTCTCCCTCCTGATCAGTCTTGTGTTAGCTGCAAATGGGTATTTACAATCAAACATGCTCCTGATGGAACAGTTGTTCGTCTCAAAGCCCGTCTAGTGGCCCGGGGCTTCACTCAGCAACATGGCCTCGATTATGACGAAACGTTCTCTCCGGTGGCAAAACTAAGCACTGTGTGGGTTCTGATCTCTCATGTTGTGCACCGCCAATGGCCCCTTCGTCAATTAGATATCAAAAATGTTTTTCTCAATGGCGATCTTCAAGAGACTGTGTATATGCACCAGCCACCTGAGTTTGAGACCACGAGGGAGTCTTGTGTATGTCTTCTCCGAAAATCTATATATGGTCTCAAACAATCCCCTCGCGCTTGATTTGATAAGTTCAGTAAGGTGGTTTGCGAGATGCGATTCACTCGGAGTTCTGCTAATTTCTCTCTTTTTACTCGTCATCAAGTAACAGGGACAGTTCTTCTTCTTGTCTATATTGATGACATTATGATTACGGGAAACGACACCATTGGGATCCAGAAAATCAAACAACATCTGAACTCTGTCTTTCAGACAAAAGATCTGGGTAATCTGCGATACTTCCTTGGACTTGAGGTTGCAAGGAGACCGGATGGACTAGTCCTATCTCAACGGAAGTACTGCATGGATCTTCTACAAAGTGCGAGCTACTCGGGATGCAAACCTACAGATACTCCGATGGATATGAATCATCAGCTGTCGAATCATGACTCTAGGAATGACCCTGTTCTGACCAATCCAGAGTACTACCGACGTTTGGTGGGGAAATTAATCTATCTCACAGTTACGCGGCCTGATATCTCATTTGTTGTTGGAGTGGTAAGCCGATTCATGCATACTCCTCGGACTTCTCATCTCCAAGCCGTCAAGCGGATCCTCAGATATTTAAAGAAGGCACCTGGACAAGGACTTGTTTATAAGTCATTGTCTTCTTTATCTCTTGTTGCCTACTCTGATGCGGACTACGCAGGGTCACTTGATGATAGACACTCCACAATTGGTTTTTGCACCTACCTCAGTGGACACCTTATTACCTGGCGCGGCAAGAAATAGACTGTTATTGCTCGCTCGTCTGCTGAGGTTGAATATCGTGCTATGGCAGCGGTCGTATCTGAGGTCACCTGGCTAGAGGGCCTCCTCAGCGATATGGGTCTCTCACTCTCCTCTCCTGCTACCCTGCTCTGTGATAGTCAAACGGTCATACATATTGTCAAGAATTCGGTGTTTCATGAGCGCACAAAGCATATCAAAGTTGACTGTCACTTCATTCGGGAGAAGGTTCAATCAAAGAAGATAGTATTGGAACATGTCTCGGCCTCCAGTCAAATTACTGATATCTTCACCAAGGCTCTCTCTCGGACTTTATACTATCAGTTTTTATCCAAGTTTGGCGCTTATGACTTGTACGCTCCAGCTTGCGGGGGAGTGTTAAAGATAAAAAAGAATTAGCCCATTTGGGAGGTCCATGTGTATTGGCCCATGTATTGCTCCTTTAGTCCCACAATGTAAAAGTAGATATCTCTCCCTCTATCTACCTCTATATAAGTGTATGTATTCTTATTCTTTGGAAGATAATACAAAAAGGAGTGATTTTCTCTCTTACATATCTCTTTCTACAATTTCAATAAAAAAGGATGTTTTCTTTTATTTCAAGAAACTCCATATTTTCAAACTTAAACCAGGCTAGGAATCTTTTTTAGAAACCACAATAGTATAATCTAACTTCTTAATCATGGTAATTTAATGAGTATACACAAAAAAATGACAGTATATAGTACTAATGGAATTTAAATTATTGCATAAAAAGGGCAGCCCAGTGCACAAAGCATTCCCACGTAAAGAGGGTCCGGGAAAGGGTCCCACCAGAAGGGTGAAATGGAGGCAAATCTTAACCTGCATTTTAAATTATTGCATATGTAAACAAAATAATCATTTCCATTATCACTCGACACAGGCTTACCTTGCGTATTGTGACGAAATTCCCAAGTGATTTTGACATTTTCTCGGATCCGATATCAACAAAGCCATTATGTACCCAGTAGCTTACATTGCTTTCTCTACATGCAGCACAGCTCTGGGCGAGTTCATTTTCATGGTGAGGGAACACCAGGTCCACCCCACCACCATGTATATCAAATGAATAGCCTAGATAGGCTGCGCTCATTGCACTGCATTCAATATGCCAACCTGGCCTTCCCGGCCCCCAAGGACTCTCCCAAAATAGTTCGCCATCTTTAGATGACTGCAAGCGCCAAGAAAAAAAATAAAGAGAAAATATGGGCAAAACAAATAATAATGGAATATAAGCTTATTTTACTTTCCACAAAGCAAAATCAGCAGGATTTTTCTTTCTTGAATCCACTGCAACCCTCTGTCCAGGTTGATTGTCCTCCAATCTCCTTCCAGACAATCGGCCATATGAGGGTGATTTGTCTACAGAGAAATAGACGTCACCATTGACAGTGTAGGCAAAATCATTAACAAGAATCTGCCCCAAAAAAAAGATTTATGAGTCTTCATGAACTAAGGTCATGTTGATAAACAGAATCAAATGTCAAGGCCTTCTTTAAGTGGTAAAGGCTATGCATTGAACATTTTAAAGGGATTAATTAGAATGAATAAAAAAATCAAAAGACTTTCAAGCATACAATGCCACAGACTGCCAGTTTTATCTCCCTTCCAAGCTCCAATAAATCATATGCAGTCCAAATATGGATTTAACCAAGAGTACATAATAATGAAGTATGTAAAAAAAAGATACTTCAAATAGGAAATTATGCAAATTACTTTTAAAACAAAGTACTTATTTTTTAAGAAAAATACTAAGGCAGCATTAGTAAATTTGTGTATTATACTCTTGAATTAGTACATTTGTGCATTATACACATATAATACACAACTAAAGCCTCACTAGTAAATTTGTATATTCTACAAGTATATTACACATATTCCTGAATTATCCAAATACTTGGGTTTTCCAAATTATTTAAAATTAAGGAAAAAATTACATGAATTATCTACATTTAAAAGTGCTATACACAACATTTTTTACATATATACTATAATTCCAACTGTTTAAGATTTCTTCGTGTAGAGAAAAGAGCAAAAATACTTGGAAAACTTGTAATCCTTTGCATATACTTCTTCTGTGTGTAAATACAAGTATGAATACATATATATAGGGAGAGAAGAGAGTGAAGAGTCTCAATTTCAAGATGTGGGACTATTACAAGAAGAGGAAGAAGGCCTAAGATGGGTCCTTAAATAAGCCTTTACATATTCTTTTCTAACACTCCCCCGCAAGTTGGAGGATACAAGTCGTAGGCACCCAGCTTGGACAAGAACTGATAAAATAGAGCACTCGGCAAGACCTTAGTGAGAAGATCGGCAACTTGGTCAGTAGCCGGAACATGTTTCAGTTCCAGCTTCTTCATTTGAAGCTTTTCCCGAATGAAGTGACCGTCAACTTCAATGTGTTTCGTTCTTTCATGAAAGACATGATTCTTGACTATGTGAATCGCAGCTTGACTGTCACAGAGTAAGGTGGCTGGTGGGGAAAGTTTTACTCTCATATCGAGACTTTCAAGTCATGTGAGCTCAGATACAACAAACGCCATCGAACGATACTCAGCTTCAGCCGAAGATCGAGCAACTACAGTTTGTTTTTTATTGCGCCAGGTAACAATGTGACCTTCGAAGTACAAAATCCGCTGGTGGAACGCCGATCATCCAGGTAACCAACATAATCAGCATTTGAATATGCAAACAGTGTTGGAGTAGAGGAGGAGGAAGTTATGTATACCAGCCCTTGACCAGGAGCATTTTTCAGGTATCGCATAATACGTTCGACAGCATATAGCTGTGGCACCCGAGGAGAATGCATAAACCGGCTGACAACCCCAACAGCAAAGGATATGTCTGGTCTTGTGACTGTTAGATATATCAGTTTTCCAACCAAACGTCGATAGTATTCTGGATTTGGAAGAAGAAGATCTGCATCAGAGGCATGAGCACACAACTTGTGATCGGCGTCCATAGGAGTGTTAACCGGCTTACATCCAGAATATCCAGCATCCTGAAAAAGGTCGAGACAGTACTTCCGTTGAGATAGGACAAGACCATCAGAACGTCTACGATCTCAAGGCCAAAGAAGTAACAAAGGTTCCCTGGATCTTTTATTTGAAAAACAGAACTGAGGTGTTGTTTGACCACTTGGATTCCTTTTGAATCATCTCTTGTGATTAGGATGTCATCGATATATACTAAAAGAAGAATTGTTCATGTTGTGCTATGTCGAGTGAATAGAGAAAAATCCGCTGAGTTCCGAGTAAAGCCAACCTCTCGAACAGCCCTGCTAAACTTATCGAACCATACCCGAGGAGATTGTTTGAGACCATAAATCGACTTCTTAAGGAGACAAACTTGGGACTCCCTCGTGGTCTTAAACCCGGGAGGATGTCGCATGTAGATAGTTTCTTGGAGATCGCCATTGAGAAAGCATTCTTGATATCAAGTTAATGTAAGGGTCATTGATGATGGACAGTTACAGAGAGCAGGACACGAACCGTGTTGAGCTTGGCCACTTGAAAGAACGTTTCCTCATAATCGAGACCTTGTTATTGAATAAAGTCACGCGCCACCAGACGGACTTTAAGTCGATCAATCGTCCTATTAGGAGCATGTTTGATGACAAAGACTCATTTACATCCAACAATAGTTTGTCTTGGAGGACGAAAAACAAGATCTCAAGTCTGATTAGCTTAGAGGTCGTCATTGATTAGCCGGAGACAGGAGTGGTGTTGTCATTGACTACAGTGATAAACTTGGGATACGGAGAATCCAAGTATTAAGGTGACTTCAAGAAGGTGATATGATGAGTAGCACCTGAAACAACTATCCAACGCGGGCTAGTGGAGAGACAAGTGATACCTTCATGAGAGACGGAGGCAACATAGGCAGGTGAGTTGTGGAGCAACCCATGAAGTTGTTGGAGCTGGAGGCGGACTTCATCAAGATCAGCCCGAGTGGTAGAAGGGCTGAGGGCGGCAACAGAAGCATTTGGACGAGTAGGCAGATAATGTTTACGATAGCAGGTTGCCTCATGGTGTCCACCCTTTCCACAGAAAGAGCACTTAGGCCTTGGCCGGCCATTTTGGCCCCACCCCCGAGAGCTTGTACGACACCACGAGTAGAGGGAGGGAGAGGGAGTAATGATGCAGAAGATTGTTGAAGAAGAGTCGTTGAAGGAGGGCCTATAGCATCAGGAGATGGTAAAACCTTTAATGGCATGGAGCACACATCAGAGAATGATGGAATAGTAGCCAAGGAGAGGATCTGAGCCCGAACACTATGAAGATGAGGCAGAACATGAGTTACCATCATGGAAATACAAACAGCTTCCTTTTGAGAATGCGGGGCAGCTAGATCTGTAGTCGGGGGCAGATGCTGAATCCAGGCCTCCACCAGCGACTTGGACTGAGTAACAAAAGAGGTTAAGTCTGCAGCACTGCCTGAGTCAAGTAACTGAAGATCGGTGATGTTGTCATACAAATGTTGGAGACTATCCTTGCCAGAGTAAAGTGAATGGAGCTCATCCCACATCGCCTTGGCCGTCGCATGATACATGGTCATGCAGTACGGTTCGTCATCAATGGAGTTGAGAAGCCAAGACTAAACATAATCAACGTCACACAGCCAGTCATCAGTAGGTGCAGAAGAAGTATCCCTAGTTAGATGATGCAGAAGTACTTTGGACTGAAGTACCCGCGGACAGAATACACTCATTTAACAAAGTTCTTCTTCCCTGTAAGGGAGATGGTGGTGATACTTAACTCATCACGCAGTTCATGAGCAGGGACCAAGCGGGCTGAATGAGAAGAATCAGTAGAGGAATCCATGGCAACACTCCCTGGCGGCTAGGAGAGGCGGCTAACGACAAGCTCACAAGCCGGGAATATGCCAAGCATGCAAAGCGGACAGACAATCCCAGACAAGAGTAGAAGCAGCAGTAGAAGGCTGGTGGACTGGCAATACACAGGCAGCACAAGCAACAGCGGGTAGAAACAAAAAACAGCGAGCAGAAGCCGAAACCGCAGCAGATTGATAAGACTTTAGCGCGGTTTGAAACAAGCTAACCGGCAAGGCCACAACGGTCTGAGCAACGAACAGAGAAGAGACTGTGGCGTGCTGAAGAGCAGCGAGCTGAGACGAGACTGCGGCGGACTGAGCAACTAATAGAGAGGAGACCGCGATAGGCTGAAGAGCAGTGGGATGAGAAAAGACCGCGGCGGGTTGAGGGGCAAGCGGAGAAGAGACCATTGAAGACAAGACGAGTATGGTAAAGAAGCAGAGGTCGGCAAGCAAAGCAGAGGCCAGCAAGCAAAACAGTGGCGTGGCTCGGAAGGGTAGACCATTGCAGCTAAAGAGACAAATCGCGGCGTCAAGAAAGCAGTGGTTATGTAACACCTCTTCCCAGCTTTTCAACAATCAGTCATCCGGCCGGGTCAGCGATATAAAGAGAACTAGAAAACAGTATTAAAACTAGTATGCAGCAGGTGACAATAAGCAACTACTAAAGATTTAAAACTTACAACGAAAACTAAGAAAGTAAACTAAGGGTAACGACATACCTCATATCTGGATTCACAGAGCCACTAACTATGAATAGAATTGAAATGACTGAAAATCTGTAATATCATAATAAGTATGATACAAGACATATAAAAAAATTAACAAAGTACATTGTCCACAACTACAAGTATATGCTGAAGGAAAAGAAAAACTGAATGAGAAACACACTCCAAACTGACGCCACCATAATGCTCATCCTAGGCGTAGTTTTCCACCTGGGTCACCTGTAAAAACATTGTCCATGAGGGGTCAGAGTAAGGAAAAATAACTCCTAGTGACACTAAAAACTTTTTCTTAAATGATGAATGCATGTCTTTTGAAAAATGGTTTTGTTCATTAAAATCTTTATGCTATGATATGCATGCGTTTACTATAC
The DNA here is from genome assembly GCA_039583875.1 of Platanthera guangdongensis. Taxonomy (NCBI): domain Eukaryota; kingdom Viridiplantae; phylum Streptophyta; class Magnoliopsida; order Asparagales; family Orchidaceae; genus Platanthera; species Platanthera guangdongensis. Next base: position 183,734,141 of record CM077148.1, read on the forward strand.
TCCCTGGTCAACAGACCTACTCGTTTTACGTTCATAAGCTTTCATTATACTTACCCAAGTCTCGGCGTTCACTAACTAGTGTACTGTCTCACGTCAGATCTATACTTGAGTTCTAGGCGGTTGCTAGCATGCACATCTACTTGGAAGGCTCTAGGCAGAGTAGCTCCTAACGCGCATCTGAAACTGACGACCCGAGACCATCTGACGAACTCAATTGTTCTAGTGTCGCGCGGACACGGTCTCGAATCTGCTAACTGTCTCAAAGGGGAGCAAACTCCCAAGACTGTACTGCTCATAGGGTACCACATGTCTTATGAGAAAGGTAGTGCACCTCTACCTAGCACGAAAAGACTTATGTGTGCTGACTGACCTTTTCGGTCTGATGTCACTCTGCTTGGGATATCTCTTTGGTGGACTACTTAGCGACCCTTGACTTTCATGTGGTCGACTAGAAGGTACATCCACGCCCTTGGGTTGGACAAATTCCAAGCTCATGTACACGGGTAAAGGTTTCGTACCTAACGTTACCATTCCTGATCTGACTACTTGGGTCTTGGAGAAGGGTGTCATCCTACACATTTTCCGCGACCGTTTTCCTATCACCACACATTTCTATGCATGGTCATGATACTTGTACAAAACCTACACATGCGTATACAAAAATATATTGCTTGCTATGTCTAACTAACAGAAATTAGGTTTCCTTACAGTGGTGCTGCGGCGCCCGTACACTCGGCACGGCGACATTTGATTTTCCCAACGAATTCCGACTGCTAGGGACTTTCAGAATCTTGCCCCGAGGCCACCAAAATCCTGCAATCAAACTAACTCTATATTACCCATTTTCTCCTTAGGGTTTCATTTTTGGAAAAGTTCCAAAATACTCGGGTAACCCAAAATCCAAAACTAATTTAGTGTTTTACCTTTACGAGGGAGTGATTGAGGCTTTCAATGCGCTCAACTCAAATTTTGCGGTGGATTCCGTACTCCAAAACCTAATTAGGGCAAAAGGACAAAAATATAGGTTAGATTAACTTTCAAATCAAAGGATTTCCACAAAAAAATAGGGATAAAGGAGAAATAAACTCACCGGAAACGAACAATTTCAACTTCCACTGGTTAGGGTTGAATCGGGCTCTTCCACGGCCAATGAAGGAAAAGGAATACCCACCGGCGCTCATGGAGGAAGGAGGAGAAGTCGGAGATGCGCTCTGGAGGAGGATCGGCCGGCGGAAGGGTTGCGGGAGGCGACGTCGCTTGCGGAAACGGGAGGCGTCGGGTTGCGCTCGTGCGTCGGCTTGCGGTTATGCGGCTCGTCGGGTGCGGCTTCCTTTCGTAAGAGGAACTTGCGGTTTGCTTCTCTCCCGAGAGAAATAAGAGTTGTGGTTCCTAAAATCTATCGGGTATGCGGCTTTGATGATAACCGCATGAGGAGAGGGGGTGGAACTGCTATTGGCACCCCATTTTTATTTATTCGAGCTAAACGCAACTCATTCTCCACTAACGCCTTAGAACTTAAATGACTCGCGGAGCACCGTTACTAAAATTAAAAATATTTCTCACTATAATTATGACTAACACTATAACATTGTATCTTGACGACGCGCTGCCTCGATCAAAATCCGTCGTGACTCGATCCTACAATTAAAATTAAATTTCGCGTCAAACTTACGGATGTTACAAATCTCCCCTCCTAATAAAAAATTTCGTCCTCGAAAATTGTAATCATACCTGAATCGAAGAGAAAAGAATAGTTTGCATTGCTCTTAAGCTCATCCTCTCGCTCTCAAGTATACTCTGGACGGACACGGTTCATCCAAAGGATTTTGACCATGCGAATCTCTCTATTCCTGAGCTTCTGTATCCTTGAATCCACGATTCTGACTGGTCTAACCCCAATACTAAGATCTGTCTCAATTGGTGCTTCCTCGGTACTGATGATCTGGCTGGAATCTCTGACTACTCTCCTCAGATAGGAGACGTGAAATACATCATGTATACCACTCATTTCCTCAGATAAGGCCAACATATAAGCAACCTTATCAACTCTTTCCAGTATCACAAAAGGACCAACGAATCTGGGGCTCAGTTTCTTCATCTGTTTTATTCTAGAGATTCCTCTGACTGGTCTGACCTTCAGATAAACATAGTCTCCAACTCCGAATTCTACTGACCTGTGCTTCTGATCATGATACTTGGTCTGGCGATCCTGAGCTGTCTTCATACGCTCTTGAATGAGCTTGATTCTGTCAGTGGTCTTATCAATCCATGACTTCCTGATAGTAGACCTTTCTTCACTTTCAGCCTAACACAACGGTGTCCGACAACGTCTACCATAGAGGGCCTCGAACGGCGTCATCTCAATACTCGTCTGAAAATTGTTGTTGTAGGAGAACTCCACAAGAGTAACATACTTCTCTCACTTTCCTCCAAAGTCCAAAATGCACATCCGTAGCAGATCCTCCAAAGTCCTATTTGCGCCCTCAGTTTGTCCATCGGTCTGAGGATGGAATGCGCTGCTGAAATGTAATCTGGTACTCAAACGCTCTTGAACGTATCTCCACTCCCTGGAGGTGAATCTGTCATCTCGGTCTGAAACTATAGTCTTGGGAACACCGTGAATTCGAACTATCTCGTTTATATATAACTGTGCTAATCTGGGACCCTGATCTGTCTTCTTAAGAGGAATGAAATGGGCAACCTAAGAAAGCCGATCTACTATAACCCACAAAGCATCATTCCCACTCTAAGATCTCAGCAGACCATGGATGAAGTCCATGGATATATCCTCAAAAGTCCACTCAGGAATGGGAAGTTGCTGCAACTTGCCTCCAGGCCTTTGGCACTCGGCCTTAACTAACTTGCACGTCTCGCACTTCCCTACGTAATCTGCAACATCTCTTTTCAAACCTGGCCACCAGACTACCTTCTTGAGATCTGCATACATCTTTGTGCTACTCGGATGTATAGAATATTTGGAATTGTGTGCCTCAAATAGAATGTCTTCGCGAAGGTGACTAACATCGGGGATACACACTCTACCATCACACAATAATAAATCATCCTGAATAGAGAAACTCTCTTTCTGACCCGTCTGCACTGAGATCCAAATCTCTGTCATCTTTGGATCCAACGATAGAGCTGTCCTGATTTTATCCTTAATGTCGCATGTAATCTTCATCCAACTCAACCTTGCAGAACCAAAACTACAACGTGGCACAATGGTGATGTCCAGTCTCTCCAGTTCCCGCACCAACTCCTTCTGCTGAGTGAGAAGGGAAGAACACTAACCTCTACGGCTAAGAGCATCAGCTACAACGTTCGTCTTTACTGGGTGGTACTGAATGTCTACATCATAATCCGATAGAAACTCTAACCATCTGCGCTGCCTCAAATTGAGCTCCCGCTGATCAAACATATATTTGAGGCTCTTATGATCAGTGAAGATCTCGCAACGAACACCATAGAGATAGTGCATCTATATCTTCAGAGCATGTATGACTGCTGCAAGCTCCAAGTCATGCACGGGATAGTTTCTCTCATGAACTTTTAACTGTCTCGAGGCATAGGCTATGACATTTCCATGCTGCATGAGAACACAGCCCAAACCTTGACCTGACGCATCGCTATAAATCTGAAACCCGTCAGGCCCTGAAGGTAAACTCAAGATCGGTGCGGTCATCAGCCAACCCTTCAAGTCCTCAAAAGTCAATTCACACTCAACTGTCCAATCCAAGCTCTTACCTTTCCTGGTGAGGGAAGTTAGTGGTAAGGCTATCTTTGAGAAATCCGTGATGAATCTCCTGTAGTAACTAGCTAGACCCAAAAAGCTGCGAACCTCTGAAACTGTCGTCGGCATTGGCCAATTCTTAATGGTCTTTATCTTCTTCGGATCAACACTAACCCCTTTTTTGACTAATGACGTGGCCTAAGAATGCAATCTCTGAAAGCCAGAACTCACACTTTGAAAACTTAGCATACAACTGGTTCTTTCTGAGTGTGCTCAAAACAATCCTGAGGTGTGCGACATGATCTTTTGCACTCTTAGAGAACACCAAGATATCATCTATGAAGACGATGATAAAATGATCCAGGTACTCCCGAAATACCTTGTTCATCAGGTCCATAAATACTGAAGGGGCATTGGTCAGCCCGAACGGCATGACCACGAACTCGAAGTGTCCATACCTGATACTGAAGGTCGTCTTCTGAATATCCACGTCTCGAATCTTTAACTGATGGTAGCCCGACCTCAAATCTAACTTGGAAAAGGTGCACGAGCTCACCAACTGGTCGAACAAATCATCAATCCTGGGAATCGGGTATTTGTTCTTTACTGTCAGTTTGTTCAACTCACGGTAATCTATGCACAGTCTCAGACTACCATCCTTCTTCTTCACGAATAGCACTAGAGCACTCCAAGGTGAAGTACTGGGGCGTATAAAACTCAAATCAAGCAACTCCTGCAACTTGCTCTTCAACTCTATTAGTTTCCTTGGAGCCATCCTGTAGGGGGATTTGGCTACTGGTGTAGCCCCGGGCTGCAAATCTATCGGGAACTCAATCTCTCTATCCGGAGGGGCACCAGGGAGCTCTTCCGGGAAAACATCGGGGAACTTCTGCACCACTAGTACCTCTGTCAAGGCAGCCTTAGCCTCCGCGTTCATCAGTACTACCAAGGTTTCACAACCCTTACTGATGCACCTTCTAGCTTGGACTGCGGAGATGATCATCTTCACTACTCCCTTCAAGTCCTGAAAAGTAAATACAGTCTGTTTGGGGCCCTCAAACTGTATCTGTTTCGCGCTACAGTCAATCCTGGCGTTGAATGCCGAAAGCCAGTCCATTCCAAAGATCAGGTCGAATCCTGCAATAGGTAGTTGCAAAGCTTCCACGATAATCTCGGTATCACCAAACTGCACTGGTACCCTGCATCTATCTCTGGTCTGTAAAAGGGATCCATTTGGCATCATGACTTCCAGTGGTACTGTCTCTGTGAACACTTCTAAATTCAGCTTACGCACTAGAGATTCTGCGATAAACGAGTGTGAGGCGGCCGTATCAAACAGAATCTTGGAAGGTAAATTTTGAATCATAAGGCTGTCAGTCACTACATCCTCCGGATCATTTGCCTCATGTTGACCAAGCCCATAAGCTTTGGGTTGCACTAAATCTCGACCCTGTTGTAGTCTCTCATCAGTGATCATCAACGCTTTTCCCTTATCTACCCTGCTAGAGCCACCAACCTCATACTTCGACTGCATGAATAAATTACATTTATTATCTACTGTAGTTACATAAATGTAATGAATACAACAAGACTTTGTTTACCTGATTTGCACCAACTTCCTGACAGTAGCGAGCTATGTGTCTAGGTTGACGACACTTGTAACACACGTCAGCGCTGGTCAAACACTCTCCTGGATGGCGACGCTGACACTTGGGACAAGGGGGTAGTGCTTGCTCTTGTCTCCAGACTGACCACTCTTCTTTGCATCAGGCTTCAGCTTCTTGTTCCAATTCTTCCCTTGGTCATTTCTGCTCTGTTGCGGCTGATGCGAATCCTGAGATCGCTTCGTATGAAAACTGTTTCGCCTCTGAACTTTCTGTTGATCAGCCTCCAGCCTGCGAGTCGTATCCACTAAGCTCTTGTAGTCAGCATTGACCATAGTCATCAGCGGCTACCTCAACGAATCACGCAAGCCATCCACGAAGCGGCTGCACTTCTCAGTCTGATCTCCCTGCATCACGCCCGCATATCGAGCCAGATGGATAAGCTCTTGCTCGTACTCAGTAACGGTCTTGTCCTCCTGGAAAAGCCTAAGATATTTCTCCTGGAGACCTCGTCGTGCGGAAGGAGGCACGGACCAACTTGCAAGGGCTCTAGAAAATTCGCCCCACGTAAACATGGCCAAAAAAAATATGGTCATACTATTAAAAGGAACGCATCACTTCCAAAAATAAGAGGAAATTTTCATAACCATTTACCTGCGGGGTCATCCGTCAGGTACTTGTCTCACCAGACCTTTGTTTCACCTCAAAGGAGGAAAACTGCCAAAGTAACCTTCTTGTTCTCTGGGCACTCCAAAACGTTCAGCGGGTCACTGGTGTTTGTTATCCAATCATCGGTGTCAATCGGGGTCTCATCCCCACTGTAGTTCGAGGGTTGAAGCTCTCTAAAGTTCTTCAAATAGCGTTCCAGGGTCATCTCCACGGGTGTTGGCGCAGGAGCAGGTGCAGGGGCTGGTACTTGTACTGGAGCTGGAAACCCTGCAGTCAGTCCTCTCTGAAATTCCATCAAGCCAACAGTGACCGCTTGGCAATCTGAGACACTATGTCAGTGCCCTTTAGAGCTGCTGGAACTGGTGGTACCTGTGGCACGGCAGCGTCTCCCATAGTCGCGTTAGGAACAGGGTCCTGACGTGAAGATTCACCCGGTTCACAGACTCGTGGTGCCTGATAGAACATATAAAAGAAATATGATTATTTATCAAGCATCTGCAAAATCTGTCTTAGCAATTTTATTTCGTACTCTTGCGAAAACTATGGCTTAAACGCAACTTATATATTATACTAACAAGAGTTTACTCTTACACATTCTTATGGCTCTGTGAAAACCTTCTAGGGTTCAGGGATCCTAAACCTTCATTTGATACCAATTTGTAACACCCCTTCCCAGTTTTTCAACAATCAGTCATCCGTTCGGGTCAACGATATAAAGAGAACTAGTAAACAGTATTAAAACTAGTATGCAGCATGTGACAATAAGCAACTACTAAAGATTTAAAACTTACAACGGAAGCTAAGAAAGTAAACTAAGGGTAACGGCATACCTCATATCTGGATTCACAGAGCCACTGACCATGAATAGAATTGAAATGACTGAAAATCTGTAATATCATAATAAGTCTGATACAAGACATATAAAATATTAACAAAGTACATTGTCCACAACTATAAGTGTATGCTGAAGGAAAAGAAAAACTGAATGGAAAAAACACTACAAACTGACGGCACCATAATGCTCATCCTAGGCGTAGTTTCCCACCTGGGTCACCTGTAAAAAAATTGCCCACGAGGGGTCAGAGTAAGGAAAAATAACTTCTCCTAGTGACACTAAAAACTTTTTCTTAAATGATGAATACAAGTCTTTTGAAAAATAGTTTTGTTCATTAAAATCTTTATGCTATGATATGCATGCGTTTACTATGCTCCCTGGTCAACAGACCTACTAGTTCTATGCTCATGAGCTTTCATTATACTTACCCAAGTTCCAGCGTTCACTAACTAGTGTACTGTCTCACGTCAGGTCTATACTTGAATTCTAGGCGGCTATTAGTCTGCACATCTACTTGGAAGGCTCTAGGCAGAGTAGCTCCTAACGCGCATCTGAAACTGACGACCCGAGACCATCTGATGAACTCAATTGTTCTAGTGTCGCGCGGACACGGTCTCGAATCTGCTAACTGTCTCAAAGGGGAGCAAACTCCCAAGACTGTACTGCTCATAGGGTACCACATGTCTTATGAGAAAGGTAGTGCGCCTCTACCTAACACGAAAAGACTTATGTGTGATGACTGACCTTTTCGTTCTGATGTCACTCTGCTTGGGATATCTCTTTGGTGGACTACTGAGCGACCCTTGACTTTCATGTGGTCGACTAGAAGGGACATTCACGCCCTTGGGTTGGACAAATTCCAAGCTCACGTACACGGGTAAAGGTTTCGTACCTAACGTTACCATTCCTGATCTGACTACTTGGGTCTTGGAGAAGGGTGTCATCCTACACATTTTCCGCGACCGTTTTCCTATCACCACACTTTTCTATGCATGGTCATGATACTTGTACAAAACCTACACATACGTATACAAAAATATATTGCTTGTTATGTCTAACTAACAGTAATTAGGTTTCCTTATAGTGGTGTTGCGGCGCTCGTACACTCGACGCGACGACATTTGATTTTCCCAACGAATTCCGACTGCTAGGGACTTTCAGAATCTTGCCCCGAGGCCACCAAAATCCTGCAATCAAGCTAACTCTATATTACCCATTTTCCCCTTAGGGTTTCTTTTTTGGAAAGTTCCAAAATACTAGGGTAACCCAAAATTCAAAACTAAATTAGTGTTTTACCTTTATGAGGGAGTGATTGAGGCTCTCAATGCGCCCAACTCAAATTTTGCGGTGGATTCCGTACTCCAAAACCTAATTAGGGCAAAAGGACGAAAACTTAGGTTAGATTAACTTCTAAATCGAAGGATTTCCACAAAGGAATAGGGATAAAGGAGAAATAAACTCACCGGAAACGAACGATTTCAACTTCCACCGATTAGGGTTGAATCCGGCTCTTCCACGGCCAAGGAAGGAAAAGGAATACCCACCGGCGCTCGTGGAGGAAGGAGGAGAAGTCGGAGATACGCTCTGGAGGAGGATCGGCCGATGGAAGGGCTGCGGAAGGCGACGTCGCTCGCGGAAACGGGAGGTGTCGAGCTGCGCTCGTGCGTCGGCTTGCGGTTATGCGGCTCGTCGGGTGCGGCTTCCTTCCGTAAGAGGAACTTGGGGTTTGCTTCTCTCCCGAGAGAAATAAGAGTTGCGGTTCCTAAAATCTATCGGGTATGCGGCTTCGATGATAACCGCATGAGGAGAGGGGGGGAACTGTTATTGGCACCCCATTTTTATTTATTCGAGCTAAACGCAACTCATTCTCCACTAACGCCTTAGAACTTAAACGACTCGCCGAGTAACGTTACTAAAATTAAAAATACTTCTCATTATAATTATGACTAACATTGTAACATTGTACCTTGACGACGCGCTGCCTCGATCAAAATCCGTCGCGACTCGACCCTACAATTAAAATTAAATTTCGCGTCAAACTTACGGACCCTACAATTAGAATCAGCTTGTTAGCCGCAACGCAAGATTCTTTGTCACCATCATGAATGGAAGATTCTGGCTTTCTAGGAGATTGGTTGTCGAAGGACCCTAGCCCACTAACCTATCAGTGGGTTCATGATCCAATTCCAGGTGTGCATCTTCGCACGATTTTCCGCTCTCTTATTCCTACGAAGAAAAGTTCGAGAAAATGGGAGGAGAAGATAGATGAAAAGCCCAGTTGTTACGAGTCTTATGTGCACACTGTGTGTGGTGATGCATCTCAAAAGAGTCCATCTGATGGAGGTCAAGGACATGCTACTAAGTGTCATTTTTTGAAGGAAGAGCTGGAGAGCTGGAGCTCTCTCGGGTTTCACCATAGCGTTCATTATTCAAAAGAAGAAGATGAACAAGAAGAACGAAACAAAGGCACGATAGGATGGGGACAACGAATCATAAGATACAAAGTTCGAAATAGGATGTTGTGTGCAAGTTCTCACTCCTTTCCTAACAGCAATAGGGACATTACTATCATCAATGGAAGGTGTAGTACTAGAGATTTTCCACAGAAAAAACATTTTCGTAGCGGATTCCTAATTGGTTCCAAGCGGTTCTATACCCGATTCATCACTCTAGCATGCAGCCAGATATAGAAAAGTGTGCAGTGAGGAATCTTTCTAGGTAGCCAGTCTTTACTTCACTCGACCCAAGCTCTCCACTCCCATGCCTTTCTTGGTCGGACCAACCCAACCGGTGATTTCCTACAAGTCTTTCTTCATTTTGAGAGCAAGACAAAGAAACTCTCGCCTCTTTATGGATAACCAATCCCTTTTCCAATATAGTTGGGAGACTCTTGAGATATCTCTTTCAATGACTCATTGTTTGAACACAAACCCCCACCTACTCACCCATTTGAACCGGATCTTGTCAGTTCATAGGAAGGCACTATCTTGTCTAAGGACAGTAGATGCAGAACCCTTTGAACGAGGATTCACACACCTTTATGTTCATAGTGAAAGTTCGGAAAAAAAATATATGTGCCATGTCTCTTTCTCCATCAGCTCTGGCCCAAGGTCTTGGTTCATGTGATGCAGCTCATGCCAATTCTTCTGAGCTCTTTCATCCCTCTCCCAAGAAAGGAAGAGTAGGCTTAGCTCTATACCGGTCGGGAGACTGACTTCCCTCAATTCCATAGATCCTCTCCTATTCTTTGAAGGAATCTTATTCCATAGAGGTCTAAAACAAAACATTCTGAATGCGGATCCTCTTAGCACTCTTTTATCCCGACCGGATAATCAGAGCTTTCACTTCCTAGACTTGAAGTCAAGCCAGCCAATGAGCTAATGATGACTAGCCTTTGATTGAATGGAAGGCCGGGCGGAATGCGAATGCGAGAACAAGGAAAACAAAGAAGTGAAGATCTAACATCTGAGCTTCCTATTCAATCAGTCAATACAGACTGGGGAAGAAATAAGAAGCTTCAAAGTCTGCTTTCCGTGGTTCTTCTATCTCTATCTTCCTCACTTGCCGTTGTTGCCATTGATGGAGTTTAAGCCATTTCTTTCGAGTACTTGAACTTGCTCACATTTGAGTTGGTGCTCACTTGTAGGAAGATTCCCCGCTCTGAAGTCCAGTCTTTTTGGACCTCCTTCACAAGAGGTTGGGATTCGAGTTTCAATTGGATATGCCCTGGTCAAATCGTTAACGACGGCCTGAGACAGGGCATGCTCTCCCCTCTTCGTTCTTCGGTACGCCGGGGAAGGTTTATTCGCCTGGCCCGCCTACTTACTTTGCTTTGGCTATCGGCCTATTGAAATCGAATTTCTTGGGTATGAAAAGATGTATGAAATGAACGCATTGCCCATTTCCATGCGTGAAAACGAACGGAACGTTTGGGGCTTCTCACGATGATTGGCCTCGGAATCGTGAGATTTTGATATCATAGATCGACAAGAGAAGGCGAAGAGGAGAATATTTAGTCCAAGCAAGCTAAAATAGTAGCTCGAGCGAAGCAAAGAGGGGTAATAAGCTAGGCGATGGGGTGAAGCGGTATCATCGCCTGTTCGCCCATTCATTCCTTGGGTGATTGGACAGAGTCCTATCATTAGCAAACCCCACTTCGAACTATAGACGTCTGGCATACCATACACGTGAAACGAAATCTCGTATTAACTAACTGTCGACCTTGAGAGGGAGCCTCCAACTCAACTACAAACAGGAAGGAGGAGATACGCACTAGCAGCGGGAATGCCAAATCAAAGACCTGGAGCTAGCTTCCGGCCTTGAATCGGGGTATTCAAGAACAACAGATTGTTCCAGCTCGATATCGTCAAGAATTCCTTACTATTGCATGGGAAGATATTCATCTTAGAAGTATTTTTCCCTTCCAATATTTTTATATTGGAGCTTCCCTCATTCCTTTTATCGAGCATAATGATGCGAATCGAGCTTTAATGAGTTCTAATATGCAACGCCAAGCAGTTCCACTTTCTCGGTCCGAGAAGTGCATTGTTGGAACTGGGTTGGAAGGTCAAACGGCTATAGATTCGGGGATTCGGGGCTTCCCTCATTCCTTTTATCGAGCATAATGATGCGAATCGAGCTTTAATGAGTTCTAATATGCAACAGATTGTTACAGATTAAGATGAGACAAACCGAGCAGACCATTGCGGATACAGAACAGACCGCACGGTGGGTCCCAGCAGCTAAGTCTATAAAAAAGAGGAGATCCAAAATCAGAAGAGGACGAAGCAGGACAAGGAGAACCTTGCGGACAGAAAAAGTCTATCTGCCGAGGGTTGCGGATAAGAAACCGCACAGAGGGTTGCAGTTAAAAAAACTATCCACCGAGAATTGCGGTTAGAAGGCCGCACAGAGGGTTGCGGTTAGAAAGTCAGAGACCGCTCGGAGGGAAACCTAGCTCTGATACCATGTAGAGAAAAGAGCACAAATACTTGGAAAACTTGTAAACTTTTGCATATACTTCTTGTGTGTGTAAATACAAGTATGAAGAGGTGAGACTATTACAAGAAGGTCTAAGATGGGCCCTTAAATGAGACTTTACATATTCTTTTCTAACACTTCGTTTTATGTTTTTTATGACATTTCAATAATTAATTTTATTTAAAAAAAAGTTAAATATTTTATTTTATTAAACAAATCCATACTATTCACGATGCAGCATATTTCAATAAGCTGATGTTTTCAGAATTCCAAAACAAAATCCATAATCTTGTATCAGAATTCTACAACATAATCCATGTTATTCATACTGTAGCTCATTCCATTAAGTTGATTCTTTCAGCAATTTGTTCATATTTCAGGGAATAGGAGACTAATTTGCACCGAACAATGCAACCAAATAAACGCCAAGACATTGCAGAGTTCAGTGGAAACTGAAGGACACGGTGTAAGTGCAATATAAGCCAGAAAGCAAAGAACATTCCAAATATCTAGTGGAAAAACTTATTAACTAAAGAACACTGGTATAAAAAATTTAACTTGCTTACCTGATTAATCATATCAATAATTTGGTTCATATGAGTTGAGACACGTGGTTCCACAGTAGGTGTCAGGCAATGAAGATGGGCCATGTCAGAATGAAACTCATCGCAGTAGCGGCTGCTCAAAGTAAGAGGATTCTCCCTCAACTCCTTTGCTCTAGCAATGATCTACAGAATTCCAAAAGCGCAGAACTCAGGCTTCCTGTCATGCATATGTAAGATGGTTGGTATAAAAGGTTGATGAAAAAACATTGATAAATGGTGCAGCTCTATAAGAGGAATGACTAAGCTATTGGTGCAACATAAATCAAGTCCAAAATAGTTTGAAGATTCCATGATGACATAGAAAACAATATCTCAAGCAAAAAATGGTAATGAAATGCATACTAATTTATACACAAAATTATACTCCAGTGTTTTCAAAGGGCTACCCGGATCAGAAAAAGAATGGATAGATGTGCATAACACCAGAAAACTTAGCACAATGAATGAAAAATAGAGAAGATGGCAAAATGACAAAGGACAATGATAATCTGTAGACATTATATACCAAACATCATGCTCTTGGAAGGATTTGCAGTGCAAGCAACGAGATATTGATCGGGTATGAGTATGAAAGCTGTTGTAGTATTATTCTGGCAATCATGTTTGTGCAGTATCTACATGGATTCCTGTACGTGGTTCCAATTGTGTATCAAGTGCATTTGTCCACTGCCATTGGAGTTGTACCATATGTGAAGAGGAGCAATCCTAAATCGGCTGTCTAATATTGTCGTATGTGTTTGACAAGCAATTGGGCCTCCACGCTATTCACCGGTTGGTTATTAGTTATATGCGTGGATTCTAACTTGGTATCAGGCGTAGGAATTTGGGTTGGGGTCTATGCTCATGCGTATCAACGGGTATTCAAGTCAGAGTGTTGGAATATTATCTCAACAGTCAGGTATTGTGTTGTATCCGGGTGGATTCACATATGTGATCACGATTGTGTATCTAGTCATTGGTTCGTGCCTATAGGAGTTCTACCCGATGTGGAGAGGAATAGTCTCAGATCGGTTATCTTGTTATGTGTGTTTTATAGGGTCTTTCTACTCTTCACCAATTTGTTTAGATTTGGATGTTTGGGTTCTAACTTGTCATTCATCATGCTATTTTTCTTCAAGCTCAAAAATAACAAAACCACAATAATGCATTTGTACATATGTATAATTAAGCTCAGAAGATAAGCTCAAGTTGAGCTCACAAGCTCGACGAGCTTGAGCTTGAGCCATTTACAGAGAGATCGTCGAGCTCGAGCTCAAAATAATTAGCTTGAGTTTGAGCTCGATCCTGCATTTTTAAGGGAGCTCAGATTGGGCTAGACTCATTTACACCTCGACATCCACCAAACATTATCTTAAAAAGTAGCAAGATTGGTTGATACAAGATAATGTTGCATGACCTGCAATGTTCTATTGTCGACCCAAACTACGCAGTAGGGGCAACGGTGAGGCTTGGCCTTCAACCTAATATGCTTTGGGCCCTTCAAAGCTATCATATAGGCACAACTCCTGTTGCCAATAGCAAGCTCGTAGACACAACGCGCACAAGGAAATGGTGTATAAAATATGGGTGTCTCCAGTCCTCATCTAAGAAGGGGTAGATAATAGGGCTCTATATATGTCACTCTCCAAACATCATCAACAGTCATGACAATATCTCCTTAGTCTGCATTATCATATTTGGATTTCAGTCACGAGTGGTATATTTCTCGTAGAGCACTGGGTTGCTACGTTGCCTTCACACCGACTCCTAAAGCACTGAATCCCATCAGGATTGAATAAAATAGTGTTTGGGGCCTTTTCTTTCGTGTTTGTGGAAACACAAGTAGGCACAGAGTGGCCTCGGGTCAGAAAAGGTTCCTAATGAAGTATTGTTAAGGATGTGGGCCAACTCGTCTCGGCGTCGTGAATCTCAAATAATGCTTGTATTGGAGAGCAAGCTAAAATATTTGCTATGTAGATCCACAACAAAGGAGAATCAACTCTCTAAAGTATCTTGGTACAAAGCCCAGGAAAAAATAGAGGGGCGGTACAACGGGCTTCTCCTGCATATCACACCACATTGCTAACCCGTTTAATCAAGTTCAGAAACCAGCAACAGACAAAGTCCTTTATAGTAGGGAAGATAACTGAGCGATGAGCTAACTCCTATAGGTTACCGAAAGATACATCTCCTTAAATAATAAATTAATTATACTTGGAAAAGTATCAAGAAAATATAAAATCTCACAAAAGCTTAGAGTGCCACCATAACTTCAATACAAAAGATTTTATGATACACACTTCTACAAGTTGTTTAAAACTGCAACGAATCCACAAAAAACAGCATCTTTTAAAAGCAAAACCCAAAATCTGTGAGAAAATTGGGCTGGATGGGATGGATAGTAACTCCCCATCAAGGGATACAAGGCCACGACCGCCACACTGAGGATAGATAAGAGTTGTCGGCATAGATGGATGCCAAACATAAGAGACAAAGGAAGAGGAACTCCTCAAGCCAAGACGTCTGTTGACCCTTGCATCAGCAGGAAGAACCTTCAATGGTAACCTACGGTCGGATCCCCTCATTAAACTTCAACTGCCAAATTATAAATTCAACCTCCTAAGGGTTTTTAATCTAAATAATAAAATTGGCTATTATATTTAAAATTAACTCAAGGTTTTAGATCAAAAGGCCATGTAAAAGTTTACAAATAGATCCTAGGTCTCCTTCAAAAAAATTTTTACATTCCATACAATTAAAAACTTAGAATATAACGCAAGAACCAATAAGATGTCATTGGATCCACGCTATTTAGCGTCGTGGAAGCCTAATATTGCTTCCTCAGAGTTAGTGGATGAACTATGATACTTCGTTATCTGATGTGGAGCATAAACGAGTACTTGCAGTGCATGACGAGTTTTTGGCTCATTCGGGGATGATTTGGCGACTTTCCATATATGGCGTGCCCGGATCGACGATCAAACTCAGCGGATGTGTTCGGATTCGCGTTGCGAATCGATTTGATATATTATTTCACTATTTTGCATTTTATTTTAATGTATTTAGGTGGTCCCACCTTCGGCCAATAATAGTCATTGATGGTGGGATGCTCTAATCCTCCTTTTATTATAAATAGATGGTTTTGGAGAAGAGAAATCCCGAAATCCGGCGATCCCTCCACGGTGCCGACTTCGTGGAACCCTAGGTGACGACTCCTAGGTGCATATCTTCCTCCCTAAGGTATCCCCTAACCCTAGCTCTCTTTTCCCCCTCCCAACTCCCTCCTGCAGCCCTCTACAACCTCCCAAACAGCCTACATATTGCTATCCAGAGAAGCTTTTTTTTATTAAATAATTAAATTCACTATTCATTTCCTAAAGTTTTAAATTATATCCTATAATTTCCTACAGCCTGAAGCAGTCCGCGGCCAGTTCCAGGCCTCCCCCTCCCCGTCCAGCCCACTCCTCCTCCATCCCTTAACCACCACCTCCCCCCCCCCTTAGGCCTACAGTCGCCGCCCCCTTTTAAAGCCTCACCAATACAAGCCGCCAACCTTCCCCCACATGGAACCACCATCCAAACAGCCTCAATTTCCAGATCAGTCCAGATCTGGAAATTTCAGCCCCCGATCCGCAATTCCCTCCACCCGTTCATCATTCTCTAGCCCCGATCCGTTACCACCTCATCGGATCTACCCACCCCCGCCCAGATTTCTTCCTACGTGGCCGAATCAATCCATTTTCAGCCCATTTTCATCTTCCGTTGTCGAGGGCAGCCACCTTCATTACTTCCACGCCGCCGGTTCACTCTCAATCGCTGATCCACGCATCCGGCTCCAGAATCTTCATTGTCTTGGTCAGCCCACTATTTAGTGAGTATTGTTGTATTCGATTATTATTTTTTGCATTTATTTATCAGATTGAACATCATATTTGTTTGGATATCTCGTATGGTAATAGTTCATTAGATAAATATTGTGATTTGCAGTATTTATTCGTTGCACGCTCGTGTTTGGCCCCCCGCGCTGAGGAAAGTCTAAGCTTGTTTGTCCAGATAAATTATTTTGCCTTGTCGTGAATTTATTTTGCGTGTGATATTTTATTTATTATCTAATTGTGTTTAATCCGTCGGGCTTTGCATAGCATGTAGGGTTAGGTCGCAGATTTCCCGCCACATATAGATTCGTCCAGCGTCAATTGGTATCAGAGGGAGGTTGCGCGCACTTTTTGATACGCAGTCGTAGAGTCTATAGGTTTTTCATTATGTCTGGGTGTCGCAATTATTCCCCTCCTCAATTTAGAGGTCTAGAGCTCACTTGCACCCGCTCTCACAAAACACCGTCAGAGAGATCCTCACATTATTACGACGATCATTCTCGATCACAGTACACCACTTTCAGAGATCATGTTGACCCACCGACATGACCCACTATGCTAGAGACGATCAGTATGATGATTGTCGTCATTCTTATCCATACACGCAAGCGGATCGTGTTGATCCTTCGACACGACTCAGTTACCTTAGGGATGATTATTATGAGGATCGTCATTGTGAAACAGATCTTGAGAGTCAGTTTCGTACCGCTGCCCCTTCCTTTGTCGGCTCATTGAGTCCCGAGTCTTTCAGTTATTGCCTAGTGGATATAGAGTATTATCTTGATCATTTTGAGATATTCGGCGAGCGTCGCGTAAAGTTTGCGAAACATAGACTTTTAGATCGGGCGAGGGCTTATTGGGCTAGCGTTAAGAGAACCCGCGAGCAAGACCGTCTTCGTCGCATCACTAGTTGGGCGGACATGAAGCGTATATTGTGTCAGAGGTATCTGTCTTCATCATATCGGAGTCGCTTAATCGACCAATTATTTTCCCTCCAGCAAGAATCTATGTCTGTCACTGAGTACAAGGATCGCTTTGATGAGTTAGTTGTGCGGAGCGATCTCCAAGAGGACCCAACAATGGCCACTAACAGATTTTGGTCTGGGCTTAGATCTGACATTCATACTAAGGTAGTTTATCATAGCTAGGAGTCCCTCGAGCAGACATATCAGCTCGCCCTTCGTTATGAACAGTCATTGAGATCCGTAAGAGCTGGTCGATGGAATTCTCACCTTGACCTCCGCAGTACGAGTCCCTCTCATACTGAGGTCACCATGACCCCTGCCACTGTCTTCTCAACCACGACCGAAGTGATATCTGATGTGGATTACTCTCACCCCAATGAGGTGCTTAGCCAAATGAGTGACCTATCTCTTGTTTCTGACCCGCCTATTGTGACCCCAACTGAGAGCGAGCCTGAGCGACCTGCTGAGTCTGTAGTGTTGTGTCCCTCACCCACACCTCCTCCTCTGCCATACACCGGGTTAGTTAGCACCCCAACCACAAACCCATTTCCTGACACCGTACTCATGTATCCATTCTTGAGTGTAGGTCTGTGTCGCTCCCCCATTGTCATTACCCAGAGTCACATCACAATTGAGAGCCCAGAGCCAGATGTTGATCTTGTAGTGACTATGTCACCCATTCACGAGGACATGGCCCCTTACGATGGTACTCACATGGAGGATCATGACCCTAGTGACGAGTTTTACGATAACCCCCCTGTTGAGCCTCCTGATGAGCCGCTACATCCTGGTGAGGATATGATTCGGGAGAGACGCTCGTTTATGAGCTTTGAGTTATTGGTCTCTTTTGCTATCATTTATAGTCTTGGCCCAGAGAATTGATCTTGCGTGAAGCATAACGTATGTAGGGTCTTCTTTGAGTACGCTTGAACATACTCATATTTTGAGGATATACCTTATGGCGCATTGCACCATAGATGATTTTTGGGACGCACCACCTGCTGACCCACCAGACGAGCTCTTTCTTTTTGTGAACACGCACCACATTCGAGAGTCACGTCTTCTAGTCGGTGTACACGACTTTCACTCAGGTGGTTGTCTTATCCGTGATGACTTTTCGTACACACCTCCTGGTGAGCCTCCTGATGTGTTACGTTCCCCGAGAGACATTTGGCTCTTTATGAGGTCACATTTAAGTATAGATGTCTCTCACGGTCATCTGAGCACTCGTCACACACGGGATGAGTTTATCTACACTCCACTGATAGGCCACCATATTTTAGATACGTCCCGGTCATTATTAGAGTTTCTCGTGGCAGGTATGTTGTGTCGGTCATGTTTCATTTGCATCATTTGCATGAGTCTGTCGAGTCATTTCTTCATCATTTGCATGTGTTTGTTGAGTCGTTTGTCCGTCGTTTGCATATGTGGCATGAGTCAATCGGACGGAAAATTTCTAATGATAATAAATGTTATAAATCACATACGGATGTTCGCTGGCAAGAGCAGGTACTTCATGAAGGCGGGCAAGTGATGGTGAGAATCTACGTTGCGAGGCTCCGTGCGAGGTTTCCTAAAGGCTTGAGCATTAGAAGAATGGATCCATATATAATCATAAGACAGATCAAAGCAAACACCTATGATCTTGATTCCCTTGCAAGTATAGGTATCCACCTGGTATTTAGTGTTGAGAATATTACGTACCACGAGCCTCGCGAGTATGTGGACCCAAGCAGTGGGGATTTCTAGCCGCCCACACCTCCACTCCTGTTGTCTTGCCACCCTCATAGCCCACCTATGTTTGATGGTCACCACTACTCACCTACTTCTGACACCCACCCACCTGGGGACTCGTCTTCTTTGGTTTTACCGAGTACCGACGGCGTCGCCGATTGCACCGGGATCCACCACTCATGAGTTGAGCGTTGAGAGCATCATGGAGACCAGACTCCACCAGTGCATTACCACTACAGACGTTGGTGACTCTTGCATACTTGCAGCAGAGCTTGATCGATTCACCCTTGGACTTCGACTTCAGCGCAGTCGTCTCCATTCACCGGAGATGACAGCTTTTCAGTTGGGGGGAGTTGATTAGCGAGGACACTTTTCCAGCGACGACACTTGGGCGACCTCTGGTGGACATCTTCGACTTCTACCTGACATGCAGTGAGAAACTTATGATCCCTATTCATCGAGAGATGAATTCTTTCAAGCCGGGGGGATTGATGAGGAGCATGAACGAGCACTTGCAGTGGATGACGAGTTTTGGGACCCTTTCGGGGCTGATTTGGCGACTTTCCATATATGGCGTGCCCGGATCGACGATCGGACTCCGCAGATGTGTTCGGATTCGCGTTGCGAATCGATTTGAAATATTATTTCACTATTTTGCATTTTATTTTGATGTATTTAGTGGTCCCACCTTCGGTCAATCATAGTCATTGATGGTGGGATGCCCTAATCCTCCTTTTCATTATAAATAGATGGTTTGTGGGCTGGTTGAGGGCATTACAGATTTTGAAGAAGAGAAATCCCGAAATCCGGCGATCCCTCCACGGTGTCGACTCCGTGGAACCATAGGTGACGTCTCCTAGGTGCATATCTTCCTCCCCAAGTTACCCACTAACCCTAGCCCTCTTTTCCGCCTCCCAACTCCCTCCTGCAGCTCTCTACAGCCTCCCAAACAGCCTACATATTGCTGTCCAGAGAAGCTTTTTTTTCTATTCAAAATCTACTATTGAATAATTAAATTCACTATTCATTTCCTAAAGTTTTAAATTATATCCAATAATTTCCTGCAGCCTGAAGCAGTCCGCCGCCTGTTCCAGGCCTCCCCCTCCCCGTCCAGCCCTCCCCTCCTTCATCCCTTAACCACCACCTCCCCCCTCTCAGGCCTGCATCCGCCGCCCCCTCTTAAAGCCTCACCAATCCAAGCCGCCAACCTTCCCCCACGTGGAACCACCATCCAAACAGCCTCAATTTCCAGATTAGTCCAGATCTGAAAATTTCAGCCCCCGATCCGCAATTCCCTCCACCCGTTCATCATTCCCTAGCCCCGATCTGTTACCACCTCATCGGATCTACCCACCCCCGCCCGGATTTCTTCCTGCGTGGCTGAATCTATCCATTTTCATCTTCCGTCGTCGAGGACAGCCACCTCCATTATTTTCACGCCGCCGGTTCCACTCGCAATCGCCGAACCATGCATCCGGCTCTGGAATCTTCATTGTCTTGGTCAGCCCACTATTTAGTGAGTATTGTTGTATTGAATTATTATTTTTTGCATTTATTTATCGGATTGGACATCATATTTGTTGGATATCTCGTATGGTAATAGTTTGTTAGATAAATATTGTGATTTGCAGGATTTATTCACTGCGCGCTCGTGCTTTATCCCTCCACGCGGAGGAAAGCCTAAGATTGTTTGCCCAGATAAATTATTTTGCTTTGTCGTGAATTTATTTTGCGTGAGATGATTTATTTATTATCTAATTGTGTTTAATCCGTCGGGCATTGCATAGCATGTAGGGTTAGGTCGCAGATTTCCCGCCACCTATAGATTCGTCCTGCATCACTATCCTTCAAAATTATGTCTAAAAGCACTTATTTCACTACAAACCCCTCATTTGTTACTATGAACTTCTTCATCTCCCAACTAAACAAAAAGATTCAAAAATGCATTATAGGACCATATTAGTTATCCATGACAGGACCTAGTAAACACAACTCAAGTGACTAGGACTTTCAAAAACTCTTATTAACTTGAATTGATCAAGTAAACACTCACTTAGATGATTAGATCACATGGACACTTTGTAGAAAAGCTTAGCACCCAATTAGACAGTTGACCACTAGACTCGACAATTAGATGTTCCTAGGAGTTCAAATCACGACATCCCTCATCGACGAGACCCTCTGCAACCCCGTTCAAAGTATTACGAGATACTCATAATTTAGAAGATCTCAATTCCAGGAAAAATTTAGGTGCGTGCATCGTACCGTAGCGTGGGTGCGGGACTTTTTTGTAGGCTAATTTACAGTTGTAATAATTTGCAACTGTAATTTTTGAAGAATTAATGACCAAAAGAATTTACAGTTGTAACAATTTGCAACTGTAATTTTTGAAGAATTAATGACCGTAAGAATTTACAACTGTAACTTTACTTTTTTCCCCCAAAACATATACATATGAGATCTTAAAATGATCGTAAAAATACATAGATTAATATTCCGTGATTTATTTCTTTAAAATGACTGTAATATGGCCAAAAATACGATCCGCGCACGTACCTCATGGTGCGTTGCACGCACCTAAAACTCTTCCCTCAGTTCCACCTCTTTGGAAACCACACATTTCGACATTCTACGATTCAGATCCCCCACCCCCTCTATTTACAGGAACTGGGTCTAATTATTCTTGACACGAGAGAGCCCATTAGGAGAGACCTCGGCACAACTATGTGGATCATCCTCATCACACATCTCCTTCATTAGAGTAACCCGATCCCATTTAAGTTTGACTTGGAGAGATACTCAAGAGAGTCCCTTGTAATAATGTGTACATCACCCCGTCCCCAACTACTTGTTCATAGAGATCATGTTGACCCTTCGACGTGATTCGATTATAGTAGGGACAATTACTATGACGACTATTAGGAGCCTCGCAAAGGTCACCTTCTTGAGGATAACATCGTACGTATGGTCAAAATTGATGCGCCCTCCTTTAACTCTCAGCAAGACCAGAAGACAGTCAATAATTTTATTTTAGATATGGACCAATATTTCAATTGGTATAAGATATCAAATGAGTGTTGAGTTAGGTTTATGAAAAAAAACTTCATGACCAAACCAAGATTTATTGAAGAAAAAAACCAAAGATTTATTGAACTAGTCATGATGACGCGGGACGAATCTATAGGCGGAGGAAAATCGGTGTCTTAACCCTACATGTCATGCAAGTCCGACGGCGTAAATTCAAAATTCAGCAATAAATAATTAAACCACAAGAGCTAATTTAAGCAAGGCCAAAATAAATTCTTTTAGGCAAGACAAGCTTAGAATTTCCTCTGCGTGGAGGGCCAAAGCGAGAGCGCGCGGCGAATAGACCCTGCAAATCACAATAATAATCCAAAGCAAACCACCACAATACAATACATATCCAAGCAAATACAGTGTCCAATCCAATACAATACATATCCAAGAAAATACAATGTCCAATCCAATAAAAATATGATGAATAAAATAGTCCAATACAACCAATACTCACCAAGCAGTGGGATGACCGAGGCAATGAGGATTTCGGAGCCGGATGCGTTTTGGCGGCCATCCAAAGTGGAACCGGAGGCGGGAAAACAACGTAGGTGACTGTCCTCGGCAGAAGAAGGCTGAAACGGGCCGAAAATGAGTAGATTCAGTCACGTATGGGTGGATTCGGGGGGTGAAGGGTAGATCCAATGATTTGAGAGCGAATACGGGGTATTGGAAGGGAACGCGTGGAGGGAATAGGCGGGATCTGGGCTGGACTGCCCAGATCTGGCCGGTGATGGTGACGGGGCTGATTTGGGGGCTCCACGGAAGGGAGTGTGGGGCGGCTGGCGGCTGGCCGCAGCGGGGTGGAAAGGGGGTGTCCGGATATTCAGCGGGATGGGCTGGCAGCAGTGGGGTTGCAGCGAATCAGGAGGGGAGACGGTGGTTGTTCAGGAGGAACTGGCGTGTACTGCAGGTGGTTCCACATGGAGGGTTTTCTGGAAGGAGATGGGCAGCTAGACTTGGCAGGGAGGGTGGCTGATGAGGGTTTGTTGGAACAGGGATTGGAGAGGCGGTGGTAGAGGCTGTGGTGAGGAGGGGGCTGGCGGCAGATTTGCTGGAAGGAAAAAAGATGGTCGCATGCCGTATGGAGGGGAAAACAGCCCACGACAAGCTGTTTGGGGGGAATTTGGGCGGTGGGGAGGGGGATCGGAGGAGGGAAAATGATGCTTAGGGTTATGGGGTACCTTGGGGAGGGAGATACAAGTTTAAGAGTCGTCACCTAGGACTCCACGGAGTCGGCACCGTGAAAAGATCGCGGAATCCGGGAATTTTCTTCTCCAAACTCAGCAATACCTCTAATCAGCTCACTAAATACATATTTATAATAAAAGAAGAATTAGGGCATCCCACCATCGACGACTATGATTGGCCGGAGGGACCACCCAAATACATCAAAATAAAATGCAAAATAATGAAGTATACGAAATCGATCCGAACGCATCTGCGGAGTCGGATCATCGATCTAGGCACGTCATATATGGTAAGTCGTCAAATCAGCCCTAAACGGCCCAAAACTCATCCTCCATTGCAGGTCTATGCTTCTGCTCCGCATCATTCTCCCCGACTTGAAAGAACTCAACTCCTGATGAATAGGGATCAGAATTCTCTCGATGTATGTCAGGTAAGACTCGATGAGGTCTACCAGAAGTTGTCCAAGTGTCGTCGCTGGGATTGGGAAAGTATCCTCGCCGGTCAACTCCTCCGGACTGAAAAGTTGTCATCTCCGATGAATGGAGACGGTCGTACTGAAGTCGAAGTCTAGGGGGAAATCGATCAAGCTCTGTCGGTAGTATCCATGTGTCATCAGTGTCTGTAATAGGAACGTACAAGTGGAAGCTGGTCTCTGAATGCTCTCAGAGCTCAACTCATGAGTGGTAGATCCCGGTGGGATCGGCGGCGTCGTAGGTGGAACCAAAGAAGACGAGTCCCCAGATGGGTGGGTGTCAGAAATGGGTGAACTGTGGTGGCCATCAGACGTGAGTGGACTATGAGGATGGTAAGGCAACGGGAGTGGAGGTGTGGACGGCTGGGGATCCCCACTGCTTGGGTGGATACTGATACTTGCAGGGATATCAAGATCATAGATATTTGTTTTGATCTGTCTCATGATTATATATGGATTCATTTGTCTCACGCTCAAACTTTTAACAAGCCTCGCACAGAGCCTCACAATGCGGATTCTCACCATCACCTGCTCACCTTCGTGAATTATCTGCCCTCGCCAATGAACATCCGCATGCGATTTATAGAATTTATTACCAACATTGATTTTTTGTCGCACCAACTTATGACACACATGCAAACGACGTACAAACAATTCAACAGATACATGAAATGATGAATGAACGACTCAACAGACTCATGCAAATGATGCAAATGAAACACGACAGACACAACACACTCTCTATAAAGCAGTCTGACAATGAACTGGAAATTTACAAAAGGAGGTGGTCAATCAGGAGGCCTCTCGGTGGAGTGTAGAAAAACTCATCCAGTGGTGGCTAGTGTTCAGGTGACTGTGTGAGACATCTATCTACACTTAAATACGAGCTCGTGGAAAGCTGAATGTCTCTCATGGAATGTGACACATCAGGGGGCTCACCAGGAGGTACGTATGAAAAGTCATCGCGAATGCGACGACCACCTAAGTGAAAATCATGTACATTGACAAGAAGACATGACTCTAGAATATGGTGAGTGTCCCTGATAAGAAATGATTCATCTGGTAGAGAAGTGAATGGTGTCCTGAAATTCATCAAGAGTGCGATGTGTCATAAGGTAGGCTATCAAAATATCAGGAGTATGCTCAGGCGTACTGCGTACACAAGGATGCCCTATATAGGTAATGTTCCACTCAAGATCCATTTCCTGGGGCAAGACTAGAGATGATAACGAAGTAACGTCAGTAACTCGAAACTCATAAACAAGCAGCGCACCTGAATTTCATCCCCACCAGGAAGTGGCGGCTCATCAGGAGGCTCTACCGGGGCACATCATAGATTTTGTCAATAGGGTCATGATCCTCTAGATGAGTACCAACGTAAGGAGTAATGTTCCCATGAATGGCTGGAGACAGTCATTACGTGATCAACACCAAACTCGGGGCACTCAGTCGTGATGTGACTCGAAGCAATGACAGAGGGGTGACATAGACCTACACTCAAGATTAGGCATGTCGGCGCGGTGTCAAAA
This sequence comes from Platanthera guangdongensis, assembly GCA_039583875.1. NCBI lineage: Eukaryota > Viridiplantae > Streptophyta > Magnoliopsida > Asparagales > Orchidaceae > Platanthera > Platanthera guangdongensis. The sequence goes on from CM077148.1 coordinate 183,759,384, forward strand.
ACAGGTTTATGGTAAGGGTGCTAACTAACCCAGGACATGACAGAAGAGGGGGTGCAGGTAAGAGACACAACACTGTAGACTCAATAGGTCACTCAGTCTCACTCTCAGTCGGGGTCACAGGAGACGGGTCAGAAACAAGAGATGTCACACACTGGGCTAAACACCTCACTGGGGTGAGAGTAATTTGTATCAGATATCACTTCAATCATGTATGACGGAACAATAGCAGATAAAGTGGTGACCTCGGTGTGGGAGAGACTCGTACTGCGAAGGTCAAGGTGAGAATCCAATTTACCAGCTCTTACGGATCTCAAAGATTGTTCATAATGAAGGGCGAGCTGATATGTCTGCTTGCGGGATTTCGAGCTATGATAAACCACCTCAGTACGTATGTCAGATCGAAGTCAAGACCGAAATCGGAAAGTGGTCATGGTTGGGTCCTCTCGGATATCACTTCTCACAACTAACTCATTAAAACGATCCATGTACTTGGCGACAAACATCGGTCCCAGTTGAAGAAAAAATAATTGCTCGAGCAAGTGATTCCGATACGGTGGAGGCAAATACCTCTGACACAACAGACGTTTCATATTCACCCAACTAGTGATGCGATGAAGTCGATCACGCTCGCGGGTCAACTCAATGCTAGACCAATACACTCTCGCCTAATCTAAAATTCTAAGTTTCGCAAACTTGATATGGTGTTCACCGAATAACTCAAATTGATCGAGATAATACTTCATATCCACAAGCCAATAACCGAAAGACTCGGGACTCGATGAGCCGTCAAAAGAAGGGGCAATAGTAAGAAACTGACTTTCGAGATCTCTCTCAAAATGACGGTCCTCATAATAATTATCCCTAAGGTAATCGAATCGTGTCGAAGGATCAACATGATCTGCTAGCGTGCAAGGATATGAACGCCAACAATCATCATACTAATCGCCTATAGTATAGTGGAGTCGTGTCGATAAGTCAACATGATCTATGAAAGTGGCGTGCTGCGACCGAGAATAATTATCGTAGTAATGTGAGGATCTCCCTAATGGGGCTCTATAGGAGCGGGTGTAAGTGGACTCGGGCTCTCCAAATAGAGGAGAGGAATATTGGTGATTGCTAGACATGACGAAAAACTATAAACTCTACAACTGCGTATCAAAAAGTGCGCGCAATCTAGCTTTGATACCAATTGACACAGGACGAATCTATAGGCGGCGGAAAATTGGTGCCCTAACCCCACATGTCTTGCAAGTCTGGCGGTGTGAATTCAAAATTCAACAATAAATAATTAAATCACAAGAGATAATTTAAGCAATGCCAAAATAAATACTTTTAGACAAGACAAGCTTAGGCATTCCTCCGCGTGGAGGGGCGAAGCGAGAGCGCGCGACGTATAGAACGTGCAAATCACAATAATAATTTAAAGAAAACCACCACAATACAATACATATCCAAGCAAATACAGTGTCTAATCCAATAAAAATATGATGAATAAAATAGTCCAATGCAACCAATACTCGCCAATTAGTGGGCTGACCAAGGCAATGAGGATTTCAGAGCCGGATGCATTTTGGAGGCGATCCAAAGTGGAACCGGAGGCGGGAAAACGACGTAGGTGGCTATCTTCGGCGATGGAAGGCGTAAACGGGTCGGAAATGAGTAGATCTGGCTACGTAGGGGTGAATCCGGGCGGGGTTGGGTAGATCCAATGATTTGAGAGCGGATCCAGGGTATTGGAAGGGAACTGGTGGAGGGAATAGGCGGGATCTGGGCTGGACTGCCCAGATCTGGTCGGAGATGGTGACGGGACTGATTTGGTGGCTCCACGGGAGAGAGGGTGGGGCAGTTAGTGGCTGGATCTTCAGCGGGATGGGCTGGCAGCAGTGGAGTTGCAGCGAATCAGGGAGGGGAGGCGGTGCTTGTTCAGGAGGGGCTGGCGTGTGCTACAGGTGGTTCCACGAGGAGGGTTTTCTGGAAGGAGATGGGCGGCTGGACTTGGCAAGGAGGGTGGCCGATGAGGGGTTGCAGGAATAGGGATTGGAGGGGCGGCGGTGGAGGCTATGGTGAGGAGGGGGGCTGGCGGCAAATTATCTGGAAGGAAAAAAATGACTACCTACTGCATGGAGGGGAAAACAGCCCACGGCAGGCTATTTTGGGGGAATTTGGGCAGTGGGGAGAGGTATTTGAGGAGGGAAAATGATGCTTTGGGTTAGGGGATACCTTGGGGAGGGAGATACAAGCTTAGGAGTCGTCACCAAGGGTTCCACGGAGTTGGCACCTTAGAGGGATCGCGGGAATCCGGGAATTTTCTTCTTCAAGCTCTGCAATACCTCTAATCAGCCCACTAACTACATATTTATAATAAAAGGAGAATTATGGCATCCCGCCATCGACGACTATGATTGGTCAGAGGTAGGGTCACCCAAATACATCAAAATAAAATGAAAAATAATGAAGTAATATATGAATTGATTCGCAACGCGAATCCGGACGCATCTGCGGAGTTGGATCATCGATCCGGGCAAGCCATATATGGTAAGTCGTCAAATCAGCCCTGAACGGCCCAAAACTCGTCCTCCAATGCAGGTCCACTCCTCCGCTCCGCATCACATGAGCAAATAGAGCGTGGGGTTAATCGCCAAATCTCTAGATGGATATGTATAAAGTGAAAGTTGACGGAGAAATATCTTCCATTATCCTATAGGAATTAGCTCCTCACTCAATTGTATGTCCTACGGCAATTGCTTTGCATCATGAACCACCAAAGGACGGTTCAAACCACGATATCTTAAAAGAAATATTATTTTTGATTGAGTACACGTGCATTTATAACAGAAATAAATCAAAAGTGATTGTTCATTATTAAAAAAGCTCATGTAAAAGACCTATTATTGGGCCCATGTATTTGATCTTTTCTCTCTTCTCTTATTAGTCTCACAACTTGTATATGACTTCCTCTCTCCGTTTTTCTCCTATATATTTGTATTCTCTCCTTGTATTTACATACAAAAGAAATATATACAAGATTTTGAGCTCTTTCTACATGGTATCAGAGGGACTCGTTGCCTCCCGCGGACTCCTGAACTCTATCAACTTCTTTTGATCTCCTGCGGCCTGCTCGTCTACCCGCTGCGGCCTGCGTCTTCCTGCGGCCTGCTCATTCTTCCCGCTGCGGCCTGCGCTCTGCTGCGGCCTCCCTTCGCCGCTTGGCGAACTGCGACCTCGGTCTCCAGCGGCCTGTATTTCTGCATCCGCTTCCTCTTCTTCACCGTGGTTCCACCCTCCTCCTCGGGCTTCTTATAGTAACTTCTCTCCCTGTCTCGTGGGGCCCACTTCTCTCTACAATTCTCATTTAGTCTGTTGCGAGCTCCTCCAGTCCGCTGCGAGCTCCTCCAGTCCATGCTGGCTTTCTTTCAATCCGCTTTCTTCCCTTCTCTCCTCCTTGCGAGCTTTTACCCTGTCCAGACCGAGCTCTCTTCTCACTCGCGGTCTCTTGCATTATCCCGTCGCGGACTGCTCATATCCACTGCGGGCTCCCTGCTCGCGGTCTGTTCAAGGTCGCTGCGTTTTCCCCTCTTGCGGATTGCTTCAGTCCGCTGCGGCCTCTCTCTATCGCGGACTGTTCCTAACCGCTGCGGACTATCTCAAATCACGGACTGCTCCAGTCTGTCGTTGCGGCTCTCTCTCTCTCTCTTCTCGTGAGCTGCTCATGTTCCTCTGCAATTTCCCTTCTTGCGGACTGCTCCAGTCCACTGTTGTCTATCTCCACTTGCCGGGCTCCCTTCCTGCACTTGCGGACTGCCCTCTCTACTCGCTACGGACTGCCCTAGTTCGTTGCAGACTGCTCCTCCTTGTCTTTTGCCCTAGACGTTGCGACCCGCCCTCCGTGGTTCTTGCTCGCTCTCTTCCCAGCGAGTTCCTGCGTCAGTCCGCTTCTGCAGTCCGCCGGTTCTGCCTCCTATCCCCGCAATAACTTCCATCGACTCAACTGCGGCCAGCCCCTCTACCGACCGCCCGGCACATGTTCCTGAAATCCGTGATGAGCTACGGATTACAACTATTTCCCTCTCCGGGAAGAATAATTTTCTCCTGTGGGTTCATTCTGTTTGTCGGCTTCTTCAGGCCAAGGGCCTTTTGCATCACCTCACTCAGGCTTCTCCTTCTACCGACGAATGGCTCCGCAATGATGGTCGTGTTCAGACCTGCCTCCTCAATTCCCTCGATGACGAACCATATCAGATGGCCATGTATCACGAAACGGCCAAAGCTATGTGGGATGAACTGCACTCCCTGTACTCGGGTAAAGACAGACTTCAGCATCTCTATGACATCCTCACCGATCTTCTAGCTCTCGACACGGGGGGATTCGGACATGACCTCGTTTGTCGCGCATGCAAAGACTCTCGCTGAGGCCTAGATTCAACATCAACCGTCTACAAATGATCATGCTACTCAGCGTGCTCAGAAAGAGGTCGTCTGCATTTCCATCATGATGACTCGTCTCCCGCGTCACCTTCAGAATATTCGCACCCAGATTTTGGCTTCCTCCATTATACCCTCCTTATCTGATGTATGCTTCATGCTCCTCCGTGTTTCACCACCTCCTGATACTACTGCGCCTTCGCCCTCGGTCCTTCAGCAAACCACGCCCCCCTTACTGCCCCCACCTACTTCCGTTCGTGGGGGCCGTTCGGGTTTTAGAGGCCGCGGGTGCGGTGGTCGGGGTCGGCCGACTTGTTCCTACTGCGGAAAGGACGGTCATTATGCGGCGACCTGCTACAAGAAGATTGGTTATCCTCCTCGTCCGACAGCCTCGGTTGCTGCGGACACATCCTCTGCCGCTCCTTCTGACCTTGAGGCTGTTCGTCTCCAGCTCCAGCAACTCCAAGGGTTGCTCAACCCGCCCTCTGCCTCCATCTCCACCGCCTCCAACGCAGGTACTGCTTGTTTATCCACCAGAATGCGATGGATCTTGGACTCGGGAGCCACTCATCATATTACCTCGCAACGGCCACCCAAGTACACGGATTATCCTCATCCAAAGTATATCACTGTGGCAACTGGGGAGACGGTTCCCGTCTCCGGCTCGGCTAACCTTGTACTCAACCCATCGCTCTCCCTTCGTTCGGCTCTTCATGTTCTGAGCTCCCTGTTCAATTTACTTTTTGTTGGTCGTCTTACAAATGATCTAAATTGCTCTGTCATATTCACTCCCTCTTCTTTTCTCATACAGGATCAGCGGACGCGGCCTACCATTGGTAGAGGCACACTGCAGAGCGGGCTCTACCTTCTCGATGACTATCCCACTGTCCTATCTTGTCTCCTCCAGTGAGTGGCATCGACGTCTTGGCCACGCTTCTCTCCCGGTGCTCCAGCGGGCTCTTCCTGATGTCTCTCTTCATCCCTTTCAGTGCGAGTCTTGTATCTTCGGCAAGCAGTCGCGTTCTTCTTTTCTTGCACATTGTACCCGGAACACTGCTCCTTTTCATTTAGTGCATTCAGACATTTGGGGTCCTTATAAAGTTACTAGTATCTCTGTTTATCGCTATTTCATCACGTTTATTGATGACTACTCTCGCACAACGTGACTTTACTTACTGCGAGATCGTACCGAGCTTCCCCGTGTCTTTCGTGTCTTTTTCCTTGAAACCCGTACGCAATTCAACACTACCATCAAAACATTACGCACCGATAATGCTCGCGAATACACTAGCCACGGTTTTGCGGCCTTTTCCTCTGAATTCAGGATTCTTCATCAATCATCATGTGCTTACACACAACAATCATCATACTAAGACTCGGGACTCGATGAGCCGTCAAAAGAAGGGACAATAGTAAGAAACTGAGTTTCAAGATCTCTCTCAAAACGACGGTCCTCATAATAATCATCGCTAAGGTAATCGAATCGTGTCGAAGGATCAACACGATCAGCAAGCGTGCAGGGATATAAACGACAACAATCATCATATTAATCGTCTCTAGTATAGTGGGGTCGTGTCGATAAGTCAACATGATCTATGAAAGTGGCATGCTGCGATCGAGAATAATTATTGTAGTAATGTGAGGATCTCCCTAATGGGGCACTATAGGAGCGGGTGTAAGTGGACTCGGGCTCTCCGAATAGAGGAGAGGAATATTGGTGATTCCTAGACATGACGAAAAACTATAGACTCTACAACTGCGTATCAAAAAAAGCGTGCAATCTAGCTTTGATACCAATTGACGCAGAACGAATCTATAGGCGGCAGAAAATTGGTGCCCTAACCCCACATGTCAGGCAAGTCTGGCGGTGTGAATTCAAAATTCAGTAATAAATAATTAAATCACAAGTGATAATTTAAGCAATGCCAAAATAAATACTTTTAGGCAAGACAAGCTTAGCATTTCCTCCGCGTGGAGGGTCAAAGCGAGAGCGCGCGACGAATAGACCGTGCATATCACAATAATAATTTAAAGCAAACCACCACAATATAATACATATCCAAGTAAATACAGTGTCTAATCCAATAAAAATATGATGAATAAAATAGTCCAATGCAACCAAGACTCACCAATTAGTGGGCTGACCAAGGCAATGAGGATTTCAGAGCCGGATGCATTTTGGAGGCGATCCAAAGTGGAACCGGAGGCGGGAAAACGACGTAGGTGGCTATCTTCGGCGGTGGAAGGCGTAAACGGGTCGGAAATGAGTATATTTGGCTACGTAGGGTTGAATCCGAGCGGGGGTGGGTAGATCCAATGATTTGAGAGCGGATCCAGGGTATTGGAAGGGAACGGGCGGAGGGAATAGGCGGGATCTGGGCTGGACCGCCCAGATCTAGCCGGAGATGGTGACGGGACTGATTTGGTGGCTCCACGGGAGAGAGGGTGGGGCGGCTAGTGGCTGGCCACAAGAGGGTGGTTGGATCTTCAGCGGGATGGGCTGGCAGCAGTGGAGTTGCAGTGAATCAGGAAGGGGAGGCGGTGCTTGTTCAGGAAGGGCTGGCGTGTGCTGCAGGTGGTTCCACGAGGAGGGTTTTCTGGAAGGTGATGGGCGGCTGGACTTGGCAAGGAGGGTGGCCGATGAGGGGTTGCAGGAATAGGGATTAGAGGAGCGGCGGTGGAGGCTATGGTGAGGAGGGGGGCTGGCGGCAGATTGTCTGGAAGAAAAAAAATGACTACCTACTGTATGGAGGGGAAAACAGCCCACGGCAGGCTATTTTGGGGGAATTTGGGCGGTGGGGAGAGGTATTTGAGGAGGGAAAATGATGCTTTGGGTTAGGGGGTACCTTGGGGAGGGAGATACAAGCTTAGCAGTCGTCACCAAGGGTTCCACGGAGTTGGCACCTTAGAGGGATCGCGGGAATCCGTGAATTTTCTTCTTCAAACTCTGCAATACCTCTAATCAGCCCACTAACTACATAGTTATAACAAAAGGAGAATTATGACATCCCACCACCGACGACTATGATTGGTCAGGGGTAGGGTCACCCAAATACATCAAAAAAATGAAAAATAATGAAGTAATATATGAAATTGATCCGCAACGCGAATCCGGACGCATCTGCGGAGTTGGATCATCGATCCGGGCAAACCATATATGGTAAGTCGTCAAATCAGCCCCGAACGGCACAAAACTCGTCCTCCAATGCAGATCCACTCCTCCGCTCCGCATAACATGAGCAAATAGAGCGTGGGGTTAATCGCCAAATCTCTAGATGGATATGTATAAAGTGAAAGTTGACGGAGAAATATCTTCCATTATCCTATAGGAATTAGCTCCTCACTCATTGTATGTCCTACGGCAATTGCTTTGCATCATGAACCACCAAAGGACGGTTCAAACCACGATATCTTAAAAGTGATATTATTTTTGATTGAGTACACGGGCATTTATAACAGAAATAAATCAAAAGTGATTGTTCACTATTAGAAAAGTCCATGTAAAAAGACCTATTATTGGGCCCATGTATTTGATCTTTTCTCTCCTCTTATTAGTCTCACATCTTGTATAGGACTTCCTCTCTCCTTTTCTCTCCTATATATTTGTATTCTCTCCTTGTATTTACATACACAAGAAATATATACAAGATTTTGAGCTCTTTCTACATGGTATCAGAGGGACTCGTTGCCTCCCGCGGACTCCAGAACTCTATCCGCTTCTTTTGATCTCATGTGGTCTGCTCGTCTACCTGCTGCGGCCTACGTCTTCCTGCGGCCTGCTTAGTCTTCCCGTTGCGGCCTGCGCTCTGCTGCGGCCTCCCTTCGCCGCTTGGCGAACTGCGACCTCGGTCTTCAGCGGTCTGTATTTCTGCATCCATTTCCTCTTCTTCATCGTGGTTCCACCCTCCTCCTCGGGCTTCTTATATTCACTTCTCTCCCTATCTCGTGGGGCCCACTTCTCCCTACAGTTCTCATTCAGTCCGTTGCGAGCTCCTCCAGTCCACTGCGAGCTCCTCCAGTCCCTGCGGGCTTTCTTCCAGTCCGCTTTCTTCCCTTCTCTCCTCCTTGCGAGCTTTTACCCTTATCCAGACCGAGCTCTCTTCTCACTCGCGGTCTCTTGCATTAAAGGTCGCTGCGTTTTTTCGCTGCGGGCTCTCTGCTCGCGGACTGTTCAAGGTCGTTGCGTTTTTCCCCTCTTGCGGACTGCTAGAGACCGTCGCGGCCTCTCTCTATCGCGGACTGTTCCTAACCGCTGCGGACTCTCTCAAATAGCGGACTGCTCCAGTCCGTCGTTGCGGCTCTCTCTTCTCGCGAGCTGCTCATGTTCCTCTGCAAGTTCCCTTCTTGCGGACTGCTTCAGTCCACTGCTGCCTATCTCCACTCGTCGGGCTCCCTTCCTGCACTTGCGGACTGCCCTCTCTACTCGCTGCGGATTGCCCCAGTTCGTTGCGGACTGCTCCTCCTTGCCTCTTGCCCTAGCCGCTACGACCCGCCCTTTGGGGTTCTTGCTCGCTCTCTTCCCAGCGGGCTCCTGCGTCAGTTCGATTCTGCAGTCCGCCGGTTCTGCTTCCTCTCCCCGCAATGACTTCCGTCGACTCAACTGCGGCCAGCCCCTCTACCGACCGCCCGGCACTTGTTCCTGAAATCCGTGATGAGCTGCGGATTACAACTATTTCCCTCTCCGGGAAGAAAAAATTTCTCCCTTGGGTTCATTCTGTTCGCCGGGTTCTTCAGACCAAGGGCCTTTTGCCTCACCTCACTCAGGCTCCTCCTTCTCCTTCTACCGACAAATGGCTCCGCAATGATGGTCGTGTTCAGACCTGTCTCCTCAATTCCCTCGACGGTGAACCATATCAGATGGTCATGTATCACGAAACGGCCAAAGCTATGTGGGATGAACTGCACTCCCTGTATTCGGGTAAAGACAGTCTTCAGCATCTCTATGACATCCCCACCGATCTTCTGGCTCTCGGCAGGGGGGGGGGGACTTCGGACGTGACCTCGTTTGTCGCTCGTGCAAATACTCTCGCTGAGACCTGGATTCAACATCAATCGTCTACAAATGACCATGCTACTCAGCGTGCTCAGAAAGAGGCCGTCTGCATTTCCATCATGATGGCTCGTCTCCTGCGTCACCTTCAGAATATTCGCACCCAGATTTTGGCTTCCTCCATTATACCCTCCTTATCTAATGTATGCTTCATGCTCCTCTGTGTTTCACCACCTCCTAATACTACTGCGCCTCCGCCCGCGGTCCTTCTTCAGCAAACCACGCCCCCTTACTGCCCCCACCTACTTCCGTTCGTGGTGGTCGTTCGGGTTCTAGAGGTCGTGGGCGCGGTGGTCGGGGTCGGCCGACTTGTTCCTACTGCGGAAAGGACGGCCATTATGCGGTGACCTGCTACAAGAAGATTGGTTATCCTCCTCGTCTGACAGCCTCGGTTGCTGCGGACACGGCCTCTGCCACTCCTTCTGACCTTGAGGATGTTCGTCTCCAGCTCCAGCAACTCCAAGGGCTGCTCAACCCGCCCTTTGCCTCCATCACCACCGCCTCCAACGCAAGTACTGATTGTTTATCCACCAGAACACGATGGATCCTGGACTCGGGTGTCACTCATCATATTACCTCGCAACGGCCACCCAAGTACATGGATTCTCCTCATCCAAAGTATATCACTGTGGCAAATGGGGAGACGGTTCCCGTCTCCGGCTCGGCTGACCTTGTACTCAACCCATCGCTCTCCCTCCGCTCGGCTCTTCATGTTCTGAGCTCCCCGTTCAATTTACTTTTTGTTGGTCGCCTTACAAATGATCTAAATTGCTCTGTCATATTCACTCTCACTTCTTTTCTCATACAGGATCAGCGGACGCGGCCTACCATTGGTAGAGGCACACTGCAGAGCGGGCTCTATCTTCTCGATGATTATCCCACTGTCCTATATTTTGTCTCCTCCAGTGAGTGGCATCGACGTCTTGGACACGCTCCTCTCCCGGTGCTCCAGCGGGCTCTTCCTAATGTTTCTCTTCATCCCTTTCAGTGCGAGTCTTGTATCTTCGGCAAGCAGCCGCGTTCTTCTTTTCCTGCACATTGTACCTGGAGCACTGCTCCTTTTCATTTAGTGTATTCAGACATTTGGGGTCCTTATAAAGTTACTAGTATCTCTGGTTATCGCTATTTCATCATGTTTATTGATGACTACTCTCGCACAACGTGATTTTACTTACTGCGTGATCGTACCGAGCTTCCCTGTATCTTTCGTGCCTTTGTCCTTGAAACTCATACGCATTTCAACACTACCATCAAAACATTACTCACCGATGATACTCGCGAATACACCAGCCACAGCTTTGCGGCCTTTTGCTCTGAATTCAAGATTCTTCATCAAACATCATGTGCTTACCCACCCTAGCCGAATGAAAGAACCGACACTTGTTTGATGTTGTCCGCTCTCTCATGCTTCAAATGCATGTCCCCAAGAATTACTGGAACTTTGCGGTCTTTATTGTGTGCTTCCTGATCAACCGGCTCCCTTTCTTCGTCCTCCACTATGCTACTCCGTTTAGCCACCTCTTTCCCTCTACTCCGGCTTTCCCTCTCCTGCCTCGGGTTTTTGGCTCCACCTGCTATGTCCACCGTCTGGGTCCGTCCACGGACAAGTTGGAACCTCGGGCCACTAAACATGTCTTCGTTGGCTATTCACGTACGCAGAAAGGCTATGTCTGTTACTCTCCTGCTACCCGCAAGGTTTTCGTTTCTGCATATGTTACCTTCCAGGAAGATCAATTGTTCTTCTCTGCTCCTTTACTCACTCCTTCCATGCCGGAATCTCTAACATCACTCCTCTCGCGGCCTGTTATTCCCGTTACTACACCTCTATAACTGGGACCACTTGCTCCGACTCCTGCCCCCTCCAGGCCACCTGTCATCTGTGTCTACTCTCGCCGCCCGTCCGACTTCGTTGCGCCTCTGCAGTCGGCCTCGACTTCAGCTACTCTGCGCCCTGCTGATCAGGTACCTGCCTCCACTGCTCATCCTCTGACAAATTGTGTCTCCTTGCATCGCCTCTCTCCTCACCTTCACACATTTGCTATTTATCTTTCCTCGATTTAGGTTCCTAACTCTGTGCAGGAGACGCTACAACATCCTGGATGGCGGACCGTCGTGGACGAGGAAATGGCTGCTCTCTGGGCCAACCAGACATGGACTCTTGTACCCCTTCCTCCGGGTCACACACCGGTTGGGTGTAAATGGGTTTATGTTATCAAACATGCTACTGACAAAACGATTGACCGCCTGAAAGCTCGTCTGGTGGTTCGTGGCTTCACCCAACAATAAGGGCTCGACTATGAAGAAACCTTTTCTCCGGTTGTCAAACTCAACACCGTTTGAGTTCTCATCTCTGTGGCTGTCCATCGCCGGTGGCCTTTATTCCAACTCGATATTAAGAACGCCTTTCTGAATGACGATCTCCAAGAAACGGTCTATATGCAGCAACCTCCCGGGTTTGAGACCACGAGGGAGTCTCAGGTTTGTCGTCTGACGAAGGCTCTGTATGGTCTCAAACAATCCTCACGGGCGTGGTTTGACAAATTCAGTAAGGCCCTTCGAGAGGTTGGTTTTACTCGAAACTCGGCAGACTTCTCGCTATTCACTCGTCACCGAACAACGGGAACTATTCTTTTGTTAGTTTATGTTGACAATATCATAATTACGGGAGACGAGTTGAATGGAATACAGGAGGTCAAACTACACCGGGGCACAGTTTTTCAAACAAAAGATCTGGGTCCCCTTCGGTACTTCTTGGGCCTTGAGGTTGTCAGACGGTCTCGTCCTCTCTCAGCGGAAGTATTGCTCGACCTCCTTCGAGATGCTGGTTATTCAGGCTATAAGCCAGTTGACACCCCAATGGATGGAAATCACAAGTTGTGCGCTCAGGCATCTGACTCAGATCTCCTACTCCAGAATTTAGAATACTATCGTCGTCTCGTTGGAAAATTGATCTACCTCACGATAACCAGACCAGATATTTCCTTCGTTGTTGGTATTGTCAGTCGATACATGCATACCCCTCGAAGATCTCATCTTCAGGCTATTGAACGCAGTCTCAGATACCTTAAAACGGCTCCTGGTCAAGGTCTGGTCTACAAAACCTCATCTTCAGCTCCAACGTTGGTGGCGTATTCCGATACCGATTATGTTGGTTCCCTTGATGATCGACGGTCAACCAGTGGCTTTTGCACATATCTTGAAGGACATTTGATTACTTGGAGAAGCAAGAAACAAGCAGTCGTTGCTCGATCATCAGCTGAGGCAGAATACCGGGCAATGGCGTCAGTGATTTCTGAACTAACTTGGCTTGAAGGTCTTCTTACCGATCTGGATGTAAAGCTCCATTTCCCAGCTCTCCTCCTCTGTGACAGTCAGGCTGTCATACACATAGCCAAGAACCCAGTATTCCACGAGAGAACAAAGCATATTGAAGTCGACTGTCACTTCATCCGGGAAAAGGTTCAAATGAAGAAACTCGATCTGAAGCATGTTTCGGGGTCAGAACAACTTGCGGACGTCCTCACAAATGCTCTTTCCAGTACTCTCTTCTATCAGTGCTTGTCCAAACTTGGCGCATACGATTTGTACGCTCCAGCTTGCGGGGGAGTGTTAGAAAAGCTCATGTAAAAAGGCTTATTATTAGGCCCATGTATTTGATCTTTTCTCTCTTCTCTTATTAGTCCCACATCTTGTATAGGACTTCCTCTCTTCTTTTCTCTTCTATATATTTGTATGCTCTCCTTGTATTAACATACACAAGAAATATATACAAGATTTTGAGCTCTTTCTACATTCATAAAATCAACCGCAAATACCCAAGTCAAGACCGATGATGATTAAACATGTTTTTTTTCCTAAACTGATATTATATAACTAATATCTCAAAAGCATCATTGACATGTTATAACAAAATAGCTAGGTAGATACTACGTGATAGTATAAATATGAATATCATCATTATCATCAACCTTACCCTAAATATTTAGTGATGTCCTTATGAATACTCATTCTCTGGTCATTTCATCAATAGTAGCATGAAGTGTTCAACTAAATTTGCACAGCTTCTATTCATGATATGAATTATGTGCGACTTTTATCTCCCTACTAGTCCTATAAATTACTCTTCTACCCTTTGTTGTTCATAGACCCAAATCGTCTATAAGGCTGCGTTTAACATGGTGGTAGGTGGGCATGGTGTTTATGAACAATCGTTCTCGTTTATGCTCAAAAGTAGCTTTCTTTTCTTGGTGGTGTTGGAAACGTGTATGGGCTCCTGCTATCTCCCCAAGATTTCCGGAAATTCTTCTAAATAGTCGGCGAGGCCAACTTGGCGAGACCGCCAAGTCGCGCGGTTACTACCCCGGCGAGACCGCAGCCCACTCGCGACCAGACTGCCCAACTCGCGTGGCGAGATCCACCTACTCGCGCGACCACGACGCCAACGAGCCCCTACTCGCTTGGCGAGTCCTCTTGCGCGAGCTCCTCCTGCGTTAGCTTCTCCTGCGCGAGCTGCTACTTGCTTGGCGAGTTCCCTTGCGCGAGCTCCTCCTCCGGCTTGCCCGGTTAGAAAAACAAACCGCCCGAACACCACTCTTCTTGCGGTGGGATCAAACCCCTTAGCGCTGCGACGCTCTCTTTCTCTCTCTAAAATAGGAACAAGAAATTTGTGAGTTTATCTCTCTATTCTCATCAACCTTTAAAATGAACTATAAGGGGTCTATTTATAGGCCAAGCAAAAACAAACAAATTTCTCTCCTAATAAATGTAACATCTCAACTAACTCATTAATCATAACTCTCTTTCTCATACATTAAATAATCATAAATCATAAATCATAACTCCAAAGATAGTGGGACCCGGTCAAACATGTCAACTCCAACAAAACTCCCCCTCAAACTTGGCAACACATGCCGAGTTTGCCTTGGAGCCGTATGAACGTCTTCACCTTCAGCGCTTTAGTGAAGATATCCGCAACCTGCTCTCCGCTCGGGCAATATACAACTTCCACCGTCTTCAGCTCCACCTGCTCGCGGAGGAAGTGGTACCTTGTTTCAATGTGCTTGCTACGTCCGTGTAGCACTGGGTTCTTTGCGAGCTGGATGGCCGACATGTTGTCCACAAATATGGTCATAGGCCCATCCACATCATGGCACAACTCCTGCAGGAGGTTCCTTAGCCAAATAGCCTGGCAGGTACAGGCTGCCGCCGCGATGTACTCTGCTTCACAAGATGATAAGGCGATCGTCGTCTGCTTCTTCGAACTCCATGAGAACACTCATGTTCTCATATTGAAAGCGTACCCGGAAGTGCTCTTCCGGTCATTCACATCTCCACCATAATCACTATTTGAGTACCCCACCAGCTTCAGCTCCTCGCCCATAGAGTACTTCAGTTCATGACCTCTTGTTCCATTTATGTATCTCAGGATCCTCTTTGCGGCTGTGAAGTGATCCTCCTTTGGCTCCTCCATGTGTCTGCTTACCACCCCGACTGCATACATGATGTATGGTCGGGTGAAGGTTAGGTAACGTAGACTCCCCACCAAACTTTTGAATAAAGTGGAGTCTACCGCTCCTTCCTTTGATTCCTTGCTCAACTTCAGGCCTGGGTCGGCAGGAGTAGAGATAGGCTTGCTGTTCTCCATCCTGAACTTTTTTAGGATCTCCTCCGAATACTTCTTTTGTGAGATGAAGATCCCGTCTTCACTCTGCTTTACCTTCACCCCCAAAAAATAGTTGAGCTCTCTCAGGTCCGTCATCTTGAACTCCTTCTTCATCATTCTCTTGAACTCCTCGTACATTGAAGGGTTGTTGCCTGTGAAGATCATATCGTCCACGTATAGACATACGATCATCTTGTCGCCATTCTTCTCAACCTTCGTGTAGAGGGCATATTCATGAGGGTTCTTCTTGTAGCCATGCTTCTGCAGGTAAGCATCTATTCTCTCATTCCAGGCTCGAGCTCCTTGCTTCAGCCCGTAAAAAGTCTTGTCCAGCTTGCATACTTTTCTCTCCTGCCCCTTCACCACATAACCTGGAGGCTGCTCGATGTACACATCCTCCTCCAGGTATCCATTCAGGTAGGCAGATACCACATTCATCTGCATGATCTTCCATCCATGATGGGCAGCCAGAGCGATGATCAACCGGATAGTGTCTATCCGCGCCACTGGGGCGAAGACTTCATCATAGTCCACTCCTTGGACTTGTCGGTAGCCCTTCACGACTAACCGCGTCTTGTGCTTCTCCACGCCCCCATCTTTGTTCTTCTTCACCTTATAGACTCATTTCACCCCGAGGGATTTTTGGCCTGCAGGTGGGTCCACCAGCTTCCAGGTGTCGTTCTTCTTGATGGAGGATATCTCCGCATCCATCGCCTTTCTCCAAGTTTTTTCTCGGGCGGGCTCTTCGTAGGAGCACGGCTCGACATTTGTAAACAAACAGTATAAAGAAAAATTGTTATGAGTTGGAGTCGTCTCTTCATAGATCTCCTCCAAACTCCTTGTCCGAGGGTGAGGACGATCATTCTTGGTTCCACTGGTGCTTGCTCCACCAGATCTTCCTATGCTCGTACTTGTTTCACTTGAGTAAGGGGTGAGAGATCCCCCTGACCCCCTGCTGGGTGGTGATGGTGGCTCAGCTCCACCCATCTCAGCTTCATCTCCCTGACCACCCTCTTCTTCATCATCATTGAAGAACATCCTCTTGATGCTCCTCACCTCTTCATCCCAGCTCCAGCAGCTGTCTTCTTCAAACACCACATCCCTTGAGATGATGGCCTTCTCCGTCACCGGGTTGTACAGCTTGTATGCCTTGCTCACAGGAGCGTAGCCTACGAAGATGCACTTCTCGCTCCGGTCATCCAGCTTCCTTCTCCTCTTGTCCGGGACATGGGCATAAGCCACACACCCGAAGACCCTCAGGTGCTTCACGCTTGGCTTCCACCCACACCATGCTTCGAACGGCGTCTTGAACTTTACACTCTTCGTTGGGCAACGGTTCAGTAAGTACACTGCCACCTGTACTGTCTCTGCCCAATACTTCTTAGGCAACCCCTTGCCTTTCACCATACTCCTTGTCATATTCATGATGGTCAAGTTTTTTCTCTCTGCCACGCCGTTCTGCTGAGGTGAGTACGCCGCCGTCAGCTGATGAGATATCTCCCACTCTCTACAGAAGTTATCAAACAGCCTAGAGGTGTACTCCCCACCTCTATCTGTCCTAAGCACCTTCAGTGGCTGTCCACTCTCCTTCTCAGCCATTGCTTTAAACTCTCTGAATTTGTCAAGCGTCACGGCCTTCTCTCTCAGAAAGTACACCCAACTCTTTCGGCTGTAGTGATCTGTGAAGGTAATGTAGTATCGGCTGCCTCCAACTGAGGTCGTCTCAAACGGACCCGCTATGTCCGAATGAACTGGCTCCAGCTGCCTTGTCGCCCTCCGGGACTTTCCACCCTCGAACGTTTCTCTCCTTTGCTTTCCTTTGGTACATGCCTCACATACCCTCTAAGGGGGCGAGATCATAGGCAATCATTCTACCATCTTGGAGTGGGATAGTAACTTCAGGCCTGTGAACCCCAGATGGCCCATCCGGTGGTGCCACAGCCAAGCTTCATCTTCTTCACCTGTCTTCGCAAGACATGTCGTTTTCTTGGCATCCATACTTAGAGGAAAGAGGAGATTCGTCGCCATCTTCACTCTCACCACCTCTCTTCCTAGACCATCCTTCATAGCTAAGGTACTATCCCTCAACAGGACATGATAGCCCTTTTCCACTAGCTGCCCAAGACTTAGGATATTACTCCTCAAACCCGGCACATAGAATACATCGTTGATATGCACCTCCTTCCCATTCATCGTGACCGCTATCACTCCTTTTCCTTTCACAGATATCTTCGAGGCGTCGCCAAAACTGACTTCACCGCCATTTGCCTCAAGGCTGGTGAACAGCTCCTTATCTCCATACATGTGGTTACTTGAGCCAGTATCCAAGTACCACACCCCGTTCCTCCCTCCTGTAGCACCTTGGATGGTAAGGAACATCATCGGGTCGCCACCCGTGTTACTTGCCTCAGCATAGTGGTTGGCTTCTCCTCCCTTCCTTGGAGCCCAACAATCGTAGCTCATATGCCCGAACTTGTTACAGTTGTAACATTGAGTCTGGGACATATCTCCTCTTCCTCTTTCTTGACCTCTTCCCTGGTCCCTTCCTTGTCCTCTGCTTTGGCCTCTCCCTTGATCTCTTCCTCTTCCTCCTCCATCATGTCTCCAACCGTGAGGTTGCTCTGCCTCCTTCTGCTTGTACTGATTTCTTCCGAAGTCTCTTCCACCTCTTGCTCCTCTACCTCTTCCTTGGTAGCCTCGGCCACGCTGGCCTCCTCCTCTTCCTGAGCTTTCTCCAAAGTTAAGCTGAGTCTGAAGTGCTTTTCCCAAGCCACTTGACTGCTCATCATCCTGTAGCATGCGATACTCATGGGCTTGCAGCGAGCCAACGAGTTCATCTACCGCCATCTCGGTGAGATCCTTCGACTCCTCTATGGCTACTACCACGTGCCTGAACTTCTTGGACATAGATCGCAGGAGCTTCTCCATGAAACTGACATCATCAGTCACCTCTCCATTCCTCTTCATCTCGTTTGTGAGCGTCCGCAGACGGGTCACATAGTCACCCACTCTCTCCGAGCTCTGCATCTTTATCATCTCATATTGAGCTCGAAGAGATTGTAACTTAACCTTCTTTGTTTTATCAACTCCCTGCATGGAGCGTTGTAGTATCTCCCAAGCCTCCTTGGATGTTACAGCATCTGAGATCTTCTCAAACGTTGCCTCATCCACTCCTTGGTACAATAGGAATAGGGTCTTCTTGTCCCGCTTCTTTGCTTCCCTCAACGCTGTCTTCTGAGCGTTAGTTAATGCTGCCTCCGCTTCAGCAGTAAGCACCTCGACTCCCTCTTCAACTATCTCCCATAACTCTTTGGAGGCGAGTAACACTCGCATCTGAATACTCCAGTTCCCGTAATTTGTCTTTGTCAACTTGGGGACTTGCCCCGACATGGCGCTTCCCATTTCCATCTCAACTCTTCACTGAACACTTCCAAGTAACTTCCAGGGGGTCGAACCTCCCTCTGATACCACTTGTTGGAAACGTGTATGGGCTCCTGCTACCTCCCCAAGATTTCCGGAAATTCTTCTAAGTAGTCGGCGAGGCCAACTTGGCGAGACTGCCAAGTCGCGCGGTTACTATCCCGGCGAGACCGCAGCCCACTCGCGACCAGACCGCCCAACTCGCGTGGCGAGATCCACCTACTCGCGCGACCACGACGCCAACGAGCCCCTACTCGCTTGGCGAGTCCTCTTGCGCGAGCTCCTCCTGCGTTAGCTTCTCCTGCGCGAGCTGCTACTCGCTTGGCGAGTTCCCTTGCGCGAGCTCCTCCTCCGGCTTGTCCGGTTAGAAAAACAAACCGCCCGAACACCACTCTTCTTGCGGCGGGATCAAACCCCTTAGCGCTGCGGCGCTCTCTTTCTCTCTCTAAAATAAGAACAAGAAATTTGGGAGTTTATCTCTCTATTCTCATCAACCTTTAAAATGAACTATAAGGGGCATATTTATAGGCCAAGCAAAAACAAACAAACTTCTCTCCTAATAAATGTAACATCTCAACTAACCCATTAATCATAACTCTCTTTCTCATACATTAAATAATCATAAATCATAAATCATAACTCCAAAGATAGTGGGACCCGGTCAAACATGTCAACTCCAACAGGTGGCGGTCATAACCGTTGTCATGCCAAACATACAATACACGACAATGGCGTTTTTGTCCGAACTCACCAGAGCAAAAACACGGTGCCAAACGGAGCCTAAGTCCATTCTCCTCTGTGTATTTTCGTAGGTACTAATTCCACCAACCCTCTAGTAAATGAATATAACGACTAATTCATGTCCATATAGTAGCATATTCAACATACTAAAACCTTAGCATTCTAAAATCCATTTTACCACTATAAATCAAATTAACAGAATATGCTAGAGACAATCATAAGAAAAAGTATACATGAGATGCATGAAAACAAGTAGAATATAGACATGCTATCTCGAGGATATTCTCCTTTTCATTGTACCGCCTTGTTGTTAAAACACAAATAAATAGTAACAGATAATCACACACTCTTAAAATACATCCAAATATCTTCAAATAGTTGGGATAAGCAATTGTTGATGTTGATGACAATGAAAGAACAAGGAAGTTGCATGTAAGAAACTTAACCAAAAAAACTACAAGACTAATATCTTCTACATTATAGTATGAACATTTGCAACTTCTATGATATTTCTTAAGGTATCAAATTTATACATAAAGCAAACTACTGTGTAAAGAACCAGAAAATGGAGATGTTGGAGGAAATGCGTGTTTTTTTTTGCTCCGGTGAGTTTGGACAAAACCACCGTCGTCATAAATGCATGACAATGGTTGAAACCGCCACCAAGAAAAAAACTAGATTTGAACATAAAAGTAGATGAAATTCTATGTTCATGACCGCTACATCCGTGCCGAACGGAGCTATAATCATATGACAACTAGAGAATCACACATAAAATATAATCTCAGCCTTGTGATTACAATACATGTAAACAACTGCAGGACTCACTTTGTAATCAACATCAGTGAAGTTCCTCACGTATACAACATCATACTTTAAATGCTTCAAATAACTGCCAAATGAGTTAAGATAATAGGATGAGTAAGTTAGTTTTAATGCCATTTATATTGAAATACAGTAGCTGCATTGTTCAAGCAAATATAAACAGCGAACAAAAAGTTATAAAGAATACGACCATCAAGGAAAATCCATTGAATTTAAATCAGAACAACGGCGGGATATGATGAGTCTAGAACGGGTTCTTGGCACTTTGCACCCTTGACACTTTGCACCTCAAATCTTTAAAATTGGCACTTTGCACCTCCAATTATCAATTTCTGGCACTTTGTACCTTATTTGAAGAGTATTTAAATCCGGGCAGCATCAAACATGCTCGTTTAAGAGTACTTAGGTCCGGGCAGCATCAAACATGCTCGTTTAAGAATATTTAGGCCACCAATAATCCGGAATGCATAGTGTTAAAATGAGCCCTAAATACCCTTGAATGCTGGCTTGGGTGCAAAAAGTGCACCAATATCTATAATCGGGATGTAAAAAGTGCCAAAACCCAGTATTTCAGGGGTGCAGTGCCAAAAACAAAACGATAAACAGAAGATATGAATAGACAAATTCATCCGAAACTGACCGGTAGAGCACATCGAAGAAGACGTAGACACGGGCGTGGCCGATGTGGCTTAGATCGTAGGCAGTGACCCCGCAAACGTACATACCAACCTTTCCTTCCACTCTCGGCCGGAAGGGTTCCTTCCTCTTCGTCAATGTGTTGTGGAGGTGGAAATTGGTTGAAGCCGATGCTGCATCCGCCGATTCGGTGGATGAAGAAGGAGGGGAATAGGAGGATGAGCAGATTGGTGGGGTGGAGGAAGTGCGGTGGGTTCGTCTCTTGAGAATGAGAGATGGCAAAGCAGCGGCGGCGGCGGCCGCAGCCGCAGCCGCAGGTGAGGCGAGGGACGGAAGAGGGCATCTCCGTCGCGAGAGAGAGAAAAAGCGTGAGGCGGATGGCGATGGGAGGAGATAGTAGCTACTCCTAAGCCACGCCATGGCAAGAACCATGGTTGATCACTTGAGTGGCGATAGCCGGCCTGAAGCCTGCGGATGAGAAGAAAAAAAAAGGAGAGGAGGTGGTGATAGCGGTTGATATTCGCAGACCCCAAACATTTATAAGAATATTGTTATATGCAGGCCTAGTTTGGCTATATGCCAGCCATTAAAACAAAATATACTCCCCCTTGAATCCCTACTTTCTCGCTGGCTCTGTTGCTAAGCTTGAGTCGCTTGACTGTGCTTTACCTGAGTACGTCGACAGCTTCTTGAGGGTGTTTTGGCGTCCTAGCTCTCGTTGGCTTTCTCTCTTGTCGTCGTGATTTCTGTAGGGTTTAGGCTTTCATAGTTTGTCGGCTTCCCTGTTTGTCGCATGGATTACTGTTGTACAACCTCAGGTTCGCTGAGTGGGCCCCTCAGAGAGTCATAGGGGCTAGAGGGCTCCATGACTCAGTGTGGCCGAGCAGGTGAGTGAGGCAGGCGAGTGGGGACGTTGGGCCTGCACTCGCCCAGGGGCCTGGGGCTTGCGCGCACCATAGGCGAGTGTGATAGTCAGTAAGCACTCGCTCAGGGTTGTATTGGGGTAGTGAGCGAGTGGTAGTCTCATCGGGCGCTCGCCCTCGGCCAGACCTAGGCATTCGCCTCCCCTTCGCAAAGTTATGTTTTGGTATGTCATTAGTCATTCTAAACAGCGGAGTTACGTTGTTGGCAGACCAATTTGAAATTCGTATAATATTTCTGAACCGCGGAGTTACGCTGCTTGCAGACCAGACTTGGAATCCTATAAATAGACCCTGTGGGCACCTTTGGATGGGATCGAGTTCTTTTGATTTCTTCCTAGCTCCATGGGTTATTTCGGGGTTGACAGCGAAAGCCCTCCAAGGTGCCCAGCCCAGCTTTTGGCTTGGCAGGAGAAGCGCTCTTAAAATCTTTCGGGTGTGTGGTGGGACCTCCACGCTTCAGCCTAGGGAAGTTTTCAAGTTTCAAGTGTCTAGTCAGGAGTGCAAGTTCGGGAGAAGTCAATGTAAGCTGCCCACTTGGATCCAAACTCTCATTGAGACAAGTTTTGGTTTCAACATTTTTGGTGCGATAAGTATTGACCGTAGCCTGCACAAGAAAATCTTGAGCTAAGCTTCATGGCTGGAGGCGAGGGAGAAGGAGTTGGCTCGGGCAACTCGCCACCTCAGGCGAGTGGTGTCACAGTCGGGATGCTGGAAGAGTTCAAGAGGGAGGTTCTACAAACCATTCACCTAACATTCTCCGCAAGGAGCGAGCGGGCTAGCCCTTTGTCTCGGTTGTTGCGGCTCCGCCTCTAGGCGAGAATGCTCCAGGTCAGCGACCCGGGAAGGAGGTCCCGATCGAAAGCAGCGATAGGGATCTCGTCGAGCGGGAACTATTCCTAGGTCAAGCAAGTGCTGACAGTGTCAGCGAGCCCAGGGCGCGAGATGGTTCAGCTCGCCTGGCGGGAGGAGGAAGCCCCTTCAGTGAGTTGGTCGTCTCGGCCCCGATTTCAGAGGGATTCAGAGAACTGGAGATGTCCTACTACACTGGCAGAGATGACCCGGTACAGCACGACCAGTGGTTCGAAGATGTCGTCTCCATCAGGCAGATGTCAAACGCCTTCAAATGCCGACTTTTTGCCATCACCTTGAATGAGAAGGTCAGGGACTGGTTCCACCAACTTCCCGCAAGCTCAATCTACTGCTTTGAGGACTTGCGATGTAGATTCTTCTTGAGGTTCTCGACATCAAAAAAGAGGAAGAAGAGAGCAGGATGCATGTTCGCAATCATGTAAAAACAGAAGGAGACATTGGGGAGTTACGTCGATCATTTCCAAGAAGAGATCCTTCTGGTCCAAGAGATTCCAAGGTATACCGTAATGCTCGCCTTCACCCTGGGCTTAAGGTAGGGGTTCTTTAGCATGGAGCTAAAAAGGGTGCCACCTCTTTCCTTCAAAACGTTGATGGAGAGGGCAGCAAAAGAGATGAGGGGGAGATGGAAAACCCAGCGTTCGCCAAAAAGCTGGCCAAGTTGGCGGAGTATGAGGTGAAGGAGCAGGGAGCAGGAAGGCAACAGGAAGCGGGGAGGAGGGAATAGCCCCGAGGTCAGGGGAACCAGGGGCAGCAGCAGGGTTGGGGGTATTGGGAGCCGAACAACCGGTTGGCTTGGAGACCCCAGGAGTGGCCTGCCCAAGGGCAGGGGAGAGGATATCAAGGTGGAGAGAATTATCATAGAGGTCAAGGGTGGTTCAACCCACCAGGATGGAGGCAGGATTAGAGGTTTCCCCTCCCGCCGCAGCGACAGACGATGGCGATTTCCCGGGGGAGGGGTGAGAAAACTAAATGGGAGAGGATGGGGAGAAGGGGCTGGGTGGCGTTGCCCTTTTGTGACTTCCATCATGAGGAAAGTCATGCGACGGCCACCTGCACAAAGTTTCTGGAGATGAGGGAAGCTAGAGGTCAAATTTAGCAGCAGTCGTCAGCGTAGATAGAGAAAGTTCTGCCAAGAGAAGAGGAGGATAAGTATGAGAATCGGGCTGACGTAGACGCCTGGGGGGGATCAGGGTAATTCATGGGGAGTGGGAATCGAAGCCACCCGCAAGGGGAGCTTCCAGACCATGTTCAGGAGGAGCGTCGATTCGACCTCCCAAACTCCACACACGGAGGAGAAGATTACCTTCTCCTCGAAGGACATGCCCGACTACGAGGATCCATTCTATGATGCCCTGGTGATCTAGACGATGATTGAAAACTATACGGTCTCCCAGATTCTGCATGACAATGGAAGCTTGGTGAACGTGATCTTCAAAGGGGTCTTCGAGACGATGAAGGTGGAGGCTAGGAGGGTGTTGGTCTCGGATGGACCGTTGTTTGGATTTTCGGGGGAGAGGAAGGAAATCGAAGGTGGAGTTGGACTTCATGTGGCCTTGGGGGGTGTCGAGGAATTGTCGGTTTGTCGTCATTGGCGCTCCGAGCAGCTATAACACCATATTTTAAAGTCCCCTCATAGACGCTTTTCGCTATGTCCCATCATCGTTCCATCAATGTCTCAAGTTCAATAGCGGGGGGGGGGGGGGGGGGGTCCAAGTTCGGGTTAGAGGAGACCCTAAGGTGGCAAGACTGTTGACGCCAAAAACTGGCCTCAACGAAAGTTCGTACCTTGGGGTGTAGCCAACACCTATTTCTCCCAACCCCCAACCCCTAACTAGCAACGTAGAACCGAGAACTGACTCTAAGCCTCAGCTGGGAGGTCCCTCCTCTAACCCATAAGATCTCTAAGCGCTTCCGCTCCTTAGCCAATTGCTGGTCTGGGAGCACCTCAGAAAGCACTAACTGATTTGAGAAAGTATGGAAGCTTGCCTTTTGAGGTACCATGTGGGTCATATTTATACATTTTCAGTATTTGGTCTGCCAACAGCGTAATTCCGCTGTGCAAAAAAGGCTAACTGCAGACCTGAGGGTATTCTGGTATTTTTTCCCGAGGGCATTCTGGTAATTTCACCTGAGGGCAATCTGGTAATTTTACCCCAGGACCGCACTGGGCAGAAGCCCTTCCGCCGCTCTGTAAGTTTTTCGCCTGCCCCATACCAACCTTGAGGGGATCTCGCCTACCCGGGAGCAAGCCCCCTCGTATGTCCTGGGCGGGAACCCTCTCTCTTGCCATGGGCGGGAACCCTCTCGCCCATCTTCTAGTTGACCCGGCCTCTAGCCTAAAGCTAGCCTGTGGAAACAGAAACACTTAATTTCCAGTTTATCCCAACCCTGGTCCTTTGTGTAACACCCCGTATTTTTTCGTTGAATGATTGCATACGCTTGATGGGCGTTACGTTGGCTTTGACCATTGTTTGATCATGGTTTTCACGCGGGCTTTCGAGTGGCTGTTTTGGTAGCCTAGTTGCACGATTCCCCAGCAAGCCGGAGTCCAATTTTGGGGACTCGGTAAGGCCTCTTAGGGAATGCTTGCACTTTTTCGAGCCTGGGTCAGGTTGCTCAAAACTGGTTGATTGTATGGAAGATGTGTACAAAAAACAAAAAGGGGTAAAAAGTTCTTAAGGAAGAAATGGTCTAGGATGAAACAGAAACACTTTTCAAAACAGTGAAAATGGTCATTTTTTTGAGTGACACGGCCTGGGACACGGGCGTGTCCCAGGGCGTGTCTAGCTCGGAATGCGGTTTGGCTTTGTGGTCGTCGAACTTCGTTCGACGAAGATGCGGGAGGAACACGCCCCCCGACACGGGCGTGTCGGGGCGTGACCCAGGGCGTGACCTGGGGCGTGACCTCCTTGACTCGACGAATTTTCTTACGGCGAGTTGAGCTCGACGAATGGGGTACACGCCCCGTGACACAGGCGTGTCACGGGCCGTGTCCCGCTATGTCGAGTGTCGAGTGTCGAGTGTCGGGTGTCGAGAGAGGGTACGCGGCCTGTGACACGGGCGTGTCACAGGGCGTGTCCAGCTTTGTCGAAGTGTCGACACTTTTGGTCGACGAGATGTCGAGACACGGGTTACACGCCCTAGGTCACGGGCGTGACCGACCCGTCACGTGTGTGTACCCGGCCGTGTACCTTGTGGATAAACTGGAAATTGTCGGAGTCTGCGCCGCTTAAGGTACACACCCTGTGACACGGGCGTGTCACAGGGCGTGACAGGGCCGAAAATCGACTTTTTCAGTTTTTTTGTGCCGTTCGTTTCTCTGATTCTGGATCAAGCGGTCCAGCTCTGTCCTGGAAGAAGTAAAGCCGAGAAGAGAGTTTATTTTCTCCTCACCTCATCTTTCTCCACACTCTTCTTCATCTTCTTCCCATTCCAAAGGGCACTCAAGGGAGCAAAGCTAGGACAAGGGAAAGAAAGAGAGGAGCAGCTGTCGCGGTGTTGTATCGGTTCAGGCAAGCGGTGTTCTCCACCCTTGCCAATCTTGTTTTTGTTCTTTGATTCTTGCAAGTGTAGCTAATTTTCTTGCCACTCTTGTTTTTTTGTTCCTTTTCTTGATTAAATTGCACTTTGTCTAAGATGCTAGCTTTGTTCATCTTGTCTTGACTCTCACCTATTAGACACCCATGAATAATCTTGTCTTTCAAGAATTTCCCAATCTTTGTGCTTACCTCTTGTTCATCTAATTTTGCCATGTTTTACCTTGTATTACTCTATTATTTACCTTTCTTGTTCATACAATTAGAGATCTTGTTGTGTTTAACCGGCATTGCTACTTGTGGGATTCGCTTATGGTGAAGTTGAGACCCAAATTCTATCAAGTTTGACATACCTTGGGCAATTTGTAATCATGAGTGGGGACGATGAACTGAAACGGGTTTAGCTTGGATTATGGTGCGTTTTGCGAGGCGAATTGTGAACCATGGCAGGAGCGTTGGTGTGAGGATTCGGTAAGGGGTGGTGTGGTTTCAGCCTTGGTGGCCACCGGGTTTTGATTTGTGGTGTAGAGCACCGTTTTGGCCCCGATTTGGGCTGGCTTTTATTGGTGCGTTCCACTTTAGGGCCGCCACCAAAAGACCCTTGCGGAATCGAACTCAACCGCTGCTTATGTTTCACTAGTATAGTTGTTTCTTGCTCTAAAGATGATGGAATGGGCATGTGTATTGCCTTTTTGCTCCTGCGGGTTGAGCAGGACTTGATGAGAATTTCATGCACTTGATGCGTTACATGTTGGGTTGGCAGTGTTTAACACTTATTTTCCACCCTGTTCTTTTCACTTGTTTACATGAAATTTCTACGGGGTCGGTAAGCCCCTTCATTATATTTTGTGAACGTAATGCTCTATTTTTGTAGCTTTGATGATTGCTGAGGTGTTCTTTCTTGAATGCCTCAGGTGCAGGTTGTAGCCGGTTGAGCGGCTAGTGCTTGGGTAGAGTCTCTTTGGAGCTAGTCGAGCTTACTTAGCGAGATAGTTCTTTACTTTGTTGTACAGACATACATACGCCCCAATGGGTTCGTGTCAGCTTGTTGGCGCTCATTGGTGGTTTTCTTTACTTGCTACATATGAATGATATACTGCTACTATGAATCATTTGAATAAGATGATGTCTACTTGCTCTTGGGAAGGGTTTATGGTAGATTGCATTAGGTATTTTTAAGCTAAACAAAACCTATTATTGTATAACATTCATAACATGTTTTGGTCACCTAACAAGTATTTTCCAAACAACGTAAAAAGGATGATTTCTTATATTATTATAAATCTAGAATGCATATAGGAGATCGTCATAAGTAAACTAAAGTATTTTCCGCCGCGTACAAACACACGTTTTGATCCGCAATGTCGAGGGATGTGGCCAGCAAACTAAACAGTTTTCTCGCATATAACTAATGATTTTCAACTACGAAGTAAGCGTCGAGGTTTTGCCTGAGCGTGTGCAGTTATCCCCTGCACGACGTGGCATCATAACACGTAGTTCCTCTTACTCTAATACGATGTACTCGTTGAGGAAATGCGGGTTGTGACACTTTGGGCGGGAACCCTCTCGCCCATCTGCTAGTTGACTCGGCCTCTAGCCTAAAGCTAGCCCAAAGCTAGCCCAACCCTGGTCCTTTGGGAATCTAGGTTCCACCTCAGCAAATCTGGGGTTGTACAAAAGCAATGTTATGTGACTGTCGTCAACACCATATCTTGGATGACGGAGGCTGAAGAGATGGGAAGAGGGTTGGCGGCGCAAGAGAAGTCGGGAGGTGAGGCAGAAGAGGTCGAGGAGGAAGTGGATAAGGAGTCGGTGGCACCGATGGTAGTGGTGGATAAGGTGGAGGGAGAAGATGAAGGAGATGTTTGCGCCAAGGAGGATAGGGGTGGAGTTGCAGGAGAGTCATGCCGAGATGGTGGAGGTAGAAGAAGTAGAGAGGGGGAAGTGCTTGCAAAGGGGGAGAAACTGGGAGGTGAATGAGAGGAGCAGTCCATGTTGGAGGCAGTAGAGGAGGTGGTGGAAATGGAGGCCTTCACCATGGTAGGGAAGATAGAGAAGGTACGGGTCAGCGGCGGGCTGAGTCCCGGGGATCAAGAGAAGAATGGGAGTGCATCTAGAGGAGTATTGATGTCTTCACATGGAGTGCGGCAGACATGCCAGACATCGACACATATGTGGCATTTCACTGCTTGAGTCTCAACCCAAAGACACCCATCTGCCAGAAGAGGAGGACCGTCGCCATCAAGCTGGAGGAGCCCATCCGGAAGGAGGTGGAGAGCTCCTCATGGCAGGTTTTTTATCAGAGATCCAGTATCCAGGCTGGGTATCCAATGTGGTAATGGTTAAGAAAGGTGATGAGCGATGGAGGTTGTGTGTAGACCTCTCTCTTATGAATAAATCGTGCTCCGAGGATTGTTATCCTCTGCCTTGAATTGACGCGTTGGTTGACTGAATCGTCAGTTTTTCTGTGATGAGTTTTTTAGATACTTTTTCAGGTTATCATCAGATCAGGAGCCACCCACCCGACGTCAAGGATGCCTCCTTCATTATGAGAGAAGGGTGTTTCAGCTATAAGATGATGTTAGTCGGTTTTTAAAATGCAGGAGCTGCATACTAGCGGATGATGGACCGGGTTTTCAAAGAGCAGAGGAGAAGGAACTTGTAGGTATACGTAGAAGACTTCATGGTAAAGAACAAAGATGTAGGCTCCCACTTGCTTGACTTGGAGGAAACGTTTGTCACCTTGCGGAAGTTTAAGATGCGACCGAATCCCTTGAAGTGTATCTTTGGGACAAGCAGGGGGAAGTTCCCGGGCCATCTCCTCACCCCAACAGGGGTGGAGCCCAACCCTGACAAGGTAAAGGCAATAATGGCGTTGGAATCATTGTGAAGCACCAAGAAAGTTCGGCGGTTGACAGGGAAGCTCACCGGGATGAATAGGTTTCTCTCCCGGGCAGGGAAGAAGTGTGCACCCTTATTAAAGGTGATGTGGGGGAATCAAAAGTTTGAATGGTCAAAAGAATGTGAGGAGGCATTCCAAGCCTTGAAGAGTCTGCTTGCCCAGGCCCCACTCCTCCAGGGACTTAAGCAGGGGGGAGGACTTGGCTTTGTATCTTGGAGTGGGAGTTGATTAGGTCGTAAGTTCCGTCCTGGTCCGGGAGGAGGGTAAGAAGCAGCTGCCCATCTATTATGTCAGCAGGGTTGTAAAGAAGGTAGAACTCCATTATCTGATCCTGGAGAAGTTGGCTTTCTCCTTGGTCGTCTCAGCTAGAATGCTCAGACCGTATTTTTAAGGGCACTCGATCAAGATGGTGACTGACCACCCACTTTGTAGGATCTTTGAAGGGGTGGAGCACTCGGGAATATTGACTAAGTGGCCCATATAGGTAAGCGAGTTTGAGATCTCCTTTGTACCCCGTCTTTTGATTGAGGCGCAGGCGGTAGCCGATTTCTTGGCATACTATGCCCTCAAAGTGGAAGGTGAAAGGCCCTCGCACCAGGTTGCCTGGAAGGTGTTGGTCGAAGGGTCCTCTGGGAAGCATTCTTTGGGAGGTGGAGTAGTGTTGGTAAGCCCTTAGGGTACTCAGATAGAGCAGGTTGTGCCCCTGCATTTCTTATTCACTAACAAACAGGCGGATTATGAGGCCATGATAGCCTGGTTACGTCTAGCCAAGGAGCTGGGTATACAAGATGTGGAGGTGTTCACATATTCAATGGTGGTGGCGTCACAGATCAGGGGAGAAATATGAGGCGAGGGAGTCCACCCTCATGAGATACTTGACCAAGGTGAAGGGGCTCATCAGAGTTTTCCGAGCATTCTCCATTCAACACATTTCCCGGGAGGAGAATGTCACGGCTAACCGGTTGGCCAAGTACGGACCCCGGGCCGGCAGTACTTTAACATAACTGTTTCGCCCGTCTATCGAGGAGAGTGAATTGATGGAGGTGGATCAGCGCCCCTTATGGGTAGATCCCTTCATAACTTTCTTAGCCACAGACGAACTCTTGGAGGATATCCAGGACAAAAAGCACTTCAAGCACAAGTCAGCTTATTATCCGATGTATGAAGGAGGGTTGTAACGAAAGACCCTTTTGGTACTCCTAGCCCGGTGTGTGCAGGAGGAAGAAATCACGAGGATATTAGAGGAAGTACACTTTGGCGAGTGTGGTAGTCACTCGAGTTGCGGAGCCTTGGAGTCGAGGGTGGTCCAATAAGGGTACTTCTAGCCATTCCTATGGAAGGATGCGATAGAGTTCGTAAGAAAATGTCAAAAATGTCAGTTGTTTGCTCCACTCCAACTCTTACCTACCCAAAGACTTAGGAGCATCACAACGCCCTGGTCCTTTGCCATTTGGGGGTTGGACTTGATTGGACCTTTTTCCCCAGGCAAGTGGGCAAAGGAGGTTCATCCTAGTCATGATCAACTACTTATTGAAGTGGTTGGAGGTGAAGGTGCTGGCCAAGGTGACCTCCCAGGTGATTCGCAACTTCGTGTGGGGAGAGATCATTTGCCGACATGGGCTTCCTCAAGTCATAGTCACTGGTAACGAACCCCAGTTTGTCAGCGAGGAGTTTATCAGCTTCTGCACTCAGCTGGGGATAGACCACATGTTCGCATCCGTCCACCACCCTCGTAGCAATGGGCAGGTGGAGGTGGCAAACAGGATCATTGTATACATGATAAAGAAGAAAGTGGAGAACCTTAGGGGGAACTGGGTAAAACAACTTCCCTCAGTACTATGAGTCCTAAGAACTACCCCCAACACGGCTATGGGAGATACCCCCTTCAAACTTTCGCGCGGTTGTGAAGTCGTTCTCCGGTGGAGTTCGAGGACAGGTCACCCCGAGTGGTGGCCGCCGAGGAAGGAGACGAGGAATGGAGGATAGAGAATGAAGTGGGGCTGCGACTCTCACTGGAACTGATAGAGGAACTCCACGACATAGCCGCCATCAGATAAGAGGAGATCAAGCGACGGATGACCCGGTACTTTAACAAGCATGTCAGAATCAAGCAATTTGTGGAAAGGGATCTGGTCCTAGAAAAGATAGATGTTGCAGGGAGATCAGCAGTAGTGGAAAAGCTCCATCCGAATTTGGAAGGTCCATACATCGTCGAGGAGACATTGAAGTCAGGAGGATACCGCCTCCATAATGTGGAGGGGGAGTCCCTAAGTCACACCTTGTGAAACCACCCGTCACCACACATCTTACCAAAACCCCGAGGTGATGGTAAGGGGGGGCGGGGGTACATAAACACCAAGGACCACCCGCTGCAGGCAATGTGGGACTAATCCAACCACGGGATGGCAGGGATATTCTGCCACACGGGGGGCCCACCGGGGTCAACACCCAGACCTGGAACGCGATAGGGAAGCTCAAATATGCGGTCCCACACACACCCAATCCCGCTGGACCTTGGTCCTCAACACACCCCCGCAGCAGGATGGCTCTGATACCATGTGGAAACCACTCGTCACCACACATCTTGCCAAAACCCTGAGGTGATGGTAAGGGGGGACGGGGGTACATAAACACCAAGGACCACCCGCTGCAGGCAATGTGGGACTAATCCAACCACGGGATGGCGGGGATATTCCGCCACACGGGGGGCCCACCGGGGTCAACACTCAAACCTGGAACGCGATGGGTAAGCCCAAATATGCGGTCCCACACACACTCAATCCCGCTGGACCTTGGTCCTCAACACACCTGGAGCGTAGATGATTTGAAGCATTTCTATCCTTGAATCTTGTAAATAAAAGACTCTTGCTTATTAATTCTCTTTTTATAAGATCTCTTGTAGGTGAACTATGTAGGCGGCTGATGGAGTATTGAGATGTTAACCCCAAGAAGATCCGGCTGACCAGGCTCTCACTAGCTAGCAGGGCTGGAAGTCACTCGGTGGTTTATTGAGATGTTGACCCCGAGAAGATCTCGCTGAGTAGGCTCCCACTAGCTGACAGGACTGGAAGTCACTCGGTGGTGTATTGAGGTGTTGACCCCGAGAAGATCCCGCTGACCATGCTCCAACTAGCTGACAGTGCTGGAAGTCACTCGGTGGTGTATTGAGATGTTGACCCTGAGCAGATCCTGCTGACCAGGCTCCCACTAACTGGTAGGACTGGAAGTCACTTGGTGGTGTATTGAGATGTTAACCCTAAGAAGATCCTGCTTATCAGGCTCCCACTAGCTGGCAGGGGTGGAAGCCACTTAATGGTGTATTAAGGTGTTGACCCTGAGAAGATCCTACTGATCAGGCTCCCACTAGTTGGTAGGGCTGGAAGTCACTCGATGGTGTATTGAGATGTTAACCCCGAGAAGATCCCGCTGACCAGGCTCCCACTAGCTGGCAGGGATGGAAGTCACTCGATGGTATATTGGGATGTTGACCCCGAGAAGATCCCGCTGACCAGGCTGTAACGGCCCGGTTTAGAGCTCAGAGGCTACCGCAACCAACCATGGGTCGCATAGCGTGTCTCGCCCCAAGGCCCGTTACAGGGCTGCAGCCCAATGCACCCCAACGCCTCTTCGGTCTGTTTCTCAGCACAGTGCGTTGTTGGCGCTAGGTATCGAACCCGCAAGTACCCTTGATAACACTCTCGTTGGTGATGAGCTCTGGTGGAAGAGAGCCTTATCAAGGTTGCAGGTTCGAAATCACATGGCAACACCCTACCGCTGCTGAGAAACAGGCGCGGGGATTGGTTGGGGTGCATTGGGCCTACAGGCCTTGACGTTCTGGGCTGACCATCGTGGCGCTGTGGGGCGAGACACGCTATGCGGCCCATGATCGGGTGCGATAGCCTCTGAGCTCTAAACCCGGGCCACTGGTAGGCCGACGGCGCTGTGTCCCCTAGCGGGCCAGGCCGTTACACAGGCTCACACTTGTTGGCAAGGCTGGAAGTCACTCGGTGGTGTGCTGTGATGTTAACCCTGAGAAGATCCCACTGATCAGGCTCCTACTAGCTGGCAGGACTGGAAGTCACTCGGTGGTGTGTGGAGATGTCAGCCCAGAGCAGATCCTGCTGACCAGCCTCCCGCTAGCTGACAGGGCTAGGAGTCACTCGATGAGGATGTTGAATAAATAACCCTAAGGAGATCTCGATGTCAAAGCTACATCATTCAACAAGGCCGGGAGTCGGTGGAATACTGAAGATGAGGATGTTGAAAAATAGGCCTAAGAGGATCTCGCTAGTCGAGCACTCGCTAGGGGCCAAGATCGAGCAACAAAGGTAAAACGAGTATAGTTGCGTATGAGCTCAGTAAGGCCAGAACAACGCTGAAACGGACCGTAAGGGCCAACCTAATTCTAGCGCGCGAGTTCGAGAAATCAACGTTTTGCGGATGTTGCAGCGAGAGGTTAGGATAAGGTCTCGCAAAATATCTTTCCCAAGAATTATTGAAGTTAAAATTTAAGCGCGGGTCGAGTGTGGTTTCGCGTGATAAGACTATCAAAGTAAAAGTTAAAGATCTTCAAAGAGGAATTCTAGACAGCAAAACTATAATTTGTATTTCATTAATTTGAATTTTGTTACATCTCACGGAGGAGTCATGCCCAAAAAGAAAGATAAAAATACATGAAAGAAAAGAAAAACTGTAAAAAGCAAGAGCTTCAGAATGGGGATGCTGACTGCTCGCTCTCGGGGAGGTGGCACCGGCGTCGTCACCTGACTCGTCGATTGGAAGGATTAGGTCCTCGGAGCTGACTCTCGCACCTTCACCTCTAAGAAGGCCGGAGCTCTGCATCACCTGGACCACGTGCTTTGTCGCACTGATGGCGTTCTCCTGCATCATCAACTCGATCTCGTGTTGAGAATATAGTCAGAGTTTTTTCCTCTCATCAGGAAGGGGGGTACGAGAGAGCCAACCAATTGCATGTTCCGAGCCTTCAACCCTCGGTTCTCCTCCTCAAGGCGGGCGATGCGCGCGTGCAATTCAGCAGCGATCACGGCATCCTGCAAGAAGTTTGAAAAAAGGGTTAATGCGAGAATGAAAAGTGGTGAATGCGTAGGGTAGGTGAAGACTTACCACTCCACCCGTGTGCCCAACGAGAAGTCTCTCAGTAGTTTCCAGCTTCTGCTTCAACGTCGCGACTTCCCCCGACAGCAGATTTTGCGAGTCACTGACATCTGCCAGCTTTGCCACTCGCGTGAGGCAAGTGAAGGGGTATATCTTGCGCTTTGTGCATGTAGCAGTTAGTAAAAGAATTCTCAACCAAGTTTGAAAGAGAAGGGCAAAGAAAACCATCACCAGCAAGTACGGGAAGGAGCGAGTCGA
This sequence comes from Platanthera guangdongensis, assembly GCA_039583875.1. Lineage (NCBI taxonomy): Eukaryota > Viridiplantae > Streptophyta > Magnoliopsida > Asparagales > Orchidaceae > Platanthera > Platanthera guangdongensis. Next base: position 183,793,744 of record CM077148.1, read on the forward strand.
CATTCCTCCTCAAGTGAGGGACATTGAAGTCCTTCTGGAAGAGGAATTTGTGGAGTTTGGCCTCGTGACCTCTAAGGATGGGAGGGCGGTAGGTTGATTCTTCTTGTTGAATGGGTGAGAGTGGGGTTGCCTAAATCACCTGATGCGAAGATGAATTTGCGAATCCAGTGGTGGTTCTTGTTGGCGAGACCCACAGCCTTGAGGTTGTTGCCGGAGAAGAAAGCGATCCCATCTCTCTTGGCTCTGAAGTTGAAAATATAACATCCCGACTTTTATTGGGCCGCCAGAGCCCTAGTGGGCCCAATAAAAGTGGCTTGAACCCTACCCATGACCAGGTGGGAGATAACCTTAGGCAGGAAATCGAGCTAGAGAACTCTGAATTGGGTTCTATCATTTCTTGTGACCTCGTATAGTCGATATGAATACATCAGAACTCGTTCAGTTAGATTCCGAGGTCATATAGTGGATGTGACCATTCCTCGTAAGACGCAATGAGAGCGAGATTTTGGATATCGAGCTAGAGAACTCTGAATTGAGTTCTGTCGATTCTTGTGACCTCATATAACCTAGACATGTGCATCGGAACCCATCGCGTCACAATCTGAAATCTAACGACAAATTTGGACACTTTGACCGTTTTAACGCGCTACGACGCGCAAATTTTGGACTTTCGCCAAACAGACTCCGATTCAAGCTCAGTTAGTGGCGTTGGACTCGTGTGGTCAATATGAAATCAACGAAAGTCGTCTCAGTCAATTTCGACGACAATTGGTCAAATCAAGCATAGTCGTGCATCGAAAAGCGTGCGCGCACCAATTGTGATACGACACCCGAACTTTGACCCGACCCTGATGACTTGGACCCACTTTGACTTTGACCAGCAAGAGGGACCCACCCTAGAGTTGACTTGGTCAAACCCCCTAAAAACCCATTTTTTGGATTTTTTTCAAGTAGGGGCCCACCTCCTCTCCAAGGGAGGATAGCCCATGCCCCCCCTCACTCTTCTTTGGTCCCCCAACAAGCAATCAGCCATTAGGAATGGAGGCCCACCCTACCCCTCCTCTCCTCGCTTTCCCCCTCTCTTATTCAAAAGGCTCAAGCCCATAAGGGCTTCTTCTTCTTCTTTTCCCCGCATGGGGGAAAAGATAGGGCCTCCAGCTGTCCAAAGGGTGGGGATTAATCCCTCCCTAAGGAGGGATTAATCCCACCTTGGCTAGGGGAGGAGAGACCCCCCCATCCCCAAGCCTATAAAAGGCCCCCTCCCCCTCTTCTTCCCCTCGAGCCTCTGAGCAAGTCTTCCCCCTGCCCGTCCCTTGCCGGAGCCCAGGTGGCCAAAAAAGGCAAGTCGAGGCATCCCTCCCCCTCCACCACTTCCACGTTGGCATGGCCGACCAGGCCGGCCCCTCCCAAGCCCACCAGACCCAGGTGGAACCCTTCTCCCTCCCCCTTCCCCGTTCTGGACGTATTGCATGTGCCTCCCGGCGGCCGGAGCGCCGCCGACGCCACCCGAGCCTTGTTTCAGGCCGGGTGGTGCCCAAAAAGGAAGGTTCCTCCCCCAGCGCCGGTGGTGGCGCTGGGGGAGTGCTAGACCACTGGGGGCGGTGACCCCTAGCGGCGGAAAGCGGCGGTGCCACTAAAAATTGCGGCTCCGGCGGCACCCGCAAAAATAAAGAAAAACTCTGTTTAGAACAGGCGGCGGCGGTCGGCGGTGTGTGGCTGCCGGACCACCGCCGGCGAGAAGCCCAACCCCTAGCACGTCGGCCGGGGGTGGAGTGGTGGACGACCAACCACCCGAGGAGCGGGGGTGGTGCGGTGGCGCTGAGAGCAGAGCCATCGCCACCCCAGACCCTCGGGTTGAGTTTTCCGGCGACGGTCGGCGGCGCCAGGCCGCCAGACCACCGCCTAGTTACTCGCCAGCCCCTGACGAGTCGATCGGGGGTGGCGGCGGTGTCCAGTAGTGGCCGGCCTGCGGTGGCATTGAGCCACCGCCTCCTTCTCTGGCGGGGAGGAATCACCGTCGTTCATCTCATGAAAAGAGATGAACGGCTTGATCTTCTTAATCCCCTCCTCCGCCTCAACATCAGCGCCCCCCACAGCGGATCCGCTGTCGATCCGCTGTGCGGACAGAAGGACAAATCACATCCTGTGGCTCAATTTCAGCCGCAGGATCAGGTTAATTTGTTATAGGCAGACAAAATCAAGGGCAGAAAACTGGAGATTTTTTTGGGCCAAAACTAGGCCTCTAGGAGAAAAGTGACCAACATAAAAAATGTTTCCCCTGTTGATTTAATATTTTTAAAAGTCCGGTCCAGCCTCATGGTAGGTTGCTGGCTCATCATCATGATCCATAAGCAACTCATTAATTATTTGAGACACGAGAAATCCATATCTCTCAGGCTCAAATCTTGGTCTACCAGATCTATGTGAAACTTGTGTTTCCTGAGCAGGTTCTCCAGCTACAACAACTTGTAGTCCAGACTCAGATTCCAAATCCGATTCATTTACAGTTTGTGGTTCTTGAACTTCTTCAAGTTCTACCTTACCAGTCTTTCTACTTAAGAACTCTTTCTCAAGAAAGACACCAGTCCTAACGATAAACACTTTGCTCTTAGACGATAGGTAGAAATAGTATCCTTTAGTTTCCTTAGGATATCCCACAAGATAACACTTATCTGATTTGGGTTCCAGCTTTTCAGGCATTTGACGTCGTACGTATACCTCATATCCCCAAATCTTAATGAATGACATACCAGGACGCTTCCCAGTCCATATATCATATAGTGTCTTTAGAACCGCTTTCGTTGGAACATGATTTAGTGTAAAAAGGAGTAGTTTCTAGAGCAAAACCCCAAAAGAAAACAGGCAGATCTGCATGACTCATCATCGATCGCACCATATCTAACAAAGTACGATTCCTCCGCTCAGACACACCATTACGTTGTGGTGTTTTAGGTGGAGTGAGCTGTGATACAATACCACACTCTTTCATATGATCGCGAAACTCATGACTTAGGTATTCGTCACCTCGATCAGATCGGAGAGCTTTAACCTTCATACCCAATTGGTTCTCTACTCCGTTCTTAAACACTTTGAACTTTTCAAAGGTTTCAGATTTGCACTTCATAAGATACACATATCTGTATCTATTGAAATCATCAGTATATGTAACAAAGTAGAAGTACTCACCTCTTGCCATAGAACTCATGGGTCCACATACATCACTATGTATTATTCCCAAGAGATCATCAACTCTCTCACTAAAGCCAGTGAAAAGGACCTTAGTCATCTTGCCTAACAAATAAGATTCGCATCTCTCAAATGATTCATAATCAAATGAGTCCAGTAGTCCATCTTTATGGAGCTTGGATATACGTTTCTCGTTTATATGCCTCAAACGACAATGCCAAAGGTACGTAGGGTTCGAGTCATTCGTTCTTAGTCTTTTAATATTTTCTATATTATAGATCTGATGGTCTAAGTTCAAAACATATAAACCATTAAATAATTGAGATATATCATAACAAACATCATTCTTAAATATAGAACAATAATTGTTCTTAATAAGAAAAGAAAATTCAATCATGTCCAAACATGAAATAGAAATAATGTTTCTAGTTATTGGAGGAACATAATAACAGTTATTGTAACGGCCCCTCTTACTAGGCTACCGTCGCAATTTTCATTCATCTTCTATATTTCCTAGGCAATTCAGAGTATGCCAGTTATATAATCAACACTGCTTATATATATAAATAAGTATCATAACAGAGTAAAAGAAGTGCTGAAAGTACATCCCATCTTATTTATCATACATCTGATACAGTATAGTACAGGTGACTGGATACATATATATAACAAAAAGGAGTCACCAAAATATCTGAGCTACAACTATACAGATACTATCACATCAGCTCAAAACTATACATGTAACTTAGAACCAAAAGCTATACTGTAACATGTGAAAATCATAAGTAACTATTTGAAATAAAACTGAAACTCGTCGTGGGGGCAGTCGGGGTCTCGACAAGACGCCTTGTGGGCATCCATGACTTCGAAGACGGCTGTGATGACATCTACCCAGATCTTGTACATCTTTTCCCGACGTGTAGGGGGCCTGCTAGAGCTAGCAGGTGAAGCCTCCGCCTTTACCTGTTTAGTTACATTTTCTATTAGTCAAAGACTAAATGAATTCTCATTATTCCCTTTTTACTATGATGTCTTATTTGCATTTTACGGATTTCATACTTTATATTGATTACGTTCTCTCTCGTTATATTACATTAATCATTTCCTCATCTTCTTATTATGAATCTTTTTCTTCTCTGGTTTATCTTTTACTCATACATATATTATTTCATGGGTTGGACTCTCTTAGTCTCTTTTAGATTTTTCATGTTGTTATTGGGCAGTGTTAAGGGAATATTAACCTTTCATTTTATTTATATAGCGCGCTTGCGTGTCTTTTTATATTCGCACATATTTCTTAACGTGCCTTTTCACATTCGCACGTTCCTTTCATTTCATCATCATTGGGAGGACATTCACCCCACCTCCACTGTTGGGTTGACCCCTAACTTAGCCCATTTCATTTATTTGTTATTTTACGTTTTCTTTTCTTTACTTCCTCTACTTTATTTTCATATATTTAATTTTCATTGTTCTTTTCATATAGCAGCATACACATAAAAATATAAGCATGAAAAATAAACATGAAAATTAAGTGATTACAAATGGTAAGAACTCACTTTTTCTACCCCTTTTCCTTTATCCCTGCGTCCACCATCGTCATTTTGATTTCCACTACCTCGTGAAGCCATAACCTATATTAAGAATATTGTTAAAGACACATAAGTTGGTCAACCACTTCAAGATGGTCTTGACGGGCTCCACTTGACCTAATTAGGTCAAGGAGTTATTTAGGGTGTTAATTGTTGGTTATTCTATCTAGAAATCAAGGGGCTTCTGGTCCAATTGGCGAGGGAACATTACGCTCTAGCCAATTTTGCTTCCCTAGCTCAACATCCTTTAAGAGATTGTTGTCCTAATTATTACAACAAGATTTATTCATTTGTAATATCTCAAATTATAATCCCCTTTGAGGGTTCTACTTGACCTAATTAGGTCAAAGACCTCTTTAAACCCTTAGGGTTTTGCTGCCCGAGGTTCAACGTAGTGAACTTTCACTGGTTTAGAGAAAGGGCAGCATAATATTCATGCTAAGGATATTTAGGGTTTCACCTATTTCAATCCTAACACCAAAATCAAGTTAGCCTTTACTAGCATTTCCCCCAAATTCATGGGTTTAGCTAGAGAAATCGTTACAGAAACTTTTCCAATGAAAATAAACAAAGATTTTCGAAAACCCTAAAATCTAAAGTTTCTACCATCTACAATCCATGCAAAATTTTCATGAAAGAAGAAAGAGGAGTGGAGAGAAAGTGATTACCTTTCAATCGGAGGAAAAATAACGAAGAACGGAGGAAGATCGAGCGCTCGGGAGCGTCCGTCGGCGTGCGGCTGATTTCCTCCTGCTGCGGTACTGTGCGGGATCGGGAGAGAAAATAGGAGGAACAACGGTTTTCCTTTGCTTTATTCCTATCGGCGCCGCTTAATACCCGCACGCCACGCATGCTAAAAACCGGAAAGTGCTGGTTCACTTGATTTTTAGCCGGTTTCAGCCTCTATTGGCACCCCACACTACTTACTTAATATATAAACTAAAGTAGTGGTTTTACAATTCTCCCCTTCTTATTGAATTTTTGTCCTCGAAAATCCTTAATCTGAAAGTACATCAAACAATTGAGGGAAGAGATTTCTCATGTCTTCTTCTTTTTCCCACGTTGCTTCATGAATACCATGCCCTTTCCACCAGACCTTGACAAATGGAACCTCTCGATTTCGAAGCTGCTTATTTTGCCAATCTACAATCTTGTATGGTTCGGTTGGACTTGATAGATCAGGTTCTATTTGCACTTGCTCTGGAGAGACTATTTTATCTAGGTCTGCTATATATTTTCTTAATGAAGAGACATGAAATACATCGTGAAGGTTTTGAAGAGCATCTGATAATACTAGGCGATAAGCTACCGGTCCAATCCTTTCAGAGATGACGAATGGTCCTACATACCTTGGACTAAGCTTTCTAAGTCGACGGATTCGTGAAGTTCCTTTAAAGGGCTTTATCTTTAGACATACCATATCGCCTTCATTAAAGTCTACTCTTCGATGTCTGGCATCATAATATTTTTGTTGTCTATCTTGGGCTATTTTCAATCTTTCTCGTACCAGTGTAAGTTTATCATTTATCTTATCCACTTGATTTTTTGGGAATAACTTCCGATCACAATCTTCTGCCCAGCTTAATGGGGTGTGACATCTTCGTCCATACAATGCCTCGAACGGTGTCATTTGAATACTTGACTGGTAGCTATTATTGTATGAAAATTCCACCAGCGCTAAGTATTTTTCCCATGAACCTTTAAGATCGAGTACGACCATTCTTAATAAATCTTCCAACAGTTGGATAGTTCGCTCGGACTGACCATCTGTTTGAGGATGAAAAGCGGTACTGAATAGTAATTTTGTGCCCAATTTCTTTTGTATGAGTTTCCAAGTATCTGATGTAAAGCGTCCATCTCTATCAGACACGATGGACCGGGGAATTCCATGATATTTTATAATAATATCGATATACTGATCAACTAATTTTTGCACTGGGATATAATTTTTCATTGGAATGAAATGTGCAACTTTCGTTAATCGGTCAATAATTACCCTGATACCGTTGTTCCCAATTTTACTCTTTGGCAATCCCATGACAAAATCCATGGTTATGTCATCCCATTTCCATTCAGGAATCGGCAGTGATTGTAAGTATCCGCCAGGTTTCTGATGTTCTGCTTTCACAAGTTGGCATGTATGACATTTAGCAATATATTGAATTACGTCAGTCTTCATTCCTGGCCACCAAAAGTCCTGCTTGAGATCTTGATACATTTTCGTTCTCCCAGGATGAATTGAATATGTTGTGTTATATGCTTCATAAAGTATTTTCGCTCGAAGTGTATTAACATGAGCAACACATAACCTTTTATTTAAAAATAATACTACATCTTGTTCTATAAAAGCAATTGATTGTCCACTTTTTACCTTATCTAGAATCTTCACAAATATAGGATCTTGGCTCATCGCCTTTCCGACCCTATCTTTAAGGGAATGCTCTGTCATTAGTTGGAAGAATAAATCGCGAGTCTGAGCGGTAGTTATACATGTAAGCATTTCAAGATTTTGTATCTCTCGTAATAACTCTTTTTTGTTCGGTTAGCGGAACAATCATCTGTGTCAAATGTTTTCTACTGAGCGCATCGACTACTATATTTGCCTTACCGGGATGGTATTTAATGTCGACGTCATAATCTTTGATAAGTTCTAACCATCGTCTCTGGCGCATATTTATTTCCTTCTGAGAGAAAATATACTTTAAATTTTTGTGGTCTGTAAAGATTTCACATTAAGCACCATATAAATAATGTCGTCAAATCTTTAGGGCAAATACGACAGCTACCAATTCTAAATCATGTGTTGGGTAATTACGCTCAGAATCCTTCAACTATCGCGAGGCATACGCAATGACTTTGCCATTCTACATCAAGACACAACCAACACCTTTCAGGGATGCATCGCTATAAATTTGAAAACCTTTTATGCCACAGGGCATGGCCAATATTGGTGCAGTAGCTAATCTTGCTTTTAACTCGTCAAATGCCTCCTGACATTCATCCGTCCAGAAAAATAGAACATTCTTTCGGGTTAGTTTCGTAAGCGGTAGTGCAATTGCTGAAAAACCGTTTACAAATTTTCTGTAATAACTTGCTAATCCGAGGAAGCTCCGAATTTCTGTGACTGTAGTCAGTCTTGGCCAATTTATAATTGCCTCTACTTTGGCTGGATCTACAGATAATCCATGTTCTGTAACTACATGTCCCAAGAAGGAAACTTCATTTAACCAGAACTCACATTTAGAAAATTTTGCGTATAACGCATGACTTTTCAACGTTTGCAACACAATCCTCAAGTGCTCTGTATGTTCACCCTTACTTGCAGAATATATCAGTATGTCATCGATAAATACGATAACAAACCTATCTAGATATTCCTTGAATACCCGGTTCATTAAGTCCATAAAAACTGCTGGCGTGTTTGTCAATCCAAACGGCATGACTACGAACTCAAAGTGTCCATATCTTGTGCTGAAGGCAGTTTTGTAAATATCGTCTTCTTTTATTCGCATCTGATGGTATCCTGATCTTAAGTCAATTTTAGAAAAGACTTTTGCATTACTTAATTGATCGAATAAATCATCAATACGAGGTAGAGGGTATTGATTGCGAACTATCAACTTATTCAGTTCTCGATAGTCGACACATAGTCGAAACGAACCATCTTTCTTTTTAACAAAAAGTACTGGAGCTCCCCAAGGTGAGGTGCTTGGTCGGATGAAGTCCTTATCAAGTAGTTCCTGCAATTGGCTTTTTAGTTCTGCAAATTCTTTAGGAGCCATGTGATATGGTGCCTGTGCTATTGGCTTAGCTCCTTCCACTAAATCAATAGTAAATTCTACATCCCTTGATGGGGGTAGTCCTGGTAATTCTTCGGGAAATACTTCGAGAAATTCACATACTACAGGAACTGCAGTTGGCTCACGTGTCACCGCACTGGTTCCCTTAATCATGACCAAGGTTGCTTCACAACCTTTTCATATTTTCTTCAGTGCCTTTAACGAAGATATCATAATTTTTGCAACTTCATTTAGGCCTTTAAAAGTACACTGTATATTGTCCAGCTTGAGTGTAATTTCCTTCTTTTTACAATTGATAATAGCTTCATGTCTCGATAACCAATCCATCCCTAATATGATATCAAACTCAGATAGAGGTAGAACTGCAACATCTGCTTCTACTGGGTTGTTATCAATTGTTAACCATACTGTACATCGAAGCTTTGTAGTCATCTCAGTATTATTAGGCATTTTAACTCTCAACTCTTCCAGCGATATATATGGTTTCAACCTTAATTGTTTAATTGCTCCTGTAGAGATGAAAGATTGGCTAGCCCCTGTATCAAATAATACCTTTAAAGGTGGTTATGCACATAGATCATACCTGTGATAACGATATCATCAGCTTTCGCTCCTTGCTGGTTCATATTAAAGACTTTAGGTTGCACCTGTCTGTCTTCTCTAGTTTCTACTATAGATCCTGATGTATCAATTCCATTACCTTTATCCATTCTACTAACTGAGCTGGTATCAAGGTGATGAAATGTTGATATCTGACTAGGACCACCTCTTTCAGATATTGTTTTGCACAACGAGCAATCTTGATGGCGATATCCCGACTTCAGACATTTAAAACAAATGTCGGTACCCTTTAAACAATCGCCAAAGTGATTCTTTCCGCATTTTGAACATAAGGGCTTCATCGTATTACTACTAGTCCCACTTTCATTTCGAGTTTGTGATGGAGGACCTCCTTTCTTCCTTTTCCAATTTGAACTTCCACTCTTTCACGAGGAATCCATATTCTGTCCTTCTGGCAGTCTTTTCTTCTGAAAGTCCATTCACCTTTGCGAACTCTCGACATCCTTTTCAATCAACTTAGCAGTCTTTACTAATTCATTATAATTCTTAATCCTTTGCGAAATGAGATGTACTCGTACATCTTCTCGTAGACCCAATTGAAATCGAAAGCAACGATCGCTTTCCTTGGCGACCATATCTCCTACATAATAAGCTAGTTGCGCAAACTCAGCTTCATATTGAAGGACTGTACGATTTCCTTGCATTAATCTAAGAAATTTTTCCTGCAACATTTGTTTTTCAGATGGAGGGACAAACCAGTTTACAAATTCTTTCAAAAAGTCAGTCCAGTAAATCTCTAAATTTTTCTGCCCGGCAAATTTCCCTTGCCTCATGTTGTCCCACCATCGATCAGCCTCTCCTTCTAGTAGGAAGACGACTAAATCAATTTTTTGATCATCGGAGCATTTCATAGCATTGAAAATTAATTCAGTCCTCTTGATCCAGCCTTCAGTTTCCATTGGGGTCAAACCTCCTCGAAATAAGGGCGGTCTCATTTCCAGAAATTGCTTCACGTAAGATTCACTTGACATTGACGGTTGCAATACTGCAACAGCACTATGACCCATTCGGATAGCCTCAGCTAATGTTTGCATGGCTTCAGATAGAGGGGGATTTGATCTTTCCCTAATTTTGTCTTCAGCCATGCGACTAGTTTCTCCTTCGAGTTCTTCTCTTTGTCGTCTACTCAAATAGGTACGAAAGGGTTCCTGAAACAAGAAGACGTCAAATTAGATACTTCAGTTTGTTTTACTTATATTCCTTGCATTTCTGTTACTCCTTAACGAATCCAAACAAAAAAACCTCGCTCTCATACCATTTTATTGTAACGACCCCTCTTACTAGGCTACCGTCGCAATTTTCATTCATTTTCTGTATTTCCTAGGCAATTCAGAGTATGACAGTTATATAATCATCACTGCTTATATATATAAATAAGTATCATGACAGAGTAAAAGAAGTGCTGAAAGTACATCTCATCTTATTTATCATACATCTGATACAATATAGTACAGGTGACTGGATACATATATATAACAAAAAGGAGTCACCAAAATATCTGAGCTACAACTATACAGATACTATCACATCAGCTCAAAACTATACATGTTGTACAACCCCGTATTCGCCCCTGTATAGTTTTAAGCTTTAGGGAGATTTTGCACTCTCGGTGGCCAATTTTGGCTCTAGCTTGGAAACATACTAGTAGGGGGAGGAAAAATCTACCTCCCCCCCAGTGGCCCTCTTTTGGGGGGCGGGTGCGACAAGTTGGCTAACTCCAGCCCCCGTCCCTATAGGTGCCTGGCGGCCTGGCGGGGCGAGACCGGCCAGGGGACGGGGTCTCGCCCCTGCCCCTTCTAGCCTGGCGGCCTGGTGGGGCGAGACCGGCCGGGGGCCGGGGTCTCGCCCCTGCTCCTCCTAGCCTGGCGGCCTGATGGGGCGAGACCGGCCGGGGGCCGGGGTCTCGCCCCTGCCCCTCCTGGCCTGGCGGCCTGGTGGGGCGAGACCGGCCGGGGGCCGGGGTCTCTCCACTGCCCCTTCTAGCCTGGCGGCCTGGTGGGGCGAGACCGGTCGGGGGCCGGGGTCTCGTCCCTGCCCCTTCTAGCCTGGCGGCCTGGTGGGGCGAGACCGGCCGGGGGCCGGGGTCTCGCCCCTGCTCCTTCTAGCCTGGCGGCCTGGTGGGGCGAGACCGGCCGGGGGCCGGGGTCTCGCCCCTGCTCCTCCTAGCCTGGCGGCCTGGTGGGGCGAGACCGGCCGGGGGCCGGGGTCTCGCCCCTGCCCCTTCTAGCTTGGCGGCCTGGTGGGACGAGACCGGTTAGAGGCCGCGGTCTCGCCCTTGCCCCCCCTGCAGTTTTACCTTCTTGCCCTCGGGGGGAATTCCCTCTTTACCCCCCGGCGTGGCTGTTTTCTATTGGCCCGAGGTTTTTTGGGTGTAAGGGTATTTCGGTCTTTTTACCCCCAGGACTTGGAAAAACTATAAATAGACCCCCTTGGGTGCTTTGGAGAGGATCCTTTTCTTAGCTTCCTCCTCCCTTAGCTTCTTCTTGGTTGAGTAGAGAGAGCTCTCCAAGGCACCTAGCCTAGCCCTTTGGTGAGGGAGGGGAAGAGCTCATGTAGCCTTCCGGGTGTGAGGTGGGACCTCCGCGCTAGAGCCGAGGGTCTGTTCATAGTCTCCTAAGTCTCCGGTCCGTGACGTTCTCTCGAGTGTAGTAGGTGTGAGGTCACCCCTTTCAGGGACCCCGAACTCCACAGAGGTCAATTTTGGCTTCAACACTTTTGGTGCGGTGAGCGTGGAGAGTGACCAGCACAGAAGATCTCAGGAGAGTGTCATGACGGGAGGTCAGGGAGGTAGTGATGATCTCGGCGAGCTCCCTAGCCCAGGACCCTTTGTTGGGAGGCAAGAGTTCATGGCCTCCATCCAGGGTATCATGAAGATGCTGCGAAGCATTGCTCCTCAGGGTGGCAGCTCCACCCCGACCCCCCAGGAGTTAGCTCCCCCTCTCGACGAGCCGACTCCCAGGGGTCTAGGCGAGATGACCCCAGCAGGGGAAGAAGGAAGTGCACCAGGAAGAAGGCCCAGGAAGGAGAGAATGGGCGATGGGGTCGAGCGAGACCTCACCGGCCGGGAGCTGTTCTCCACCCCGGCGAGTGCCAACCTCTCAGGCGAGCAGGTCGCGCGAGTGGAGATGGCGAGACCACCCCTTAGGGGGTCACCCTTCAGCGAGCTGATCATCTCAGCTCCCGTTCCCGAGGGGTTCAGAGAGCCAGACATGGCTTACTATACGGGAAAGGATGACCCTGTCCAGCATCTGCAGTGGTTCGAGGATGCCGTCTCCATCAGGCCGATGACGGATGCCTTCAAGTGTCGCCTCTTTGCGATCACGCTGAAGGAGAAGGCAAGGGACTGGTTCCATCAACTCCCTCTGAGGTCGATCTATGGGTTCGAGGACTTGAGCCGAAGCTTCCAGCTCCGCTTCTCCACCTCCAAGAAGCGGAAGAGGAGTCCTGAGTCCATCTTCTTGATAAGGCAGGGGGCCGAGGAGTCGCTGGCCCGCTATGTAGACAGGTTCCAAGAGCAGATCTTGGAGGTCCAGGAGATGCCAGGGTATGCTCTCCAGATGGCCTTCACCGTTGGGCTGAAGGAGGGTTTCTTCAAGATGAGCTTGACCCGGAAGGCCCCCCTTTCCTTCGAGGAGCTGATGGAAAGGGCGGCAGAGGAGATAGCCATGGAGGCGGCCAACCCGGTGTTTGTCAAGAAGTTGGCAAAGCTGACAGAGACAGAGGCAAAGGAGCAAGGTGGCTCGAGACCTCAGGAGGGAAGAAGGAGAGAAGAGCGGAGAGCTCAGGAGGGTCCGGAACCAGGTTGGAGGCAACATGGAGGACCCGTTCAAGGCCCGGGAAGAGGTTACGCCCAAGATGGGGGAAACTTCCATGGGGGCCAAGGGAGGTTCAACTTCCATAGGCAAGCCCCAAGACAGCTCCTCCCCCCGCCGCAGCAAGCCTTGGCGATAGGTGGAGGAGGAAGAGGTAACAGGAGAGAGCACCCAGCCCGCCGAAGGAGGGGAGGAGCGCTACCGTACTGTGACTTCCACCAGGTGGAGGGGCACGCCACGGCTACCTGCCCCGAGTTTCTAGAAGTGAGGGGGGCGAGAGGCCCTGCCCAGCCGCAGCCACCAGTGCGGGTTGAAGAGGTTCTGCCCCAAGGAGGGGGTGATGATGTGTGTGAAGACCGGGTCGATGTCGGACCCCGAGGCGGTATAGCGGTGATCCATGGTGGAGTGGGGGTTGAGGCCACTCGGAAGGCAAGCCTCCGCGTCATGTATCGAAGGAGCGTCGCCTCAACCTCCCAGACACCGCCCCAGGAGGAGAAGATCACCTTCTCGGTGAAGGACCTGCCGGATCATGAGGATCCGTTCTGCGATGCGCTGGTCATCCAGACGGCCATCGAGGGCTACACCGTCTCCCGAATCTTGGTTGACAACGGGAGCTCCGTCAACGTCATTTTCAGGAAGGCGTTTGACGAGATGAAGGTAGAATCACGGAGGGTGTTGGCCTCGGACGGACCCCTGTTCGGATTTTCCGGGGAAAGGAAGGAGGTGGAAGGTGGAGTGAGACTCCAAGTTAAATTGGGGGGAGTCTCAATGAACTGCCGGTTCGTCATTGTTGACGCTCCAAGCAGCTACAATGTCATCTTCGGAAGGCCCCTCATCAACGCCTTCCGTTGTGTGCCGTCTTCCTTCCACCAATGCCTCAAGTTCAACTCAGGAGGGATCCAGGTCAGAGTCAAGGGAGACTCCAGGATGGCAAGACAGTGTTATGTCACGGCCGTCAACACCATCTCTTGGTTGGCCAAGGCAGAGGAGATGGAGAAGGTCATGGAGAGCCTAAGCAGGATGGAAGTGTACGGCGAGCAGGAAGCGGATGGCGACCACCAGGCCCAGACCCCCTGAGGAAGCCTCGACCCGGCTGAGTCATGTATGTTTTTTTTATGTTGTTTTGAGTCCAGCCCCCGACCGGCTGAGTCGGGGGGGGGGGGGGGGGGGGGGGGGGGTCATGTAACTCATCTTATTCCCCGTTTGAGGATGTTGGATTTGGTAAAGTTCAAGTGACAAGCCTGGTTCCCCACCCCCGAGAGGATCTCCTCAACCAGGCTCCCACTAGCTGGTTGGGTCGAATGTGCCTCGGGGAGATCTAGTCCCACCCCCGAGAGGATCTCCTCAGCCAGGCTCCCACTAGCTGGTTGGGTCGAATGTGCCTCGGGGAGATCTAGTCCCACCCCCGAGAGGATCTCTTCAGCCAGGCTCCCACTAGCTGGTTGGGTCGAATGTGCCTCGGGGAGATCTAGTCCCACCCCCGAGAGGATCTCCTCAGCCAGGCTCCCACTAGCTGGTTGGGTCGAATGTGCCTCGGGGAGATCAAGTCCCACCCCCGAGAGGATCTCCTCAGCCAGGCTCCCACTAGCTGGTTGGGTCGAATGTGCCTCGGGGAGATCAAGCCTCACCCCCGAGAGGATCTCCTCAGCCAGGCTCCCACTAGCTGGTTGGGTCGAATGTGCCTCGGGGAGATCTAGTCTCACCCCCGAGAGGATCTCCTCAGCCAGGCTCCCACTAGCTGGTTGGGTCGAATGTGCCTCGGGGAGATCTAGTCCCCCCCCGAGAGGATCTCCTCAGCCAGGCTCCCACTAGCTGGTTGGGTCGAATGTGCCTCGGGGAGAGTAAGTCCCACCCCCTAGAGGATCTCCTCAGCCAGGCTCCCACTATCTGGTTGGGTCGAATGTGCCTCGGGGAGATCTAGTCCCACCCCCGAGAGGATCTCCTCAGCCAGGCTCCCACTAGCTGGTTGGGTCGAATGTGCCTCGGGGAGATCAAGCCTCACCCCCGAGAGGATCTCCTCAGCCAGGCTCCCACTAGCTGGTTGGAGTCGAATGTGCCTCGGGGAGATCGAGTTCCACCCGCGAGAGGATCTCCTCAGCCAGGCTCCCACTAGCTGGTTGGGTCGAATGTGCCTCGGGGAGATCTAGTCCCACCCCCGAGAGGATCTCCTCAGTCAGGCTCCCACTAGCTGGTTGGGTCGAATGTGCCTCGGGGAGAGTAAGTCCCACCCCCGAGAGGATCTCCTCAGCCAGGCTCCCACTAGCTGGTTGGGTCGAATGTGCCTCGGGGAGATCTAGTCCCACCCCCGAGAGGATCTCCTCAGCCAGGCTCCCACTAGCTGGTTGGGTCGAATGTGCCTCGGGGAGATCTAGTCCCACCCCCGAGAGGATCTCCTCAGCCAGGCTCCCACTAGCTGGTTGGGTCGAATGTGCCTCGGGGAGATCAAGTCCCACCCCCGAGAGGATCTCCTCAGCCAGGCTCCCACTAGCTGGTTGGGTCGAATGTGCCTCGGGGAGATCAAGCCTCACCCCCGAGAGGATCTCCTCAGCCAGGCTCCCACTAGCTGGTTGGGTCGAATGTGCCTCGGGGAGATCGAGTTCCATCCCCGAGAGGATCTCCTCAGCCAGGCTCCCATTAGCTGGTTGGGTCGAATGTGCCTCGGGGGGAGTAAAAGCCCCTTTGCTCCGATGAGAATCCCGCTGTCAGGCTCTCACTAGCTGGCAGGGCTGGTGGTACCTCTCGTGGAGGCTAAGTATTTTTTACCTGGAGGGGGTCTCGCCACCCAGGCTCCCATAGCCGGCGTGGCAGGTTGACTCCCTGGAGAGGCGCGCAAGGAAATTGCACTCAGCGAATACGTTGGGTTGGACATTTCTTTCCGAGTTTGTGCCAACCTCGAAAAGAGCGGGGATTGTGTACAACCCCGTATTCGCCCCTGTATAGTTTTAAGCTTTAGGGAGATTTTGCACTCTCGGTGGCCAATTTTGGCTCTAGCTTGGAAACATACTAGTAGGGGGAGGAAAAATATACCTCCCCCCCAGTGGCCCTCTTTTGGGGGGCGGGTGCGACAAGTTGGCTAACTCCAGCCCCCGTCCCTATAGGTGCCTGGCAGCCTGGCGGGGCGAGACCGGCCAGGGGCCGGGGTCTCGCCCCTGCTCCTTCTAGCCTGGCGGCCTGGTGGGGCGAGACCGGCCGGGGCCGGGGTCTCGCCCCTGCCCCTTTTAGCCTGGCGTCCTGGTGGGGCGAGACTGGCCGGGGGCCGGGGTCTCGCCCCTGCTCCTCCTAGCCTGGCGGCCTGGTGGGGCGAGACCGGCCGGGGGCCGGGGTCTCGCCCCTGCCCCTCCTGGCCTGGCGGCCTGGTGGGGCGAGACCGGCCGGGGGCCGGGGTCTCGCCCCTGCCCCTTCTAGCCTGGCGGCCTGGTGGGGCGAGACCGGCCGGGGGCCGGGGTCTCGCCCCTGCCCCTTCTAGCCTGGCGGCTGTAACGCCCCGAAACTCAAAGGAGCAGAGGGGAATAATTTGGGCCAGTTTGAGTTCTGGCTGCAGGCACACGGCCTGGGACACGGGCGTGTCCCAGGGCGTGTCAAGCCTGTGTCGACACTAAGGCGTGAAGTCGACACTTTGGTCTCGACATTGTGTCGAGACCGGGCACACGGACCTGCGACACGGGCGTGTCGCAGGGCGTGTCGACCCGTGTCGACACTTAGCCGTGAAGTCGACACAGTGCTTCGACGTTGTGTCGAGACACGGCACACGGCCTGCGACACGGGCGTGTCGCAGGGCGTGTCAACCCGTGTTGACACTCGTCCCGCGAAGTCGACACTTTGGTGTCGATAGTGTGTCGAGACATGGCACACGGCCTGCGACACGGGCGTGTCGCAGGGCGTGTCGACCCGTGTCGACACTTAGCCGCGAAGTGCCGAGACCTTGTACACGGCCTGGAGCCCAGGCGTGTCAAGGTGACACGGGCAAGGACACGGGCGTGTCCTAGAACCCGTGCAGTGCTCGGGTTGAAAACGGGAGAAAATCATGGGGTACACGGCCAGATACACGGCCGTGTCAGGTTGAACACGGGCGTGTCAGCTCGAACACGGGCGTGTTCGATACCCGTGTGAGGTTCCAGGTGATTCGATTTTGACGGCGAATGAGGCACACGGCCCTGGACACGGGCGTGTGCCAGGCCGTGTTCGGTCCAGATTGGGCATTTCAGTCCCGAATCGAAGCCGTTCATTTCTTTGACTGAAGATCCAACGGCTGGGGGTTGTTCCTGAAGGGATATACCCGGGTTTTGACTTAGAAAACCCTCACTTTTTCCACTTGTTCTCTCTCCAAACCCTTGGAGAAAGAAGAGCTAAGGCAAGAAGAAGAGGAGCTAGATCCGCCATTGGAGGAGCTTCGGAGCTCCGAATCGCAAGCCGACTCCGGATCCACGGAGGCAACGCAAGTGCGGTGATTTCCATCCGATTACTTTTCGATGGCGCCAAAGAGGACCGCAAGGGTAACGATCCTCAACTTGAGCATGAGTCGCTCTCTTTCTTTGCATAGGAAGCCCGCTCTCGCGAGTTTGCGGAGAGTTGGAGGCGTTCCTTCGGGTAGATATGTAAAGTCCCCGTTGTTTAGCGTCCGTATGCGAGAACGGACATAGGCATTTTGGTTGAAGCCTACCCGGACATGTAGTTCGGATCGGTGATGTTGCATTGCATAAGGCCGGAGAAGACTCCGTGCTATTGGGTGTTTTTCGGGTTTTCTACGCGGTAGATTGCAGCAGGGAGCCTTGGGGACTAACCCAAAGGTGCACCCGGAAAACTGGGCGGACACGAGGTCTTGCCAACTTGGTGGCCTGAGAGCCAACTTGAACATAACAGGGTTATGTGATTTGTGGTAGAATGGGACTCGGTGAAAGTTTGACCCGCGCATATGGCTTAAATTGCCGTTGCGATGTGAGCACGGGTTAGATGGAGCCGTACCCGCTTTATGTCGTTCGGGTTAGAGAGACCTAAAGTTACATGGCACTCGCCGTTGGCATAGATGTGAGTCTTCGGTGGTCGATGGCTTAAATTGACGTGACCAATACCATGAAGACGAATTGCTCATAGGAATGGCCGTCTAAGTGGCGGTGGTGAGTCCGGAATGTTAATGGCTTTAATTGACGTGACATCGACCGGTTCACCGAGAATGTGCCCTGAGTGCACGGGGCGTGTGGCCGTGCGAGCCAACATGCCTGTGATGAAATGGCTATGGTTTTAATTGCTCGCTTATGCTAATGAAATGCAGGAAAGGAGCATCGCCGCCCCGAGTTGGGGGCGGGATCGTTATAATTTGGTCAGCATTGCTGACCGTTGCCTTGTTTGCCACCGTGCGGTGGTTTGTTTGCTTGCAGGTGCAGCTGGACCAAGCGGTCAATAGCGGGCTAAAGCCCTTTTTGCGAAGCTGGCCCTCGAAGGCCCAAGTGGAAATGTTTTATGTTTTATTCATGTATGGCCGGCCTGCGAGCCGAGGTTTGTAAATCATGTAAAAGACAAGTGAAACATTTTGTAAGGCCTTAAGGCCGACTTTTGAGTATTTTGTAATAACATTCCTATTATCATGTTAGTGGACATTCATGCTTGTGCTGGGTTCTTGTTTTGCAACTTATAAACTGCTTCCGCTAGAATGCTCTGTGTAGGACGTTGAGATTGGTTGGATGGTTTCCATACGTAACCACCCGGTCTGTCTGTGGTATATGGCGTCGGGCCCCGGCCGGACCTACTGCTATATGCTATGCGACGGATAGGGGGCGTTACAATTTGGTATCAGAGCGAGGTTGGGCTTGAATTGAATTCGTGGGCGAATTCTTTTTAAGGGGTGGTGAGCACATTGTGTGCGTCATCGTGATAACCGTAAAAAGAACCCATGAATGTCCACTTAGGAATGAAAATACTCGTGTTTGAGGAACCTGCGTGTTCCTATAATTGCTGTTTGCAATTTATTTGGTCGCTTAACGGTGTTTTGTACCACTATAGGTGACTCGAAGTGGCATTGGGCCGTCAGAACGCCGAGTTTCTGAGGCAAGTAGTGCACCAGAAGTTGCTCCCGCAACACCTTTGTCGGCTGAAAATATAAGATTGGTGGCTGAAGCGGTGTTGGCCGTGATCAATGCGCAGCCTGGGAGGCAAGCGCAGCAGCCCGCTCCTGTGATGGAGCAAGTACCTCTTCAAGAGGCCGAGCCGAGGAGGATGGAGCAAGTGGTTGTAGAACCAATAGTGCCAAGGAGGGCGACTGAGAGGCAGTTGAAGCATGTAATGAGCTTTAACCCTCCGTTATTCTCGGGGTTGGGAACCCCATCGCAGGCTGAAGACTGGCTCTCTAGGGTGAAGAGAGTCATGACAGCGACGGAGACGGAGGAGTGGCAGATGACCACCATCGCTACATTCCTGCTGGATGGAGAAGCGAGGATGTGGTGGGAAGGCTTGGAGCTGCATCATCTGAGAGGAAGACAATTGATAGACGTTCCGATGGAAGAGTTCTCGGAATTGTTCTTAGCAAGATACCTCCCTTCTACTCAGAGGATTTCAATGGAGAATGAGTTCCTGAAGTTGGTGCAGGGTGAGCGAAGCGTGGATGAATATCTCCACGAGTTTACGCGGTTGAGTCGTTATGCTAGCTCCACCATCATGGATGAGGAGCGCAAGACTAATCGTTTTTATGAAGGCTTGAGGGATGAGCTGAGATTGTTACTGTCGGGGCCAATGACGCAGGGTTTCTTAACCTTGGTCAATACTGCCCGGTCCTTGGAGAAGGACATGAAGAGTGTACAAGCGAAGAAAAGCTTGGGTGAAAAGAAATCTGAGTTCAGAGTGCCGACTACTTCAAAGTCAGGCTATCGGAGGACTTTCAAGAAGCATAGGACTTCGGGTCCAGCTCCTTCTGGCGCTTCTGGGGCGACTACGGGTCGGACCCCGGGTGCGTGCTTTACGTGTGGAAAGACGGGGCACTTTGCCCGTGATTGTTGGAGCGGACGTCCTAAGTCCGAAAGGAGGCCTGGAGCTACTTATGAAGAGAAGGGCAAGGCGGTGGAATCGACCGCATCCCATTATGCTCCGGCCCAACCAAGGGTTTACAATCTTGGCCAACAGGAGGCCATTAAACAAGCTGACGTGGTGACAGGTACGGTTTAATTTATAGCAAGTCAATTCCTTTATATGCTTGTTATGCACATGTTACCTTACCACTACTTGTTTAGGATTTGTGTTGATTTGTGAAAATCCGGCACGAGCACTCTTTGATACGGGAGCTTCACACTCCTTCTTGTCCGAAGGATTTATATTACGCATCGGAGTCCCTTCTTCGATGGCGAAGGATAAGTTGGATGTGTTGTTGCCAAATGGGTGTTCGATGCGAGCGGATAGAATCTGCGAGGTTAAGACTCGTATTGGAGAGCAGGAGTTTGACCTGCGGGCGTCCTTACTTCCGTTGGTGGAGTTCGACGTCATATTTGGAATGGACTGGCTCTCGGAGCAGCAGGCCCATATAGATTGCGGTAGCAAGGAAGTAAAGCTGGGAGCAAGTCGTGAGACGACTTTTACGGGCTTAAAGGGGTCGAGCAAGACGTTGATGTCTGCTCTTCAGGTGGTGAAGGCGGTTCGTGCCGGAGCAGAACTGTTCTTTACACTAGTGGAGGTTGCAAAGCCGAAGCCCGCGATGGATTGTATTTCAGTGGTATCGGAATACCCTGATGTGTTCCCCGCAGATCTTCCTGGAGCCCCGCCACAACGGGAGATAGATTTTACTATCGAGCTAGTGCCAGGTGCAAAGCCTGTGTCACGATCTCCGTATCGGCTAGCGCCTAAGGAAATGGCAGAGCTGAAAGTTCAACTACAAGAGTTGCTGGAGCAAGGGTATGTGCGCCCGAGTTCTTCGCCTTGGAGCGCACCGGTCCTCTTTGTTAAGAAGAAGGACGGAAGCTTGAGGTTGTGTATTGATTATCGGGAGCTAAACAAGCTGACTGAGAAGAACAAGTACCCGATCCCCCGGATTGATGATCTCTTTGATCAGTTAGTCGGGTCGACGGTGTACTCGAAGTTAGATCTCAAGTCTGGGTACTATCAGCTGCGGATAAGGGAGAGTGATATCCCGAAGACAGCGTTTAGTACGAGATACGGGCATTATGAGTTTACGGTCATGCCGTTTGGGCTGACTAATGCGCCGTCAGTGTTCATGGATTTGATGAACAGAACGTTCAGGGAGTACTTGGACCATTTCGTGATCGTCTTCATCGACGATATTTTGGTGTACTCGCAAAGTGAGGAGGATCACTTCAAGCATCTCCATTTGGTGTTGGAGACACTCAGGAGAAATCAGTTGTATGCCAAGTTCTCGAAGTGCGAGTTTTGGCTATCCTCAGTGGCGTTCCTCGGGCATATAGTGAGTGGAGAGGGTATTGCGGTGGATCCGGCGAAGATTGTTGCGATACGGGAGTGGCCTGAGCTTGCTACGGTAGCAGAAGTCCGGAGCTTTTTGGGGCTTGCCGGTTATTATAGGCGCTTCGTAGAGAACTTCTCGCGGATAGCGTTACCTCTCACTACTTTGACGAGGAAGGATCATAAGTTCGTTTGGACGCCGGAGTGCGCGCGAGCTTTTGAGGAGTTAAAGTGTCGGTTGACCACGGCGCCTGTGTTGAGTTCGCCGGTTGGAACCGAAGGCTATGAGATATATAGCGATGCTTCGGGCAGCGGTTTGGGTTGCGTGCTATTGCAGCACGACAGCGTGATAGCTTATGGCTCGAGACAGCTAAAAGTGCACGAGAGGAATTATCCGGTCCACGACTTGGAGTTGGCGGCCGTGATTTTTGCCTTGAAGCTGTGGAGACACTATTTGTACGGTGTGAAGATTGATATCTACACCGATCACAAGAGTCTAAAGTACCTGATTGATCAGAAAGATCTGAATATGCGGCAGCGTAGGTGGATGGAGTTCCTGGGGGACTATACATTCAAGATCCACTACGTGCCTGGTAAAGGGAATGCGGTTGCGGACGCGTTGAGCCGCCGAGCCCCAGCTCAAGCGAATTGGCTATCAGTGCATGATGAGCGGTTGGTGCAGGAGCTGGAGGCGTTGGAGATTGTTTGTGTGGATAGACAATCTAGTGCTGAAGCAGTGCTGAATTGGACTGAAGTCCAATATGACCTGGCTGATCGGATTCGGCAGGCTTTGGATATGGATGCTCATATGAAGCAGTTCATGATAGAGGCTCTGGATGGGTCAAATTCCCAATTCGTTGTGGAGGACGGATTGCTGTGGAAAGACGGTCGTTTGTGCGTCCCAAGTGTGGGCAGTTTACGGGTGGAGTTGTTGTACGAGGCGCACCATACCAAGTACTCGATTCACCCGGGGAGCACGAAGATGTACCGTGATGTTAAGAAGCTATTTTGGTGGTCGGGCTTGAAAAAGGATGTGGCGCTATATGTAGCGAAGTGCCAAACTTGCGCCTTGGTAAAGGCGGAGTGCCAAAAGCCGGGAGGATTTCTTAAGTCCTTGCCTATTCCGGAGTGGAAATTCGACGACATCTCTATGGACTTTGTGCATGGTTTGCCAAGGTCGCAGAAGGGGAACGACGCCATTTGGGTGGTGGTCGATCGATTAACAAAGGTGTCGCATTTTATTCCGCATAGGAAGGATGATCCGGTGGAGAAGCTGGCAAAGCTTTATGTGGATAACATAGTGCGGCTTCATGGTGTGCCCCGTAGCATCGTGAGTGACCGTGATGGGCGGTTCACGTCCAATGATTGGAGGCTGGTGCAGCAAATGTTGGGAACAAAGCTGAAGTTTAGCACAGCCTTCCATCCGCAAACTGATGGGCAGACCGAGAGGGTCAATAGAACCATGGAAGACATGCTTCGCATGTGTGTCTTGGACTTTTGAAAGCAATGGGAGGACCACCTTTATTTGGTGGAGTTCGCATACAACAATAGCTACCAAGCAAGTATTCAGATGGCGCCTTTCGAGGCCCTTTATGGTAGACGATGTCGCACGCCGTTGTCTTGGTTAGAAACAGGCGAGTCGAAGTTGTATAAGCGATCGGAAGTGGAGGATGCTACTTCTTTGGTAAGGACAATTCGGGAGAGGTTGCTTATCGCTCAGGACCGGCAAGCAAAGTACTATAATGCCAAGCACAGGAACGTGGAGTTCGCTGTGGGCGATTATGTATACTTGAAGATCAAGCCGTTCAAGGGTGTCTCGCGGGTGCGACGATTGAAAAAGCTAAGCCCGAGGTACCTTGGACCGTTCGAGGTTCTGGAGCGAGTAGGAGAAGCGGCCTATCGGCTGAAGCTTTCAGTGGAGCTAAGTGGTTTACATGATGTATTCCATATTTCGGTGCTTCGGAAGGCGGTGCAAGAGCCTACGCAAGTGATCGCGGCCAATCAAGTGCCGGTGGATAGTGGGCTAACGACAAAAGTCAAGCCCGTGCGGATTGAGGACTCGGAGGTCAAGCGGCTACGCAATAAAGAGATCAGGATGGTCAAAGTCCGGTGGGACAATTGCGGTCGTGAGGAGCTCTCTTGGGAGCGAGAGCAGACGATGCTTGACGAATATCCGGAGTTGTTCCGCTCAGGTACAAATTTAAGTTTTGTACATGTTTTTCCCTTTATGTAATTTCGTGGGCGAAATCCTTTTAAGAGGGGTAGAGTTGTAACGCCCCGAAACTCAAAGGAGCAGAGGGGAATAATTTGGGCCAGTTTGAGTTCTGGCTGCAGGCACACGGCCTGGGACACGGGCGTGTCCCAGGGCGTGTCAAGCCTGTGTCGACACTAAGGCGTGAAGTCGACACTTTGGTCTCGACATTGTGTCGAGACCGGGCACACGGCCTGCGACACGGGCGTGTCGCAGGGCGTGTCGACCCGTGTCGACACTTAGCCGTGAAGTCGACACAGTGCTTCGACGTTGTGTCGAGACACGGCACACGGCCTGCGACACGGGCGTGTCGCAGGGCGTGTCAACCCGTGTGACACTCGTCCCGCGAAGTCGACACTTTGGTGTCGACAGTGTGTCGAGACATGGCACACGGCCTGCGACACGGGCGTGTCGCAGGGCGTGTCGACCCGTGTCGACACTTAGCCGCGAAGTGCCGAGACCTTGTACACGGCCTGGAGCCCAGGCGTGTCAAGGTGACACGGGCAAGGACACGGGCGTGTCCTAGAACCCGTGCAGTGCTCGGGTTGAAAACGGGAGAAAATCATGGGGTACACGGCCAGATACACGGCCGTGTCAGGTTGAACACGGGCGTGTCAGCTCGAACACGGGCGTGTTCGATACCCGTGTGAGGTTCCAGGTGATTCGATTTTGACGGCGAATGAGGCACACGGCCCTGGACACGGGCGTGTGCCAGGCCGTGTTCGGTCCAGATTGGGCATTTCAGTCCCGAATCGAAGCCGTTCATTTCTTTGACTGAAGATCCAACGGCTGGGGGTTGTTCCTGAAGGGATATACCCGGGTTTTGACTTGGAAAACCCTCACTTTTTCCACTTGTTCTCTCTCCAAACCCTTGGAGAAAGAAGAGCTAAGGCAAGAAGAAGAGGAGCTAGATCCGCCATTGGAGGAGCTTCGGAGCTCCGAATCGCAAGCCGACTCCGGATCCACGGAGGCAACGCAAGTGCGGTGATTTCCATCCGATTACTTTTCGATGGCGCCAAAGAGGACCGCAAGGGTAACGATCCTCAACTTGAGCATGAGTCGCTCTCTTTCTTTGCATAGGAAGCCCGCTCTCGCGAGTTTGCGGAGAGTTGGAGGCGTTCCTTCGGGTAGATATGTAAAGTCCCCGTTGTTTAGCGTCCGTATGCGAGAACGGACATAGGCATTTTGGTTGAAGCCTACCCGGACATGTAGTTCGGATCGGTGATGTTGCATTGCATAAGGCCGGAGAAGACTCCGTGCTATTGGGTGTTTTTCGGGTTTTCTACGCGGTAGATTGCAGCAGGGAGCCTTGGGGACTAACCCAAAGGTGCACCCGGAAAACTGGGCGGACACGAGGTCTTGCCAACTTGGTGGCCTGAGAGCCAACTTGAACATAACGGGGTTATGTGATTTGTGGTAGAATGGGAATCGGTGAAAGTTTGACCCGCGCAGATGGCTTAAATTGCCGTTGCGATGTGAGCACGGGTTAGATGGAGCCGTACCCGCTTTATGTCGTTCGGGTTAGAGAGACCTAAAGTTACATGGTACTCGCCGTTGGCATAGATGTGAGTCTTCGGTGGTCGATGGCTTAAATTGACGTGACCAATACCGTGAAGACGAATTGCTCATAGGAATGGCCGTCTAAGTGGCGGTGGTGAGTCCGGAATGTTAATGGCTTTAATTGACGTGACATCGACCGGTTCACCGAGAATGTGCCCTGAGTGCACGGGGCGTGTGGCCGTGCGAGCCCACGCCTGTGATGAAATGGCTATGGTTTTAATTGCTCGCTTATGCTAATGAAATGCAGGAAAGGAGCATCGCCGCCCCGAATTGGGTGGCGGGATCGTTATAATTTGGTCAGCATTGCTGACCGTTGCCTTGTTTGCCACCGTGCGGTGGTTTGTTTGCTTGCATGTGCAGCTGGACCAAGCGGTCAATAGCGGGCTAAAGCCCTTTTTGCGAAGCTGGCCCTCGAAGGCCCAAGTGGAAATGTTTTATGTTTTATTCATGTATGGCCGGCCTGCGAGCCGAGGTTTGTAAATCATGTAAAAGACAAGTGAAACATTTTGTAAGGCCTTAAGGCCGACTTTTGAGTATTTTGTAATAACATTCCTATTATCATGTTAGTGGACATTCATGCTTGTGCTGGGTTCTTGTTTTGCAACTTATAAACTGCTTCCGCTAGAATGCTCTGTGTAGGACGTTGAGATTGGTTGGATGGTTTCCATACGTAACCACCCGGTCTGTCTGTGGTATATGGCGTCGGGCCCCGGCCGGACCTACTGCTATATGCTATGCGACGGATAGGGGGCGTTACAGCGGCCTGGTGGGGCGAGACCGGCCGGGGGCGGGGTCTCGCCCCTGCTCCTTCTAGCCTGGCGGCCTGGTGGGGCGAGACCGGCCGGGGGCCGGGGTCTCGCCCCTGCTCCTCCTAGCCTAGCGGCCTGGTGGGGCGAGACCGGCCGGGGGCCGGGGTCTCGCCCCTGCCCCTTCTAGCTTGGCGGCCTGCCGGGACGAGACCGGTCAGAGGCCGCGGTCTCGCCCTTGCCCCCCTGCAGTTTTACCTTCTTGCCCTCGGGGGGAATTCCCTCTTTACCCCCCGGCGTGGCTGTTTTCTATTGGCCCGAGGTTTTTTTGGGTGTAAGGGTATTTCGGTCTTTTTACCACCAGGACTTGGAAAAACTATAAATAGACCCCCTTGGGTGCTTTGGAGAGGATCCTTTTCTTAGCTTCCTCCTCCCTTAGCTTCTTCTTGGTTGAGTAGAGAGAGCTCTCCAAGGCACCTAGCCTAGCCCTTTGGTGAGGGAGGGGAAGAGCTCAGGTAGCCTTCCGGGTGTGAGGTGGGACCTCCGCGCTAGAGCCGAGGGTCTGTTCATGGTCTCCTAAGTCTCCGGTCCGTGACGTTCTCTCGAGTGTAGTAGGTGTGAGGTCACCCCTTTCAGGGACCCCGAACTCCACAAAGGTCAATTTTGGCTTCAACACATGTAACTCAGAACCAAAAGCTATACTGTAACATGTGAAAACCATAAGTAATTATTTGAAATAAAACCGAAACTTATCGTGGGGGCGGTCGGGGTCGCGACAAGACGTCTTGTGGGCATCCATGACTTCGAAGACGGCTGTGATGACATCTACCCAAATTTTGTACATCTTTTCCCGACGTGTAGGGGGGCTGCTAGAGCTAGCAGGTGAAGCCTCCGCCTTTACCTGTTTAGTTACATTTTCTATTAGTCAAAGACTAAATGAATTCTCATTATTCCCTTTTTACTATGATGTCTTATTTGCATTTTACGGATTTCATACTTTATATTGATTACGTTCTCTCTCGTTATATTACATTAATCGTTTCATCATCTTCTTATCATGAATCTTTTTCTTCTCTGGTTTATCGTTTACTCATACATATATTGTTTAATGGGTTGGACTCTCTTAGTCTCTTTTAGATTTTTCATGTTGTTATTGGGCAGTGTTAAGGGAATATTAACCTTTCATTTTATTTATATAGCGCGCTTGCATGCCTTTTTATATTCGCACACATTTCTTAACGTGCCTTTTCATATTCGCACGTTCCTTTCATTTCATCATCATTGGGAGGACATTCACTCCACCTCCACTGTTGCGTTGACCCCTAACTTAGCTCATTTCATTTATTTGTTATTTTACGTTTTCTTTTCTTTACTTCCTCTACTTTATTTTCATATATTTAATTTTCGTTGTTCTTTTCATATAGCATACACATAAAAATATAAGCATGAAAAATAAACATGAAAATTAAGTGATTACAAAGGGTAAGAACTCACTTTTTCTACCCCTTCCTTTATCCCTGCGTCCACCATCATCATTTTGCTTTCCACTACCTCGTGAAGCCATAACCTACATTAAGAATATTGTTAAAGACACATAAGTTGGTCAACCACTTCAAGATGGTCTTGACGGGCTCCACTTGACCTAATTAGGTCAAGGAGTTATTTAGGGTGTTAATTGTTGGTTATTCTATCTAGAAATCAAGGGGCTTCTGGTCCAATTGGCGAGGGAACATTACGCTCTAGCCAATTTTGCTTCTCTAGCTCAACATCCTTTAAGAGATTGCTGTCCTAATTATTACAACAAGATTTATTCATTTGTAATATCTCAAATTATAATCCCCTTTGAGGGTTCTACTTGACCTAATTAGGTCAAAGACCTCTTTAAACCCTTAGGGTTTTGCTGCCCTAGGTTCAACGGAGTGAACTTTCGCTGGTTTAGAGAAAGGGCAGCATAATATTCATGCTAAGGATATTTAGGGTTTCACCTATTTTAATCCTAACACCAAAATCAAGTTAGCCTTTACTAGGGTTTCCCCCAAATTCATGGGTTTAGCTAGAGAAATCGTTAAAGAAACTTTTCTAATGAAAATAAACAAAGATTTTCGAAAACCCTAAAATCTGAAGTTTCTACCATCTACAATTCATGCAAAAATTTCATGAAAGAAGCAAGAGGAGTGGAGAGGAAGTGATTACCTTTCAATTGGAGGAAAAATAACGAAGAACGGAGGAAGATCGAGCGCTCGGGAGCGTCCGTCGGCGTGCGGCTGATTTCCGCCTGCTGCGCTACTGTGCGGGATCGGGAGAGAAAATAGGAGGAAAAACGGTTTTCCTTTGCTTTATTCCTATCGGCGCCGCTTAATACCCGCACGCCACGCATGCTAAAAACCAGAAAGTGCCGGTTCACTTGATTTTTAGCCGGTTTCAGCCTCTAATGGCAGCCCACACTACTTACTTAATATATAAACTAAAGTAGTGGTTTTACAGTTATCAAGTTCCAAAACAAGCCCACTGAGCAAAGAAATACGATAAACCCCCACAATAACAACAACAACTCTTTCTCTATTGCCAACGCGCAGGTTTTCCTCTCTTTTACTTAGCATTCTTCTCTTTCCCAGATCCTGCACATTTATACATATGTGAGAACTACATCTGATATCCAATACCCCGGATGAAAGAGTAGAAAAGTTTATCTCTATAACATAAATACCTGAAGTGGAAGACATACCTCCCCTCATCTTTTGCAGACCCTCAATGTATGAAGGACAATTCCTCCTCCAATGACCAGCCTAGCCATAATGGTGGCACTTTCCCTTATTCCCTGAACCTTTCTTTTTCAGTGCAGAAGATTTGGGCTGCAGAGCAGACTTAGGTCCCACCTTCATCTTCCTAAAGCTCTTAGCCTTGCCCTTGTCTTTACGCACCACCAGTATGGGGCTAGTAGGCTTGGCCTTCTTCATGTTTATCTCTGTAGTTCGCAATATACTTAGGAGCTCGGGCAATGTCTTGTCTATTTCATTCATGTTATAGGTCAAGATGAACTGCTCATAACTGTCCGACAACGACTGCAGGATCAGGTTTGTAGCCAACTCTTGGCCTAGAGGGAACCCTAGTCTTTCAAGGTTCTCGATATACCCAATCATCTTGAGTACGTGAGTCCTAACTAGGTCCCGAGCTCCCATCTTGTACTGGAACAACGCCTTAGTGACATTGAATCTCTCTTGACGAGCTTGCCCTTGAAACATTTTCTTGAGATGCTCGTCAATTTTCCTGCAACCCATGCTCTCGTGTTGCTTTTGGAGTTCAGAGTTCATGGTCGCAATCATGATACATTTGACGTCTAAGGAGTCATTGAGGTACTTCTTGTAAGCATCTTTATTAGCACGGGGTGCATTCCTGGCAGGCTCATTAGGGGATTCCTCTTCCAAAACATAGAGCTCGCGCTCTTGCCTGAGAACAATTCTCAGGTTCCTGTACTAGTCCAAATAATTTGTACCACTCAGCTTTTCCTTCTCAATGACCGCTCTAAGGGACAAGGTGGAGTGTGAGCCACTTGTCATAGAAATTCTACAAGGACACAAGCAAAGAAAATTAGTACTGCATTTCAAAATAAAATTTTCTCTTTCGATTAGGACTTCAATCAAAATAACATTCACTATTTTTATCAAATCGATAACCCTTGATATCAATTCGAAGAGTTTATGCGAGTAACTCTCTTAGTGGACAAGATCCTTATTTCACTAACACTATGAATCAACTTTGGCTTTTCTCTCACAATGCAACTATTTAGGTAGACAACGCTTGCCAATTGCATCACTATGCAATTCTTGTATAGTTGGTGAATAACTCTTTATTCGCATCCATCATATGGTGCATTCCAACCCTATGCCTCTAGGCACTCAACTTTTGAAGTCACCCAGTTAAGCTTGACCCGATGTCGACAGTGGGATACATAATTATCCGCTCACACCCTTACCAAGATAGATTAATGCATCTTGCTTTGTCAAGCCCACACTTCATCGATCGAGGCAGGAAGGATGTCATCCATCAGAAGGCATCCGAATGCTTAATATTGTTTAAGAGATTTTAATACTTGATTAACTATTTAATCATTGTTAACATTTAACCAATGTGCACATCTATAAACATTGAACACCATAATCCAAATGCATCCCAGATGTGCACAAGAGCATCATCAACACTTGATGAGCCGGACTAAATTTGAACATCGAGAACACTTCTAAATCCTCAGATTTACAGGCACAAGACATGAACAATTGTTGTTCTATAATACTCTCTTATCAAGGTTGCGGGTTCGAGACCCTGTGACAACAACCTACCGCTACTGATAAACAGACGCGAAGATTTGGTTGGGGTGGAATGGGCATGCAAGCCTTGATGTTTAGGCTTACTACCAGTGGTGTCGTGGGGCGAGACAAGCCGCCATGCCCAGGAAGTGTTGTGGTGGGCCTCTGAGCTCTAAACCCGGGCTGCTGGTAGGCCGACGATGCCGTGGGGCGGCCTGTTGGGCCTAAACCTGGGTCGTTAAAGTTTGCGGGCGATGGGGAAAAGAAAATTTTTATCATAGTTGGAGAGCTTTGTCTATATGAGAGCAGAAATTTTAAAATTAGGAATTTTTTTATTAAAGAGAGGCAAAATCAGAAACAAAATGTTTAATCAAAGAGTGTTTCTCTTTTTAGGTTTTGTTTGGTTCGGCGTTTTGCCACCTGCGTTTGGAGCAAACGCCGCCGAACGACGGGTAAACAAATGGCCGCTGACAGCGTTTGCTCAGTTTGCACCTGCAACAAGGAGGAAACGGCCCCGATCCTCTCCATTTCGACCCCCACCTCTCTCCCTCCGGTTCTAAAGTGACGTTTCTGTAAATTTTTTTGATGATATGTGGACTAATTCAATCAAATCGTTTAGATCAAGTGTATGCATCAGTACGAGTGTGTGTCAAATTTATTTTGCGCGAGTTGTCGAAACCCTGTATATGCGGGGTAGACGATCTCAGCCTTAAGTTGCGCGAGTTTGGTCTCACTTCTGGCACGCTTTGGAATGACCAAATTCATTTCATTTATCCACTTAAGTTTTGGGAATGAAATGAATATTAAGAAATATTGAAGGGTATATTGGTAATTCACCCGTCGAGAGTCTTCATGATCTTTCCTATAACTATCAATGAGGAGCCGGTCAAAAATTATTAATTTTTTCCAAAAGGCGTGAATATGAGTGATAGTGCTTGCGGTTACTGGCGTTCATCTTCTCTCCCGAATTGTAACTTCTCATTCCAGGTGAAACCGATTGTATCTCTTTCATTTTCTCTTTAATGGCGAACTGATTTGAAGAGGGACAGATCAAGGCTGCGTTTGGCGCGGCTTATCACAACTTATTTGCTCCGATGAGGTTGGACAAAATGTCATCGTCATATCAAAATCTTGTGACTCAAACTAATTTCTTTTTTGTAACATTTGTGATATCAAACATACATTCTATGACAATGACGTTTTTGCCCAGCCTCGGCAGAGCAAATAAGCTGCGATAAGCTGCACCAAACGCAGCCTAAGTCTCTCTCTTTTCCATTTTGCAATTCTTAAAGTATTTGACATAACGGCTGAATGAAAATAAACTTTGCTTGAAGTTTTGTTTTTGGAAAATAGACAAAATGGTGAAAGTTTTGAAAAAGTGTTTTTTCTTAGGCTTGATATATCCATAGCTTTTGGAGATTTGTTGTATTCCTTTTCTCATGTTGTAATGCGTACAAGTCAAGAAACAATTATCTATTGATTATAAAAGGGATCAAATCATTTTGTTCTTTGTTTGGGGTGTATATCCGATCATTCTCTAAGGGCAGCTAATTATATCAAGAAAAATACAAGCGCACTTTTAAGAATGTTGGCCATTATGCGACATGAAGCCGAATATAAGAACTGTACGTATCTTAATTTTATTTTCCGCACTTTATAGTGTGTCGTGTTTCCTTTCATTAACTTCATTTTATAGTGATCTGTGTTTCCTTTCATTAACTTCATTTTATAGTGATCAAATAAATTCTATGAGTGATTAATTTTATTACATCGCATCATTGGAACTAATTAATGATTTTTATGTCGATCTTGCTCGCATAAGTCACATTTCGTCAACTACCATTATCATATATGTATTCCGCATTTTAAATCATATATGTATTCCGCATGTTTGTGACCTTAAGCATTTCATTTAAAATCTAACATTTTGTGTCAGAGCGAACTTGAACATATTAGTTAGTTTCATTCATCATTGGTGTAATTGATTTGAATTAATCGCTAGCGATCATACATATAAAACCTATTACTTAATTTCAAAGAATATCAATGCTATAGAGACTTGTGAAGTGCATTAATTTTAAGTCCCCAAGCAGTCGTGATCTTTAGACACTTCACTGCCCTTTTGTCATTAATTATTAGATCATGACACTTAATTTGAGGATATTTTAGAGAATCTCAGTGTAGGAGGATCTTGTGGGTTAATTGAACTGTAGCCGCCAAAGTGGCCTGTTTGATTGATTTAAGAGATTTCATTCCTACACGGCTTTGGGTTTTCTGTAGTTCTAGCATGTGATTATTCACCCAAAAGTGGTGGTTGCGTGATAGGATTAGAGGTTTGCACACGAGCTCTTGAGCGGGAGTGCGGAGGTTCTAGTGATCTATTCACCCAAAGGTGGTAGTTTTGCAAAAGCCTAAACACTATCGTGTCTCGCTCGGTGTAGAGGATTTCTAACTGCGTGACATGTATTCTGCCCAAAGGTGTTGCATGTTGACACGTCTGAATTCTCATGTGTGTGTTAATTTAAGATTTTATAACACACTTATCCTCATTGCTAAATATTGCATTGTTTTCTTTTTCAGTCACATTTATTGTGCATAACAATTTGACGACCATTGAAAAACTCACTGGGTAGAACTATAAGAAGTGGAAGACTGACAAGAAGATCATTATGCTGCGTGGCATAAGTCCAATAAGATTTGTTTGCTTGCAATGAAGAGGTCTATTCCTAAGCACTTACTTAGTGGACTGCCAGAGACTGCTGTGGGACTAAGGTATAAGGTGTCCTCTAATGCTGAGATATGAACTCTCATGCAAGATCTATTTACTATGAGGTATACTGTTGATGGAGGAGTTCATGATTATATCCTGAAGACGGTTTACTACTAAACGAAGCTCCAATAGTTAGATATAGTTTCCCCGAGACCTGCATAATGCATCTGACACTTAATACTCTGCCACCTGAGTTTAGTATCCTGAATACTACATATAATTCTCAGGATGAGGCTTGGAAACTGAATGATCTGATCACTCGATGTGTTGCTGGGGAAGAGAAGCTGAAGAACAAAAAGACTCACACTGTACTGTACGTCTCAAAGGCTTCATTCAAGAAGAAGAAGAAAAAGAAGTCCAAGGCTCCAATTAAGCTTCAGGACGGTCAGTCTAGTGGAGCAAAGGATTCTACTGGTGTCATTAAGAAGTTCTGACATGTTTCTTCCGTAGAAAGAAAGGACACGTGGAAATTGAGTGTCTGAAATTCAAAGCTTGTATGGAAAAACATGGGCTCACACATAAAAGTAATCCTCTTGCCCTCGTCCTATGTGAATCTAACTTAATAGAAGCCTCATCCAGTTCCTGGTGGCTTGATGTGGAGCAACTAATCATGTTGCTTACACATTACAGAGGTTCACCAACACGAGGAGGCCAAGCAAGGAGGAGTGTAGGCTCATTATGGGAAACAACGCTGAAGTTGAAGTCGAGTTCGTAGG
The DNA here is from genome assembly GCA_039583875.1 of Platanthera guangdongensis. Lineage (NCBI taxonomy): Eukaryota > Viridiplantae > Streptophyta > Magnoliopsida > Asparagales > Orchidaceae > Platanthera > Platanthera guangdongensis. The sequence continues at coordinate 183,827,496 of CM077148.1, forward strand.
CGAGATCCGTTTAATTTTAGATTCTAATTTTAAGTTTTTGTTAAAAGACACTTTTTATATTCCTGCATTTAAGAGAAACTAAATTTCTGTTTTTTGCTTTAGACAAACTTAATTATGGTTTCAATATTTCTAGTGGTTTAATTCCTTGTTTTATGAATCACATGTAGTTGGCCATTACACTTTGTCTAATGGTTTATATAGAGTGTGTCTCGCTCCTAATAAAATTTATGCGACTTCATTTAATATTGAAAATATTGTTTCTAAAATACCTCTAATTAAGGAAACGTCTTCCGTGTTGTGACATAAAAGGCTTGGCCACATCTTTAAGGATAGAGTAGAGAGATTGATTAAGGACGACATTCTTCCTGCTCTTGACTTTAGTGACCTAGAGACGTGTGTTGACTGTTGTAGAGGTAAAATGTCCAAGATAAAGAAGAAGGGTGCTACACGTAATCTAGACTTATTAGAGATTATTCATACAGACATTAGTGGACCCTATTCATCTACGCTCTGCAAAAACACTTCATTACTTTCATGGATGATTTTTCCCGCTATGACTATTTGTTTCTGATTAAGGAAAAATATGAGTTTCTTGATAAATTCAAAATATTCAAGACACGATCCTCCGGAGTCAAAATAACAATTAGGGAAAGTTATTAAGATTGTTAGGTCTGATAGAGGGGGCGAGTATTTTAGCAGTCACGATCCTCTAGGCAACACAAAAGTCCTTTTGCCAAATAGTTTGAGAATTGTGGCATTATCGCCCAATACTCTATGTCAGGAAGTCCTGAACAGAATGGTGTGGCCAAAAGGCGCAATCGCACTCTTAAGGATATGACGAGTAGTATGATGAGTAAGATAAATCTTCCTGATTTTTTTGGGGTGAGGCTCTTAAGACTGCAGCTTACATTCTTAATAGAGTTCCGTCTAAATTAGTGCCCAAAACGCCTTTTAAACTATGGAATGGGCGACGACCTAGCCTAAATTACTTACGGGTTTGGGGTTATCCTGTAGAAGTCCGGTTACATAATCTATTAGAAAGTAAGATTGCTGCTAGGTCTTCTCGTTGCTACTTCATTGCTACCCAGGTCATTCTAAGAGATTTATGTTTTATTGCCCTTCAGGAGGTCCCAGAATTATTGAGTCACAAACATCCAAGTTTTTGGAATATGATGTTGCTGAGCAACCTAGTTGCTCTCATATCACTGAAGAAGTCGATGAAATTAGGCCTATTAATTATACTCTACCTATTATTGATAGATTAGAGGTACCTGAACCTATAGTAGAACCTATAGAGAGAGTGGAGCCAACTTTTTAGCTGTCTCACATATAATTACCTCAGCAGACCGATGTTGTTCAGACACACACTAAAAGATCCAATAGGGAGAGGAGGTCTGCAATTTCCTCTGACTATGAAGTTTATTTAGATGAGAGCGATTTTGACATTGGTCACGTGGTTGACCCAGTGACATTTACTGAAGCTGTTTTTGGACCTCAAGCTGATTTATGGTGGGATGCGATGAGAGATGAGATGAAGTCTATGAGGCATAATAAAGTTTGGGAACTAGTTGAGTTACCCAAAGGCTGCAAGCCCATTTGTTCTAAATGAGTGTTTAAGACTAAGAAAGACTCTAAAGGAATGGTTGAGCGGTTTAAAGTCAGATTGGTTGCAAAGGTATTTACTCAAAGAGAAGAGATCGATTACCACGAAACTTTATCTCCCGTTTCATCTAAAGACTCATTTAGAGTTATTATGACTCTTATAACTCATTATGATTTGGTGCTATACCAGATGGACGTTAAAACCGCATTCCTGAATGACGATCTTGAAGAAGAAGTCTATATGGTGCAGCATGAGGGATTCAAGCCCGGTCATACTGACCAACTTGTGTGCAAGCTCAATAAATCCTCGTATGGTTTAAAGCAAGGCTCGAGACAATGATATCTAAAATTTGATGAGGTGATTACTTCATTTGGTTTTGTTGAAAACAAAGTGGACCGCTGCATATATCTCAAGATCAATGAGAGCTAATTCATCTTCTTAATTCTCTATGTAGAAGACATTTTGCTTGCGAGCGGTGATTTGGGACTTCTGCATGAATCTAAGCAGTTGTTATCCAAACATTTTGATATGAAAGATGTTGGAGAAGCTTCTTTTGTTCTAGGGAAAAAGATCATTAGTGATCGATCTCGTCATACATTAGGACTCTCTCAGAAGGCTTACATTGAGCGTGTACTTGAGCGATTTAACATACTTGAATGCAAAGCTGATGATGTGTCAGTACTTAAGGGTGACAAGCTAAGTCTGTTACAATGTCCTAGAAATGATATTAACATAGTCCATGAAGAATATACCTTATGCCAGTGCATTATGTAGCTTAATGTTTACTCAGGTTTGCACCGGACTTGACATTACCTTTGTAGTGGGTCTTCTAGGCAGATATCAGTCGAACGCAGGACCTGCCCATTGGATAGCTGCCAATATGGTTTTGAGGTATTTAAAGAGAACAAAAGAGTTTAACTTGGTCTACTCTAGAGAACATAACCTAGAATTAATGGGCTATACAGACTCAGATTTTGCGGGTTGTGAGGATGATCAAAAGTCGACATCAGGGTACATTTTCAAGTTGGCTGGAGGGGCTGTTTCATGGAAGAGTGTCAAATAGAGACTCATTACTTCTTCCATTATGCATGCAAAGATCGTTGCTCTTTTTGGCGCCGCCACTCATGCAGTTTGGCTAATGAATTTCATTGATGAATTGAAGGTCGCTGATATAGTTATTGGACCCATTCGTTTGTACTGTGATAATAATTCACCTGTCATGTTCTCTATGAACAACAAAAGCATCACAAGGTCTAAGCACATGGAGATTAAATTCTTGACCGTGAAAGAATTGGTTAAGAAGGGTGACATCATTGTGGAGCATATTGAGACAGATGATATGATAGCTGATCCACTTACTAAGGGACTTCGACCCACTATATTTAAGAAGCATGTCTGCAGTATGGGTCTTGTGGAATCTATTGATGTATTTGATTAGTAAGAGGTTATATTCATAGCTCTATTTAATATAATTTTTATCTGTCATTTTATTTTGCACTTCAAATTACATATATATGCATTAATTTTTGCAAGTTAATATGGTTTGAATTCAAACATAAATTATACATTCATATGTGATATCATTCAATTGCGATACTCACACATTCAATGACACGTCACAATTCATAAACAAGTCTTGAAACATTTGTCAGTTTCAAACATAAGGCTCAGGGCATCCATTTAATTCATAAAGCCTTGATCGTATGTCTCATGACACCTTAATAAAATCTTAAGATATTCATTTAATGGACATACACACTCTTTTTTAGTGTTGAGAATTTCTCAAAGCAGGTTTAAGTGTATTCAGTAGAGAAATTCATTGTCCACTGAGTTAAATAACAATTTGTGATCACATTTCAAAATGTTATTTTGACTCCTTATGACCACACTGTGTCCATGTCGATTGAATCTGTAAGCTCTCGTGACCATGGAAGGTCCCGTGTCACATAATGATGTGGTTGCCGTCATGATTCATGGTGAAGGTTTCAGTTGGACCGGATTGACACGTGGAGAGAACTCATGCTGCAAGCTTCACTATGGTACCCTTAATAAAGTAGAGTGATTAGATCTATGATCGACCTAAATTACGATTGAAATAGTCCAAGTGGGAGAATGTAAATTTTTTTGATGATATGTGGACTAGTTCAATCGAGTCGTTTAGATCAAGTGTGTGCATCAGTACGAGTTTATTTTGATCTTCCGTGAGTGTGCGTTAAATTTATTATGCGCGGGTTGTCGAAACCCTTTATAGGCGGGCTAGACGATTTCAGTCTTAAGTTGTGCGAGTTTGGTCTCGCTTCTGGCGCGCTATGGAATGACCAAATCCATTTCATTTATCCACTTAAATTTTGTGAATGAAATGGATATTAAGAAATATTGAAGGGTATATTGGTAATTCACCCCCCAAGAGTCCTCATGATCTTTCCTATAACTATCAATGAGGAGCTGGTCAAAAATTATTAATTTTTTTCCAAAAGGCATGAATATGAGTGATAGTGCTTGCGGTAACTGGCGTTCATCTTCTCTCCCGAATTGTAACTTCTCATTCCAGGCGAAGCCGATTGTATCTCTCTTCGTATTCTCTTTAATGACGATCTGATTTGGAGAGGGACAGATCAAGTCTCTCTCTTTTCCATTCTGCAATTCCTTCAGTCATTTGACATAAAGGCTGAGAAGAAAATTTGCTTGAAGTTTTGTTATTGGAAAATGGACGAAATGGTGAAAGTTTTGGAAAAGTGCTTTTTCGTAGGCTTGATATATCCATAGTTTTTGGAAGTTTGTTGTATTCCTTTTCTCCTGCTGTAATCTATACAAGCCAAGAAACAGTTATCTATTGATTATAAAATGGATCAAATCATTTTGTCCTTTGTTTGGGGTGTATGCCCGATCATTCTCTAAGGGTGGCTAATTATATCAAGAAAAATACAAGCGCACTTTTAAGAATGTCGGCCATTATGCGACATGAAGCCGAATCTAAGAACGGTACGTATCATAATTTTATTTTCCGCACTTTATAGCGTGCCGTGTTTCCTTTCATTAACTTCATTTTATAGTGATCGAATAAATTCTATGAGTGATTACTTTTATTACATCGCGTCATTGGAGCTAATTAATGATGTTCATATCGATTCTGCTCACATAGGTCATATTTCATCAACTACCATTATCATATATGTATTCCGCATTTTAAATCATATATGTATTCCACATGTTTGTAAACTTATGCATTTCATTTAAAATCTAAAAGTTTCGACCCACCGGATACACCCGCCACCGCCGAACCAAATATAACCTTAATATAATATAAATAATTATTATTGAGATTTGTTGGTTCGGAATTCAAATCCAAATTTTGAAAAAAAGGTTCAAATGATAGCTGCCACAATTCAGGAAATAGAAAAAAAGAATTTTTTTCTCTTTTCCTGTTTTGATCTCGGGCAAGATTATATCCTTTTTATTGAGTTGGATATGAAATCTTTTGGCCTATCATCATCACCGTGAGAACTTGGAGCAGCCCGCCTGTGAAAAGAAGAGCCGCCCTGTAACATTTGGAGGAGGAGCAGCCCGCCTGTAGCTTTGTTAGAGGAAGTGCCGCCTGTGAGAGAAGTCCACCCCTCTCTCTCCTCTCTCTCTCTCTCGCTCGTGCACTCGGAGAGGGCGTTGGCCTTGGGTGTTGTTGCCAGTCTTGGAGGAGGTAGCCATCAGCGTTGAGAGAGGGAGTTGCCGTCGGGCTTGTTAGAGGTTGTCGCCGGCGTTGTAGTGGACGTTCTTTGGAGTGGAGAGGCGTGGTGTCTACGACGTGCACGTGTGCAGTTAGCCTCGACGGAGGTTTCTATCCGGTGGTGGCGTTCTCCGATGGCGGCGTTGTTCTCCGTTGGTGGTGCGGCTGAACGTCAGATTTCGACGTTGAAGGTTCGGTGAATCTTGTGCGTCTGCAAGGCGGATTGCAGTCAAGATCTCAGATTCTCGCTGCGGATCGTGCGTGTTCGGTGTACCCTCGGCGTATTCACCGGACGATCATTTTTCTTCTATTTCTATTGTATTTGAATTTATATTTTCATTTATAAATTCTGTGGCTATTTTGTGCTCTGGTTTACCTGCATTATTTTATAGTTTGTGACTGCATTTTGTACCAGATTTTACAACAAGTGGTATCAGAGTCAGGTTGCGTGTAGGTGACTGATTGGATGTTCCGGTTTTGGGTTTGGGTCAACGGTAGGTGACGACATCGGTCCGCTCCCCATCTTCCCAGATCTGATCCGTGAATTAATCAGATCATCTAGAGGTACTGCAGGCAGTTATGACAACGAAGAACACCGTGTTGGCCAGGTATTCAGTGGAGAAATTTGACGGTAGCGGGAACTTTCGCCTATGATAAATTCGGGTCAAGGATATGCTGGTTGAGCAGGGGTTGATCCAAGTTCTGCGGGGTCGTGATACTTTGCCCGCTCCGGTGAAGGATTCTGAGTGGACGGAGATGGATGAGCGCGCCACTAGCGCTATCAGGATGTGCATCGATGACAAGGTGCTGTTCAACGTCGGTATTGAAGAGTCCGCCGACACGCTATGGGAGAAGCTGGAGGGACTTTACATGAGCAAATCGTTGACCACGAGGCTGTTACTGAAGCAGAGATTGTACAACCTGAAGATGCAGGAAGATGGTAACCTGCAGGAACACTTCAACGTGTTCAATGGACTTCTGAGCCAACTGCATGTGGTTGGTGTGAAGGTGGAGGAAGAAGACAAGGCCTTGTTGCTTCATACTTCGCTCCCGGCGTCGTATAAGCACATGCAGACCACCCTGCTGTATGGGAAGGATACAGTATACGTGGAGCAGATCACGTCTGCGTTACTGTTCAGTCAGATGCTGTCAGACCCTGCTCCTGAGGGTGAGCATGCTCTGACAGTAGGAGGACGACGAGGGAGGCAGTTCGAGAAGGGATCTGGAAGTCCACGGGCCAGATCCGCATCGAGGAAGACAATGACGTGCTACCATTGCAGGCAGAGTGGTCATATCAGGAGGAATTGTCCGCACCGTACGCAGATTTCTGGGGACGTCCAGGGTGCGGGCAAGGCGATGGTAGCTACGACAGATGATAGTGAAGTATCTCTCCTCATCACTGAGAGTCCATGCGACTCTGATAGCTGGGTATTGGATTCTGGTGCTTCGCAGCACATTTGCTCAGATGCAGGGATGTTCAGTTCACTAGAGGTGACGACTGGGTCGGTCTTTCTGGGTGACGGCTCAGCATGTGAGGTCACGGGGATAGGGACGGTGGACATCAGGACGCATGCCGGAACAGTGCGCAGGCTTGAGCGGGTACACCTGGTACCTAAGCTGCGCAGGGATTTGATATCGCTGGGCAGACTTGACTCAAGAGGATGCAGTTTTACGGCGAGAGATGGAGTTTTGACGGTGACGCGAGGACGCACCGTGCTCATGCGAGCTATGCAGTGCGGTAGTCTGTACCGACTGATGGGGACCATATTGCGAGGTGGTGTGCCCATGATTTCTGCGGCTGACATAGTTGATGGTCGAGGTGGTGCAGGGGATCACCCTTTTTTAGTCTGACCAGGCGAGTCAAATTCAGCGATCCAGTTGCGTCGACATTCAGAGGTTGAGACCGAACAAGGATGAGTCGACCGGAGCAGGCCGGCTGACGCCTTAGGTCCTTGAGGTGGTGCTTTACGCAGTTGGTGCTTCGTGCAGGTGGTGGCACCAGATTCCGAACCAAAGGTGGTGATTATTGGGATTTGTTGGTTCAGAATTCAAATCCAAATTTTGAAAAAAAGGTTCAAATGGTAGCTGCCACAATTCAGGAAATAAAAAAAAAGGAATTTTTTTTCTTTTCCTGTTTTGATCTCGGGCAAGATTATATCCTTTTTATTGAGTTGGATATGAAATCTTTTGGCCTATCATCATTACCGTGAGAACTTGGAGCAGCCCGCCTGTGAAAAGAAGAGCCGCCCTGTAGCATTTGGAGGAGGAGCAGCCCGTCTGTAGCTTTGTTGGAGGAAGTGCCGCCTGCGAGAGAAGTCCACCCCTCTCTCTCCTCTCCTTTCTCTCTTTCTCGTCGTGCACTCGGAGAGGCCATTGACCTTGTGTGTTGTTGCCGGTCTTGGAGGAGGTAGCCACCGACGTTGAGAGAGGGAGTTGCTGCCGGGCTTGTTAGAGGTTATCGCCGGCGTTGCAGTGAACGTTCTTTGAAGTGGAGAGACGTGGTGTCGACGGCGTGCGCGTGTGCAGTTAGCCTCGACGGAGGTTTCTCTCCGGTGGTGGCGTTCTCCAGTGGCGGCGTTGTTCTCCGGTGGTGGTGCGGCTGAACGTCGGACTTCGACGTTGAAGGTTCAGTGAACCTTGTGCGTCCGCAAGACGGATTGCAGTTCAGATCTCAGATTCTAACCGCGGATCGTGCGTGTTCGGTGCACCCTCGGCGTATTTCACGGACGATCATTTTTCTCCTATTTCTATTGCATTTGAATTTATATTTTCATTTATAAATTCTGTGCCTATTTTGTGCTCTTATTTAGCTGTATTATTTTATAATTTATGACTGCATTTTGTACCTGATTTTACAACAATTATTATATTATTATTGTTATTGTAAACGTGTTATTGAACTAAAGGAATAATAATAATGAAAGTCCACATCTTCCCTTTTTATAGTGAGGTAGGTAAATGCGAGGGAGCCCACATGCACGCTGCACCCAGCAAAGGCCTCCCCTCTCCATCCCCCACACTTACCTTTTTTGCTTACACTTTCTCCAGCTTCATCTTCCCCTATTAAGAGATTCCCGGAGAAATCTCAAACAGAAGCCAGCGATTCTTGCTTAGCTCCTCCGATTCTTCCCCTTCTTCTCACTCTCCCTTACTCTACTCGTCACATCCATTTCCGCCGTTTTTTTCCCATTATTCGGACGACTTAAAGCCCTGATCCAGCTTAAACCCTCAAATCAAGCGGAAGAGGAGGCGCGTCGGGACAAAACCGGCTCTCGCTTTGCCCTATGATGGAGCAGCCAGGTACAGCTCACTGATGCTTCAGTGCGTTGACTCGTTTTCTTCATGAAACATGTGATTATCGTCAATTGCAATTGTTAGAGTTCTTTTGCATATTCCCTTTCTCCCTGTTGCCATACTCGTTGCTACTGGCCGTGTAAATGCCCATTATTATTAATTCGTTTTCTTAACTGCATACTTGTTTCTCCCTACAGAAAATTATTGCTCTGCCACGTTTAATGGCATAAATTGTTCTTGGAATCCGAGCCAAAGACACCCCTCATCCTTACGTAATGAAATTGGAATGATACTTAGACGATTAACATGACCTCTACACCAGTATGACCGTTAATCAAAAACCCATAATATCGTCTATCTGACGAGGGAGGTTCGTGTACAACCCAGGTTTGCTAAGTGGGACCCTCAGAGAGTCCCAGGTGCTAGAGGGCTCCATGGATCAGGGTGGCCGAGCAGGCGAGTGAGGCAGGCGAGTGTGGCCGTCGGGCCTGCATTCGCCCCGAGGCCTGGGGCTCGCACGCACCATACGCGAGTGTGATAGTCAGTAGTAAGCATTCGCTCAGGGTGGCAATGAGGCAGTGAGCGAGTGCTAGTCTCACTGGGCACTCGCCCTCAGCCAGGCATAGGCGGGTGCTCTTCTTCTCGCCTAGACATTCGTCTCCCCTTTGCAGAGTTATGTTTTGGTTTGCTATTAGGCATTTTGAACGGCAGAGTTACGCTGTTGGCAAACCAATTTGGGCTGCGCATATCATTTCTGAACAACAGAGTTACACTGTTTGCAGACCATACTTGGAATTCTATAAATAGACCCAGTGGACACCTTCTGAGGGGATCAAGTTCTTTTGGCTTCTTCCTTCTTGAGTTATTTTGGGTTGACTGCGAAATCCCTCCAAGGTGCCCAACTCAGCTTTTGGTTTGGGAGGAGAAACACTCTTAAGATCTTGCGGGTGTATGGTGGGATCTTCACGCTGCAGCATAGAGTCAGTTTTCAAGTTCCGAGTGTCTGGTCAGGACTGCAAGTTCAGGAGAAGTAAGTGCAAGCTACCGTATTGGATCCGAACTCTCGTTGAGACCAAGTTTTGGTTTCAACATTTTTGGTGCGGTGAACGTGAAGAGTAGTCTGCACAAGAAAATCTTGAGCTAAGCTTCATTATTGGAGGCGAGGGAGAAGGAGCTGGCTCGGGCAACTCGCCACCTCAGGCGAGTGGTGTCACGGTCGGGATGCTGGAAGAGTTCAAGAGGGAGGTCCTACAAACCATTCACCTAGCATTTGCCGCGAGGAGCGAGTGGGCTACGCCTTCTGTCCCGGTTGTCGCGGCCCCGTCTCTGGGCGAGAACGCTCCTGATCAGGGACTCAGGAAAGAGGTCCCGATCGAAAGCGGCGAGAGGGATCTCGCCGGGTGGGAACTGTTCCCATGCCAGGCGAGTGCTGGCAGGGTCAGCGAGCCCAGAGCGCGAGATGGTTCAGCTCGCCTGGCAGGAGGGGGAAGCCCTTTCAGTGAGTTGGTCGTCTTGGCCCCGGTTCCAGAGGGGTTCAGAGAGCTGGAGATGTCCCACTACACGAGCGAAGATGACCTAGTACAACATGTCCAGTGGTTCGAAGATGCTGTCTCCATCAAACAGATGTTGAACGCCTTCAAATGCTGACTTTTAGACATCACCTTGAAGGAGAAGACCAGAGACTGGTTTCACCAACTTCCTGCAAGCTCCATCTACTGCTTTGATAACTTGCGACGTGAGTTCCTCTTGAGGTTCTCGACGTCAAAAAAGAGGAAGAAGGGAGCAGAATGCCTGTTCGCAATCAAACAAAAATCGGTGGAGATGTTGTGGAGTTACGTCGATCGATTCCAAGAAGAGATCCTTTTGGTCCAGGAGGTTCCAAGGTATACCATAATGCTCGCCTTCACCTTGGGCTTAAGGCAGGGGTTCTTTAGCGTGGAGCTGAAAAGGTGCTACCCCTTTCCTTCGAAGAGTTGATGAAGGTGCTACCCCTTTCCTTCGAAGAGTTGATTAAGGAGATAGATGATGAGATGACAAACCCAATATTCGCCAAGAAGCTGACCAAGTTGGCGGAGGATAATGTGAAAGAGCAGGGAGCAGGAAGGCAACATGAAGCGGGAGCAGGGAAGAGCCCCGAGGTCAGGGGAACCAGGGGCAACAACAAGGTTGGGGGTATCGGGAGATGAACAACCGGTTGACTTGGAGACCGCAGGAGTGGCCTGCCCAGGGGAAGGTGAGAGGATTTCAGGGGAGAGAATTATCGCGGAGGTCAGGGGCGGTTCAACCCATCCGAATGGAGGTAGGATCAGGGGCCGCCCTCCCGCCGCAACGACAAGCGATGACGATTGCCCGAGGGAGGGGGATGAGAAGAATGAATGGAAGGGGAAGGAGAGAAGGGGGCAGGGTGACGTTGCCTTTTTGTGACTTCCATCAGGAGGAAGGTCACACGACGGCCACCTGCCTAGAGTTCCTGGAGATGAGGGAAGCCAGAGGTCAAGTTCAGCAGCAGCCGCCAGTGCGGATAAAGGAAGTTCTGCCGGGAGGAGAGCAAGATAGGTACGAGGATCAGGTTGACGTAGGAGCCCGCGGGGGGATCAGGGTGATTCATGGGGGAGTGGGAATCGAAGCCACCCACAAGGGAAGATTCCAGACCATGTTCAGGAGGAGCGTCGTCTCGACCTCCCAAACCCCACCCCCGAAGGAGAAGATTACCTTCTCATCGAAGGACATGCCCGACTACGAGGATCCATTCTGTGACGCCCTAGTGATCCAGACAGCGATTTAAAACTACATGGTCTCCCGGATTCTGGTTGACAATGGAAGCTCGGTGAACGTGATCTTCAAAGTGGCCTTCAAGGCGATGAAGGTGGAGGCTAGGAGGGCGTTGGCCTCAGATGAGCCGTTGTTTGGATTTTCGGGGGAGAGGAAGGAAGTCAAAGGTGTAGTTGGACTTCATGTGACGCTGGGGGGGGGGGAATCGAGGAATTGCCGGTTCGTTATCGTTGACGTCTACAACGCCATTTTCGGGCGTCCCCTCATCAACGCTTTTTGCTGCGTCCCATCATCGTTCTATCAACGCTTTTTGCTGCGTCCGGATCAAAGGAGACCCTAAGGTGGCAAGACAATGTTACGTGACTGCTGTCAACAACATATCTTGGATGATGGAGGCTGAAGAGATGAGAAGAGAGTTGGCAGCGCAAGAGGAGTCAAGAGGTGAGGCATAAGTGGTCGAGGAGGAAGTGGCTAAGAAGTCGGCGGCGCCAGAGGTAGTGGTGGAGAAGGTGGAGGGAGAAGATGAAGGAGAGGTTTGTGACTAGGCGGGTAGGGGAGTGGAGTTGCAAGAGAGTCTTGCCGAGGCGATGAAGGTTGAAGAAGCAGAGATGGAGGAGGTACTTGCGCAAGGGGAGGGATTGGGAAGTGCGTGGGAGCAGTCCAGGCTGGAGTCAGCGGAGGAGGTGGTGGAGATAAAGGTCTTCACCAGTGTGGGAAGACAAAGATGGTGCGGGTCAGTGGCGGGCTGAGTCCCGGGGATCATGAGAAGATACGAGAGTGCATCCAGAGGAGCATCAACGTCTTCACGTGGAGTGCGACGGACATGCCAGGCATTGACGTAGATATGACATGTCACCGCTTGAACCTTGACCGAAATACACGCCCTATCCTCCAGAAGAGGAGGACCGTTGCCGTAAAGCTGGAGGAGCCCATCCGAGAGGAGGTGAAGAAGCTCCTCAAGACAGGTTTTGTATCGGAGATCCAGTATACAGGCTGAGTCTCCAATGTGGTGATGGTCAAGAAAGGTGATGAGCGATGAAAAATGTGTGTAGACTTCTCTCTTTTGAATAAATCATGCACCAAAGATTGTTATCCTCTGCCTCGAATCAACGCGCTGATTGACTCAGCCTTCGGTTTTTCTGTGATGAGTTTTTTAGATGCTTTTTCAGGTTATCATCAAATCAGAATGCACCCACCCGACGTCAAGGTCGTCTCCTTCATCACGAGAGAAGGGTGCTTCAACTATAAGTTGATGCCATTCAGGTTGAAAAATGCAGGAGCAATATACCAGCTGCTGATGGACCGAGTCTTCAAAGAGCAGAGGGGAAGGAACCTGAAGGTATACATGGATGATCTCCGGGTAAAGAGCAAAGATGTGGGCTCCCACTTGCTTAACTTGGAGGAAACGTTCGCCACCTTGCGGAAGTTTAAGATGCGATTGAACCCCTTGAAGTGTGTCTTTGGGGCGAGCAGGGGGAATTTCCTGGGCCATCTCCTCACCCCAGCAGGGGTGGGGCCCAACTTTGACAAGGTAAAGGCCATAATGGAGTTGGAATCACCGTGAAGCACCAAGGAAGTTCAACACTTGACAGGGAAGCTTGCCGGGTTGAGTAAGTTTCTCTCCCGGACATGGGAGAAGTGCCCACCCTTCTTCAAAGTGCTGCGGGGGAATCAAACGTTTGAATGATCAAAAGAATGTGAGGAGGCATTCCAAGTCTTGAAGAGTCAGCTTGCGCAGGCCCCACTACTCCAAGGACCTAAGGAGGGGGAGAACCTGACTTTGTATCTTGGAGTGAGAGCTGAGGTCGTAAGTTTCGTCTTGGTCCGAGAAGAGGGTAAGAAGCAGCTGCCAATCTATTATGTCAGCAGAGTCTTAAAGAAGGCAGAACTCCGTTACCCGATACTGGAGAAGTTGACTTTCTTTTTGGTTATCTCAGCTAGAAAGCTCAGACCGTAATTTCAAGCGCACTCTATCAAGGTGGTGACTGGCCACCCTCTTAGCAGGATCTTTGAAATGGGTGGAGCACTCAGGAAGGTTGGCTAAGTGGCCCATCGAGCTAAGCAAGTTCGACATCTCCTTTGTACCCCGACTCTCGATCAAGGCGCAGGCGGTAGCCGATTTCTTGGCCGACTATGCCGTCGAAGTGGAAGGTGAAATACCCTCGCACCACGTTGGCAGGTTGCCTGAAAGGTGCTGGTCGACCGGGCCTCTGGGAGCCATTCTTTGGGAGATGAAGTATTGTTGGTAAGCCCTCAAGGGACTCAAATAGAGCAGGCCGTGGCCCTGCATTTCCAGTCACTAACAACCAGAAGGAGTATGAGGCCGTGAAAGTCGGACTACGTCTGGCCAAGGAGCTGGGTGTACAGGATGTGAAGGTGTTCACAGATTCAATGGTGGTGACGTTACAAATCAAGGGAGAATACGAGCCGAGGGAGTCCACCTTCACGAGGTACTTGACCAAGGTGAAGGGGCTCATCAGAGGTTTTCAAGCATTCTCCATTCAATACATTCCCCGGGTGAAAAATGTCGCAGCTTATCGGTTGGCCAAGTACGGACCCCGGGCCGACGGTACTTTAACGGAACTGTTTCGCCCGTCTATCGAAGAGGGTGAATTGATGGAGGTGGATTGGCGCCCCTCATGGGTTGATCCCTTCGTAACTTTCTTAGCCACAGACGAACTCTCGTAGGAGATCCAGGACAAAAAGCGCTTCAGGCACAAGTCAGCTTATTATCTGATGCATGAAGGAGGGTTGTACCGGAAGACCCTTTCGGGACTCCTAGCCTGGTGTGTGCGGGAGGAAGAAGTCCCGAGGATCTTGGAGGAAGTACACTCCGACGAGTGTGGTAGTCAATCGGGTGACAAAACTTTGGAGTTGAGGATGGCCTGACATGGGTACTTCTGGTCGTCCTTAGGGAAGGATGCGACAGAGTTCGCAAGGAAATGTCAAAAGTGTCAGTTGTTTGCTCCGCTCCAACTCTTGCTGGCCCAGAGACATAGGAGCATCACGACACCCTGACCCTTTGCCATTTGAGATATGGACTTGGTTAGACCTTTTTTCCCAGTCAAGTGGGCAAAGGAGGTTCCTCCTAGTCATGATCAACTACTCGAAGTGGTTGGAGGTGAAGGCGCTGTCCAAGGTGACCTCCCAGTTCATTCTCAACTTCGTGTGAGGAGAGATCATTTGCCGGCATGAGCTTTCTCAAGCCATAGTCACTGATAACGGACCGCAGTTCGCCAACGAGGAGTTTATCAGCTTCTACACTCAGTTGGGGATAAACCTCAGATTCGCCTCCGTCCACCACCCTCAGGGCAACGAGCAGGTGGAGGAGGCAAACAAGATCATTGTAATCCTGTTAAGAAGAAGGTGGAGAACCTGGAGGGGAATTGGGTAGAACAACTTCCCTCGGTACTATGGGCCCTGATGACTACCCCCAACACTGCTACATGAGAGACCCCCTTCAAACTTTCTCACGGCTGTGAAACCGTTCTACCGGTAGAGTTCGAGGTCATGTCTCCCCGGGTGGTGGCCGTCGAGGGAGGAGACGAGGAATGAAGGATAAAGAATGAAGGGGGGCTACGACTCTCACTGAACCTGATAGAGGAACTCCATGACAAAGCTGCCGTCAGGCAAGAGGAGATCAAGCGACGGATGACCCGGTACTTTGACAAACATGTCAGAATCAAGCAGTTCGCGGAAGGGGATCTGGTCTTAAAAAAGGTAGACGTTGCAGGGAGATCAACAGCAGTGGGAAAGCTCCATCCGAATTGGGAAGGTCCATACATTGTCGAGGAGACACTGAAGTCATGTGGATACCTCCAGAATGTGGAGGGGGTGTCCCTAAGTCACACATGAAGCGGTGATGATTTGAAACGTTTCTATCCCTGAACTTTGTAAATAAAAGACTCTTTCTTATTAATTCTCTTTTTATAAGATCTCTTGTGGGTAAACTATGTAGGTGACTGATGGTGTATTGAGATGTTGACTCCGAGAAGATCCCGCTGACTAGGCTCCCACTAGCTGACAGAGCTGGAAGTCACTCGGTGGTGTATTGAGATGTTGATCCCCAAAAGATCCCGCTAACCAGACTCTCACTAACTGGCCGGACTGGAAGTCGCTCGGTGGTGTATTGAGATGTTAACCCTGAGCAAATACCGCGGACAAGGCTCCCACTCGCTGGCAGTGCTGGAAGTCACTCGGTGATGTATTGAGATGTGATCCCGAGAAGATCCCGCTGACCAGGTTCCCACTAGGCATTAGCTGACAGGGTTGGAAGTCACTCGGTGGTGTATTGAGATGTTGACCCCAAGAAGATCCCGCTGACCACACTCCCACTAGCTAGAAGGGTTGGAAGTTACTGGGTGGTATATTGAGATGTTGACCCCGAGAAGATCCCGCTGACCAAACTCCCACTAGCTGGCAGGACTAGAAGTCACTTGGTGGTGTATTGAGATGTTGACCCTGAGCAGATCCCGCTGACTAGACTCTCACTAGCTGGCAGGGCTGGAACTCACTCGGTGATGTATTGAGATGTTGACTCCGAGAAGATCCCGCTGATCAGGCTCCCACTAGTTAGCAAACCTGAAAGTCACTCGGTGGTGTATCGAGATGTTGACCCCGAGAAGATCCCGCTGACCAAACTCCCACTAGCTGGCAGGGCTGGAAGTCACTTGGTGGTATATTGAGATGTTGACCCCGAGAAGATCCCGCTGATCAGGCTCCCACTAGCTGGTATGACTGGAAGTCACTCGGTGATGTATTGAGATATTGACCTCGAGAAGATCCCGCTGATCAGGCTCCCACTAACTGACAGAGTTGGAAGTCACTCGATGATATATTGAGATGTTGACCACGAGAAGATCCCGCTGATCAGGCTCCCATTAGCTGTCAGGGCTGGAAATCACTCGGTGGTGTATTGAGATGTTGACCCCGAGCAGATCCCGCTGACCGGGCTCCCACTAGCTGGCAGTGCTAGAAGTCACTCGGTGGTAGATTGAGATGTTGGCCCAGAGCAGATCCCGCTGTTCAGGCTCCCACTAGCTGGCAGGGCTGAGAGTCACTCGACGAGGATGGTGAAAAAATAACCCTAAGGAGATCTCGCCATCAAGGCTCTCGCTAGTCAACGAGGCTGGGAGTCGGTGGAATACTGAATATGAGGATGTTGAAAAAATAGGCCTAAGAGGATCTCGCTAGTCGAGCACTCGCCAGGGGACAAGATTGAGCAATGAAGGTAAAAGGAGTATAGTCGTGCATGATGTTGAAGCCAAAAATGGCCTCTGTGGAGTTCGGGGTCCCTAGAAAGGGGTGACCTCACACCTACTACACTCAAGAGAACGTCACGGACCAAAGGATCAAGAAGCTAAGAACAGACCCTCGGCTCTAGCGCGGAGGTCCCACCTCACACCTGGAGGGCTACCTGAGCACTTCCCCTCCCTAGCCAATGCTCGAGCTAGGGTGCCTTGGAGGAGCTCCCTCAACTCTACCAAGAAGAAGCTAAGGGAGGAGGAAGCAAAGAAAGTATCTCCTCCAAAGGCACCCAAGGGGGGTCTATTTATAGTTTTCCAAATCCCATGAGCCAAAATGACCGAAATACCCTTACGCCCAATATACCTTGGGCCAATAGAAAACAGCCACGCCGGGGGGCAGAACGGTAAAAACAGGGGGGGCAAGGGCGAGACTGCGGCCTCTGGCCGGTCTCGCCCCGCCAGGCCGCCAAGCCGGAAGAGGAGGGGGCGAGACCCCGACCCCGGCCGGTCTCGCCCCACCAGGCCGCCAAGCAAAAAGATGCGGGGGCGAGACCCCGGCCCCCGGCCGATCTCGCCCCGCCAGGCCGCCAAGCAAGAAGGGGCAGGGGCGAGACCCCGGCCCCCGGCCGGTCTCGCCCCACCAGGCCGCCAAGCAAAAAGAGGCGGGGGCGAGACCCCGACCCCCGGCCGGTCTCGCCCCGCCAGGCCGCCAAGCAAGAAGGGGCAGGGGCGAGACCCCGACCCCCGACCGGTCTCGCCCCACCAGGCCGCCAAACAAAAAGAGGCGGGGGCGAGACCCCGGCCCCCGGCCGGTCTCGCCCCACCAGGCCGCCAAGCAAGAAGGGGCAGGGGCGAGACCTCGGCCCCCGGCCGGTCTCGCCCCACCAGGCCGCCAAGCAGAAGGGGGGCAGGGCGAGACCCCGGCCCCCGGCCGGTCTCGCCCCGCCAGGCCGCCAAGCAAGAAGAGGGCAGGGCGAGACCCCGGCCCCCGGCCGGTCTCGCCCCGCCAGGCCGCCAAGCTAGAAGAGGGCAGGGCGAGACCCCGGCCCCCGGCCGGTCTCACCCCGCCAGGCCGCCAAGCACCTATCGGGACGGGGCGGGTGTCAGCCAACTTGTCGCACCCGCCCCCCAAAAGAGGGCCACCGGGGGGAGGTAGATTTTTCCTCCCCCTACTAGTATGTTTCCAAGCTAGAGCCAAAATTGGCCACCGAGAGTGCAAAATCTCCAAAAAACTTAAAAATACAAAGGGGCGAATACGAGGTTGTACACAATCCCCGCTCTTTTCGAGGTTGGCACAAGCTCGGAAAGAAACGTCCAACCCAACGTATTCGCTGAGTGCAATTTCCTTGCGCGCCTCTCCGGGGAGTCAACCTGTCATGCCAGCGGATGGGAGCCTGGGTGACGAGACCCCCTCCGGGTAAAAAATACTTCACCCTCCGGAGGGGTCAACCTGCCATGCCAGCTATGAGAGCCTGGGTGGCGAGACCCCCTCCGGGTAAAAACACTTCACCCCCCCGGAGTGGTCAACCTGCCATGCCAGCTATGGGAGCCTGGGTGGCGAGACCTCCTCCGGGTAAGGGACTTGGCTCCCACAAGAGATCAACCAGCCCTGTCAGCTAGTGATAGCCTGACAGCGGAATCATCATCGGAGCAAAGGTCTTGGCTTCCACGAGAGATCAACCAGCCCTGCCAGCTAGATGAGAGCCTGGCAACGGAATCCATCCCGAGGTGAGACCTACCCACCCTCCGAGAGATCAACCTGCCCTGCCAGCTAGATGAGAGCCTGACAGCGGAATCCATCTCGAGGTGAGACCTACCCACCCTCCGAGAGATCAACCTGCCCTGCCAGCTAGGTGAGATCCTGACAGCGGAATCCATCTCGAGGTGAGACCTACCCTACCCTCCGAGAGATCAACCTGCCCTGCCAGTTAGGTGAGAGCCTGACAGCGGAATCCATCTCGAGGTGAGACCTTCCCACCCTCCGAGAGATCAACCTGCCCTGCCAGCTAGATGAGAGCCTGACAGCGGAATCCATCTCGAGGTGAGACCTACCCCACCCTCCGAGAGATTAACCTGCCCTGCCAGCTAGGTGAGAGCCTGACAGCGGAATCCATCTCGAGGTGAGACCTTTCCCACCCTCCGAGAGATCAACCTGCCCTGCCAACTAGGTGAGAGCCTGACAACAGAATCCATCTCGAGGTGAGACCTTTCTCACCCTCCGAGAGATCAACCTGCCCTGCCAGCTAGGTGGGAGCCTGACAGCGGAATCCATCTCGAGGTGAGACCTTTCCCACCTTCCTAGAGATCAACCTGCCCAGCCATCTAGGTGGGAGCCTGTCAGTGGAATCCATCTTGAGGTGAGACCTACCCCACCCTCCGAGAGATCAACCTGTCCTGCTAGCTAGGTGAGAGCCTGACAGCGGAATCCATCTCGAGGTGAGACCTACCCACCCTCGGAGAGATCAACCTGCCCTTCCAGCTAGGTGCGAGCCTGACGGCGGAATCCATCTCGAGGTGAGACCTACCCCACCCTCTGAGAGATCAATCTGCCCTGCCAGCTAGGTGAGAGCGTGACAGCGGAATCCATCTCGAGGTGAGACCTTTCCCACCCTCCGAGAGATCAACTTGCCCTGTCAGCTAGGTGAGAGCCTGACAACGGAATCCATCTCGAGGTGAGACCTACCCACCCTCCGAGAGATCAACCTGCCCTGCCAGCTAGGTGAGAGCCTGACAACGGAATCCATCTCGAGGTGAGACCTTTCCCACCCTCCGAGAGATCAACCTGCCCTGCCAGCTAGGTGAGAGCCTGCCAGCGGAATCCATCTCGAGGTGAGACCTTTCCCACCCTCCGAGAGATCAACCTGCCCTGCCAGCTAGGTGGGAGCCTGACAACGGAATCCATCTCGAGGTGAGGCCTTTCCCACCCTCCGAGAGATCAACCTGCCCTGTCAGCTAGGTGGGAGCCTGACAGCGGAATCCATCTCGAGGTGAGACCTTTCCCACCCTCCGAGAGATCAACCTGCCCTGCCAGCTAGGTGGGAGCCTGACAGCGGAATCCATCTCGAGGTGAGACCTACCCCACCCTCTGAGAGATCAACCTGCCCTGCCAGGTAGGTGAGAGCCTGACAGCGGAATCCATCATGAGGTGATACCTACCCACCCTCCGAGAGATCAACCTGCCCTGCCAGCTAGGTGAGAGCCTGACAGCGGAATCCATCTCGAGGTGAGACCTCTAGGCATCCACGAGAGGTACCACCGACCCTGCCCAGCTAGTGAGAGCCTGGGCAGCGGGACCGTCTCAGAGCAAAAGGACTAGGCATCTCAATCAAACCTTACCAAATCCTACATCCTCAAACGGAGAAAAATATGAGTTATATGGTCCCCTGACTCAGCTGGTCAGGGGTAGCACTCGTTACAAGACAAGAAAAGGGAAAAAACTACCGCAAGGCGAGACACCCTCAGGGGGCCTGGGCATGATGGCCGTCTTCCGCCTCCTTCTCCCCGGACACCTCCATCTTGCTCAAGCTCTCCATGACCTTCTTCATCTCCTCTGCCTTAGCCAAGCAAGAGATGGTGTTGACGGCTGTGACGTAGCACCGCCTTGCCATCCTGGAGTCTCCCTTGACTCTGACCTGGATCCCTCCGGAACTGAACTTGAGGCATAGGTGGAAGGAAGACGACACGCAACGGAAGGCGCTGATGAAGGGCCTTCCGAAGATGGCGTTGTAGCTGCTTGGAGCGTCAATAATGACGAACCGGCAGTTCCTTGAAGCCCCTCCCAACTTTACTTGGAGTCCTACTCCACCCTCTACCTCCTTTCTCTCCCCTGAAAATCCGAACAGGGGTCCGTCCGAGGCCAACACCCTCCCTGACTCTACCTTCATCTCGTCAAACGCCTTCTTGAAAACGACGTTGACGGAGCTACCGTTGTCAACCAAGATCCGGGAGACGGAGTAGCCCTCGATGGCCGTCTGGATGACCAGCGCATCGCAAAACGGATCCTCATGATCCGACAGGTCCTTCACCGAGAAGGTGATCTTCTCCTCCTGGGGCGGGATCTGGGATGTGGAGGCGACGCTCCGTCGGTACATCACATGGAGGCTTGCCTTCCGAGTGGCCTCGATACCCACTCCACCATGGATCACCGCTATACCACCTCGGGGTCCGACATCGACCCGATCCTCACACACATCATCCCCTCCTTCTCTGGGCAGAACGTCTTCAACCCGCACTGGTGGCTGTGGCTGGGCAGGGCCTCTCGCCCCCCTCACTTCCAGGAACTCGGGGCAGGTAGCCGTGGCGTCCCCCTCCACCTGGTGGAAGTCACAGTAGGGTAACTCTACCCTGACCCTTCTCCTTCCCTGGCGGTTCCTCCTCTCCCTTCGACCGATCTCCATCGCTTGCTGTGGTGGGGGGAGGAGCTGCCTAGGGGCTTGCCTTTGGAAGTTGAACCTCCCTTGGCCCCCATGAAAGTTCCCCCCATCTTGGACGTAACCTCTTCCCGGACCCTGAACGGGTCCTCTCTGCTGTCTCCAACCTGGCTCTGGACCCTCCTGAGCTCTCCGCTCCTCTCTCCTTCTTCCTTCCTGATGTCTTGAGCCACCTTGCTCCTTTGACTCCGTCTCTGTTAGCTCTGCCAACTTCTTGACAAATGCCGGGTTGGCTGCCTCCATGACAATCTCCTCTGCCGCCCTTTCCATCAGCTGCTCGAAGGAAAGGGGGGCCTTCCGGGTCAAGCTCATCTTGAAGAAGCCCTCCTTCAGCCCAACAGTGAAGGCCATCTGGAGAGCATACCCTGGCATCTCCTGGATCTCCAGGATCTCCTCTTGGAACCTGTTTACGTAACCGGCCAGCGACTCCTCGACCCCTGCCTTATCAGGAAGATGGACTCAGGACTCCTCTTCCGCTTCTTGGACGTGGAGAAGCGAAGCTGAAAGCTCCGGCTCAAGTCCTCGAACCCATAGATCGACCTCGGAGGGAGTTGATGGAACCAGTCCCTCGCCTTCTCCTTCAACGTGATCGCAAAGAGGCGACACTTGAAGGCGTCCGTCATCGGCCTGATGGAGACGGCATCCTTGAACCACTGCAGATGCTGGACGGGGTCATCATTCCCGGTATAGTAAGCCATGTCTGGCTCTCTGAACCCCTCGGGAACGGGAGCTGAGATGATCAGCTCGCTGAAGGGTGACCCCCTAAGGGGTGGTCTCGCCACTTCTACTCGCGCAACCTGCTCGCCTGGGAGGTTGACACTCGCTGGGCTGGAGAACAACTCCCGGCCGGTGAGGTCTCGCTCGACCCCATCTCCCATCCTCTCCTTCCCTGGCCTTCTTCCTGGTGCACTTCCTTCTCCCCCTGCTGGGGTCATCTCGCCTAGACCCCTGGGAGTCAACTCGTCGAGAGGGGGAGGAGCTAACTCCTGGGGGGTCGGGGTGGAGCTTCCACCCTGAGGAGCAATGCTTCGCAGCATCTCCATGATGTCTTGAATGGAGGCCATGAACTCTTGCCTCCCCACAAAAGGTCCTGGGTTGGGGAGCTCGCCGAGATCATCACTACCTCCCTGACCTCCAGTCATGACACTCTTCCGAGTTCTTCTGTGCTGGCCACTCTCCACGCTCACCACACCAAAGTGTTGAAGCCAAAAATGGCCTCTGTGGAGTTCGGGGTCCCTAGAAAGGGGTGACCTCACACCTACTACACTCAAGAGAACGTCACAGACCAAAGGATCAAGAAGCTAGGAATAGACCCTCGGCTCTAGTGCGGAGGTCCCACCTCACACCCGGAAGGCTACCTGAGCACTTCCCCTCCCTAGCCAATGCTCGAGCTAGGGTGCCTTGGAGGAGATCCCTCTACTCTACCAAGAAGAAGCTAAGGGAGGAGGAAGCAATGAAAGTCTCTCCTCCAAAGGCACCCAATGGGGGTCTATTTATAGTTTTCCAAATCACATGGGCCAAAATGACCGAAATACCATTACGTCCAATATACCTTGGGCCAATAGAAAACAGCCACGCCGGGGGGGGGGGGGGGCAGAACGGGGGGGGGCAAGGGCGAGACTGCGGCCTCTGGCCGGTCTCGCCCCGCCAGGCCGCCAAGCAGGAAGAGGCGGGGGCGAGACCCCGGCCCCCGGCCGGTCTCGCCCCACCAGGCCGCCAAGCAAAAAGAGGCGGGGGCGAGACCCCGGCCCCCGGCCGGTCTCGCCCCGCCAGGCCGCCAAGCAAGAAGGGGCAGGGGCGAGACCCCGGCCCCCGGCCGGTCTCGCCCCACCAGGCCGCCAAGCAAAAAGAGGCGGGGGCGAGACCCCGACCCCGGCCGGTCTCGCCCCGCCAGGGCGCCAAGCAAGAAGGGGCAGGGGCGAGACCCCGGCCCCCGGCCGGTCTCGCCCCACCAGGCCGCCAAGCAAAAAGAGGCGGGGGCGAGACCCCGGCCCCCGGCCGGTCTCGCCCCGCCAGGCCGCCAAGCAAGAAGGGGCAGGGGCGAGACCCCGGCCCCCGGCCGGTCTCGCCCCACCAGGCCGCCACGCAGAAGGGGGGCAGGGCGAGACCCCGGCCCCCGGCCGGTCTCGCCCCGCCAGGCCGCCAAGCAAGAAGAGGGCAAGGCGAGACCCCGGCCCCCGGCCGGTCTCGCCCCGCCAGGCCGCCAAGATAGAAGAGGGCAGGGCGAGACCCTGGCCCCCGGCCGGTCTCGCCTTGCCAGGCCGCCAAGCACCTATCGGGACGGGGCGGGTGTCAGCCAACTTGTCGCACCCGCCCCCCAAAAGAGGGCCACCGGGGGGAGGTAGATTTTTCCTCCCCCTACTAGTATGTTTCCAAGCTAGAGCCAAAATTGACCACCGAGAGTGCAAAATTTCCAAAAAGCTTAAAAATACAAAGGGGCGAATACGGGGTTGTACACATGAGCCCAGTAAGGCGAGAACAGCGCGGGAACAAACCTTAATGGCCAACCTAATTCTAACGCACGAGTTCGAGAAAATCGACGTTTTGCGGGATGTGACAGCGAGTGGTTAGGATAAGGTCTCGCAAGATATCTTCCCCAAGAATTATTGAAGTTAAAATCTAAGCGCGGGCCGAGTACGGTTTTGCGTGATAAGTCTATCAAAGTAAAAGCTAAAGAGAATCAAAGAGGAATTTCAGAGAGCAAAACTATAATTTGTATTTCATTAATTTGAATTTTGTTATATCTCGCGGGAGGAGTCATGCCTAAAAAGAAAGATAAAAATACATGAAAGAAAAGAAGAACTGTAAAGGGCGAGGGCTTTAGGACGGAGATGCCGACTGCTCGCTCTCGCGGGAGGTGGCACCAACGTCGGCGCCTGACTCGTGGATTGGAAGGAATAGCTTGGGCATTAGGTCCTTGACGGTGACTCTCGCGCCTTCACCTCTCAGAAGGCCGGAGCTCTGCATCACCGGGAGTGCGTGCTTCGTCGCATTGATGACGTTCTCCTGCATCATCAACTCGATCTCGTGTTGAGAATATAGCCCAAGTTTTTTCCTCACGTCAGGGGGGGGGGGTACGAGCGAGTCAACCCACTGCATGTTCTAGGCTTTCAACCCCCGGTTCTCCTCCTTAAGGAGAGTGATGCGCGCGTGCAATTGGGCAGCGATCGCGGCATCCTACAAGAAGTTTGAAAAAGGGTTAAAGCGAGAATGAAAAGTGGCGAATGCGCCGGGTAGGCGAAGACTTACGACTCCACCCTCGTGCCCGACGAGAAGTCTCTCAGCAGTTTCTAGCTTCTGCTTCAACGTCGCGACTTCCCCCGACAAAAGATTTCGCGTGTCACTGACAGCAGCCAGGTTCCGCGATAGGCGAATGCCGCGGCGCGCTGTCATGTGAGCAAGCTCGATGACGCGGAGATGGGCTGGCGCGCTCTCATACGCAAGTGCCTGCATAGTTGCGTCGTCGTAGTAGGCGGCGCTGTCCCACCCGTAGAGCCCAAAGGAGAAGGCGTATGCTTGGCTGTAGATGGTCTCGCCCTCCTGCCAGGAGGGGAGGATAGTCAAGATGAAGGCCCTGTTTACTTCTCTATCCTAGAGTAGTAGGGGCTCCACAGCGTCGTCCAACAACCTCTCTCCCAGTCCAAAATTCCCATGGCCTCTCAGTAACATTTTCTCTCCTGGCTCTGCCGAGGTCCCGCCGGTCTCGTTTGTGATCTTACTAGCGGTATCGCCTGCGACCAGAGTTCTCATGGGAGGAGCTACAGTGACCTCCTTGCCCTTGGCAAGGGCTGTGGCCTTGAGCTTTTTGGGGTGCGACAGGGCAGGGGGCGCGACAGGATTCCGCTTCTGACCACTTGACTTCGGCAAGGATCCTGGTTTGCTCCTGCAGGCCGCGGCGGCGGCCTCCGCGCGTGCCTTTTTGGAGGCGAGAGCTTTGTCACTCGTGTGAGGCAGGTGAAGGGGTAGGTCTCGCACCCTTGCGCATGTAGCAGTTAGTAAAAGAATTCTCAACCAAGTTTAAAAGAGAAGGGCAAAGGATACCTTCGCCGACGAGCACGGGAAGGAGCGAGCCAACATTCCTCCTCAAGTAAGGACCATCAAAGTCCTTCTGGAACAGGAATTGGTGGAGTTTGGCCTCGTGACCTCCAAGGCTTGTAGAGCGGTAGGTCGACTCTTCTTGTTGAACAAGCGAGAGAGGAAGGTTGCCGAAATCACCTGATACGAAGATGAATTTGCGGATCCAGTGGTGATTTTTGTTCGCGAGACCCACAACTTTGAGGTTGTTGCCGGAGAAGAAAGCGATCCCATCTTTCTTGGCTCTGAAGTTGAAAAGCTTACGAAAAACCGGGAGACTGAACTCTATCCGCTCCTCCTGCAGATAACAGACGAATGCTACCAGCAGGGCGATGGAGTTGGGGTTGAGTTGCGCGGGAACAACCCCGAAGTACCGCAAGGCCCGACGCACCTTCAACCACAGTGGGAGGCGAAACCCTACCTCGAAGTGTTCGGCAGGTATTGCGAGCTCGATCAGCGAGAAATGGTTTAATGATTCCTCCTTCCTCGGGAGACGCGCGGTGAACCCAGGAGAGACGTAGAGCCCAACTAGCGAGTGGAACGCCTCCGTCAGATTGCAGTTCATGAAGGGGTAGTCGGCAAAGGCTGCGGCGCGCTTGGTTCAGCCATCGATATCACCTGTCATTGCGCGAAGTAGCGGAGCGAGAACGTAAAAACGCGAGTGCAAGAAGAGAAAAATTGGAGAGAGTAAGGTTAGAAGCTTTCAAGGCGGTAGTTAATGCAGTGGGTGTCGGGGACTATTTATAGAAAGTTTTGGGCAGGAAGGATCCAAGACAGGGGGTGTGCGGATAACCACCTCACCGCATCCCGCCTTGGTTTCTGGTTCGATCCCGCACCCCCTACTCGCCGCCTAGTCCGAGCTAATACTAGGCTTAAAAACATATCAACATTGGAAAATAAAATCAGGACGCGAGATCATAAGAAAACATCATATATACATGCGCATTCACCCTAAGTCTGAGCCAACACAAGTTAATATTATAAGTACAATTGAAAAAAGAAGGTGCGGGAAGGCGAGTGCCGGTAGACCTATCTAGGGCCATTACCACCTTCCCCGATCTCTCCTCCCCACCCTAGGCAGCATGCAAGGGTAATGATGCGCGCGAATGGCTATGCAGCTCCTGTTGCTCTAAGCGTAGCTGATCTTCGGCTCGCGTAATGTGGATCCCATGGAAGTCCGTCCTGCTGCCAACTTCTCCCCCCGAGCTCGGCCATCAACTGTGTGTTGAAGCCAAAAACTGGCGTCAACGAGAGTTCGGACCTTGGGGTGTAGCTAACACCTGCTTCTCCCAAACTTTGACCTCTGACTAGTTAACAAAGAACCTGAAAATGACCCTAAGCCTCAGCTGGGAGGTCCCTCCACTAACCCGAAAGATCTCTGAGCGCTTCCCCTCCAAAGCCCATTGCTGGGCTATGAGTACCTCTGAAAGCACTAGAAGGATTTTTGAAAATGAAAGCTTGCCTTCTGAGGTATCCTGTGAGTCTATTTATAAATATTCTGCATCTGGTCTGCTAATAACGTAACTCCGATGTTCTAAAGGGATATTTACAGCACAAAATGGCCTGCCAACAGCCAAACTCCGCTATTCTGAGGAGCTAAATGCAGGCTCAGAGGGCATTCGGGTAATTTCTCCTCTGAATCACACTGGGCAGGAACCCTTCCGCTATTCTGTAGGCCTTCCGCATACCTTGGGTTATAGGCCCTCCCGGCTGCCCCTGTAAGGAGCTTGGGTACAAGCCGTGAGGCGTTGAGAGCGCCGAGGGGCGAGGCGTAACTCAACACCAAGAATTAGCCTCACTCAACGCCACAAGCTGAAGGGGTCCCGCGCGCATAGGCGCGAGCCTTCCCGCGTACCCCGGGCGGGAACCCTTCCGACTATTGGTTTGTCCGATCTGTTTTCAGCCCAAAGCTAGCCCAAGGCTAACCCACCCCTGGTCTTTCGGGCCTCTAGGTCCCACCCAACGAATATGAGGTTGTACACAATATCCGCTGTTTGCGAGCTAGCCTTGCATTCAGAAAGACACGTCCAACCCCAGATATTCGCTGAGCCGATGCTGACCTTGAAGAGAATCTTGGGTGGGCCCCACCCCGGTCCTGTATATATACGTGCCGCCGGGCCGTCCCTCTGGCCATCGCTGCTGCTGCCACCTTCCGCTTAGGCTCCCGCCAGACTTGTAAAGATGTACGTCAAGCGCAACCAGAGGCCACTCTCCCAGGAGCTTCATGATCGTCTCGCCGCTGCTCAGGCGAGAGCTCGAGCTGACTGCGCCGGGGTTGCCCCTGGCTAATGCGCAAGAGACCAGAAGCCTCACCCTCTCGACCGAAGAAGAAGAAGGCCAAGTCTTGTTAGGCGAGACCATTCGAAAAAGGATCTGACCTCGCCTATTCCGACTCCCGATCGCGCCGAGAACCCTCCTTCCCTGCCAGAGGTATTCCTCTCGCTTCACTTCTTGGTGTAAACCCGCTTTGCTGCGTCTGACACATTTCCCTTTGCGCTGACAGGTTCCGGAAACTGCCGCTGATAACCCTCCGGCGGATACAGAGTCGATTCGTCCCCTCGGCGAGAACCTGTCGCTGGTTTCGGAGGCCGTCCCCCCCGACTACCCAAGTCCAGCCCGCGATCCATCCCGGTAATCTCTTCCGTCATTCATCTTGCATGACCCGCTTTCCTTTCGCTGACTCGTTTCTTTGCAGCTCCCGCTCTCGACAGCCCAAGGCTCACCCATCGGAGCCCCCGAACTCCCGCGCCCAACGATCCCTAGAACACATTAACCGGTCTTCGCCTCTTGCTCGAAAGGGTTATTACTGTATCAACCGCACCCGCGACAGGGTCTCGGCCTCCGGCGGAAGAGGATATCACCGCTCCCCAACTGGCCGAAACCATCGCTCAGGAGAGCATGATGTACCCCCCGGGACGAGGCAAACTGCTCCACCTGCTTTTTGGATAGAGCACGGAAGTGCATCCCGGACCTTCTCGCCGATCTGCCGCCGAGAGCCCTCCCCTGCCATAGGTAAGCGGCCTTTGCCCAGTCTTTTCGCCCTTGCTTGATTTGACGAGAATTTTCCTGTTAGATTCAATGGCTGCGGAGGCGGCCGATGAAGAAGAGGGGAAGATCTCGCCCCTGCCTTACCCCAGCGATACGGAGGACTACCTCGATGGCTGCGGGAACAACAGAACTCGGCGGAAGCAGATAACGAGAATCCGGACAAAACTTGTTTGGATGCGCCAAGCCGATTCGCTGGCGGTGAGCAGGCTCGAGAAGAGGGTCGAGCGGCGAATGGCCGTGATCGAGAGGGATTACGCTCACCTTCTCGGTGAGCAGCCAGGTCGAATGCGAAGAGACGTCCCCCGGAAGGCACATTGCGCTAGTCCGGGACCAGTTGCGCTTGGCCAACCAGGGGCTCACCGCCCTGACCGCTTACCACTACTTGCGGGTGCCGCCGAGATCAGGAAGGCGAGGTCAGGGCCGATGGCGTTGGAAGCAGTATTGAACCTCATAGGGTCTCTTATCTTGCCTACCCCCAATCTCTCAGCCTACCCTTCTCGCGTTGTACCTCCAAAACATTCGCTATTTATAATAATAATTATTTTTAAGGCTCTCGCCTGGCGAGACGCCCTTGATACTCAATTTTATACTCTTTGCTATTTTGTCTATCCTGTCGAGTGTCTGGTTCCCACACCTTTTTTTATGTTTTATATATGTATGCTGCCTTGCTTCTTACCCGGGATCACTCCCGGAAGCTTTTGCCGTTTGCAGGCGCGAGAGGCGCCGACGAGGCGGGGTGGAATACGAAGATTCAATTATCAGAATTTGCTAACCGCACTTCTCGCCGTCCAGAAAATCCCTAATGATTACTTCTCTCTCTATAAATAGGCAAGTCCACCAACCTCATTTACTTCTTTGACTCCGCGCTCTCGTCTTTCCTGTCCTTGCTTTCACCGCACTCTGCAACTCGGAGCCTCTCGCCTTCTTGTCTTTCCTCTCCCCTTCCGCCTTTTCTCAAGACGTCTAGCGAGACCGAAGGCCGCTCTAAGTGCGCGCAAGCCTTACTGGAGCACAGCTTTCCGCCATGCCGGTTGACCGAGAAGGAGTTCCTTCAGATAGTCGCAGATTTCATCCCGCCCGACTTCGTTGCGCGGAACCCAGGGAATGAGGATAAAGTCAACCTCACGCCGTTAGGGGAGCTCGCCATCCCCCTGGAGCATTTTGAGGTGGGCTTCCACCTCCCCCTCTGGCCGGAGGTGCGCCAGGCTCTCCGGTACTATGAGGTGGTACCCGCTCAGCTGAACCCCAACTCCGTCGCGATCCTGGTGGCCTTCGTCTGCTACATGCGTGCGAAAAGGATCGAGTTCAACCTACCGATCTTCTGGAAGCTGTTCAACTTCCGCGCGAAGAACGGGGTGGTGTTCTTCTCAGGCCAATCAGTGAAGACGAGTGGGCTCGCCAATAAAAACCACAACTGGGCCCAGAAGTTTGTCTTCGTCTCCGGGAACTTCGGTAACGTTCCCCTCGCGCCAGTCCAATACGATGAAGCGACCTACAAGCCTCCCGCCCTTGGGGGGCGGGAGGGCGCCTTCCTCGAGTTTTTCGGGGCGAAGACCTTCAACGTCCAGTTCCTCCGGCAGGACCTGTGCTCTCTACTCCAAGTCCTTCCCGACGAAGGTACATTTTCGACATATTTCTGTGGTTTTTTATCAGAAATTAAGAGTTTAACCGTTAGAGCTTTCGCAGGTGAGCGGGAGATTCCCCTTCACCAGCCCTTCGATGAGACTAGGGGTTTCGCCAGCACCCTAGCTCTCGCCAAATCCGCCGCCCCGGCCTGCCGAAAGGAGCCCGACTCTACCTCCACCCCAAGTGGCCGGAAGCGGAAACCCAGCTCTCCCCGCACAGCTCCCAAGAAATTGTTCGCGGCGGATAAGGGAAAGGACCCTGCCAAGACCCTAACCGGGCCTCTGGCCGAAACCTCGACTACGCTCCCGGCCTCAGCAGGGGGAGCCAGCGTCTCTGCCGAGATCTTAGCGGCCTCGAAGGGGGTTCCCGCCAAGCCCGTGCCGAAAGGGCACCGCAACTTCGGCATGGGCGGGATTCACTTGGACGAAGAGGGCCGACCCCTCCGGCAGTGGGATCCGGAAGCCAACCGGGTCGTCCTCTCGTCTCTCCTCCCCTCCTGGCTGGAACAAGAAACTACGAGCGGCGAGGCCTACGTGGTAGGCTTCAGGCTTACAACAGGGTGGACGCGAGCGTCTACGATCAGGAGACCACGAAGGGTCTCGCTCATGAGGCTGTGCGAGCCCAGATGCGCGCACTCGAGCTCTCGCATATGTGTGCGCGCGGCGCCCTCCACTTAGAGCGCCACGCCCTCCGCGGCCGAGGTGGCCGTGTTGAAGTTGGACCTGGAGAGCTCGCAGAAGCTTCTCGCCCTTCGACCATCAATTGAGGTACGTGAGCCTTTCGCTACCTTTCACCCTATATTATTTACCGCAGCTAAAGGACTTTTTTCGCAGGATTCTGCCCAAGCCCAGCTGGCGCGTGCGAGGGAGGCCGGCCTTGCCTGCGAGATCAAGCTCTTGAAGTCCGAGCTCAAGCTCGCGCAAGAAGCCAGGGCGCCAACTCCGTCGTCTCTGGATGAGAGGCTCAAGAGTCGTGAATTCTCCGAATACGAGATAGAAGTGATGATGCAAGAGAATGCGCAAAAGGCGAGCGCGATGGTGATCAAAGTGTTGCGGGAGTCGGGTATTTTGAACGAAGGCGGCGAGACCCTTACCGCACGGGGGGTCCTGCCCTGGCTGTTCGAGCCCATCCCCAGCCCCGCGGAAGGGGGAGGCCCTCCCGGTGAAGGCGTACCAGAGTTTGGCCAGGGAGACGAGTTCGGCAGCGGTTCCGGCGAGACCTCCAGCGAGAGCTCTAGCGAGAGCTCCGACGGCTCTGTCTGACAGCCTCCTGCCCCTCTCTTCTCTTTTTTGTTTCATTTGAACTGTAATATTTTTCCTTTTTGATTTTTCTTATAATGTGCGAGATGCCTAGGGACATGTAACATTTTGGTATATATATAAAGAATTGATTTTTTTTTCTCTGCTTCTTGCCGAAAGGCCATCATACCTGTTTGTCTTTGTTTTTTTCACTCATTGTCGTTCACAAGCGCTTCCGCAACCGTGCTCGGGCCTTAGGCTCTTAGGTGATGACCGCGGCTCGTTCATTGTATAGATTATCTAAGTAAACTTCGCCAAGAGGGGTGTGCCGAGAAGCTTTTGCCGAGATGCTGTGCGCCGAGAGGCCATGAGTTACCCTCTCTCTACTTAGAACAGGTGTCGGCTATCTGCAAGCCTGGTAGTGAGGTTCTCTGCGATGTTCGTCCGAGGTCCTGTTGCCCTATCGGCTGGGTGAGATCCTGACGGCGGGAGTGCCCCTTAATCCAGTTATTCCTCCTTTTGTCCTCGTCAACGGGCGAGCCTTCACCCCCGACCAGCTTGGTCAGAGCCTGGTCGGTAGGCCCAATTTGGGTGCCAACTGTAATCACAAATCCTGTCCCTTTCCCCCCAAGCGAGCCTACGACCCTGCAAGCTAGAGAGAGCCTGATAGCGGGTCTACTCGAGGCCGATTGCGCCTTCCAGCCCTGCCAGCTAATGGGAGCCTGAGCATTGGGATCCTCTCGGGGTATTCCCTTGCCCCCTATGCGAGCCTACGACCTTGCCAATTTGTGAGAGCCTGACAGCGGGTCTACTCGGGGCCGAGTGCGCCTTCCAGCCCCGCTAGCTAATGGGAGCCTGCCCAACGGGATTCTCTCCGGGTCTTGCAAACTACGAACCTCTTTCCCTTTCCCCCCAAGCGAGCCTACGACCCTGCCAGCTAGTGGGAGCCTGACAGCGGGTCTACTCGGGGCAGAGTGCGCCTTCCAGCCCTGTCAGCTAATGGGAGCCTGAGCAGCGGGATCCTCTCGGGGTATTCCCTTACCTCCCAAACGAGCCTACGACCCTGCCAACTATTGAGAGCTTGACAGCGGATCTACTCGGGGCCGAGTGCGCCTTCCAGCCCTGCCAGCTAATGGGAGTCTGCGCAGCGGGATCCTCTCGGGGTCTTGCAAACTACCAATCTCTTTTCCTGGCCACCGAGCGAGCCTTCGGCTCTGCCAGCTTGATGGGAGCCTGGACAGCGGGTCTACTCGGTGCCATCAAAACCATAGATACATCATAATCTGCAGAGAAACAATTTTTAAAACATCATATTACAACAGTATACACAAATTTACCCATCCTATGGGTAGAAGCGTTTCAAATCGTCGCCGCTCCAAACATGACTCATGGATACCCCTTCCACATTCTGGAGGTGGTATCCCCCTGACCTCAAGGCCTTCTCTACAATGTAGGGTCCTTCCCAATTGGGGTTGAGTTTACCAACGACCGCTGACCTCCCTGCGGCGTCGACTTTCTTCAGGACTAGATCCCCTTCCTTGAACTTCTTGATCCTGACGTGTTTATCAAAATACCTGGCCATTCGCCGCTTGACTTCCTCCTGCCTGACTGCGGCCACGCCGCGAAGTTCTTTCACCATATCCAGGGAGAGCCGCTGCTCTCCTTCATTCTCTTTCCTCCATGTCTCGTCTCCTTTGTTGGCGGCCACAACTCGTGACGATAGAACCTCAAACTCCACCGGCAGGACCGCCTCACAACCGTGCGAGAGCTTGAAAGGAGTCTCTCCAGTGGCCGTGTTTGGGGTTGTCCGCAAAGCCCACAACACCGAGGGAAGTTGCTCCACCCAGCTCCCCTCAAGTTTTCCACCTTTTTGAGCAGGTTCACGGTGATCTTGTTCGCCGCCTCCATCTGGCCGTTGCTTCTTGGGTGGTGGACGAAGGCGAACCTGAGGTCGATCCCTAGCTGGTGCAGAAGCTGATGAAATACTCGCTGACAAACTGCTGTCCATTGTCCGTGACAATGGCCTGAGGCAACCCATGCCTACAGATGATCTCTCCCCAAACAAAATTCCTGATTACTTGGGAGGTTACTTTGGCCAATGCCTTGACCTCTAGCCATTTTGAAAAGTAGTCAATCATGACCAAAAGAAACCTTCTTTGCCCGATCGCCGGAAGAAATGGCCCGACTAAGTCAATCCCCCAGATGGCGAAAAACCATGACGCCGTGATGCTTCAGAGCTTTTGAGCGGGCAAGAGTTGGAGGGGGCGTATAGTTGACACTTTTGGCATCTTCTCGCAAACTCCGCCGCATCCTTCCTCAGGGACGGCTAGAAGTACCCCTGCTTAACCACCCTTGCTTCCAACGTCCTACCTCCCGAATGTCCTCCACACTCGCCCGAGTGCACTTCCTCCAGAATCCTAGGGATCTCTTCCTCTGGTACACATCGTGCCAGGAGTCCTGACAACATCTTCCGATGTAATCCTCCTTCATGCATGAGATAGTGTGCTGCTTTGTGCCTAAAGCCTTTTGCACCCTTGGTCCCCTCGGGGGGATTGCCTGTAGTGAAGAAGGCTATGAAGGGGTCCACCAATGAGGGTCGCCGATCCACTTCCATTAACCCCCCCCCTCCTCAATTGCCGGATGAAACAACTCGGTCAAGGTTCCCCCGCCCTGGGGTCCAAACTTGGCCAACCGATCGACCGCTTCATTCTCCTCCCTGGGGACATGCCATATTGAGAATGTTCGGAACCCACCGACAATCACCCTCACCTTGGTTAAGTATTTCATGAGGGTGGGCTACCGGGCTTCATATTCACCTCTGATCTGCGACGCCTCTACTAACGAATCCGTAAGCACTTCTACGTCATGAATTCCGAGCTCCCTGGCCAACCGCAATCCGGCTATGACGGCCTCATACTCCGCTTGATTGTTTGTGACAGGGAAGTGCAGCGCCACCGCCTGCTCTATGGTGACCCCTTAAGGGCTTACCGACACTACCCCTCCCCCCAGGGAATGCTTTCCCGAGGCTCCGTCAACAAACATCCTCCACGCCTCCCGCAGCAATGGCTTCTCTCCCTCCACTTCTACGACGTAGTCAGCTAAGAAATCAGCCACTGCCCGTGCCTTGATGGAGAGCCTCAGTACAAAAGAGATGTCAAACTCACTGAGCTCAATTGATGACTTGGCCAACCGCCTCGAGTGCTCCACCTACTCGAAAATCTTGCGCAGGGGATGGTCCGCCACCACCTTGATTGAATGAGCTTGGAAATACGGCCTAAGCTTCCTGATCGAGACGATCAGGGAGAAAACCAACTTCTCTAGAATGGGGTAGCGGAGCTCCGCCTTCTTCAAGGTCCTGTTGACATAAGTAGATTGACAGCTGCTTCTTCCCTTACCAACACAGAACTTACGACCTCTTTCCCTACCCCAAGATACAAAGCTAGATCCCCCCTCCTGCAGGCTCTGAAGGAGCGACACTTGGGAGAGTTGACCCTTCAATGCCTGGAAGGCCTGCTCATATTACTTTGTCCATTCAAACATTTGATTTCCCTGAAGCACCTTAAAGAATGGTGAACACTTCTCTCCAGCTCGAGAGAGAAATCGACTCAACCCGGCGAGTTTGCTTGTCAAACGCTGAACTTCTTTGGCGTTGCGTGGTGATTCTAACTCCATGATGACCTTCACGTTATCCGGGTTAGGTTCTCACCCCGCTGGGGTCAGAAGATGACCAAGGAACTTGCCTCGGCTTGCCCCGAAGACACACTTCTGGGGGTTCAACCTCATCTTGAACTTCCGCAGGGTTGCGAATGTCTCCTCCCGGTCGAGTAGGTGTGAACCCATATCCTCACTCTTCAACATGAGATCATCAACGTAGACCTCCAGGTTCCCACCCCTCTGATTTTTGAACACTCGATCCATCATATGCTGGTAGGTAGCCCCTGCGTTCTTTAGCCCGAAGGGCATCATTTTATAGCTGAAGCACCCCTCCCTTGTGATGAAGGAGAGATCCTTGACGTCGGGGAGATACATTCAGATCTGATGGTAACCTGAAAAAACATCCAAAAAACTCATAATAGAAAAACCGACGGCTGAATCAACCAGCGCGTCGATCCGAGGCAGGGGGTAGTAATCCTTAGGGTATGATTTATTTAATAAAGAAAAGTCCACACATACGCCACCTTCCAGCCCCCTTTTTTACCATTACCACATTGGAGACCCAACCTGGATACTGGATCTCCGAGATGAAACCTGTGTCGAGAAGGTTCTTGACCTCCTCGCGGATGGGTTCCTCCAGCTTGGTGGCGATGATCCTCATCTTTTGGCGGATGAGACACGTCTTGGGGTCCAGGTTCAGACGGTGGCAAGCCACATCCGCATCAATGCCCGACATGTCTGCCGCGCTCCATGCAAAGATGTCGACGTTCTTTTGGACCCGCATCCTTGCCTGGTCTTCAGGGCTCAGGCCGCCGCTGATCCGTATCCTTTCCGCTTTTCCTGCCTTGGTGAAGACCTCCATCTCCACGACTTCCTCTGCCGGCTCCAGCCGGGACTGCTCCCTGCCGGCCCTCTCCTCCTCCTGCCTAAACTCTTCCTCCCCTCCTATTTCCTCAACCTCCATTGCCTCCAACAGGCTCTCCCCCG
Organism: Platanthera guangdongensis; assembly: GCA_039583875.1. Taxonomy (NCBI): domain Eukaryota; kingdom Viridiplantae; phylum Streptophyta; class Magnoliopsida; order Asparagales; family Orchidaceae; genus Platanthera; species Platanthera guangdongensis. The sequence continues at coordinate 183,863,189 of CM077148.1, forward strand.
ACAACTCCACTTCTCCACCTCCCCGGGCCTCACCCTCAGCTTCTCCTTCTCCCTGCTCCTCCTCTGCAGTGTTTTCTCCAGCCTCACCTAGGCTCACCTCTCCCTCCTATGTAACCTCCTCCTGCATCGCCATCTCCTTCTCCAGCTCCTCTGCCTCTGCCATCCAGGAAATAGTGTTGACGGACAGTCACATAGCACTGCATCGCCACCTTCGGATCCCCCCAGATCCGGACCCGCACTCCACTATTGAACTTGAGACATTGGTGAAACGAGGAGGGGACGCAACGAAAGGCGCTGATGAGAGGGCGCCCAAGACCGCGTTGTAGCTGCTCGGAGCGTCAACAATGACGAACCGACAGTTCCTTGACACCCCCCAACGTCACGTGCAGTCCCACCCCCTTCAACTTCCTTCCGCTCCCCCGAGAACCCGAACAACGACCCATCCGAGGTTAGAACCCTCCGAGCCTCCACCTTCATCTCATCAAAGGCTTTTTTGAAGATCACATTCACGGAGCTCCCATTGTCTACCATAATCCTGGAGACCGTGAAATTCTCTACTGCCGTCTGGATCACCAAGGCGTCACAGAATGGTTCTTCGTAGTCGGGATGTCTTTCACTGAGAAAGTGATTTTTTCCTCTTGGGCGGGGGGGGGGGGGGGGGGTCAGGGAGGTCGAGGCGACGTTCCAACGCTACATGGTTTGGAAGCTCCCCTTACGGGTGGCCTTTATCCCCACTCTCCCGTGGATCACTCCGATCCCTCCCCGGGCTCCCACATATGCCCGGTCCTCACACCTATCTTCTCCTCCTCCTGGCAGAACTTCTTCAATCCTCACGGGCTGCTGCTGCTGAACTCGCCCCCTGGCCCCTCTCATCTCCAGAAACTCCGGGCAAGTGGCCGTTGCGTGACCCCCTTTTGGTGGATGTCACAAAAGGGCAACGCCACCCTGCCTTCTCTTCTCCTTGCTCCTCCTCATGCTCCTCTCCTTCCTCCTCGTCCCCTGACGATCTCCATAGCCTCCTGTTGCGGAGGGAGGGGGGCCCTCTGCCACTGCCTCCAGGCCGACTGATTGAACCTCCTTTTCTTGCGGTTGTTGTCCCTTCCCTGGAAGCCGCCACCCTGCCCCTGAGGGTGACCTTGTTGAGACCTCCAGCCCAACCTGTTGTTCGACTCGCGCTTCCCTCCCTTCTTCTCGGGTTCCTCTCTCTGCTCCCTCTGCCTCCCTGCTCCTGACTCCTTCACATCATTCTCCGCCAACTTGACTAGCTTCTTGGCAAACGCCGGATTGGACGCCTCGATCTCGATCTCCTTCGCCGCCCTCTCCATCAGCTTCTCGAAGGAAGGGGGGGGGGGAACTCTCTTCAGCTCCATGCTAAAGAAGCTTGAACTCAACCCAAGGGTGAAGGCAAGCATCACGGTGTACCCCAGCATCTCCTGAACCTGCAGGATCTCCTCCTGGAACCTATCAAAATAGCGTCCCAGCGTCTCCTCTGCCTTCTGCTTGACGGCAAACAAATATTCCGCCGACTTCTTTCTCTTCTTTGACGTCAAGAACCTCAATAAAAACCCTTGGCGCAAATCCTCAAAGCAGTAAATAGAGCTCGCAGGGAGTTGATGAAACCATTCCCTCGCCTTCTCCTTCAGAGTGATGGCAAAGAGCCGACACTTGAAGACATCTGACATCTGCCTTATAGATACGGCATCCTCGAACCATTGTACATGCTGCACGAGGTCGTCCCTGCCCGTGTAGTAGGACATATATGGCTCCCGGAACCCATCTGGAACCGAAGCCGAGATGATAAGCTCACTAAAAGGGCTCCCGCCCATAGCCTGCCGAGAGGGCACGTCCCGCGACCTTGGCTCGCTTGCCCTGTCCGCACTGCCCTGCCCGGGAAAAAGTTCCCGCCTGGCGACATCCCTCTCGGCAACCTCCGCCAGAACCTCCTTCCCGGGACGCTGTCCTGGAGCGTTTTCTCCCTGTGACGGAGCGGCAACTACTGGGACCTGAGGTGTCGCCCATTCGCCTCTTGCCGAGAAGGCTAAGTGGATGGTCTGCAGGACTTCCCGCCTGAAGTCCTCCAACATCCCCAATGTCACCCCACTTCCCCGAGAGTGAGAACCTCCCGTGCTAGCTCCTTCTCCTTCATCTCCGACCACGAGACTTAGCTTGAGATTTTCTTGTATCAGCTACGGTCCACGTTCACCGCACCAGAAAATGTTGAAGTCAAAAACTGGCCTCAACGAGAGTTCTGACCTTGGGGTGTAGCTAACACCTACTTCTCCCAAACCTTGACCCCTGACTAGTTAACAAAGAACCTGGAAACTGACCCTAAGCCTCAGCTGGGAGGTCCCTCCACTAACCCGAAAGATCTCTGAGCGCTTCCCCTCCAAAGCCAATTACTGGGCTAGGAGTACCTCTGAAAGCACTGGAAGGATTTTTGAAAAATGGAAGCTTGCCTTCTGAGGTACCCTGTGTGTCTATTTATAGATTTTCTGCATCTGGTCTGCCAACAACGTAACTCCGCTACTCTAAAGAGATATTTGCAGCCCAAAATGGCTTGCCAACAGCCAAACTCCGCTGTTCCAAGAAGCTAAATGCAGGCCCAAAGGGCATTCAGGTAATTTCTCCTCTGAATTACACTGGGTGGGAACCCTTCCGCTATTCTGTAGGCCTTCCGCCTACCCTGGGTTATGGGCCCTCCCGGCTTCCCCTGTAAGAAGCTTGGGTACAAGCCGTGAGGCGTTGAGAACGCTGAGTGGCGAGGTGTAACTCGACGCCAAGAATTAGCCTCACTCAACGCCACGAGCTGAAGGGGTCTCGCTCGTATAGGCGCAAGCCTTCCCGCGTACCCCTGGCGGGAACCCTTCAGACTATTGGTTTGTCTGATCTGTTTTCAGCCCAAAGCTAGCCCACCCCTGGTCTTTCGGGCCTCTAGGTCCCACCCAGCGAATATGAGGTTGTACATTGTGTATAGTTGTTTTCAGGCAGAGAAGTCGTTCCTCAACGGAGTCTTGGTTCTCCTGAACTCGGTTGTAGATCTCGCTTAGTGTAAGGTTATGCTTCCGAAATAGCTCGGTCATTCGCCTCTTCAGTACCACAGTGTCCTTCGGGTCGCCCAGGAAAGCGGCAATTGAGTCAGGAGAGGGAAGCAGCGAGAACTGCTCATCGATGTCAACATCAGTCGATGATACTTCGCGGTAGCCTGCAGTGGATCGGTTCAGCCGAGCATGATCTCATTTTAGTGAGAGCAAGGTGAGTTCGGTTATTTACCTGACATGGTATCCGCACCCCTGCCCGAGTGTCGGCGAGAGGTACTTGGCCGCCCCCGAAGGGTGTGTCGAAGGTGATGTGCGCCTTCCCAAGCCCGGGGCAGAGAAGTGTCTGATCGGTGGCCGGATTATTGGCTTGAGGCGGGAAGTTGGGAACCTCATCCGCCAGGGGCAATGAGCCCGAGGAGAGATCTGGGAGAGTAGGGCAGAATGGGGACTTGGGTGGTGAAGCGCTTTTACCCGTGGTCCCAAAGGTGGGAGCTGCGAGAGGTACAAGTAAGAGAAGGGAGTAGAAAGAGTATGCAAAGTATGACTTACCGGGGGTTTGCGAGAGGTCATCTGGGATGGATTGGGAATTGATCTCCGGGGCCGGCTTTTCACTCCGACTTCGAGCGAATGCAGCCCGATATTCGCTGACCCCTCCCCGATGTCTTTCTCCTTTGAAGGATTCTCTTGCGAGTAGCCGCAACAGTGTCAATTATCATCTCTGAGAAGAGTGGCGAGTGTGGATACCTGTGGAGTCACAGGGTGTGATGGAGTCAGCGGGATGGACCCGCCCACCGTCAGGTCGCGCTTGGCCATCTTGGTCTTTTTTATCTTTGGGGATGAGCTCGAAGCTTTCTGAGCAAGCCAGAGAGCAAACCCGACGACAGAAGATTTGGCCTCCACTCTCGCAGCGGCAAGACGGTCCTGAACTTCCTTCGAGAGCGGCATTGAGCTGAAGGTGCGAGAGAGAGTGCCAAGAAGGATGAGAAGAGCAAGCATCACCTACCTGGGGCTGGATGTAAATATAGCCAAGTGGGGGGACCCTCCAGAAGATTCCCTCCAGGTCAGCAAGCACTCACCGAACACCTGGGGTTGTATGTTTTTTCCGAGTTTGTGGCAAGCTCGAAAAGAGCGGGAATTGTGTACACCCCAGGTTCGCTGAGTGGGCCCCTCAGAGAGTCCCAGGGGCTAGAGGGCTCCATGGCTTAGGGTGGCCAAGCAGGCGAGTGAGGCAGACGAGTGGGGCCGTCGGGCCTGCGCTCACCCCGAGGCCTGGGGCTCGCACGCACCATAGGCGAGTGTTATAGTCAGTAAGCACTCGCTCAGGGTGGCAATGAGGAAGTGAGCGAGTGCTAGTCTCATCAGACACTCACCCTCAGCCAGACATAGGCGGGTGCTCTTCTTCTCGCCCAGGCATTCGCCTCCCCTTCGCAGAGTTATGTTTTGGCCTGCTATTAGTCATTCTGAATAGCGGAGTTACGTTGTTGGTATATACCAATTTGGGTTGTGTATAACATTTCTGAACAACGAAGTTATGCTGTTTGCAGATCAGACTTGGAATTTTATAAATATACCCAGTGGACACCTTTGGAGGGGATCGAGTTCTTTTGGCTTCTTCCTCCTTGTGTTATTTTGGGTTGGCTGCGAAAGTCCTCCAAGTGGCCCATCTGAGCTTTTGGCTTGGGAGAGGAAGCACTCTTAAGATCTTCCGGGTGTGTGGTGGGACCTCCATACTGCTGCCCAGGGTCAGTTTTCAAGTTTTGTGTGTTTGGTCAGGAGTGCAAGTTCGGGAGAAATGCAGGCTACCTCATTTAGTCCGAACTCTCGTTGAGACCAAGTTTTGATTTCAACTGTTCGATTAGGGTGGAGACTATCTTTGGGGTAGTAGAGCCCATATAGAAGGATCTTGATAGAGTTATAAGATGATAGCTTTTAGGAGAAAGGAGATGCGCAAATGAACTTATTCTCACAATGGAATCAGAAGAAAAGTTTACGTGTTTAAATAATAATTTTGACTCTGTAGTATCATATATACTTTTTAGGGTAGTCTGTGCTTCTGTTTGGAACTCCATGATTAGGCGAGTCTGTGCTTCTGTTTGGAACTCCATGATCAGGTGAGTTGGAGAGTTTAGGATGGGAGACTTCCTAGGAAAGACTCTTTGGCCACCTTATCCGATAAGATTAAAGAAATGAGGCTCAACTTAGTATGAACTGAGCTGAACCAAGTTAGGTTGAGCCATTATATTATATTATGTTTGATAATTTAGAACAAAAAAAGACGTTTTATTTATCATTTGGCAGGCTGTAAGAAGGAGATCAACCCAATATATTTTGAGAACACTCATTTAGGGAATAATAGAGCGAGTTATTTCGAAGAGATGCGATTTTTTTTCCGATACACTTCAACGGCATACAATAATCATAATTTCGAATCTTTGTATTTTGGAGCACTATCGATATAGAACAATAGAGCATGTTGGGTACAAAACTACCAAGAAAAGCAAGACAACATTGATGAAAATACAGCCTCTCAAGCTATAGGTATCCGACAAACAATAATATTCTTGAATACCATTTTTCTCCAACAATAGGCTCCTCCTTTTTACTCGTCCATCTCATCTAGCTCTCTTGTTATTTCTCTCTTTTCCTTTCATGCACCCTTAGTTTTTGTTTTGATGATATGGAAAACTTAAAAAGAGGCTATGATTGTGTTGTGGCTACAGAACCTAAATGAGAAGTAGGGACCTAAATGAGAAGTAGGGTTTCAACCGACGCAAGTAATGATAATTCATTAACAAAATATTTTATACCCTTCAAAAGACGAGTTCTATAAGATTCCATACTTCAATATGAATAAGTTCTTATAGACTGCCTAGTAATTGATTGACAAGGGAGGATATAATGAATGTTGGTCTTTCCGGTGCTCACACTGATGCAGAACGGACCAATATGATGGGAAAATAAATGAGTGGAGCTATGCCTACATGCAACCACACATGAGATCCGACGACTTTTAAACTTGCATTAACTCTTCTTAATAAATCAATTACGAACTATAACTACAATAGATAAGACATTTAAGAAAAGAAACAAGAGCGGTAATATAAGAGCGAGAGTGCACAAAATCAAATAACTATTTCAATGAGAAAATACAAAGACAAAATGACTGAAACAAAACTTATAAATTACTATCTCATCAAGTAGAGAACAAACACAAGACTCATCTGTGAAAGAAATAACAACACAAACCTTGAGTACAAGTGATGCGGGACAGGAGTCCACGTGCCCGCCACCCTTTAGTCCCACTAGGGGGCCCACCTGGAGTCAGCACCAGACAACTTTCATCAGGCCCGCTGGTTGTACACCCCAACCCATCCCCGGCTCCACCACAGGATCAATAGGTTGTTGAGGCCGGGGCTCGATCCCCCGACCTCCTTGATAAATAGCTCTCAGGCGAGCTCTCATCATCAACTGAACCGCGGATCAGTTGGTGATGAGAGCTCGCCTGAGAGCTCTTTATCATGGAGGTCAGGGGATCGAGCCCCGACCTCAACAACCTATCGGCTCTGTGGTGGAGCCGGGGATGGGTTGGGGTGCACGACCCGCGAGCCTGAAAGCCTCCTGGTGCTGACTCTAGGTGGGCCCCCTAGTGGGACTCCAGGGTGGCGGGCAGATGGACTCCTGTCCTGCATCATAAAAGTGCATCCACCACAGGGCCGATAAGTTGTTGAGGTCGGGGCTCGATCCCCCGACCTCCTTGATAAAGAGCTCTCAGGCGAGCTCTCATCACCAACCAAGCCGCGGATCAGTTGGTGGTGAGAGCGCTGGTGAAGACCTCTTATCTAGAGGGTCTGAGGATCGATCCCCAACCTCGACAACCTGCCGCATGGTGAGTTGGTTGGGGTGTACGGGCCACGACCCTGATGAAAGCCGCTTGGTGCTGACTCCAGGTGGGCCCCCTGGTGGGACTCCAGGGTGGCGGGCAGGTGTGACGCCTGTCCCGCATCATAAAAGTGCACTTTATGATGCGGGACAGGCGTCACACCTGCCCGCCACCCTGGAGTCCCACCAGGGGGCCCACCTGGAGTCAGCACCAGGCGGCTTTCATCAGGCCCGCGGGCCGTACACCCCAACCCATCCCCGGCTCCACCACAGGGCCGATAGGTTGTTGAGGCCGGAGCTTGATTCCCCGACCTCCTTGATAAAGAGCTGTCAGGCGAGCTCTCATCACGAACTGATCCGCGGTTCAATTAGTGATGAGAGCTCGTCTGAGAGCTCTTTATCAAGGAGATCGGGGGATCGAGCCTCGATCTCAACAACCTATTGATCCTGTGATGGAGCAGGAGATGGGTTGGGGTGTACGGCCCGCGGGCCTGATGAAAGCCGCCTGATGCTGACTCCAGGTGGGACCCCTGGTGGGACTACAGGGTGGCGGGCAGGTGGACTCTTGTCCCGCATCAACAAGTGTACCGCAATGATAGTGAGGGGAGGGCTGGGGGTATCTTCGGAGGAATGCGGAGTATCCAGGAGAGCCTCCGGGGGCTGAAATTGGGACCCTCTGAAATGGAGAAGGGTTGTCCAAGCAGCAAAGATTGGGTAGTGGCTGTATGGTGGCTGGACAACAACTGTAAGAGGGGATGGAAATGGAGGTTGTCTATTTGGAAGTACCTACCACAGTTTGCAGCTAGTTGGGGGAAAATGGGGCTGTTGGGTGGTTGTAGAGAGCTTAGTATTGAAGTGGGACCAAGAAAAAAGGTTCTATAGAAGAAGAGATTCATGCTTTTTTGATGAAATAAGGGCAAAAGATCTGCTTCGTGATTTCCTCCGAATTGAGTTAGTAAAGTCCACTATTTTGTATACAGTAAAAAGGTATGATACGGCAGGTTTTACTGGTTAGGGAGGGGGTGCGGGGTGGATCCACATGACGTTCATGTTGGGGTTAGGAAGGCCAGCTAGGGAAAGGGAAGGGGGGGCAGGAGTGGCTGGCAGAGAATTGGCTAAAGGGCAAGGGGTAGAGGTTCGGCTGTTAGGATTAATTGGGGAGTGGGGTGGCAGTTAAAAATTTCATTTGGTATGTGAATGAGGGGGAGATATGGGGGGGGGGGAGGGGGGTTCAGTTTTAGGGAGTGGTTCCACGTGAACAAAGGGGAGGTGGCTGTAATTTAGAGAAAAAAGAGATGGGGTGGCTGTGAGGGAAAAGTGGAGTAAGTGGTGGCTTAAATTTAGGATTAGATCCTAAATTTTAGGGAGTTGGATAGTTATGGAAATGGTTATGGGGGGTGGTGGAGGTTGCCGACTGGGTGGAGTTTAGTGGTGGCCGGAGGTTGCCGCCGGCGGTGGTGTTTGCCGGAGATATTTTTTGGCGATCACCAAAAAATGTAAAATGAGGAAAAGAAATGAATGGGAAGTAGTGGAGAATCATCGAAGATGACTGGATATGTTTTCCGGAGATCGTCAGAGACAAAAATTAGGAAATTGAGGCTATTTTGTGGGGAATTAGAGGAGTGGTGATGGAGGGGACTTTGGGGTGGCCGACCATAGGTGTTGTAGAGTGTAGGCGAGGGGGAAGATGCTAGGTCTGGCTGTTTTGGTTGTGGTTTTGATCGTGACCAACTATGTGGTGGGAGGGGTAAGGTGGATCCACGGCAAGAAAATGGGGAGAAGGAATGTGGTGTGCCAGGGGAGGTTGGGATGGGGGCCGGATTCTTGTAGGGAAACAAGGAGGGGAAGAATGGTGGTGAGCGATAGGGGGAAGGGGGAATCCAAGCCTTCACACCCAGATTATCGGCTTCGGCATCGAAATGACCAAAGGATGGATTTTATGCTCCAGTCCTTTAATGCCCCAAGTGAGAGCCCTCACCATTTATTTATAGTTTTTTAGAGAGCAATGAACGACTATGATTGGTCAACACCCCGACTTAAAAAATACAAAAACACAACTCGAAAGCATTTGTAACCCTTTTTTGTTGACATCCATGGTCATTAACACCCTCTTGGTTACAGTGTCAAAGCATTTGTAACTCTTTTGTGTTGGGGAATACCCGACGAAAACACATTTGAGGGCGTAAAAGTCAAGTTTAATTTTTTGATGTATATGAATGAAGCACACACTTCCAAATACACGAGGATGAAGATTAGTGGGAGGAACTTTACGATTGTAGAGTGACGTTTTATTCCCGAGAACCCATATAATTGTCTGGTTGATGAGATAAGCTGCTGTAAGAACAACATTCCCCCAATAGTATTTTGAAAGGTGCATTTGAAGTAAGAGACACCAGACATCCTCCAATAGATGATGATTCTTGCATTCTGCTACACCATTTTGAGATGGTGTGTAAACAAAAGATGTTTGGTGGATAATATCAGAATCCTTGAAATATCTGTCAAATTGTGAATCAATGTACTCACGACCGTTATCAATACAATGAATTTTAATGGTGGTATTGAATTGAGTGTGTCATTTTTGAAACCGTTAAAATAACAAAAACACTTCTTATTTAGATTTTATTAAGATACTCAGATAGTGCGAGATAAAACAATCAATAAAAGTAATAAACAAGAAACACCCAGAAATTGAAGCAACAGGCAAGACCCAGAAACATTGCTATGAATAATAACAAAAGGTGTAGATCTAGAAAAAAACATGATTAAAAGAAAAACTATGATGTTTGCCTAGTTCACACACATCATATTGAAACTTGTCCAATAACAAAGAATACATATTAGAGAGTGAAAGTTTCATAGAAGGGGTAGAGAGATGCTAGACGACAGTGCCAAATATCCAAAAAAGAAGACTGATCAACATGGAGAGCTTGCGGTGGTGAAGCAGGGCTGGAAGAATTAAACACGTAGAAGCCATCACACAATCTATCAGAGTTAATCAACTTCTCCGTCTTCAAGTCCTGAAACACTCAAGAGGTGGGGAAAAACATCACAAAACAATTTATATAATTAGTTAAGTGACTAATTGAGTGAAAGTTATGAGTAAACTTAGAGACAAGGGATTGATCCTTTCTCAGTAATATAAGGAAAGGTTCCATCCACAATACTCACCTTGTCTCGACCAAACAAGGGAAGATAAGATACAAAACCTGTGGAGGAACCAGTCATATGATCCATCGCTTCAGAATTGATGATCAAGTGGGTAGAAGGGCGAATGGAAGTAGCATGACCACCTGGTTTGTTCCTGTCTTCGTGATGAGCATAAGAGGACGAATAGGTGGACGACTCAGTAGACCGTCCCTGCATCAAGTGGCAAAATGCCTGTATTTCATTAGTGGATAGAGCCACTGGAACACTTGCAGTGTCGGGGCCAACACATGTTGAGAACTCTTCCGAGGCATTAAAATGGTCAGCAGACCTATACTGAGATGATCAATTCTTAGAGCGACCATAAGCTGCGACCCCCTCTCGGTGGAGAACCGCCTCATGGAAAGCCATGAAATCGAAAACACATGCCCCGTGAGTGACAAGACTTCTCGCAGTAGTCACAAATAGAATGATCTTTGTTAGTGGACATCAATTTGGAGTCACGTTGAGCGTGACAACTAGAACCAGACTGAGCGGTCAGGGAAGATCCCTCAAAAATTGAGTCGACGATCAAATTCCAGTTGGACGAGGCTATACTTTTTTGGAAGAGATGGAGCAAGAGAGTGCCAAAGGATCTGAACATTGATATGATCGAAGTCCCAATGCAATCCATGTAGAATTTCAAAAACCATGTTGCGTTCTTCCTAGACTCGAACAAGAGCTTCATCGTCCGGGGACACGAGTGTGAGAGTCAAAGTGGTCATATTTCTGATAAAGTTTGGAAAATTCTAAGTAATAGACGAAAGAGGAACGATCACCTTGTCTCAGGAGAAAGATCTTCCGCCGTAGTTGAAAAATTTGGGCTGCATTCCCTCAACACATGTAATTGGTCTTTTTCTCTCTTCCAAATATATGTTGCGGTATCCAGAAACATATAATTTTGAGCAATAGATTCCATGATGAAGTTCGTAAGTCGGACATGACCAAAGAGTTCTCACCTATTTCATCCAATTTGGGGAAGTCTGTGCAGGCTACAGTGTAGTACCCTGAACATTACTAAACAACCACCTGCTCTTCAGGGCAGAGTAATAGATTGGACCCAGGGGGGATAATTAGAGCCGTCCAAGCCTATAATAGTAATTTGTAGTGTATTGTGATCATGATTGACCGGATAGACGCTTGGAAAATCATGATAGAGGAATAAACCCTGACTTCAAAAGAGATAGTAGGAGATTCGTTGTTCCCCGATATGATGGTCCAATAATAAAAATCAAAGAATCAAAGGGAAGAAAAAATCACGGAAGGAACCACTAGTGTTTGCTCTTAAGAAGAGGGGAGAATTAAGATTCATGAAGAATCTACCGCGCAAAGAAGAAGAGATAACGCCGTCGAAAATTGGCCTAGAACTTCATCTACGATGCGTGTAGAAGAGTCAGCAAACAACTGGCGAAAGGAGGGTGAGATGCCCACGGATACACGCGAGAACCGACGGGACAACTGGGGAAGTCGACGCCTACTGGAGTCAAGTGGTAGAGATGCGGAGGCTTAGTCGTTGCGCTCTACAGTGTCGATGAATGAGGCGGAGTAGAATTGACGGACACGCATGGGGTGCAAAATAGTGGAGACACGTGTGAGGGAGAGGGAGTCGAGGGTTTCGCCCTTTGGAGGCTCTCATACCATCTAAGAATCGTTCAATTGCATTCATTCTTAATTTACAATGAGATTCGCTCTGATATATATATATATGAGTGAGTGGTAACAAGGAGAAATACATAAAAATTAAAATGCAAGTAATAACAAAATATAACTAATACATGCTAACAGTTTCTATTCTTCAAAATTCTTTGTCAATTACCTTTATTAATGTAGAAATGAATTTCGTCCTTGTCTGTTAATCTCTGATTGAACTGAACCTTCATGGATTTGTCTTGTTTCCTTGTTATCTTGTCATAGGTCCATGTTTTGACTATGGTAGATTGTGCCAAGCAGCTCAGATCCGATGGCTGAAGCCGTCAGAAGTTTTCTTTATATTGCAGAACCATAAGAGCTTCCCTATTGAACAACAAGCTCCTGAAACGCCACCTAGTAATATTTTGCTCTTCTGTGAAGAACTTTTCCCACCTTGTAAACCCAATGCTTTCTATTAGGAATTATAATCTAAATATTGTCACTATTGATTTTTTTAAAACAGGTGGCTCTTTATTCCTTTTCAATCGTAGGGTTCATAGGTTTTTCCGTAAAGATGGTCACACGTGGAGGAGAAAAAGGGACGGTAGATCAGTCGGTGAAGCCCATGAGCGACTTAAGGTTTGCTTATGATTTTTTTTAAAAGATTGTAATGATCTAACCTACAGTGCCATTTTGTGGCATCTTTTTTGCATGAAATGTCATGTGTTTAAATCCAAAAACAACCTTTCTTTTATTCAGTGATGAATATATTAATTCTAACTCACTTTTTGTTTAATCAAACGTACCAAGGAGATTCCAGTATCATTGAGGGCCTGCTCTGTCTATATTTTTTTTGTCGAAAAAATATCCGAGTTACCTGCGGTTTCTTTACTGTGATGATATTTTGCTTGCTATAAATGTCTTGTCAGCTTTGGAGCATATTTTTTCACTGATATTATTGTTGGGGACCAAAAAAGTATCACCATCAGATTTGTTACATGTGAGAAAGTCTTTGTTAGATGCTCTGCTTCTCTGCACCATATTTATAGTTATCACTTCAAATTGTGAAGGCTATGTGCTGTTTTTCCTTGACCATTTCCTCTTCGCCCCATGATTAGGATGTTCATTGGCATTCATAGGAGAGTGGAGTGATGAGCCTTGAGAACATCAAATGTTATATACCAATGCATGATAACCATTTTACCTGAATTTTTGTCCAGTGTTTGTTAATTAAGTGAGTTGGTTAAGTATGGTATGTTATATATAGCAGGTCAGCAGTTCGATTACATGTAGAGCTCATTAAAGGTAAATATTTTGACAAAAGATAGGGCACAATGACAACAAAGGATCCATACAGCCGACCCACTATATTGGGATAAAGGCTTGAATGTTGTTGTTGTCTGTTTGGCTCAATGTCATTATTTCATGACATGGCTAATTAAAGGAAGGACTTGCTCTGTGTTATCTATCACTAGGATAGTATTACAAACAAGAATCTCCTACAAGTGTGTGAGATAAAACTTAACGCGATTGCGAGAGACTCAAAGAGAAATGCATTAAATGGTAGAACAAACAAGATACAATTTAGAGACATGCTCCCGCCAACTCCTAGGGGCTGGGTCCTCCGAAGAGCTACTCTCCAAGCGAGCTAGAAGACTTATGATCCAAAAATCTCCATTACATCATCCAAGGCCTCCTTATAAAGGATGATGGCCCACTACAAGAAAAATGAAAAATACGACAAAATAATATCATGAATTAATATTAATTAATTAAACAATCAATTAATAATGATCAATTAACTGATTTATTAATTCATTAATAAACTACTAATTACATGAATGCTCATGGCGGTTCCCAAATTCACTCGTGCTGCTCTCCCGTGGAGTTGCGTCCCTTTGAGAGTGTCATCAAGTATATGTATGACCTGCATTCTTCTCGTATTTCAACACTGTTGTCACCGTAACGGTTTTCATAGCAGATAGCTTCTAGTATTATGAGTAATGTACTGAAATGTATTTCAGATAACTTGACGAGGGGAAGAGGTTCTCACCTTGTCCTAATTTGATTGATCCAAAACAGAAAGGTGGGCAAAACATCGCCAATGATCCTCTAAATCAAGTGGGATTGGCTGAAATTGAGCATGTGTTGTGTAGATCAAAACATGACGATGCTCGAAGAAAACAAAAAGATTTATTAAGAATTTAACCGGAGCTCACCGGGAGGGGGAGGACTTGCGGCCTTCTCGAATAGTATTCAACAACGTGGCTGCGTAAAGGAGAAGGAGATTGACCTTGATGTGTTCAGCCGCTGAAGGAAGCCTCGAATTTCAAAAGGGTTGTTGACATCAAGTAACAGTAAGGAGCATGATCAAACATTTCTTCTAAATGCCAAAAGAGGAGAGGGAAACCAGGAAAGACCTAACTATGCTTTGGAAAACACCGGACAAGCCCAGAGCAAGAGCAGGAACTCGACAGGAATCTGCACTTGCATCGTCGATCAGGGAGAAGGCAATCTCAACGCGTGCAGAGTTTCTACCCTTTTCCTACGTCGAGCGACATTTTCCCTTTTCCTTCCTATATCGAGGGCATCAGTCGAAAGACAGACAACATGAAAACTAAATGGGATCGTGACCTAAGAATGCAATATAAAAGATTGGAGGGAAACTCAATCCCATTTCCTTACGTGTGAGGGGGCTGAAAATTGCTTAAACCACATCTGCAGTTATGTAATTATTACGAAAATGCCATTGCGCTCTTCGACTTATTATTTCCTCGATGAACTTCTGAGAATCTTAACTCGTGCCGATTAGTCATGAAATCCCAACTTAATATCATTATTAAATTCTTAGATTAACGTGTAAGATCAACCACAACAAAATTAAATACCTAGATTCATCGCTGACGCTGATTGCAATTATTCACGAACGGACCCTAAAATTAAAATGACGATGCGTAAATTTCTGGATGTTATAGGGGTGGTGTTGGGTGGCATGATTTTGAGGCGGGGAAGGGCGAGGATGCTGGAATTTGTGGCGGGTAGGTTCAGACTTGCAGCGGGGAAATGCTGGGGGAGGTTTTTTTGGAGTGGGAAGAGGCGGGGGGGGGGGGGGGGGGCTAGGATAGGCCTGCAAACGAGTCGAGCTCATCAAAAAGAGCCGGCTCGAGCTCGAGCTTCTTTTTTCGAGCTCGAGCTCGAGCTCGACGAGCCTACTTTAAAAGGCTCGAGCTCGAGCTCGACGAGCACGGTTCGAGCTCGAGCTCAGCTCGAATTTAATATTATATTAATAATATAAAACTATTATTTTAATAATATTATATTAATATCATGTTAATAATATAATATATTAAAATATTTAATACTAATAATATATATTATTTAATTAAAAAAAAGCTTGCGAGCCGGCTCGCGAGCTCGTGAACAGGTTTAATTAGGCTCGAGCTCGGCTCGAAATCAGGCTCGAGCTCGACGAGCTCGAGCTCGACATGCTCGAGCTCGAGTCGAGCTTTTTTCGAGCCGGCTCATCGAGCTTTCGAGCCGGCTCAACTCAACTTGCACCCCTAGGCTGGGATCTGCAGTGGGAAGGGAAGGAGAGGCACAAACTTGCTGTGGGGAGGTCTTTTGGAGCGGGAAGAGGCAAGGATGCTAGGATTTGCCGCGGGAAGGGAAGGAGAGGTGAGTACCTGCAGATTTGAATCGAAAGGAGGGGCTCTGGTCGGATGCAACGTCGAATGGAGGGGGGAAGATCGAACCCTAGGCATCAGAACCTAGTGAGCGTCGGCTTCAACGCCTGATCCACACGTACGAGGTTTCTCTTTTCCGTAAAACCTGAATCCGCCCTCCATAGCCCTTCACTGCCCTCCACATCCCTCTATAGCCCTCCATAGCCCTCCACAACCCTCCATGTCTCTTCACAGAACTCCACAACCCTCCACAGTCCTCCACAACCCTCCTCATCCCTCCACTTCCCTCTCACACACCTCACACACACCTCCACAATCCCCCACCCGCACACGCGCCCGCCCCCGCCACCCCCAGCCCCCACCCCTGCCACACACACCCACACCACACCCATACACTCCATCCACACCCTCCATATAGAATCCACACCCTCCATATAGAATCCACACACACACACACACACACACACACACACACACACACACACACACACACACACACACACACACACACACACACACACACACACATTACATGACATGGTGTTACATTTACTGTGAGTCTTGCAAGTCAATTCATGCATGATTCCAAGGTTCATTACTATGAAGCTGTCCTTCAGATACTTAAATCTCAAAAAAACCACTGAGATGGGTAGTGTCTTTAAAGATCATTGTCATTTCGATGTGTTAAGGTACTGTGATGAAGATTTGGTTGGGTCCTCCAACAACATGTGATCTACTATTGGTTACTTTGTATTTGTTGGAGGAAATGTTGTGATGTGAAGAGTAAGAAACTAACTGTTGTACCTAGATCTTTTATTGAAGCTTAATATTGAGCCATGTGTATTTCTACATGTGAATTGATATGACTCAAATCTCTCTTAGGGGATTTTGGGTGTTGAGTCATTGGGCTATGCATATTGTGATAGTCAACCTATAATTCACGTCACTTCTATTTTAGTCTTTCATGAAAAGACTAAGCATATCGAGATTGACTATCGTTTTCTCTGTGAGAAGGTTCAGAACATGTTACGTACTCGAGAAAGAACCCGACGAGGGAGGGGCTGGTGGAGGTAGGGAGAGGAAGGAGGAGAGATCAAGAAGAAAATAGTTAGGGAGCAACCCTAAATCTCATACATCCAAAAGATGACCCTCATGAACACATACATCCCCCTTTATAACTGCTAGAAGAAACCTATTCTTGAAACGACTGTAGGGGGTGCCAATAGAACAAATAAAGGCAAACAACAAAATAAAAATAAGCACGTCCATCACGCGCCCTCGGTCTCTTTCGCTCGATGTGTAATAGATGTTAATGTCCTCCTACGCGTATAGACCCGCCCCGATGTATCATCTACATGCACATTCGTAACAATGCCGTTGTTTGGAAAATGTGCCTTGTCCTCAAGGCAGTATTTGGCGAATTGGTGGTGAAAGTCGTCCCGGGGTAGCCATATACATAACTTCAAGGACCTCTGAGGTGGGGTCATGGCCATGAAAGTTATCCCGGAGTTTGGATGATTAGCCCAAGCGACAAAGACCTTCTCTGAGGTGGGGTCTCCCGAAATAAGGTAGCGACGATCGAGTATCTTGGTCGAGTAGTACGACGCCTCACCGGGGAGGTCAACGTTGGTCGGGATGTGTTCCGTGGTGTCATGTTCGCCCACCACATGATGCAACTGAGAAACGTGGAAGACTGAGTGTACGCAGATACCGGCGGGGAGGCAGAGGCGGTAGTGACCATGCCGGTAACACGTTTGTATCTCGAAGGGGCCGAAGAACCTAGGCCCGAGCTTCGGGTAAGGGCCTACGGGCCGCTGACAGCTGACGGTGCGGGTGCAGCTTGATGAACATCTTATCCCCTACCTGGAAGGAATGTTCGTGCCACTTCCGATCTGCAAAGGACACCATTTTCTGTTGGGCCTATCGGAGGTGGTACTTCAGGTGGTCTAGGATAGTATCCTGGTCTTGTAGGGCGGTGGACAAACTCTCTACTTGATATTACCCCGGTAGATTGTGGACAATGGAAGTTGGCGGGCAGCCATAGGCCCATAGATGAATCAAATGGGATGGTGCCAGCCGCATGCTGCTAGGCGGTGTTGTAGGAGTACTCCGCCCAACTGAACCACTTAGCCCAACCCTGTGCCTACTCCCCCACGAAACAGTGGAGGCACGTCTCCAAACATTAGATGAGAACCTCAGATTGTCCATTAGTCTGCGGGTGGTAAGCGTTGTTCATGCGGAGATGAGTACTCTGTAGACGAAAATGTGTGGTCCAGAAGGTGCTCTAGAATAGCGGATCACGATTGACCGAGGAAACCCATGGTGGCGCACGATGCTGCTGATGAAATTCTCCATGATGGTGGCTACAATGTAGGAATGACAGTGGGGAATGAAGTGGTCATACTTGGACAGTTTGCCCACCACGACCAATACGTAGTCGTACCCTTGTGAGTGTGGTAGCCGGGTGATGAAGTCCATGACCATGTCCTCCCAAATGCGGTCTAGAATGGGTGGGGCTAAAGGAGTCCGCCCGGAAGTGCCGCTTGGTACATGGCCTTCTGGCAGATGAGGCAGGCGGCCACGAAGGATTTGACCTGTCGAAACATGTGGGGCCAGTCGAGAGAGGCCGCCAAACAGTGGCACGTACGAAAGGCTCCTGCGTACCTCCCTAGAGGGTGATGCGTGAAATTCAGCGAGGAGGCGTGGAATGCTCAGGGATGACGGGATGAGGGCGAGGCGACACTTGAAGAACAGATGGCCCCTTACGAGTGAGTATGGTGGACGGGTGATGGCGTCGATAATGAGCTCCGTCCGGATCCCATTCAACAAAGGATCAGCCTCTACTTCGTGCCGGATGGTCGCAACCTCTTCCTATACAGGACAAGAGATAGCTGCGAGCTCCAGATCCTGGCTCTGACGAGAGAGGGCATCGACCGCTAAACACGCCCTCCCCGGGTAAAAATCGATAGTGAAATTATAGCCCAGGAGTTTGGCGACCTACACTTGTTGGGTGGGCGTGATGATTTTCTGCTGCGGGAGGTAGTGAAGGATGTGGTGGTCGGTGAGATCCACCAACGGGCAACCCAGAAGGTAAGGGTGCTAGTGCTAAACAGTGAGAGCGAGGCCCATGAGCTTATTCGGTCATTCTCATATGCGGAGCGGCTGTGGATGGTACTGGAGAAGGTGCGGGTGAAGTAGGCTATCAGTTGACCGACCAACATGAGGATAACTCCAACCTCAGAGCCCGACTTATCGCACTCCATGAGAAAGGGTCGGGAGAAATCAGGCATGGCCAGCACCAGTCCGCGCACCAGGGCCTATTGAAAGGAGGCAAAGGAGGCGGTGGCCGCAACTGACCACTGAAAGGGGCCGTCTTCAAACTTCTTCAGAAGTTGTGTGAGAGGCCGAGTCAGCGCCCCGCGCCCCTGGATGAATCAACGGTAGTAACCAGTCAAATCGAGGAAGCCCTGAACATCCAGCATTGAAATAAAAGTCGGCCCTTCGCGATCTTCTCCTCGTCCATAGTGACCCCCCGGGGGCCGAAATGGTGTGTCCAAGGTAGTTCACCTCTGACGCACCAAAGGAACACTTATTTGGGTGCAGCTTGAGATGATGACACCGGATGGTGGTTAGAGTGAGGCAGACGTGCCAGAGGCGATCTTACCAGGAAGAACTGTAGGTCAAAATGTCATAAAAAAACAAAGACGTGTCTGCGAAGAATCGCCCTTAAGATGTCATTCATTGTGGCCTAGAAGGTGGCATGAGCATTGGTTAGCCCGAAGGGCATGACCAAAAACTTGTAGTGGTCATCGTGAGTACGGAAGGCAGTCGTGGCGACGTCCTGGGGCTGCACTCGGATCTGGTGATATCCCGCTCTGAGATCTAGCTTGGTGAAGAAAATGGCCCTGTGAAGCTCACCCAGGAGCTCCTGAATCACCGGGATTAGGTACTTATCTGATGCTGTGGCCTTGTTAAGCTCTCGGTAATCCACACAGAACCGCCAGTGCTGTCCTTCTTCTGAACCAGGAGGATCAGGCTGGAGAAGTGGCTCGCCCTGGGAAGGATGAGGCCCCCCATCAGCAACTCACGAACCAGACGCTTAATCTCGTCCTTCTGCATATGGCCGTAGAGGCAAGGTCGTACTGACATGACACTTCCGCAATGCCGGTCTGAAGGGGAATGGTGTGATCTGTCGATCAAGCTGGAGGGAGGCTGGTCAGGGCCTCAAAGATGTGGGTGAACTCGGTGAGTAGCTCCTAAAGGTCTGGCGGGTGCGAGAGAGGCTCCGTTGTCGGACCAAAGATTTGTAACGGCCCAAAACCCGCGACAATTTAATTTCATTCTTTCTGAGGGGGTTTCTCACATAATTATACGCAACAGGATAATAAAAGAAGTGTATCAGTGAAAAACATAACATCACATTTCATTAATATACAGAATATATATACACTGTCAGAGACAAAAGTGTCTACATTTGCTACATTACAAATATCTAACAACAGTACAAGGAATAAACTCATGCTAACCGTGGACGAGCCACGTCTTCAACTGGTCTTCGTTCTGCCTCTTCTTGAGCCCGTCTAGCGGGGTCTGGTACGCTGGTGCTCGATTTCTACAAAAAATGAGGAACCAATTAGTTTTTAAAACAAAGTGAATTCCTTACCCTTACCACTCGCTTCGCTCTGCAAGCAGACAAGAGAGTCAACAACAATGAAATCTATATGAACATGTTTCTATGCTAGAAACAGGTAGAATCAAAATTCTATATCTGCTATCAATTCATATTTCATTTGTACTGTTTCTATAAATTTCCTTTTTATTCATAATTCGTTTCTCGAAAATACTTAGGGTCACGAATATCTCAATTATCCTGGTCCGTCGACCTTTTATATCATTATCCACTTTAGGGCGCTTCAACGCGCAACAGGCTTCCACGACTCCTAATCGGATTCATATCATAATCTATAGGAGTTCGACCCCCCCCCCCCCCCCCCCACGAGGTGTGATAGTTCTACCCCCCTTACGAGGTGTAGGAATCTGAACCACCCCCCTACTAGGCCGACCCTTAACATTTTGATGCGTCGACGCGTTCTCCATTTAAATTCACTTTCAATCATTTCGATTCGTTCAATTTAATTCAAAATAGGATTTATTTGTATTTGGTTCCCCTCAGAATTCTATCGCTCGCTAAGCCACGTTAGCGTTTTCGGCGATTCATATATTCAGTGATATCAAACAACTGAAAAGTTCATAAAAGAGGAAAAACAGTAAGGACTCACCCCAACTTTTCCTTTGCCCTTGTCCTTCGCAGGGTTCACGCCATGTCTATCGCCGGACGCCATCCTCTGCAGTATCAAAATATCATTTACTTTAGGGTTGCGCCATAAATAGTTACGAGCAGACTCCTACGAAGGTCACAACTACGACTTCTAGGAGTTGTCTAGGGAAGGATTAGTGTGGGTGATCAAAAAGAGGTCACACCATTCAACAAATAAAGGGATTCAATTAATCACAATGTCTATCCAAGTTGCTCCAATGCACAGCCGCAAGGGTTGTCACGAAGGAAACACTAAGGGTTTGCAAGGGGTCAAGACAAAACCCCTAATGAAACCCTAACCTCATCTCTCTCAAATTTAGCTCAAATTCAAGGTTTAGGGTTTGGAAAGTTATAAAGAATTTTTTGAGTTAGAAATGAGTGAATCAAAACCAAAACCCCAAACCCTAGGGTTTACATCCATCATAAATCCGTACACAAACTTCGTGATCAACACAAGAGGAGTGGATGAAAGGAGATTACCTTCCTAAAAAAGAAGAAATCGTGCGAAACAGAGGAGATTGGAGGCGGCTAGAGTGATCGGCGCAGGAGCGGCTCCGTCAGGTTCGTTCCGTCGAGAATGAAGAAGACGGATGTTATATCACGGGATAAGGCCACCGCTTAACCCAGGCAGCCAGTCATCACCGGTACAACCAGTTTCAAATAGTGCACAGCCACACCACACCCATACCCAGCCGGTCTACTCTCAAATACCATACATAAACCCCAAATCAAAGCAAACCCAATCCATTAAACTTATATAAAATCCGGCCAACTCAAGCCATTCATAATTAAACGAAACTGAAGCAGCTGTCGCAAATAAACATAAAATTATCCGAACATCAAATTTAAAGTGCGACGTTAAATCAACACTGAAATTATATTTCATCATCGGGAAATATGTCAAAATAATTGAATTTTATATTCGTTTTGTCTTACAAATCCTCCTCTCCTTATCAGAATTTTCGTCCTAAAAAATTTAAACATCTCCTTGATTCCCAAAGAACGAGGGAAATATTTTCATCAGCAAGTGTTCTCGCTCCCAAGTATCATCCTTAGCGGGATGACCGGTCCACCAGACCTTGACAAAATTCACCTGTCGATTCCGAAGGTTCTTGCTCTAGCGATCAACAATTTGATAATGTGTCGTCGGACTGGACAAATCAGCGTCGATCTGCACATCACTGGCAGACATCATGCAACTTTTGTAATTCAGTAGACAGCGCTAAGCGATACGCCACCTCATCAATACGTCCAATCACAGAGAAGGGACCAACATATCTCAGGCTTAATTTTCTAATCCGTCGTAGTCGGGAAATCCCTTTGAACGGTTTAATCTTCAAACACACCTGATCTCCCACAGCAAATTCCACTAGACGATGCCGGACGTTGTAATATTTCTGCTGCCGATCCTGTGCAATTTTCATTCTTTGTTGAATAACACAGACTTTCTCCTCAATTTTATCTGTCCTCTTCTGTGGAAATAATTTCTTTTCTTCATCCTCTGCCCAGCTCAAAGGAGTTCTGCATCGCCTCCCATATAGAGATTCGAACAGGGCCATTTGGATCGTTGCTTGATAGCTATTATTATAAGCAAATTCAGCCAACGATAAGTATTTTTCCCAGGAGCCTTTCAAGTCCAAAACCACCATTCACTGTTTATTTGCGACAGCTGCTTCGGTTTCGTTTAATTATGAATGACTTGAGTTTGCCGGATTTTATATTAGTTTAATGGATTGGGCTTGCTTTGATTTAGGGTTTATGTATGGTATTTGAGGGTGGACCGACTGGGTATGGGTGTGGTGTTGGCCGTGCACTATTTGAAATCGGTTGTACCAGTGATGACTGACTGCCTGTGTTAAGCGGCGGCTTTATCCTGTGATATAACATCCGTCTTCTTCATTCTCGATGGAATGAACCTGACGGAGCCGCTCCTGCACCGATCACTCTAGCCATCTCCAATCTCCTCCGTTTTGCACGATTTCTTTTTCTTTAGGAAGGTAATCTCCTTCCCTACACTCCTCTTGTGTTGATCACGAAGTTTGTGTACGAATTTATGATAGATGAAAACCCTAGGGTTTGAGATTTTGGTTTTGATTCACTTCTTTCTAACTCAAAAAATTCTTTATAACTTTCGAAACCCTAAACCTTGAATTTGAGCTAAATTTGGGAGAGATGAGGTTATGGTTTCATTAGAGGTTTTGTCTTGACCTCTTGCAAACCCTTGTTGCCGGCTGTATTGTTGAGGGTTACCTGGGGGCTGTTTTTGTACTTTTGGGCTGCTGGGTATTAGCTGTCCGGCTATTTTTGTGGGGATTGACACCTTGCTTGCTGCTATTCGCAGCCCTTAGTGTTCTCTTCGTGACAACCCTTGCGGCTGTGCATTGAAGCAACTTGGATAGACATTGTGATTTATTGAATCCTTTTATTGGCCGAATGACGTGCCCTCTTTTTGATCACCCACACTAATCCTTCCCTAGACAACTCCTAGAGGTCGTAGTTGTGATCGTCGTAGGAGTCTGCTCGTAACTATTTATGGCGCAACCCTAAAGTAAATGATATTTTGATACTGAAGAGGATGACGTCCGGAGATTGACGTGACGTGAACCCTGCGAAGGACACAGGCAAAGGAAAAGTTGGAGTGAGTCCTTACTGTTTTTTCCTCTTTTGTGAACTTTTCAGTTGTTTGATATCACTGAATATATGAATCGCCGAAAACGCTAACGTGACTTAGCGAATGATAGAATTTTGAGGGGAACCAAATACAAATAAATCCTATTTTGAATTAAATTGAACGAATCAAAATGATTGAAAGTGAATTGAAATGGAGAACGCGTCAACGCATCAAAATGCTAAGGGTCGGCCTACTAGGGGGGATAGTTCAGACTCCTACACCTCGTGAGGAGGGTAGAACTCTCACAACTCGTAGGGGGGGGGGTCGAACTCCTACAGATTATGATATGAATTCGATTAGGAGGCGTGGAAGCCTGTTACGCGTTGAAGCGCCCTAAAGTGGATAATGATATAAAGGGTCGACGGACTCAGATAATTGAGATATTCGTGACCCTAAGTATTTTCGAGAAACGAATTATGAATAAAAAGGAAATTTATAGAAACAGTACAAATGAAATATGAATTGATAGCATATATAGAATTGTGATTTTACTTGTTTCTAGCATAGAAACATGTTCATATAGATTTCATTGCTGCTGACTCTCTTGTCTGCTTGCAGAGCGAAGCGACTGGTAATTGTAATGAATTCACTTAGTTTTCAAAACTAATTGTTTCCTCATTTTTTGTAGGAACCGAGCACCAACGTACCAGACCCCGCTAGACGGGCTCAGGAAGAGGCATAACGAAAACCAGTTGAAGACGTGGCTCGTCCACGGGTTTGCATGAGTTTATTCCTTGTACTGTTGTTAGATATTTGTAATGTAGCAAATGTAGACACTTTTGTCCCTGACAGTGTATATATATTATGTATATTAATGAAATGTGATGTTATGTTTTTCACTGGTACACTTCTTTGATTATCCTGCTGCGTATAATTATGTGAGAAATCCCCTCAGAAAGAATGAAATTAAATTGTGACGGGTTTTGAGTCGTTACAATTAAATGGTATCAGATGAAAGTTTCTCGCAGTGCGTGTAACACAGAGAGTACCAGGATGGAACATAAACCACGATGATGAGATTGGAATATCAGAATATACTGAACTGTCTTATGCTTGTTACTCAGGAACCTTTTCAAGTGTATTCGAGCCGCAGAATGCGAGATGCTCTGAATGAAGCTGAGGATTTAAGGGATTCCAGATCAGAAGAAAGTTTGAGTGGACGACGTCTTTCGTAGTGCATATTGCTGATATTGCACAAGCCATTGCTGAAGCAATTAGGTTGGTTCGGGACACCCCTCCAGTTGTGCCTTCTCCTGGCGTAACCCCAGTTGTGCCAACTGTGCCTCCTCCAGCATTGGTGGAACCGCAACAGTCTCGCTTACTTGATATTGATATGAAGCAGTTTCTGAAATTGAAACCGCCGACTTTTCGCAGTGGTTTGTCTCTGATCGAGACGGAAGACTGGATTTTTCGGATTGAAACAATATTTGATACGATGCGGTGCCCCGCGGAGAGGAAGGTGGAGTTGGTTGTTTTTCTTCCGGAAGGAGAGGCTAAGAGGTGGTGGGTGAACTTGATGAAAGGGAAATTTCAGACTCGCGGTTTGGCGAATGTGACATGGTCAGAGTTTGTTCGTGAATTTACAAAATGGTTCGTGCCGCGTACAAAAAAGAGGCAACTACAAGAGAAGTTTTTGCGATTGGTGCAAGGAAACCGCTCTATCCTTCAGTATGAAGCCGAATTTTCCAGCTTGACATACTATGCAGAGTCTGCAGTGGCGACCGAGGAAGCTCGCTGTTTACGATTCCAGGAAGGGTTGCGGGATAATATCCGCGCTTCAGTGGTTCCGTTTGATATTACTGAGTATGCACTGCTGGTGGAGAAATCTCGATTAGTCGAGTTAGACAATGAGAAGAGACAGAGGCGGACGAAGATGAGGAAGAGGGTCCAAGAGGGTGCTAGCCAAGAGAAATCAGACAGAACAGGTGAATCCTCGTGGAAAAAGAAGAAGCAGCAACAAGCAGTGTCAACTGGTAGCACTCAAGTGTCCCAATCAACGTTGACCAAGTGTGCCAAATGTTGCAAGATGCATAGAGGGGAATGCTTGATCGACGTCCGTTTTTATTGTCGTCAGTCGGGTCATCGTCGAAAGGATTGTCCAAAGCTGCAAAGGGATGAAAGTTCGAGGGGAGCTCCAGCCTTGCCGCTTCAGAAAATCTATCATATTGGAACTTCCAAGGAAGGGGAGTTGATAACATCGACACCCGCTGAAGGGGCCAGAGATGAGAGACTGATCCAGGCTCGAGCTTTCAATTTCGGTCAGCAAGAGGCGAAGGTCGATGATACTGTTGTCACAAGTATGCTGCTTGTTCATGATCAAGTACTGAAAGTTTTATTTGGTACTGGTGCCAGTCAATCTTTTATTTCAACATCTATTCTTGAATCACTTCATATACGACCATATCAAGTTGCTCAACCTTTGAGTATACTGCTACTGAATAATACGATTCTGATAACGAAAGAGCGAGCCGTATTCTCGCTGCCTTTTAATGATAAACAATTTGAAGTGGATGTTGCGGTCTTACCGTTGGTTGAATATGATGTCATCCTAGGTATGGAATTGACTATCAGAGCGAGAAGCCGTTATTAATTGCAAAACAAAAGAGGTGACATTTAAATGTCCAGATGGAAGTCCGATGATCTATAAAGGTCTGGACGAAGTTGCAAAAATCAGGATCTCGACAATGAAAACCAGAAAAATGGTGCGGGAAGACTGTGAGACCATTTTGATAATGATTAAAGAAATGGAAGAACAAAAGAAAGCAATTACGGCTGTGCCCGTAGTGCAGGACTACGTGGATGTATTCCCAGAAGTGCTACCTGGTGTACCCCCAGCCAGAGAAGTTGAATTTGAAATTAAGGTGATTGAAGGAGCTGCTCCTGTAGCTAAGACTCCGTATCGAATTACGCCAAAAGAATTGACAGAATTGAAAGTGTAATTACAAGAATTGATTGATAGGAACTTTATTCGACCGAGTACCTCACCTTGCGGCGCTCCAGTATTATTTGTGAAAAAGAAGGATGGATCTCTCCGTCTATGCGTCGATTATCGCGAGCTGAACAAGTTGACAATAAACAATAAATACCCTCTGCCGCGTATTGACGATTTGTTCGATCAGCTGGTAGGCGCACGTGTATTTTCGAAAATTGATCTTCGATCAGGATATCACCAGCTGAGAATTCTAGAGGGAGATGTCTTTAAGACAACATTCAGTACCAGGTATGAGCATTTTGAATTTGTGGTTATGCCTTTTGTCCTAACAAATGCTCCTGCAGCTTTTATGGCCTTGATGAATCGTGTGTTTAAGGCAATTTTGGATCAATTCGTGATTGTTTTTATCGATGATATATTGATTTATTCAAAGACAGAGGAAGTGCATGCCCAGCACCTGCGTCAAGTCCTACAAACATTGAGGGAACAACAGTTGTATGCCAAATTTTCAAAGTGTGCGTTTTGGCTGAATGAGGTGGCCTTTTTAGGTCATGTGATTAATGCAGAAGGGTTGGCTGTGGTTGCAGCTAAAATTGAAGCAATAATCAACTGGATCCGACCGAAATCTGTTACTGAAGTACGAAGCTTCTTGGGCTTAGCTGGTTATTATCGGAAATTTGTCATGGACTTTTCGAAGTTAGCACTACCCTTGACACAATTGACTCAAAAGAACGTATTATTTACGTGAGAAGACGATTGTCAGCGAGCGTTCAAGGCTTTAAAGGAACGATTAACGACAGTGCCAGTGTTGGTGATGCCTGAAGGCTCAGATGGTTTTCAAATTTATAGCGATGCATCCTATAAAGGATTGGGTTGCGTGTTAATGCAACGTGGAAAGGTGATTGCTTTTGTTTCTCGACAATTAAAAGATGCCAAAAAGAACTACCCAACACATGATCTAGAATTAACAGCGGTTGTGTTCGCTTTGAAAATTTGGCGTCACTAGCTGTATGGTGTTCGATGCGAGATCTTCACAGATCATAAGAGCCTGAAATATATATTCGATCAACGAGAAATTTATTTACGCCAGAGAAGATGACTGAAATTTATTAAAGATTATGATTTGGATATTCAATATCATTCAGGTAAAGCAAATGTGGTCGCAGATGTATTAAACATGAAGAATATTGCTGCGCTGTCCGTGATACCGCAGTATAATATGAAGCTTCTTTATATGCTTCAGGAAATGAAAATATGTGTGATATTTACGTCTGAAGAAAAGCAAACACAATTCCAGATGCGGATTCAATATTCGCTTAAAGAGAGAATTCAGAAAGCGATACCTCAGGATCCATTTTTGATGGAGATATTTGAAAAATTGAAAAAAGGGAGAAATGAATGCCTTTATTGAAAAGGATGCCCTATTGCTCTTGAATGACAGACTATGTGTACTAGATGCTGATAGCCTGCGGAAGGATATCCTGTATGAGGCGCATAATACGCCATATTCGATTCATCCTGGTCGGACAAAGATGTATCACGATTTGAAACATGATTTCTGGTGGCCACATATGAAGAAGGATGTCATTCAGTATATTGCTCAGTGTCATACCTGTCAGACAGCGAAAGCAGAACATCAGAAGCCTGCCGGGTATCTTCGATCTCTCCCCATTCCGAAATGGAAGTGGGATGATGTTGCGATGAATTTTGTATTTGGCATGTCTCGCAGTAAAGCTGGGAATGATGTAATTTAAAGTGCGACGTCAAATCAGCACTGAAATTATATTTCATCATCGGGGAATATGTCAAAATAATTGCATTTTATATTCGTTCGGTCTTACAAGATTGGCCAAAGCCAAGTGGAAAATCGACGTTAGCTGTCCGCTAGATCGTGCAGAAGTAGACAGGAGAACGAAGAATGGAGGAGTCGCTCAAGACGCGTCACGACTGGCCTTAATTGAGAATCTGAATAGTCATGGTCGCCCAATGGATCTGCACGTTAACCAGTGTGCGGAACCATGCCACTTTAAGGATAACATTGATACCGTCAACGCCAAAAGCGTAGAAGTCCGCACTCACCGAACATAACCCCACTGAAAGAGAGATGGCGTTGCAACATCCCTGGGTCGGCCGATGACGCCCGTCGCTCAAGCAGACCGTAAAATCAGGGGATGAAACCAACGGAACTCGAAGCTGATGCACCAACTGTGCAAAAAGGCAACTCAAAGCGGTGCGTACAGGGGGGGGGTGTCCAAATGTCCGTCTTCCTCGAAGAGTTCGAGGGCCTCCAAGTTTGCTAAGGTAACCTCCGGGTCGAAGTATTTGATGATGGAGGCAACGGAACACAAGACCTTGCTCAGGAGGTCATCGTATTCACTGTTGGAGATGCACTGGGGGCGACGGGCGGCCGAGCCGGTTCCACCAAGGTGGCCGCAAAGGCGGGTGGTCTCCATGGTGGTGGACGATCACATGGGTAGGTGGTCGGGGAGAGAGGTCGGCCTCCACCAACTGCTCCATGTCCAGAGCATCAGAGATCGTCCGTGGGTGGTGCGTGCGGAGACGGGAGTGGATGTGAGGCAGCAGGCCCTGCATGAAGTGGCTAGGTAATGATCCGACAGCAACCCGGGGACGTGGGTGACCGGGACGACGAACTCATCAATATAGTCATCCAGGCCGACAGTCTGATGGACGCCGCAAATCCGCTCGATGGCGATCCATAATAGAGGGTGCCATACCGCCTGATCATCTCCTGCTTGAGCTCGGGCCAGGAGATAAGCTGGTTGGATTGGCGATGCCATCACGTCTAGTGAAGTGCGGAGCCGTCCAGATTGACTAGAGCAGTGGACACCTTATCCTGCTCCTGTGTAAGGTTAAGGTCGAAGCATTGCTCTGCCTTGGCGATTAATCCCATCGGTCGACACTGATGAAAGAGGGAATGTTCAGGTAAAGGGCAGAACATCCTGGAAGGGGTGGATAGACCGTTTCAGGCTCGACGTGCGGCGGCACTGCGCCGAGGTGGGATCCCCCGTCCGCGGGAGAGCCTAAACCAGAAGCGGCAGAGGCGGTGGTTGATGCTTGAAGGGAGTCAATCTTGGTGTGGAGGGCAAGGAGAAAGACGAGCATGGAGGGCATCGACGACCGCATTCGAAGGGGGATCACCAGCGGAGCGAGTGTTTGGGGCCATTCCAGCGGCAGCTCAGGGCAAGCAAGAAAGCGGCGCCATAAGGGAGGTTGGGAGAGCAGCATGCCAGCAAGACGGCGAGGCAGAGGCATTGCAGAGGCAGAATTCGGGGCCCGAACGATGCGGCGCGGACGGACGACGCAGGATGAAGCGACGCGGTAGATCGTGCAGGATTAAGTCAACGCAGTAGGCCTTGCAGGGCCGGACGACGCGGGATGAAGCGAGGAGAAGCACCGGCAGCGAGATCGGACCAAATGTGATGTACTCGAGAAAGAACCCGACAAGGGATATGCCGTTGGAGGTAGGGAGAGGAAGGAGGAGGGATCGAGAAGAAAATAGTTAGGAAGCAACCCTAAATCTCATACATCCAAAAGATAACCTTCATGAACCCATACATTCCCCTTTGTAACTACAAGGGTTCCAATAGAACAAGTAAAGACAACCAATAAAATAAAAATAATCACGTCCCTCACATGCCCTCGTTCTCTTCCGCTCCATGTGAAATAGATGCTGACGTCCTCCTACGCGTGTAGACCCGTCACGGTGTTTTATCGGCGTGCACGTCCATAACAGAACAACATTATTATTAAACCAATTATCCGCACTGGTCATCAATTGACTGACATTATTTTATGTGAGAAATAAGCACTGCCACTTCTGACTTTGTTTGCTGGCTAGTTTGTTAAAATACGGAATGTTTTTGTAACAAGTACCTTTGAACATATCACCTTTCATTTAGCAGGTATGTGTCATCAATCCAGTCAACCCCCATATTTCTTCATCATACCCTGATATCTCATCACAGACGTATTTATATGTGGTAGCTCAGATCAGATAATATGGTCTCATTCCTGTAACTCTAAATTGAATGTTACCTTCTCACACTTTCTTTCCATTTTTAGGCTTATTTGTAAGGATATTTCGTATTACTGGGTATATTTACTCAAACATGGTATGGTATTGGATAGACTTTCCACAATAGCTTAACTGCAAAATCATGTAGGTGGCATATTAGTGTCATTGGAGGTATGGTGCTATGCTATTATTGATTAACATTTCATGGTGTAGGTGTGTACTGCCTGATTCATGTGGTATGGAGCTTTATGTTGTTGAGTTTGCGGCTTTGTGCTATTGACGGGTTTCTGGTCATGGAAAGTGGAAACTATGGTGCTAAGAAAAGAATACGTTGTAGTTTATTTAGTAGATTGTATTATTTGGGTTGAAATTAGTCACAATCTCATTTTCCTTCAGGATTTGTCATTTGGAAAGAATTGAGAGATATGAGTTGGAATTGGCTCAATTCAAATTCCCACATAAATTGGAATTGAGGCAATTTCAATTATGTTGTTCGGCTATAGGCAAGAATTGACAATTCAGGAATTGAAATTGACAGTTCTATTGTTCGGATTTAGCAAGAATTCAATTGTATCGGAATTGGAATTAGCATATACACTAACACACACAACTATGTTTCTGAAATTGGTTGCAATTACTACCGGGAAAGTAATTTGAGGTTACATATGAGCAGAAAAAACAAAGATAAAAAAATTAAAGCAAAAGCAACATATATCCTGTATCCCAAGAAACAAATTTGTGAGACCCAAGAATTTTTTGTTAAATTCAATTTCAACAGAAGACTTTGGCTTTGTGTGGCCTTCATGAGAAAAAAAACACAATCCACCCACAAATTCGAGCAGATTAAAGAATTAAATAGGCGACTACATGTTCCATTAATATTGAGATAAAATAGATTAATTTGCGTGTTCCTTTATTTACACCCTCCCATGTTTATGTGTCTGTGTTAGTGATGGAGATCCATTAGATCATGCACCAAGAGATGTTCGCCGTAAGGTGGGACTCACATTCATGTATTCGTGCAGGAGGGCTTGATCAGATCGCTGATCCGACTCCGCGGATGTGTCCGGATCCGTGTTGCGAGTCAAAATCATAGTTGTCAGGATCGCGATCCGGATCATAGGATCGATCCTACGATCCAGATTTTGCAAATCGATCCTAATTTTGTAAAGAGATCCTCGATCCGACCATACTATCTAATCCGATCCTACCTCGAAATGATCTCATCTAAGATCTTGATTCTGACAACCTTGGTCAAAATCATATATTACTTTAGTATTTTTGATTTATATTTGTTGTATTTGAGTGACCCTACCTCCTCGATGGTAGGATGCCCTAACTTTTCTTTTATTATAAATAGATAGATAGTGAGCTGATTTTAGATATTGCAGAATTTGGAGAAGAGTATTCCCGAATTGACGCGATCCCACCCTAGGTAACGACTCCTAGGTGCGTATCTCCCTCCCCAAGGTTTTCCCTAGCCCTAGACTTTATTTCCCACCCTCAATCTTCTCTTCCCCTGCCCCAAAGCCCTCCAACAGGCCGCCGGTTCCCTGGTTTAAATTCCATCCATCAGCTGACCTCTCCCCCTTGCTGCACCTCTGCCGCCGCCCCAAATCCTCCTCCCAGCAGGTCACTGCCACCCCTCCATCCCACTCCTTCCTCTGCCGCCAGCCTCCCCTCTTCCTGGAGCCTCAGCCACCCTCCCCCATCCATCCCCACAACCGACCCCCATTCGCATTAGTCGGTTTTGACTTTTGAATCACAACCCCCTCCCTCTCGTGGAACCACTTGCAACATCCTCCCTATTGGATTTGTCCATACCTGGACAAACCAGCCCGGATCCGCTATTTCCCCTCACCCTCCCCTCATACCGTAGCCCGAATCCGCTCCTAAACATAGGACCATCCTTCCCTTGCTCGGATCTATTCATACGTCGCTAAATCTACTCATTTCCGGTCCTTTTCCGCCTTCCACCACTGAGGACAGCCACCTACACCATTCTCCCCGCCTCCGGTTCCACCCCGGATCGTCGTCCATGCATCTCTGGCTCTAGAATCTTCAGTGGCTTGCTCAGCTTACTACTTTGGGAGTCACCTGTTGTATTTGGACGATTATTTTCAACATTTTATTATTGCTCTGACTATCATATTTGCTTGGATAAATTGCCCGTGGAAAATTGTCTGGTATTGCTAGTGATTTGCACGTGGGATTCATTCACCGCACGCTTTTGCTTTGGGACTCCGAGCGGAGGAAAACCATTTAATGTTTGTTTATTGAACGCTTGTTTTCTGCTTTAATTATTGTTGCGTAGGTTACGGATTAATATTGCACGTCGTAATTGGTCGCCGTTACCGGCGAAATCATTGCATGTAGGTTTGGGTTAGTGTGTCAAGTCTACAATTTCACCCCTAGAAGTCTTGGTTTTGTGCACCCCGTAGCCTACCCTACATCAGATTGGGCTTGGAAAAGGGACACACGAACCATTTTGGAAAAGGATTCATAGTCAGGAAGCAAGTAAAAGAAGCCTAATGGCAGTTGAGAACCCGATTACCTCATATAGGCTCCTCTCCTTGGGGATCGATGCTTTGTTCACTGTGGATCCTTTCTCGAGGCCAGCCATGGAATCATCAAAAGAAACCCTAGCCTTCTTTCCCATTTCTTCCGAACAAAGGAATGTAAGGTCGGGTTCCTGTGAATATAACTGATGTTTTTTTTTCTCGAGATGGCAGTTTAGACTATGGAAATGGAAATCAAGGAAGGGTTGTTGTAGCCAGAGAAGATGATCTTCAGGTTGGAGGTCCCCGACGAGAGCAACTATGGTCACTAGAATAGAGACTCGGGGTGGGGGGGGGGGGGGGGGTGGGTGGGTGGGTGGGGGGAAGGGGTGGGGATTTGCTATTATCAATTCTTCTGGTATTGAGCCAAATTCCAATTCCTATCAAATTTTTTGGATGCCGAACAACGGAATTGAAATTGGAAGTCTAATTCCAATTCCTATTCCTCAATTCAACCCAATCGAACGTGGCCTTACTCCAATTACACTATAATGATGCTTTTGTTTCATCCAAGAGATGTCCGTATCCATCTTATAATGATGCATTTGTTTCATCCGAAAAATGTTTGGTTAGATATTTTATTTTTGTTAGTTTCATGTTAGCACTTCCACATTAAATCATGTACAATTACAAAGGATGTTTACTTCATTACATTGAAATATCTAGGTTGGGAATGTTGATGCTCTCAATTGTTATTATGCTCATGGGGAGAATAATCCTTATTTTCAGAGGAGGAGCTATTGGATGCTTGACCCGTAAGTCATTAAAAATTCTTTTATTTATAATTTTTATTTTACAATTTATTATTTTCGTTCTATCAATTTATTTGGTATAATTTCTCTCGATAACGTTTGTTAAAATGAACAAATCCTCTAATATATATTGTAGTAAAGTTTCTATCTCATTCCATATTTGATCTTTTAATTTATCTTCTATTTAAACTTGCTGTGCAAATGCACTAGCCATGTTTATAATTTGGTCAACCATAATTATCTTAATAGAAATCACTGTATTGCTAAGTGTAATCACATCATTGAAGTTCTTTTTAACTTCTTATCCTCAGTATCCTAGCCCCATTTACAAAACTTTTTAGGACACAATAACTTATAACCATCCACGAGGTCTTTGAAATGATCTGGTCCACTTCGTCTTCTTAAAAAATCAATAATTATTCTTTATCTAATCATTGAGTTCACAAATTCTCCATAATATTATTTTATTGCATAGTACTCCGTGGTCCCTTCTCCATTTAATCACCAAAGTCTAACGCGAGAAGCTATATCATCAAATAAGTTAGATTGATAATTGTTTACATCACCCACTTAAAATTGTATATCATGTATTTTAATCTTCATTGTACCAATTATAATCCACCTACCCTGTACAATCTCCATTGTTCTAAGTTTTCACTTCTATGGGCTGTTGTCTCACTGATTAGAATTTTTCCATATGCAAAAAACATTTTCACAACGTTTTATTTTGAATATCTTTTGTATGTGTTAGAAGAAATCCTATAAAGGCCCAAAATAAAGGCCCAAAAGGCCCATCTTAGGCCTTCTTCCTTCTTATGTTTTAGTCCCGCATCTTGAATAGGGATCTTTCTCTCCCTCTCTCTTCCTATATATGTGTACGCATACTTGTATTTAAATATTGAAAAAAGATTAATTAAGTATTTTCAGTTATTTCCAACTATTCTGGGCGTTTTTTACATGGTATCAGAACCACCAGTCCTACACCTATTTTTCACATCTCTCTGTGGTTAGGCATACTCTAACCACAGGTCTCCCTGCTTCCCGCTTCCCCACGGCTTCTCATATACTTCCCGCACCTCTTATTCTATCCGCTGCTCTCTCGGCTTCCTGCGACCTCCCTAATTCTTCCCTCACCTCTTCCTCCTTCCGTGGTTCCACCCCAACCCTTCCCCCTGCTTCTGGCCTTTATAGCTTTGCCCCTCTCTGACTATTGGGGTCCACCGGCATCATCTTCTCGTTGCGGTCTGCTACCCTTGCCGCACGCTCTGCTCACCGCGGTTTTCTATTCTTCCCGCAGCTTTGAGGTCGCCGCTCTTTGCTCTTCCCCTTCTAGTGCCTCTAACTGCTCGCGACTTCTATTCTCCCCGCAGTTCTGAGGTCGCCGTGGTTTTCTATTCTGTAACACCCCTTCCCAGTATTACAGAAATCAGCCGTCCGGCCGGGTCAACGATATAAAGAAAACTAGGAAGCAGTATTAAAACTAGTAGCAGCAGGTAATAAAAGTCCAAACTAAACAGATTTAATACTTACAGCGGGAGTAAAAATTAAACTAAGGTTAACCACATACCTGATGTCTGGATTCACAGAGCCACTAAACAAAATGAAACTGCATTAACTGAAAATCTGAACTATCAAATAAGTCTGACACAAGATACATAAAATATTAATGAGTTACACTGTCCACAATTACAAGTACATGCTGAAAATGGAGTAAACTGAAAATAGTAAAAGTACTACACTCGGACACCACCATGACGCTCATCCTAGACGAAGTTTCCCACCTGGGTCACCTGAAAAACATTGCCCACGAAGGGTCAGAGTAAAGAAAAACAACTCCCCTTAGTGACACTAAAAAAATAGATTTACATATGAATGCATGCATGTCTTTAAAACTAGTCTCGTGCACTGAAAACATTTCATGATATATGATATGCATGTTTTTCCCTATCCTTACTGGTGAACACTATAATTCTAAACTCATGACTTTCCGTTCATTTACCCAAGTCCTGACGTTCACTAACTAGTGTACTGTCTCACGTCAAGTCTATACTTGAGTTCTAGGTGACTTCTAGCCTACACGTTGACTGGGAAGGCTCTAGGCAGAGTAGCTCCTAACGCGCAAAATCTGAAACTGACGACCCGAGACCATCTGACGAACTCAATTGTTCTAGTGCCACGCGGACACGGTCTCGAATCTGCTAACTGTCTCAAAGGGGAGTCAACTCCCAAGACTGTAACTCATAGGATACCATATGCCCTATGAGGATGGTAGTGCGCCTCTACCAAGCACGAAAAGACTGGTGTGCTACTGACCAGTTTTGGTCTGACGCTACTCTGCATGAGATATATTTTCTAGTGTACTACTGAGCGACCCTTGACTTTCTCGTGGTCGACTTGAATGGGCCTTCGCACCCTTGGTCGGACAGTCTCCAAACCTACGTGTACATGTGAAGTTTCGTACTTAACTAACTGTTCACGACTTAACTAACGTGGTTATGGAAAAAGGCGTTCTCATACGTGTCTCCACGATTATTTTTCTACTGTCACACTTTTCTATGCATGATTATGACGTTGTACGAAACCTACTT
Source organism: Platanthera guangdongensis (assembly GCA_039583875.1). Classification (NCBI taxonomy): domain Eukaryota; kingdom Viridiplantae; phylum Streptophyta; class Magnoliopsida; order Asparagales; family Orchidaceae; genus Platanthera; species Platanthera guangdongensis. The sequence continues at coordinate 183,899,458 of CM077148.1, forward strand.
ATGCGTATAAAATACAATTATTTGATATGTCTAACTAAAAGGAATTTGGATTTCCTTACAGTGGTGCTGCGACGTTCGTATACTCGGCGCGGCGACATTTTCTTTTTCAGAAGTAAATCCTGCTGTTGGAGACCTTCAAAAGTTTCCCCGACCCCGCCAAATTCCTGAAATTTACCGTAACCCTAATTTTAGAAATTCCCCTCTACGATATTCTCATGGAAAAATTTATAAATCACTAGGGTTATAAAATTTGTGCGTTAGACTACAAGTATTACCTTTTAGTATAGCGTTTGGGGCTACCCAAGCGTTCCACACAAAATCCGTGGGGAACTACGAACACCAAAACCTAGTATAGGGCAAACAAAACGAAAACCTATGTTAGATTTGTTTCCAAATCAAAGGAAAAACCAAGTAGAAAGCGAGAAAAAAGAAGGAATCGAACTCACCGAAGCCAAAACGTTCACTTCCACCGGTTAGGGTTGGATCCGGCACTTTCACGGCCAAGGGAGGAAAAGGAAAGTCTACCGGTGCTCGTAGAGGAGGGAGGAGTGATCGGAGAAAGGTTTCGGAGGAGGATCGGCCGGCGGAAGGCTTGCGGGAGGCGCGCCGGGCTCGGCGTCGCAGCGTGCGGGAGACGGAGCAGTCGGCTTGCGGTTTTTTTTTCTCTCGTGACTGAGGGTTTACGGGAAAGGGGTTTGCGGGATTTTATTTCCTGCGGTTTTTATGTGTTAACCGTATGAGAGAGAGGGGGGGAAAAATGCTATTGGCACCCCAAGGTTCTTTTTCTTACACAATAACTTTATCCTCACTGCGCGCCACTAAAAGAACGCGTCACGCACTATAATTGATGCACTTAACGAACTAATGGTCGCTATCAAAAGGAAAAGTGACATTATACCTTGTCAACGCGCCGCCTCGATCAAAAATTCGTCGCGACCTTCCCCTACAATTTTAAATAAAAACGCGTGTCAATTTACGGATGTTACATATTCTCCCCGCATTTCTCCGTGGTCTTCTATTCTCCCCGTAGTCCTGAGGTCGCTGCTCTTTGCTTTCTGTAACTTCTCATGTCGCTGACTGCTCGCAATTTCTATTCTCCCCGCATTTTTGAGGTCGCCACGGTCTTCTATTCTCCCCGTAGTTCACCGCTTGCTGTGGCTCTGGCCGTACACTTGGCTTGCTGCTTAAACGCCCCTGCCGTGTTCTTGACCGCCAGTCCTACTGTTGATTGTTTCTAGATCGCCGGTGTTGCAGTTGCTCCCCTGATTGTTGTCAGCAGGTCTGTCACTTGCCGCTCATCCACACTCCAGTCTGCTGTTATCATGCGCAGTGCCAGACCGCCTGTAGTGTTGCCAGACCGCAACTTCTCGGTTGCCTAGCTGCAACATCTACCAACCTGTGCCCTAACCACAAGTGTTTCCCTCTATCCACCTCTGGGCTTTATGGGGTCTTCTGAAGCGCTTCTCTTCCTGCTTGTGCGACTATGCCAGTCCCTGAGTTCCGTGATGAGTTGCGCATCACCACCATCTCTCTTCGCGGGAAGACACATTTTGTTGAGTGGGTGTCCGCCGGGTTCATCAGCCGAAGGGTCTCCTGCACCATTTGACTAAGGAAACTCCTTCTGCACCCACTAATGACTGACTTCGTGGCGTTGCTCGTGTTCAGACTTGGCTCCTCAACTCCCTGGATGGAGAACCCTACAGTGTGACCATGTATCATGAGACAGCCAAGACAATGCGGGATGAACTCCATTCTCTTTACTCTGGTAAGAACAATCTCCAACACTTGTTTGACATCATCATCGATCTTCAAAACCTTGACTCAGGATGTGTTGCTAACTTAACCTCCTTTGTTGCGCGTTCCAAGACTCTGCTTGAGTCTTGGATTCAACATCAACCCCCTACTGTTGACCTAGTTGTTCAACGCACTCAAAATGAAGCTGTTGGTATTGCCACGATGATGGCTTGCGTTCCACCTTATCTTCACAGTGTTCGGGGTCAAATACTCTCTTCCTCTACCGTTCCCTCCTCTGACGCTTGCTCCATGCTATTAAAGGTCAAACTACCTCCTGAAGCTCCAAGCCCTCCCTTACCGGCTCTTCTCCAGCACTCTGTATTGGCGTGTTATTTATTATTGGCGTTTTATTCTATATGTGCCTATTGTATATATATAAACCTCATTCCCCTTTGAGGATGTATCAAGTATTATTTTTCTCCATCTATTTTGGTATCAGAGGAGGAATCCCGCGCTTCGCCCTAATCCCGACCCCCCGCTTCGCCGACGCCGCTTCGCCACTGTTCCCTGCACGATGTGAGGGCATTACGGCTCCCGACTGCTGCCGCCGTCCTCCTCCTGCCGCCGCCGTCCGCCTGACTGCTGCCGCCGTCCGCCTGACTGCTGCCGCCGTCCGCCTGACTGCTGCCGCCGTCCGCCTGACTGCTGCCGCCGTCCGATCTTCTCCCGCTGGAATCCCGACCCGTCGCCGTTCTCCCGCTGGAATCTGTCCGATCTCATCGCCGTTCTCCCTCTGCTACAACCACTGTTCTTCCTCTTTTCTTTTCCTTCGATTATTTCTTCCACCGCCGATTTGGTTGGTGTTTACCGCTCTTTCACTCACTACTTTTCTTCTCATGACCTAGATCTGTGATCTACAATCTTCCTTCTTTTTTTGGGATGAGTTTTTCCTCTTCTGTTTAAGGGTTTCTCTTCTTCCCATCCCATGAATTCCTCCCTCTTTGGTTCGAATGATGGATTTGCTCGGCGGATTACTACCGCCCTCCTCAATGAAAAAACTTTATCGCTCGGTCCAACTCCGTGCGAGTCCATCTTGCCGGACATGACAAGCTTGATTGGCTTGAATCTAGTGGTGTTCCCAAGCCTTCCGACGAAAAGGCTATCCGTCAATGACGCACAAAAAATTTCAAGATTCTCGGGTAGCTTCAGTGCTCCATGGAACCCCGCATTTACGAGTAGTTCATGCGATTCGATTCAGTGCCGTCTCTTTGGGCTGCCTTGACGTGTACCTACAGTCACACACGCGTTGATACGCGGATTTATTCTATCTTCCAGGAGATTTCTACTGCTCGTCGGGGGACCGTTCTGGGCGTGAGTACTTTACCTTTCTCTCAGGGAGATTTCGGGAGCTTTCTGACCTTGAGCCGCTCAGAGCTTTTCCACATCCAGAGGATCTTCTTGTTGCCAAGCGGCGGCAGGAGAAGCGGGAGACCTATCAGTTCCCGATGGGCTTGAGGCCCGAGTTTGAGCAGATTAGGGTTTAGATTGTTAGCATGAACCCTCTCCCTGATGTCTTGGATACTTATTCTATGGTAGAGGAGCATGAGCGCCGTACCCGCCTGACTGCTGTTTTTCCCGTTCCAGCTTCTGTTCCTATTCCAGATCAAATGGCCCGGGCTTCAGGTCGTCCTTCTTCTGCGCACGGGGGGCGTACTTCTACCTCTAAGGGTCGCGGGGGTGGCCGTGGCAGCCCATTTGCCTCTGTTTAGTGTCAGCACTGCCTCCAGACTAGTCATGAGAAAGCCCGATGCTGGTTGCTCTTCCCTCACCTACGCCAGCAGTCCCCCGCCACACGTGCTGCAGCCGCTACTTCTTCCGACTTTGGGGGCCAACCTGATTCCAGTGCCTCTTCCGCCGACTGGAGTCACCTCATGACTCAAGTGCAGCAGCTCCAGTCTCAGCTTCAGCTGCACTCTCCGTTTTAGACTCCGCACCAGCCTCTTCCCGCCTCCTCGTCGTTCTTGTCGACTTCAACATCTGCGTCAGGTACCCCGATGACCTTTCATGTCACTCAAGAGGGGTCCTCTTCTCCCTGGGTGATTGACTCTGGGGCCACTGATCACATGACTGGTGAGACACGCTTGTTCTCTTCTCTTGAGTCTCCGAGCGTCCATCGGCAAGTTTGCCTTACTGATGGCTCTGTGACCCCCATCCTTCACCGGGGCTCAATTCCTCTGACTCCCTCCTTCTCCTTGGGTTCAGTTCTTCATGTTCCCAAACTTTCTTTAAATCTTCTTTTTGTTAGTCAATTGGCTTGTTCGTTGTACTGCTCGGTGACATTTTTTTCTTCTGGCTGTGTTTTTCAGGACCTGGCCACGAGGAGGACTTTTGGCTACGGCCGTCAGCGCGACGGGATATACCAGCTGGATCTTCCACCTCCTTCGCCCTGTCTCTCACCCCCATCCATCGCTGCTGCTACTACTTCACCTGCTCTTTGACATGCTAGACTGGGGCATGCGAGTCCTTAGATCATGTCGTCGCTTTTTCCGAGTGTCTCGTTTGAGAACTCTTTTCAGTGTGATGTGTGTCAGCTTAGTAAACATACTCGCACTACCTATCTTGTTTCTGTTTCTCGTAGTTCTGCACCGTTTGATATTATTCATTCAGATGTTTGAGTACCTGTCCCGGTTGTTTTTTATGATGGTTTTTGGTATTTTGTTACTTTTATAGATGATTTTACTCGTTGCTATTGAGTTTATATTATGCGTGCCAAATCTGATGTCTTTGATTTATATACCCAGTTTACTAATATGGTTACGACTCAGTTTTCCTCTCGTATTCGGGTCCTTCGCTCTGATAACGGGGGGGGGGGGGGGAGTATACTTCTTCCTCTTTCACTGCTTTTCTTGCTACCCAAGGAACCCTTCATCAGTTCTCCTGTCCCTATACACCAGAACAGAACAGCGTGGCGGAACGCAATAATCGTCATCTCTTGAATGTGACCCGGTCTCTTCTTCGTGGGTCGCATGTCCCCAAGTCGTTTTGGAGTGCCGCCCTTCTTAAGGGGACCTTCTTGGTCAACCGTCTGCCTTGTCAGCCTTTAGCGGGTCGGATACCCCTTAGTCTTTTATCTCCCCACCGCCCTCTGTTTCCTGTCCCTCTCCGGGTGTTTGAGTGTGTATGTTTTGTCCAGGACCGTCGTCCGACTCGGACAAAGCTTGATGACAAAGCTATCCGGTGCTTATTTTTGGGGTATTCCTCATCTTCCAAGAGCTATAGGTGTTTTGACCACTCTTCTCGCAGGACTTTTCACTCCTTGGATGTTACGTTCTTTGAGGATGTCCCCTTCTATGGTACCTCCTCTATCCCTGTTCCTCCTTTTGCTCTGCCACAACCGGCTTCGGTTGCCCTTGCTCCGCTGCACGACTATCTTCCGCTGCAGACATACACTCGTGGCCCATACGGTCCCTCACATGTCCACCCCATTCTTCGGGATCCACTGGTTACGCCCAGCTCATAGGACCTTGTGCCACATCCTCTGGCAGGTGATATTCTTCTTTCCTCTGACTTACCCATTGCACTTCACAAGGATAAGCATTCTTGTGTTACTGACCATCCTGCGTAACACCCCTTCCCAATTTTACAATAATCAGCCATCCGGCCGGATCAACGATATAAAGAGAACTAGGAAACAATATTAAAACTATTACACAGCAGGTATAAAGAAGAAACTACTAAAAATTTTAAACTTACAACAGAAGCTATTAAGGAAAACTAAAGGTAAACACATACCTGTATGTCGGATTCACAGAGCCGCTAAACATGGATTAAGATGAAAGTACTGTAAGTCTGAAATAACATAATAATTCTGATACATGATATTTCAAGGATTAATCAAATACAATTCCAAGGTTACAAGAGTATACTGAAAGAAAGAAAATTGAGAAGGAAAAACAGCTACAACTGACACCACAGGGGCGCTCATCCTAGGCGTAGTTTCCCACCTGGGTCATCTGTAAAATCATTGCCCACGAGGGGTCAGAGTAAGGAAAAATAACTACTCCTAGTGTCACTAAAATTTTTCTTAAATGATGAATGCATGCCTTTTGAAAAATGGTTTTGTTCATTAAAATCTTTATACTCGTTCTACGTTCATGAGCTTTCATTATATTTACCCAAGCCCCGACGTTCACTAACTAGTGCACTGTCTCACGTCAGGTCTATGCTTGAGTTCTACGTGGCTTCTAATCTGCACTTCTACTTGAAAGGTTCTAGGCAGAGTAGCTCCTAACGCGCAATTGAAATCTGACGACCCGAGACCATCTGACGAACTCAATTGTTCTGGTGTCGCGCGGACACGGTCTCGAATCTACTAACTATCTCAAAGGGGAGTCAACTCCCACACTCTACTACTCATAGGATTTCATATGCCATATGAGAAAGGTAGTGCGCCTCTACCTAGCACGAGGAGACTTATGCGTGCTTATTGACCCTTTTTCGGTCTAATGCTACTCTGCTTGGGACATCGCTTGGTGTACTACTGTGCGACCCTTGCTTTTCTTGTGGTCGACTAGAAGGGACATTCACGCCCTAACTTAGATGAATTTCCAAACTTACCCAAACGTGTAAAGGTTTTGTACCTAACACTTGCATGTATGAACTGCATATTAGGGTCTTGGAAAAGGGGTTACCCTACAACCAATTCCGCGATCGTTTTCCTACCGTCACACCTTTCTATACATGTTTATAGTGCATGTATGAAACTTACACATGTGTACATAAAAATAATTTCTTGATACGTCTAACTAAAAAAAATTAGAATTCCTTACAGTGGTGGTGCAGTGCTCGTACACTCGGCGCGAGGACATTTTCTCTTGCGAAGGAAAGCTGACTACTGCGGACTTCCGAAGCCTTGCCTCGAGGCCACCAAAAATCTCTACGTGAGAGCAACTAAGGTTCACAATGCTCCCAACACCAGATTAACGGTGGATCTAGAACTCCAAACCCTAACTAGGGCAAGAGGAAAAATACGAAAAACGTTAGGGTTAACTTCCAACAGAAGGATATCCATGAAGAATGAAGAGTAGAGATGAACAAAACTCACCGGAACCAAAACGAACCTCGACACTCTTGATTCCACCGATTAGGGTTGAAACCGGCTCTCCCACGACAATGGAAGGAAGGAGAGCACACACCGGCGCCCATACAGGAAGGAGGAAGGGCTTACGCTGAGAAAATGGAGTGGGGGAGGGCGCCGCTAGGGCTAGCGGGAGGCGGCGGTGCGTCGAGTGCGGGAGACGGGAGGCACAGAAATCGGGCAGAGGGTTTGCGGTTTTTCCCGTGAAAATGATTCTTACGGGATTTGAGTATACGTGCAAACAGGTTTTAACTTATCGGCATAGTGCGGGCTTGATAATAACCGCTAGAGGAAAGGGTGAGACTCGCTATTGGCACTCCTATATCCACCCAAAGAGGTGTAGATTATTTACGCAACCCACACCTAAACATGTCAACCCCTATTGACCCCTTAAGACAATAGAAATGTGTTGTGCTTCGCTATTAAATTATAATGCGCCACACAAACTTTACGACTGATATAAATCACAAATTAACGAACGCGATTCTTTTGACCATACTGATATCGTACCTCGACGACACGCTGCCTCGATCAAAATCCGTCGCGACTCGATCCTACAATTAAAATAAATTTTTGCGTCAAATTTTACGGATGTTACATCCGGTGACAAGCTATGTGTCCTACCAGCGGCTTTCTCAGGATTACCGGTCTTTCCTGACGGCTACCGACCAGATCAGAGTTCCGAGTTCGATGATTGAGGCATTCCAGCACCCTGAGTGGGTGGCGGCCATGGAGGATGAGATGTCCACTCTTCAGAAGGCGGGCACCTGGCGTTTTATCCCTCTTCCTGCTGGTCGGAAAACTGTTGGCTGCCGTTGGGTTTACACTGTCAAGTATAATGCTGATGGTTCTCTTGACCGCTACAAGGCCCGTCTTGTCGCGAAGGGCTTCACTCAGACGCCTGGTGACTACGGCTTGAACTTTGCCCCGGTGGCCAAGCTATCTACTATCCGTCTGCTTGTCTCTCTCGCTGCCTGCCATGGATGACCTCTTTATCAGATGGACGTGAAGAATGTCTTTCTCAATGACGACTTTGCTGAGAAAGTTTATATGGATCCGCCCCTCGATTACAAGCTTCAGGGGGAGTATTTGGGCCGTGTTTGCCTTTTACAGAAGTCTTTGTATGGGCTGAAGCAGTCTCCTCGTGCATGGTTAGAGCGTTTTGGTACTGTGGTGCTTCAGAGTGGATTCACCAGTTGTCATGCCGACCACACATGCTTTGTTCGTACTGCTGTGGATGGAGGTAGGGTCATTATTCTTGTCTATGTGAATGATATCATTCTTACCGGTGACGATAGCTCGGGGATACTTCAGATCAAGGAGGTTCTTCAGAAGACATTTGAAGTGAAAGATTTGGGGCATCTGAAGTACTTTCTCGGGATTGAGGTTGCCAGATCTCAGCAGGGGATCTCTTTGTCTCAGCGCAAGTATACACTTTATCTCTTAAGTGATATTGGCGTTCTTGGGTGCTCTCCTGTATCTACACTCATGGATCCGAACCACCGTCTTCATGCCGAGTCTGGCGATGCTCTCCCTGAACCTGGCAGATATCAGCGTCTTGTTGGTAGACTTATCTACTTGACCAATACTCGCCCTGACATTAACTTTGTTGTGAGTGTGGTCAGTCAGTTCATGCATGCTCCCCGGACTTCTCACCTAGATGCAGCATTTCGGATCCTCCACTACTTGAAGGGTTCTCCTGGCGTAGGGCTCTTCTGCCGTTCATCTCCGGCCCTTGATCTCACTTGTTACACAGATTCTGACTATGCTGGTTCCCTTACCGATCGACGTTCTACCTCGGGGATATGCACTTTCTGTGGTGACAATATTATTTCCTGGAAGAGCAAGAAGTAGAATGTCGTCTCCCGCTCGTCTGCTGGGGCTGAGTACAGGGCTATGGCCCACGACGCTACTGAACTCCTTTGGCTGCGTACCCTCTTGACCGAGCTTGGCTCTCCTCCCTCTGGTTCTTCGACTCTTGTGTGCGACAACCAATCTGCTCTCATGCTTGCCTCCGACTCAGTTATGCACGAGAGGACTAAGCATATTGAGGTTGATATTCACTTTCTCAGGGAACACATCCGTTCAAAGACACTTGAAGCGTCTTATGTTCCCTCCGCTCAGCAGATTGCCGATGCCTTCACCAAGGCGGTTGGACCTTTCAGACTTCTCTCTACATGTGGCAAGTTGGGCTTGCTTGACATTTTCGCGGCAGCTTAAGGGGGAGTATTGGCGTGTTATTTATTATTGGCGTTTTATCCTCCAGCACTCTGTAGCCCCACCCCTCCCTCCTCCCTCTACCCGAGGAGGTCACTCAGGCTCCCGCGGGAGGGGTTGTGGTAACCGACCGAGGCCTAATGAGCTCCCCGATGAGTTACCCCCTCCGTGGGACATTCAACACGCTATTGACCTGGTCCTGGGAGCTTCTCTCCCGAACCTGCCCCACCACCGTATGTACCCTGATGAGCACGTTGAGCTCAAGAGGCGGATTGATGAATTTCTTTGGAAGCAATTTATTCGTGAGAGCTTGAGTACGTGTGCGGTTCCCTCCCTTCTTACCCATAAGAACGACGGTAGTCGGCGTGTGTGCATCGATAATTGGGTCATCAATAAAATCATTGTCAAGTATTATTTCCCCATTCTGTGATTCGATGACTTACTGGATACTATGTTCAGTGCCCCAGATCTTTTCCAAGATCGATCTCCGTAGTGGGTACCACCAGATTCAATTTCGCAAGGGAGAAGAGTGGAAGACGGCCTTTAAGACCAAAGATGGTCTGTATGAGTGGCTAGTCATGTCGTTTGGGATATCGAACGCCTCGAGCACTTTTATGCAAGTCATGACACGGGTACTACGACCCTAGATGGGCAAGTTCCTGGTTGTGTACTTCGACGATATACTGATCTATAGCCAGACCCAGGGTGACCTCCTCGATCACCCGAGGCTTCTCTTTAGCACCCTTCGCTGGGAGAAATTGTATGTGAACTTGAAAAAGTGCGCTTTCCTCTCCGAATCCGTTCATACACGCGGGGGCGCAACTGCGGTAGTTTGGGTTGGAGCGGGTTTTCTATACGTCGAGGTATCAATCCGAGAGGAGAACTGCCTTATGCTTGACGAACGGAGATACTGTTCGTACTCTAGGGCGAGCTGAAATATCTGGTTGATGGTCTCGAGACGATGCAAAATCAACTATCTCCGAATCTCAGAACGTTGGCTAGCCTTGAAACGAGAGGCGCTGACAATGGGCTCCTCCGAGATGTCACTCTTAACGACAAGCTCGTCGAAGTGAGCCATATACTCAACGACAGTAAGTGTCCCATAACGTAAATTATGCAATTGATCAAGCAATTGGTCTCTGTAGGAGGCATGAAGATACTTATTTTTCAGTCTCTGCTTCATATTATCCCATCGGGTGATTGGATAATAACTATCCCTCTTAGCGGCTCTCTCTACGCTAATCCAAAATATCTTGGCCTGTCCGACCAGCCTCAGTTTGGCGAAGCGAACACAACGCTCGTCATTCATGTCATACCGCTCGAAATAATGGTTCATGTCGAGGAGCCAATCACTAAAGGCTTTCGGGTTCAGACGGCCATCAAATGATGGGGCGTCGAGGCGAATACGACGAGTGATGTCGTAGGCTTGGCCACCTCTCCGCGGATTGGGATAATCCTCGGGATAGTCATCATGGACATAATCATATCAAGCTGGCAGAAGCCACACTTTCTCTGACCCGGGAGATTATATTAATCGCGGTGATGGTCGCGACGACCGTGGGGGCACACTATCTCTGGGATCAGGCTGAGGCTGACAGGACACACAATACTCGTTACGCTAGTGTGGGTGCCTATCCTTAGTCCGAGCTTATCGATGCTCAAATATATGATCGGGATTCCGCCTCGCCGACGGTGCTGAGGCTCGGGGAGGAATATCACGAAGGTAATGGTCTACGAGAGGCTGGCCATGCATCAGACGCTGGTCAAGACGGGGAGGAACATCAGGATAATCCTCAAGCGAGTCATCGTGTTGTGATGGAGTGTCCCTCACATGCTCTAAGTGATCTAAACAGAGGTTCACCTCGACAAGCTCATGACGCACGTCGTCAAACTGGGTTCCTAAAGTGTCTAAACGATCTAGAATACGACGTTGGAACTTAGCAAAAGTGGCACGCGAATTCGAGCTTACCGCTTGGTCGTCAGTGACTAGTGGATCTGACATGCTGGATTTAAAAACCCTACCACTACGGAGCATGCACGCTGCCCGACGTAGACTCTGATACCAATTGATGTAGGGTAGGCTAAGAGGGTGCGCAGAACCTAGACCTCTAGGGATGAAAATGAAAACTCGACACACTAGCCCTAGTCTATAAGCAATGATACCGTCGGTGACGACATCAAATTAACACGAGCAATAAATATTTAACCTACGCAAAATATTAAAAGATAAAACAAGCATCCAGTTTAGCAAGCAGTTAGTGACTTTACTCCGCTCGGAGGGCCAAGACAAACGCGCGGCGAATGAGTCCCACCTGAAATTCACAAGTGATTCAAGACGATCTTTCCACATACAATATATCAAAGCAAATATAATTTCCAATCCAATAAATAATTGCTGAAATAATCGTCCAATACAACAAATACTCACCAAGTAGTGGGCTGTCCAAGGCAGTGGAGATTTCGGAGCCGGAATTGCTTTGGCGGCGATCCGAGGTGGAACCAAAAATGGAAAAACAATGAGGGCGGCTGGATTTGGCGGCGGGAAGCGGGATCAGACCTGAAATGAGTAGATATTGCTATGTAGGGGTGGTTCCGGGCCGTGGGAGAGTAGATCCGGGCGTCCGGAAGCGGATGCAGGTGGTGGGAGGTAGATCAAACAACAAGAGGGTGGTGGTGGCTCCACAGAGGAGGGGAGTGCGGCTGAGGGTTGCTTGTGGCAAGGGAAGGCGCTGGATTGGAGGGGTGGTTAAATCAGGGGAAAAGGGCCTGGTGGTGGCTTCAGGTAAGGAAACAAACCACTATAGGGGGCGGGGGGGGGGGATATGGATGGTGGTGGCTTCAAGATGAGGAGGGGCTGACAGTGGGTGCTGGGGCGTTTAGGGGTCCCGATGACTGAAATAAATGGCGGGGGTGGGCAGGACGCTGCAGGGAAGGGGAAACAACCCAGTCGGTTGTATGGAAAGGGATTTGGGCGGCGGTAGATGGGGTGGGATGATGGAAAATGCTGCTTAGGGTTTAAGAATACCTTGCAGAGTCAGATAGAAGCCTATAAGTCATCACCTAGGGTTCCACGGAGTCTGCACCGTGGGAGGATCGCGGGATTCCGTGATTAGTCTCTCGAAAATCTATAATAACCCTAAAATAGCCCACTAACATCCCGTTTATAATAAAAAGACAACTAGAGCATCCCACCATCGATTGATATGATTGGCTGGAGATGTGGCTCCTCAAATACATCAAAATAAATGCTAAAATAATAAAGTAATATATGAAATTGATTCGCGACGAGGATCTAGACTCATCCGCGGAGTCGGATCATCGATCCGATCAAGTCTGCCTGCACGAGTACACAGACGCGGGTCCCGCTTTGCGACGAATCCCTCCTGATGCATGATCTGATGGATCCCCATCAATTGTCCATTACGATGAAGAGAGTAATGACATTGTATTGAATCTATGTGGTCAAAGGAGAAGACAAGATGGAGCTGCAGGTCTAATCAAATGTTAGAATATGCAATTTGGAAGAGGAAGAAAGAGGTGATGTGTACACTTAAAACACCACAAATTACAACTCGAGAGATATGCTCTCACCAATACAAACTCGAGTTCTGGATTCGAACTATGATTCAATACGTCTCTTCACCTACACCTAGTCCTTATGTAAGATGAGGGTGGCCACCTAATAATGCAATAAGATAATTATTTAATTAATATATTAATATTTAAAGATTAACCAAAAAGGCATTGTTACAGGTCCTTTAATGACGTTATTTAGTATTTAATAAAATGTTTTATTCTGTTTTAAAAGTCGCGTTCTTATATGACGCCATTATTGTGTTGTGTTCTTTTTAGTCGCATGTCCAAATTTTTTGTTATTTTCTTTTCGTTGTCGATTGTAAATGCTATTTAAAGGATCTAGTGGATCTTGTATCGGTAGGAATGAATGAAAGTTCTATTTCCCTAACCTTAAAAGAGATTGTGGAAGCTTTTTCTTAAGCATGCCCCGCTTAGGCAGCTGCGGTCAAGGCTCCGTAATATCTCCGCCACCATCATCTCTACCTTCGGCCTCCCCTCGGACAACATTTCTAGACCCATAACAATTTAGTATCAGAGCTACTCCATCCTTAGATCCATACTTCCAATGTGATTCAACATATCAGCAACCCCGTGAGCCCAACGACATCCACGTTTCGCTGGCGACTTCTCCGTAGTTTGTCGCAACCCTCTCCAGCGACAACCCCAACACACGCTGAGCCTGGGTTCTCCGTCCACCATCGTTGCCTGCGACATCCCTGCTGCTGTTAAGACCCGTCTCGACGAAAGTCAGAGTGCGCTTCGGGCGAGCCGTGGTGCCACAGGCATGGGCGGAAAGAAAACCTTGCCTGCTAAGACGGATGCAGAGAATACTGAAAATAGTTTTAGAAATAATTACTTTGTTTGAACAATTTATGGTTAATAAATATGCAGAAGCGCTTAAAGTTTTAAAACAGTGAGAATTTAATGCACACACATTTTTTTGAAAAGTTTAATACTACGCACAGTGCTGAAACAAAAGTGAATGCAATAAGCAACAGTAATGAAAATGTCATAAATAAAATGATCTAGTACATCAGAATTTCTAGAAGTTGTCCACAATACAAGAGAAAATGACTTACAATAACTAATATGGGATAAATCACACTGACAATAAAGAAAACAAATACATAGAACCTGATGTAAGCAACTAAAAAAAACCTCCAGGCGAGACTGTAGCTGAACGGGAAGTAACTCAAGGAGCAGGCGACACAGTCACGAACCCTAAGACAAAATCAAAACTGAGGGAAAATGCCTCAGAACATAGGGATTAAACCACGAACAAATTAATCAATTAAATTGCGAGCAAAACAAACAGGCATAATCGAACACTGATATACCTTGAACAAAACTAGTAAACATACCAACATCTAAGTCAAACAGACATTTCTGAAATGATAACCTATCCCGGGATATAGCCTAAAATTATTCATGTAATATGTTGTAAGCCGTGATCGATGATGGATGTAGGTGCTATAGCAGACACACATGGTTCACGATCAGATCTGTGTGCAAGTCCTGTCGGAAAAGTAATCCTGCTTGCCGTGACCATGACGACAGACAGATGCCCAGTTAGACGTTACAGTTCAAAGATTTGCTTACAACTACGGATTTATTTTCGAGTTTCATACATAGGTAATTATTTATCATATTAATTTATGACAATATTACGAGGGTATGAGATTTACCAAAAATAACGTTAGTAAATATCATAAGGAGCATATAACAAGGTTAAATTCCAAAGTTTGCAAGTGAGAGGGAGTTCTCCACTTGCCCTAAGGTGACGTCGAAAATGCTAGCGACAGCTAAATGACGCAAACGAGGTTAAAAGCTCTAGCTAAACCTGTTCCATGATCAAAAATGTATTTCAAATTGCATTAAAAAGATTCCTACGCTTGCACACGCATTTGATAACTGCGCTACACAATATGAGAGAAGTCTAGAAATTTACCTCCCTCGAGAGTGAGGGGAGAAGAGGCTACCGTGAGGGATCAGGGATTTTTAGCGGCGTTTGGATGCAAAAAGCCCTATTTCAGAGAGGTTTTTGAGCGTTCCTAACAATCTGGACGAGGAGCGGTGCCGAAAATCACAAATACAATGTTGTTAGAAGATTATAAGCGGGACAAAAAAATCTTAATTTACAAAACATATACACTAGAGGGCTCAAATTTGTTGCGGAAAAAGGTCAGAAAAATTGAACAAGGGAGATTGGAGGGGGAATCTTACCAAGGAACCCAGATCCAGCCTCGAAAATCCAAATAGAAACGGTTCCGAGCAAACCCTAGAAGTTCTTCGTGAGATCTATTGGCCGGAAAGAAGAGAACGGACGAAGTTATTGTTCTGCCAGCCCCTTGGAAGAGGAAGAGGTGATGCCTTGAAAGGAAGAAAAAGCGACCGGCCTTTGAGGGAGGTTGACGGTGCCGTCGTCTTCCTGGAGAAGCTTTGTCGCTGCTATCGGTGTTGTCGGCCAAAGGGAGAGCCGGAGACAGCGAGGGAAGCTAGAGGGAGAGGCGCCGGGGGCTGCGGGAGGAGGAGGAGGCGGGATCGGCGGCTGCGATACGGGAGACGGGAAAGGAGAGAGAAACCCTGGGCAGGGAGAAGAATGGTCGGGGGGGGGGGGGGCTGAGCTTCGGTTTTAAGAGGGAGTTAGGGTTTTTTATTGTTATTATTATTATTATTGATAAAATGAGTTGTTACATTCTCCCATACTTAGGAAGTTTCGTCCCGAAACTTTTCTGAGGATTCTCTGAATGGGGCCAAAACAACGAATATTCAGACGACATGCACTTCAACAACAGTTTGCCATATAAAACATGAAAGCTAACTATGAAAGATACTGAAATAACAAGAAAGTCAGACTCAGAGACGTACCAAGATTAAGATAAGAGTTGTGGATACTTGCTGCGCATGTCAGATTCTAGTTCTCAAGTGTACTCCTCAGACTTGCCATGCACCCAAAGTACCTTCACCATAGGAATGGTTCTCTTACGAAGCTTGCATTCTTGATATTCGACGATCTTCGCGGGCTCGACTGGATAAGACAGATTGGCTTCAGGAATCACTGGAACTTATTCAAGAACACGATTAAGATCGTGGATGTATTTCCGAAGTTGACTGACATGAAAGACATCATGAACACCGGCCAAAGAAGTAGGTAGCTCCTGACGGTAGACAGATCCTCTAATACGTTCTGAGATGGCGTACGGTCCCACGAACCTCGGGCTGAGCTTATGATGGCGACCGAACCGTTTCACCCCAGAAGTAGGAGAAACCTTCAGGAACACTTGATCGCCCACAACAAACTCTAACGGACGGCGGCGCTGATTGACATACTTCCTCTGCCTCTCGATGACACGACTGAGCTTAACGCGAGTATTCTTGGTGGCTTCTTCCATTTCCTGGAGTAGCTCAGACCCCAAAATCACCTTTTCACCAACTTCTGACCAGTAGAGTGCGGTCCTGCAACGACGCCCGTACAGTGCTTCAAAGGGGGCCATCTTGAGGCTCTCTTGATAGTTGTTGTTGTAGGCGAATTCGACCAAGGGTAGGTGCTCATCCCAAGCCCCCTTGTAGTCTAAAATATAACACCGTTGCATATCTTCAAGAATCTGATTAACTCTCTCGGTTTAGCCATCAGTCGTCGGATGGTAAGCGGTACTCAGGTTGAGATCAGTGCCCAAAGCTTGCTGAAATCCCTTCCAGAAGTGCGATACAAATCTCGAGTCACGATCAGAAACAATCCGCAGAGGAATACAATGGAGTCTATTAATCTCAGAAACATAAATCCGGGCCATCTTCTCGGTGGAATGACCTTCCTTGTACGGGATGAAGTGAGTCACTTTAGTCATGCGATCTACTATGACCCAAATCGCATCATGTCCTCTTGGAGTGCGGGGCAAACCAGTGATGAGGTTCATAGAGATATCTTCCCACTTCCATTCAGGGATAAACAGAGGCTGCAGAAGCCCACCAGGGCGCTGACGTTGAGCTTTCACCTTCTGGCACGTCAGACATCGAGAGTTGAAGCGTGCAATAAAATTCTTCATACCAGGTCACCACACGATTTGCTTCAGGTCATGATACATCTTGTTGTTTCCAGGATGGCCAGATGTGCGGGACTCGTGAGCTTCTCGACAAATAGTATCTAGCAACTCAGGAACATCAGAAATACATAAACGACCTCGGAAACGCAGAACATCGTCAGAGATAGAGAAATCTGGAAGTGTACCGAGTTCAACCTGTCGGCGAATGCGCAGGAGTGCGGGATTAGATGACTGCAGGTCCTTTACCTGCTCTACCCATAACGGAATACAGACTTCCCCTTGACCTCCAGGTGAGAAGGTTATGTCCATTCGCTCGAGGTCATCAACCAGGGCTGCGAGAGAAGCTGACATATGTGCACAAACGACAACAGAAGTCTGACAACTCAAAGCATCCGCCACTAAATTGGCTTTACCGGACACATACATAAGCTGCAAGTCATAATCTACTATGAATTCAAGCCAACGCCTCTGACGAAGATTGAGATCATTTTGGACAAAAATATACTTCAAATTCTGATGGTCAGTGAAGATGTGACACTTCACACCATAAAGATAATGACGTCAAAACTTCAAAGCAAACACTACTGCAGCGAACTCCAGATCATGAGTGGGGTAGTTGCATTCATGAATCTTCAACTACCTCGACCCATAAACGATAACACAATCTTCTTGCATCAGGATACACCCCAATCCAACTCTGGAAGCATCAGTATAAACTGAAAAGTCTAACTCCTTTGACGGAAGAGCTAAAACTGGCTCGGAACATAAACGTTTCTTCAATTCAGAAAAAGCCTGCTCACACTGATCTGACCACTCAAACCTGTCATGCTTTTGAGTTAGCTTAGTTAAAGGAGCAGTAAGAGAGGAGAAATTCTGGACGAAACGCCGATAATAGCCAGCCAAACCAAGAAAACTGCGGATTTCAATAGGGGTAGAAGACTGCTTCCAGTCCATAACTGCAGACATCTTGGCAGGGTCAACGGAAAGTCCATCACCCGAAATGACATGCCCCAGAAAGGCAACACAATCCAGCCATAACTCACATTTCGCCAACTTAGCATATAGTTGGTGCTGACGAAGCGTGGAGAAAGTGAGTCTAAGGTGTGTTGCATGCTCCTCATGAGTCTTGGAGTAGACTAAGATATTATCAATGAAAACAATGCTGAACTTATCCAGGTACTCGCAGAAGACACGGTTCATCATATCCATAAAAGCAAAAGGGGCGTTAGTTAACCCAAAAGACATCACCAAGAATTCAAAGTGTCCATACCGAGTCCGGAAGGCTGTCCTGGGGATGTCAGATTCCTTGATCTTCAGCTGATGGTAACCCGACCTGAGATTTATCTTGGATAAGACGGTACTGCTCTTGAGCTGATCAAATAGGTCATCCACGCGCGGGAGTGGATGCTTATTCTTGATGGTTACTTTGTTCAAATCCCGATAGTCGATGCACAATCCCATGGATCCGTCTTTCTTTTTAATGAAAAGAACGGGGGATCCCCAAGGAGAAGAGCTGATACAAATGTACCCATGCTCAAGCAACTCATCCAATTGCGATCTAAGCTCCTCCAGTTCTCGCGGTGCCATACGGTATGAAGCTTTAGATATGAGATGCGTTCCAAGCTCTACATAAATGGAGAACTCTACATCACGTTCAGGAGGCATTCCGGGCAATTCGACTGGAAACACGTCAGGGAACTCGGAAGCAATCAGGATACACTCAAGTTGGGGTATGACAGCATCCGAGTGTGAAGCATAAACAAAGCAAGCAAAACATCCATGACTTAGAAGCCGAGTGACGCGCACAACAAAAATTACCTTCAGGTGACTGCGGGTGGTCTGAACATGCACTCTGTTGTCCTTCCCATCGATACTGAGATTGACCCTCTTTGCCACACAGTTCAGCTTTGCTCGATACGCGATCAGCCAGTTCATACGCCAAATTACGTCGAATTCTGTCTTATCCAGGACTATGAGATCGACGATGACTTGCAGTTCACCAAGCATTATCAGACAATTGAGAATGCCACTAGTTGACAGGTGCATATGACCGGACACAGAAATCTCGAAAGGGACTTCGAGTGACGAAGTAGGCCAACTATGGAGATTCACGATATGACGCACTATAAAAGAGTGAGATGTCCCGGAATTAAAAAGTATTTGTATTCACTTATTCTTGACCATAAAACTCCCTAGAATTAAACATCATAAACACATTTCATGATTATACAATACTACAGACAGGTAATTCAAACGGATGCATGAAATTTAAAATTTTACATAAAACATACCAGAGATGACGGAGGTACATGCGAGCGCCTCGCCCTGAGTGGTGACGTTCAGCACAGCCTTGCCCCTCTCTTGGGCTCCAGAAATAGCCTGCAGAGGCTGAGCGGGGTCCAGGATTTCCTTCGCGGGGCAATCTTTGATCTGATGTCCAACCTGTCCACATCTGAAGCAGCTATTCAGCTTGCGGCAACAGTCTCTCACCAAGTGGACTGATTTCTTACAGAAAGCACAAACGAAGGAGGCAGTGACAAGCGTCACCTGGGGCTGCTGTGCAGGCACAACCATCTTCTGCTTTTTCAGGAGGGAACGACAGACTTGGGCGATGTGGCCAACCTTGTGGCAGTAGACACACACTTCCTGGTACTTGGGACCTTGCTCCTGAGGTGGAGCACCCTTGCGCTTGTGGTCAGATGCAGCAGCATTGCTTGTACCATGTTGGAGTTTCTTGGCATTACGATCCAGCTCTATAGCTTCAACCTGCAAGGCGACTCCAACAGTCTCGGCGTAGGTGGTGGCGCTATGGGCTACCACACGCTGGCGGAAGTCATGTCAGAGGCCCTTCACGAAATGACTGATCTTCTTAGACTCATCAGGCTCGAACTCTACGACAACGAGAGATAGGCGAGAGAACTCTATCTCATATTCTATCACGGTCCTGCCGGGCTGCTGAAGGGACAGGAATCTCTCAGCTAACTTGTCGCGCTCCACAAACGAGAGAAACTTCTCTATGAGCGCATTCTTGAACTGCTCTCAGGTCATAACGTAAGAGTTGGGGAGACTGCGACGCTGAAGTCACCAGGTGTATGCATCCTCGGTCAGCTGGTAGGCCAGAAGAAGAACCTTTTGTGCAACAGGAACACCGACATACTCGAAGTGCTTCTCCATCTGTGAGAGCCACTCTAAAATGACGAAGAAATCGCGACTGCCATTGAAGGACGGCAGATTCAGCCTCTTGAACGCCAACGTATCTGCCATTGCCACAGGAGGGGTAGTCGGACTTGACACGAGCGGGACCACCAGGGCGTCTGCAAGCGAGCCAGTTCCCGAACCAGGTGCAGGAGGGGTGGCTCCAAGAGTGGAGGTAGTAATAGCTCCAGCTGTCCTTGCGCTGCCGGAATCAAGAGCTGTATCAGGAGTTTGTCGATCTCCTTGTAAGCGAGTGAGATGCTCGAGAATCTGCCTCAACAGCTGGGCAGTGGCGTCTCCAGAAGCTGTTCCGACAGGAGGGGTAGCCTTCTTACGTTGCAATCGCTTAGGGGCCATCTAAGGAGAAACACAAAGGAAACAAGTAAGAGACACAGTCAAGCTAATCATAGAAGATTAAGAAACAAAAGACTCTAGTATTTTAATATTGTCGATTACGTATATCATATATTAGTTACAATATTTTCATTGAAGAACTCCAGGTAATGCTCATGTTACAATGACAATGAATCATATGCAATTCCAAACAATTGTAAATTCATGCGTGCACAATCATCATATGATGTTCTTGGCTTAACACTTGTGCAATGAGTTATGTTATGCATGCAATGCAATTATGTCTAAAATGCATTCCTAAGAATGTGCATGAATGGATATACATGCCATGTTAAGCACCCATATCACTTAACATGTCATGCATATTATGATTCTAATGCCAACGCACTTGAGAATATTAAACCGTCCATACAATTTAATATTTACAAGCGGTTTATATCATAGTGTGAATTCATATGCACAAAAATATTAAATTTGCCCATAACCCCTTAACATTCGTGTGCATACTACTCATGCTTATGCGTGAGTGTGTGCATATTTCAGCCGCGAACAACAAATAATGACAAAGTGAGTGAAGTAATGATGCATGTACACATATTTACATAATAAAGTTCAAAATATTTAATAATTTCAAAATACTTCATTTTTAGAAGCAATCCTGGCTCTAATACCAACTGTCACGACCCGTCTCGACGAAAGTCAGAGTGCGCTTCGGGCGTGCCGTGATGCCATAGGCATGAGCGGAAAGAAAATCGTGTCTGCTAAGGTGGATGCAGAGAATACTGAAAATAGTTTTAGAAATAGTTACTTTGTTTGAACAATTTATGGTTTATAAATATGCGGAAGCGATTAAAGTTTTAAAATAGTGAGAATTTAATGCACATGCATTTTTTGAAAAGTTTAATGCTACACACAGTGCTGAAACAGAAGTGAATGCAATAAGCAACAATAATGAAAATGTCATAAATAAAATGATATAGTACATCAGAAACATCATAGGAGTTGTCCACAATACAAGAGAAAATGACTTACAATAACTAGTACATGATAAATCACACTGACAATAAAGAAAATAAATACATAGAACCTGATGTAAACAACTACAAAAGAAAAACCTCCATGCGAGACTGTAGCTGAACGGGAAGTAACTCAAGGAGCAGACGGCGCAGTCACGAACCCCATGACAAATCCAAAACAGAGGGAAAATGCCTCAGAACATAGGAATTAAACCATGAACAAATTAATCAATTAAATTGCGAGCAAAACAAACAGGCATAATCGAACACTGATATACCTTGAACAAAACTAGTAAACATGCCAACATTTAAGTCAAACAGACATTTCTGAAATAATAGTCTACCCCGGGATATATCCTAAAATTATTCATGTAATATGTTGTAAGCCGTGATCGATGAAGGATGTAAGTGCTATAACGGGCGCACATGGTTCACGATCAGATCTGCGTCCAAGTCTTATCGAAAAAGTAATCCTGCTTGCCATGACCATGACGGCAGTCAGATACCTAGTCAGACGCTACAGTTCAAAGATTTGCTTACAATTATGGATTTGTTTTCGAGTTTCATACATAGGTGATTATTTATCATATTAATTTATGACAATATTACGAGGGTTATGAGATTTACCAAAACTAACGTTAGTAAATATCATAGGCAGCAGATAACAAGGTTAAATTTCAAAGTTTGCAAGTGGGAGAGAGTTCTCCACTTGCCTTAAGGTGACGTCGAAAATGCTAGCGACAGCTAAATGACGCAAACGAGGTTAAAAGCTCTAACTAAACCTGTTCCAAGATCAAAAATGTATTTCAAATTGCATTAACAAGATTCCTACGCTTGCACACGCATTTGATAACCACGCTACACAACATGAGAGGAGTCTAGAAAAATATCTTCCTCGAGAGTGAGGGGGAGAAGAGGCTACCGCGAGGGATCCGGGATTTTGATGGCGTTTGGATGCGAAAAGCCCTATTTCGGAGAGGGTTTTGAGCGTTCCCAACAATCTGGCCGAGGAGCGGTGCCGAAAATCACAAATACAATGTTGTTAGAAGATTATAAGCGGGACAAAAAAATATTAATGTACAAAACATACACACTAGAGGGCACAAATTTGTTGCGGAAAAAGGTCAGAAAAACTGAACAAGGGAGATTGGAGGGGGAATCTTATCAAGGAACCCAGATCCGGCCTAAAAAATCCAAATAGAAACGGTTCCTAGCAAACCCTAGAAGTTCTTCGTGAGATCTACTGGTCAGAAAGGAGAGAACAAAGGAAATTAGGGTTCTGCCGGCCCCTTGGAAGAGGAAGAGGTGCTGCCTTGAAAGGATGAAGAAGCGACCGGCCTTTGAGGGAGGTTGACGGTGCCGTCGGCTTCCTGGAGAAGCTCTGTCGCTGCTATCGGTGTCGTCGTCCAAAGGGAGAGCCGGAGACAGCGGGGGAAGCTAGAGGGAGAGGCGCCGAGGGCTGCTGGAGGAGGAGGAGGCGGGATCGGCGGCTTGCGGCTACGATACGGGAAACAGGAGAGAAACCCTGGGCCGGGAGAAGAATTTTGTCCGTCCCTGCACCAATGCTTCGGCCTGAATAAGCATCCAGTGAGCGCTCGCCGCCACATCAATCTTAAGCACCGCGTACTTT
Source organism: Platanthera guangdongensis (assembly GCA_039583875.1). Lineage (NCBI taxonomy): Eukaryota > Viridiplantae > Streptophyta > Magnoliopsida > Asparagales > Orchidaceae > Platanthera > Platanthera guangdongensis. Next base: position 183,922,357 of record CM077148.1, read on the forward strand.
TCCGCGCCGACGTCTGCGGAAGACGACCGCTATCTACGAACAACTCCCTAGTTTGCTGTGTCCTGCCCTGCGCCGAAGCCTGCGGTAGGATTCCAATTTTACACCCTAAATTACTGCACGGACGCGTAACGACGGAAAATAGAGGCATACATGCCTTCCTATTTCGCTCGACATTCACGCGCGAGATTTCATTCAAAACCGATTCAACCCACAATTTGCAGCAAGTCCACCTCTCCCCTCTCTCACGTTCCCCTCCACTTGCTTAGAGTATATTTTTATTCCCAACCATTGGGAAATGTCGCAGATCCCACGACAACTCCCAAACAGCTTCGTCCGAGCAATCCAGTCGTCTCGTCACCCGCGCCTTCACCCGTGCTATGGAAGACTCGTCCGATTTCTTGGATACTATGAACCGGTTGCCCACAATTATATCTTCCTTGTATTCATGTCTTCAGGACGTCGAGGCACGCTTTCGGGACGCCGACACACGTTATCAAGACGACATGACAACCCTTATCGCCAAACTTAATAGACTAACAACACCTCCCATGGTTTCCACTCCACCCACGGATCACACCAACAATAGTCATGTTCTGCTATCGCCGCTTCTCGACCATGCGCTGCCATCGCAGATCCTCTTACATCCTGAAGTTGCTATTCCGCCGCGCTATACCCGGTTGGAATTCCCTTCCTACGATGGGAAAACAGATCCCTTGGGATGGGTCACCAGGTGCAAACAATTCTTTGGTCATCAACAAACTCCGATAGCTAAACAACTTCCTCTGGCCGCCTTCCACCTTCTTGACTCGGTCTTGCTTTGGGCCACTTGTCTCCTCACTGATCAGCCGGGTCCGACGTGGGACGAATTCAAGCGATTTTGCAACTTGCGTTTTGGCCTTCCGATCCGCAACAACCCCTCAGTGCCCTCACAACACTCCGCCAGACGAGCTCCATGAACGAATATCTGGAGCAGTTTTAACTTCTTCTGGCACATGCCACATTTCCCCCAGGGATGCATGTCAACATCTTCACCGCCGGACTTCGTGAACTCTTGCAACTTGATGTAAAATTCGATGCTCCTCCGGACATAGTTACTGCTATGAGTCTGTCTAGGTTATGTGACCGTCGCCTCCAATTGGCTCAGGAGGCCTATTTGCCTACCGACACGGGCATTTGGCCGGGTCATTTTGAGGGACATCCAGCCCCACCAGTCCGTAAAATATCTCGGGACAAAATGATAGATCGACGCGCTAAGGTCCTATGTTTCAACTGCGACGAGCCGTACACACGCGACCACAGTTGCAAACGGCTTTTCTGTCTACAATTCGAGGACATTGACGGTGATGGTGTCGGATAACGCGGGATACCATGGATCTCCCTCGAGCTTGAGGACACACTCATTTTACAAGGCGACAGAGATGTTACAAGTTCTTTAATGACGTTATTTTGTATTTATTAAAATATATTATTCTGTTTTAAAAGTCGCGTCCTTATATGACGCAATTATTGTGCTGTGTCCTTTTGAGTCGCATGTCCAAGTCTGTCGTTATTTCCGCAAATCCTATTTTTTGCTCATGTAGACCATTCACTGCCCAACACTCAGAACCATGAAGTATCGTTGGTCTAATTGCAGTACGATACAATTTGCCTTTAAGTTTTAATGGTATTTTATGATCACATAAGATCTTTGACATGCCTCTCCACTTCAACCAACTTGCTTGGATGCTATGTATTATATTTTTATTAACACCATCTTTTTGATTCATCGAACTATGATATTTAAAGCACTCACTGCTGGAAATATCTTGATCACCCAACTTAATAACTTAGTCATCCGTCTTTGCACTACTAAATTTATGCTTCATATACCCCGTCTTTGCCCTGCTCAACCTATAACCCTTCGTTTCTAAAGTGTCGTCAAAATTCAAGTTTCGCATTTACACCCTTGCGCGTTTCATTGACCAAAATGATATCATCCGCAAGCAATAAATACCAAGGTACTAATTACTGGATATGTCCGGTGAGCTCATCCGAGATAAGGGTAAAGAGATAAGGGCAAAAAATTGAACCTTAATGTAATCCAACAGTGAAAAAGAATTAATGTGTTAATCCTCCATATGTTCTCACCATCGTCACTGAATTTGTTTACGTATCTTTGATTATGTCAATCTATTATATGTTTGTTAGATTATCCTTTATGTTTTTAATTTTGTTGTCTATGATTGTATTCACCTCTATATATAGAGGTGAGTTTCTTGTAATAGGTTGATCCTTACATTTTACCCAGTTCAACATGGTATCAGTGGCCACGGTGTTCCGCGTGCCCTAGCCTCCGCCTGCCGTGCGTTCGCCCGATCCCGCTCACCTTCCGCCAACCTTCTCCTTGCCGTGCGCTCTCCTTGTCGTGCGCTCGCTCCCGCTCACCTTTCGCCGCCTCGCCCAGCCCGCCTTCCCCCTCTTCTTCTTCTTCTTCTTCTCCTTCTTCTTCTCCTTCTTCTTCTTCTTCCAGCCGGGTCTCCAACCCTCCCGCCCTCCCTCCGGCGCCGGTATGCTTAAGCCGTGAGAGCCCAGTTTTTTTTTATCCGGCGCCGTCTTTTGCTTTGGGTGTTCTAATGGAGTGGATCTCTTCGTTTTCCCCTCCGATTTTTTGATGCCCTAATCCCGTGTTGTCTCTGAATTTCTATTCCTGCGCCATCATGTCTGGAAATGCTGAATCTCCCGTTCCCACTTTTGGGGTTGCTCCCTCTTCCGGTGCCTCCACCCCGACGGTCCTCTTCCGTGGCACCAATGATCATAATACACCCCAAATCACTACCATATGTCTTGACGACTCCAATTATCTCTCGTGGTCTCGCTCTATCACTCTGGCGCTCAAAAGCCGGCGTCTCTTTGGCTATGTTTCTGGCAAAATGAAAGAGCCCGACATGAATTCGTCTGAATGGTCGCAGTGGGAGTCAGAGAACTCCTTGGTCATGTCCTGTATTACTAACTCGATGCAGGAGTCCATTGCCCGGAACTACTATTCCTCGACAACGCTGCCGACATTTGGCGCCGCACAGAGTCTACCTACTCTCGCCGCGACAATGTTGCTCAGATTTTTCAGTTGCGCCGGAAGATCTCGTTACTTCGGCAGGGTGACCGTCCGCCGTCTGCATACTACTTGGAGTTCACGCAGCTGTATTAGGAATATGATCACTTTGATCCTCTTACCTTTGTGAGCCCTATTGATGAAGCAATGGTTCGGGCCCGGGATGACCGCAATCGTATATTTGAGTTTCTTCATGGACTGCATCGCGACTTCGATTAGATCAGTGTGCAGATTTTGGGCCAACCGCAGATACCATCCCTTCCCGAGGTCTACAGTATTGTGCAACAAGAATATGATCGTTGCCTGACTCTTATTCCAGACCCGATGCTTGAGGGGTCAGCTTTGGTGGCTTCTGTCCCCTCTCTTCTTGGTGCTCGTCCATCTTGGGACTCTAGGTTGAAGGCCTCTGATAAGGATCATCTACTATGTGATTATTGTGGCATGAACCGTTACACTCGGGATACCTGCTTCCGACTTCATGGGTTTCCTAACCCCAGAGGGGGTGCTCCGCCTCGTGGAGGTCGTGGTTCTGGGCGCTCCTCTAGTCGTAATGCTGCTCCACGTTCTGCTCATCTTACCGATGCTTCTGCCGCGGTCCCTCCTGGTTATTCCAGTTCTGATGGCTCTGCCCCTCCTGGTACCCTTACGCAGGAACGAACTACGGATCTCTAGTTTACAGCGGATGAAATGTTGGCTCTTCGACGCATGATGGAGGGCCTTTCTACAGAGCCTTCTGCCTCTTCCTCCTACGCTCATATGGGTATCCCAGGTGCTCACTCTGCTGCTTCTCATCCTTCTACCCAGTGGATTATTGACTCTGGGGCCACATATCATATGACTGGGTCCTCTACAGGTTTTATATCCTATACTCCTCTTTCTGGCCGTGATAAGGTGAGCATTGCCGATGGTTCCCTTTCCTCCATTGTCGGCAAGGGTTCCATCTCCTGCTCCTCCCTCACCTTATCTTTTGTCCTGCATATTCCTAATTTTACTTATCTAACTAACTCTATGCACTGTTCTGTGACATTTCTTCCGTCTTCTTGTGTTTTTCAGGACATGACGACGGGAAAGGTGATTGACTCTAGTCTTCTTTCCATTAGTCATCTAACTCTATGCACTGCTCTGTGACATTTCTTTCGCCTTGTGTTTTTCAGGACATGACGACGGGGAAGGTGATTGGCTCTGGTAACATGGTAAATGGACTCTATGTGCTCAACTCCGGCCAGGCTATGTCTCCTCTGTCTCTTCATTCCTGCACTGCCAATCCTTTGTACTCCTGACACTGTCTCCTGAGACACCCTTCTGTTTATGTTATGAAATTGTTATTTCCTTCCATGTCTACTGTTGTCTTTGACTCTTTTGTCTGTGATGTATGTAGCTTAAACAAACATCATCGTACCTCGTTTACGCATGTTTCATTGCCAAGTTCTATTCCTTTTACTATTATTTATACTGATATCTGGGGTCCTTACCCGACATCTTTTATTTCTGGATGTGTGTGGTTTGTTACTTTTATTGATTGCTTCTCTCGTACTACATAGTTGTATTTGATGCATAACAAAAATGATGTTTTCTCGATTTTCCGATGGTTTCATTGCATGATCTCCACTCAATTTCACTCCGAAATTAAAATTCTTTGTAGTGATAATGGTCACGAATATATCGATTTGCAGTTTGAGCAATATCTTGCTGATCGTGGTATCCTCCACCAGACTACCTGCGCGTATTCTCCCGCACAAAATGGTGTGGCTGAGCAGAAGAATCGTCATCTCCTGGAAGTCGCTCATTGTCTTTTGTCCACTATGCATCTTCCAAAATTCTACTGGGGCGATGCCGTTCTTACTGTGGCATACCTTATCAATCGTATGCCCACTCGTGTTCTTGGGAATGCTACACCCCTTGACACTCTTCAGGTGCCCCCTTCTCGGCTTACCATTAGGGTGTTTGGATGTGTTTGCTTCGTTTATATCAACCATCCCCGCCCTTCCAAACTCGATCCTCAGGCACTAAAATGTGTTTCATTGGCTACTCTCCAACGCAAAAGGGGTATAAATGTTTCCACCCTCCCACCAAGAAAGTATTTGTCACTATGGACGTTACGTTCCGTGAATCCGAGGCATATTATCCTGTCCCGGATGCCTCTCCCTCGCATACTCCCATTTCTCTTCCCTCGGTTCCTCCGCCCATACGACCACCGCATTCCTCACTTCAGGGGGAGCCTCTATCTCTACCAGTGGAAGTGAGTCCTCCCGTGCCTCCTCTACCAGTGGAAGTGAGCTCTCCTACCGTGCCTCCTCTACCAGTGGACATACGTCCTCCTCCTGGGCCTCCTCCTCCGGGCTTGCAGGTTTATACCCGGCGTACAAAGCGGACGAGCACGCAAGATCCGACTATGCTACCAAGACAGTCAGTGGGCCTGACTCAGGGCCTTCCGATCAACCGATCTCCCTCAGGAAAGGTATCCGGTCTTGCACTCGCCATCCTTTATCACATTATGTATCATATGATTCTCTTTCTACTACCTACAAGGCTTTTGTTTCTTCCCTTGCTGTTTCTTCCATTCCTGAATCATGACAGCAGGCTCTGGAGGTCCCTATGTGGCGTGAGGCGATGGTTGAGGAAATGAATGCTCTTGAGAAAAACCATACATGTGATTTGGTTCCCCTTCCCTATGGAAAGAAGACGGTTGGGTGTAAATGGGTGTTCACTGTGAAGCAGAACTCACAAGGGATTGTTGAAAGATGCAAGACTAGGTTGGTGGCAAGGGGTTATACGCAAACCCTTGGTATTGACTATCTTGAGACATTTGCCCCGGTGACAAAGATGAATACTATCAGGGTCTTATTATCTTGTGCTGCTTGCAAAGGCTGGGAGATCTTGCAACTTGATGTGAAAAATGCCTTCCTCCACGGTGATCTTGACGAGGAGGTTTACATATCTATTCCTCCGGGCCTCACTCCTACAGGTGTTGCAGGGAAAGTCTGCAGATTGAGAAAGACTTTATATGAGCTGAAGCAGTATCCAAGAGCGTGGTTTGGGCGGTTTCTCAAGGCCATGCTATCTTTTGGTTTCCATCAAAGCAATGTCGATCATACTCTGTTTATTAAACGAAGGATTGAAAAGCTCACAACACTTATTGTGTATGTTGATATAGTCATAACAGGGGATGATATCGAAGAAATCCAGAGGTTGAAACAGAAATTGTCTAGAGAATTTGAGGTCAATGATCTGGGTAAACTCAGGTATTTCTTGGGTATTGAAGTTGCTCAATCCAAGCAGGAGATTTTCATCTCCCAGCGTAAATACACTTTAGATCTCCTTGAGAAGGTGGGGATGAGTGGATGTAGACCAGCTGACACCCCGACTGAAGCAAACCACCGATTGGGGCGCGATGATGGAGAGGAAATTGCTGATATCTCTGAGTACCAAAGATTAGTGAGGAGATTGATATACCTGTCCCACACTCGTCCAGATATTTCCTATGTGGTGAGCGTCGTTAGCCAGTTCATGCATGATCCTAAAACTCGTCATGTGGATGCTGCTCACAGAATTCTCCGGTACCTCAAGTCTACACCAGAAAGGGTATCCTGTTTGCTCCCAATACCGGTCTAAATATTGAAGTCTATACTGACGTTGATTGGGCCGGATCTGTTGATGATAGACGATCAATCTCAGGATATTGTACCCTAGTTAGGGGTAATCTTGTTACTTGTAGGAGTAAGAAGCAACAAGTTGTGGTAAGATCTAGTGCTGAGGCAGAGTTTAGAGCTATGACTCACGGGGTCTGTGAAGGGTTATGGCTTCGCTTTGTGATGAGTAACCTTGGTCTTATTGAAGCAGGACCCATCCGGCTGTATTGTGATAATAAGTCAGTCATCAGTATTGCACACAACCCTGTGCAACATGACCAGACTAAACACATCGAGGTGGATCGATACTTTATCAAGGAGAACATTGAGAGAGGAATCATATGCACACCTTTTGTGCCCTCCGACCGGTAGCTAACTGACATTCTTACCAAAGGATTGAGTGAGAACGTATTTAGCAATATTGTGGACAAGTTGTGTATGGTTAACATCACACGCCAAACTTGAGGGGGAGTGTTAGATTATCCTTTATGTTTTTAATTTTGTTGCCTATGATTGTATTCACCTCTATATATAGATGTTGGGTTTCTTGTAATAGGTTGATCCCAACATTTTACCCGGTTCAATAATGTTTACTCATTTTTTTTCAAAGACTCTCCATAAGATTTCTCTTGGAACCATATCATAAGCCTTCTTAAGATCGATAAACATCATATACAAATCTTGTTTTTTTTTCGATAGTTGTCAATGAGTCTTCTCAGGAGATGTATAGTTTCCATGGTTCACCACCCTGACAGGAATCCAAATTGATTCTTCGAGACGCTTGTGTCTTGTCTTACTCTTCTTTCTATTACTTGTTCTCATAATTTTATGGTATGACTCATTAATTTAATTTCTCTATAATTAACACAATTTTGTATATTTAATTTGTTTTTTGACAAAGATACCAATATACTTGCTGTCCATTGACCCGCCATTCTCTTTGACTTCAGTATTTTATTGAAGAAACATGTAATACACAAAATTCCTTCTTTTCTTAAGCATTTTCATGCTTCGATAGATGTATCTCCTGGGTTGAATTATTTTTCTTTCATTTTCTATCTTATTTAGAAAATCATTTACCTCTGATACTTGAATTGTATGATAAAATGTTATGTTCATGTACTCCCTCAGTTTACTTAACTATTCATAGATAAGTTTATTGTCTTTTATTTTATTATATAGTTGATAAAAATATCTTTTTTCTCGTTCTTTAATAGCCACATCATCCGTCAAACTATATATGTTTTATTCTTTATGCATTCAATGTTGTAAATATCGGATGTTGGTGACATATCAAATTGATTTTTTAAATGTCGAATATCGGAAGTTGGAGACATATCAGTGATATTTTAAAGTATCAGATTTTCATGTCTTATAAATAATTTTTTTATGTATAATAATTATAATTATATGTTATAAAAATAGAAAAATAATATAACTAATAGATAAAAAAATGAGTCATTTATATTACAAAATAAAATCGAATAGTATCTAAAATAAAATTTTATTAACAAATATAAAATAATATATTGTAAAATATATTTAATAGTATACAATTATTTTATCTTGATAACAATAAGTTTATTGCGAATAAAGAAAATTAAAAAATTAAAAATTCTGGATTTATTATAAGTGTTTTCAAACATGTAAATTTATATTAAAAATGTGCAAACAATGAACTAATAAATGTATTAAATATTTTCATATTTTTTGCAATATGGATTAAAAAAATTGTGAAACAATTATACAAAATTGGTTGTGAGAATAAAACGTAAAAAAAATCAAAATAATAAGTATAATCAATTTAAACATATATATGTATATATATATCTACCATAGATAAGGTAATATTGTAGTCTGCGAGTATCATGAGTTTAAAATTCCATAAGCCATCAGATTATGACTTCATAATTTACAATTGTCTGATCGAGCACAATAAAATTGCTCGCTCGCTCTCTCTACATTTTAGCAGGTCTCCTAAACCTACTACCAGGGTGTCATAAAACTATGTGAAATTATAATTTTACCCCTATAATTTTAAAAAATCGGGCGGCTGATCGTGGACCGGCGAAACGGAGCGGATTTTGGAAACCCACCCGACTCAAATAGCTGTTATTTTTTTTTATTTAAACGCGGCTGTCCGGTTTCGATCCCGGAACCTCAACTACAAGAGGAACAACTCAACGCAACGAGCCATGAAGACAACTGTGATAACATTTCAAATAATTTGTACTTATACTGTTATATTTTATGTATTTTATAAAAAAATATAAATACATGTATAATATAATTCATTATTACGTATAAGTATACTATATATTAATTTATATTTATTTTATATTTTTCTTGAATTATCATCGTGGGTGGGCGGGACGAGTACAGTTGCGCTGAGCTATAATGGCAAACTAGGTACAATCGTGCAGGTCCGTAGGGGCGGGCCGGGTACTGTCGCGATAGGCAGTATGGGCGGAGCCCGTGTCGGGCACTCGTGTGTATATATATATATATCTCTTTATACTATAAGCAAAGTCCAAAAGAGTCATGGTGTAACATTTGTCTCCCCAAAATACCCCTCAGTTATGGTGTAACATTTTAATGTCAAAATACCCCTCATTTTTCTTATTTCTCTACTCATTTGTATGGTTTTTTTGTCATTCGATCATAAATTTTCTTATTCTTCTACTCATTTTCATAGTTTTTTTTCTTATTCCCTTACTCGCCGCCCCACCAATGTTGCCGCTCTCGCCAATGTCGCCGCCCCCGCCCCCACCCAATGTCTCCGTCCCCGCCCAATGTCGCCTCCCCTGACCATTGTCGCCGTCCCCGACCATTGTCGCCGCCCCCGACCAATGTCACCGCCCCCGACAAATGTCTCCGCCCCAGACCAATGTTGCCGCCCCGCACGGAGTCTCCCGTGCACGACTGCTTGTATATATATATATATATATATATATATATATATATATATATATATATATATATATATATATATATACGATTTAAACATATGGTAGCCTGCCAATATAACTTAAAATAAAATAACGGATAATATATTTAAACGTTGTGTCGGCCAATATATCAGAAAAAATTGAACATGTCGGCCTATATTTTAGAAAAAACAATCTTTTTTTTAGAAATCATATCGTTTTGCCCTTAAAAATAAATATCAGGAGACTTGTCGGACATGTCAGAGAATATTTAAAACAATGTATGCATTTAACTTGACTTAAATTTCTCGTATTCATAATTCTAGCTTGAGCAATTTTATATGTCACTTATGAAATTCTTCATAAGTTTGATTTTCTTGTTTTACTTACTGCATGTTTAACTTTTTCTTCACAACTTTATACTTTGTCAAGTTTTCATCATTTCTACAAACGTATAATGTTTTATAGCCTACCCTTTTTGCCTTCACTTTGTCTTGCAATTTCTCTTTCCACCACCAAAATTTTTTATTTGAGGGCACATAACTTTTTGATTCTACAATTTCATTCTTTCCACTTGTTCTTAAATATTAAAACATAAATTCTCATGAGACATTAAGATCAACATAAGGGTTACCGACTAATTGTTACATGACTGATGTCTTGAAAATAACCTGTTTTTTCATCTTCAAGTTCAACCATCAATTTTTTGGCAACACTTTTGTCTTTTTTAACTTATTATATTTAATTTGCACGTACAACATCATTAACTTATGTTGTGTTGTCAAACTTTTTTGTTGTATGACTTTGCAATCCTTAAAAATCATTTTATTCATTTTGCAAGTTATAAAATAATAAATTTGTAATTTATTTGGTCTTCTTTTAAACGTAATTAAATATTTTTCTATTTTTATGAAAATCGTATTTGTCACAATTAGTTCATTGAGAATAACAATCTAAAATAGTTCTTCCTTTTTTATTTCTCTCCATACCCAAATCCTCCATAAATGACTGTATAATCTGTATTTTTCTTCCCTATATGCCAATTTAAGTCTTCTTTTATGAAAATCTTTTCTCTTTGTAAGATTTCCCTTATTAAACCATCTACGTCTTTTCAAAATTTTATTTTAATAACTTCACTTAATATTACTTTCGACACATAAGCACGGATCACAGTAATAGTTTCCGGCACCTAATAATAGAAAAATTATTTATATTTTATTTATGATCATAAAAAGTGAGATTTTAATTAAATATTAAGCTTAACGGTGATTTATTATTTTAGTTTTATTAATTCTTTAACTTATTTTTTGTCATTTTCTTTATTAAAATAGTTTAATAATTAAATAGAACTCCTTTTAGTTTATTAAATAATTTGGAGTTAACCAAGGTTGTTACTTTGCAAAGGATCTGTGTTTTGATAACATGGGAATATTTTAAAACATCTTTCTTGTTTCCCTGAACAAAAAAAGCAAAAAAGAAAACTCACCCAACATGTTTATTGGACATAATTATCTATTTTTAGAATAAAAATAAGATGAGCAAAAAATAGGAAACAAAATATTACCAATTGTGGCCTAAAGAAACAACAAAACAACTAACATTTGTAGCATACTTGAGCACATTCCATGTTATACTTCGGATAAGTTTGAAATGAGAGAATCTTCTTGCACGGATTGCTCTCTCTCCCTCTCTCTCTCACACACACATGGTGTTTTCAAAAATTTGAAAACTTCATATTTATTTCCAGAAGCAAAAATTAAAGAAAACTCGATCGAACATATTTTCTGTCACAACTAGCTAATTTTTAGCATTTAAAAAAAGGAAACAAGAACAATACCAAATATAGCTTAGGGAAATAACTTATGTTGTCAGCTTCATTTTTTAAAAGTTGTATTAGGATGCTTCTCTTTCTCTCTCATTCACTCTCTCTTTCTCATTTCTCTCTCTCTCTCTATCTCTTTCTCATCTCCCACTTTCTCCCTTTCTTTCTTTCTCCCCTCTTTCTCAATGTTTTACAGCAGTGTTCAGTTCGACACGGTAACTTTCAATGGATGGTAATTTAAATCTTGGTTTAGCGTGGTCTGTTGAACAAGACAGATATGAAGGAATGGAAACGTGAAAATAAATATTGGCATTGCAGTTTTCCACTTAAGGTCAGGGATGTTTGTACTTTGTCCAGTCGTAAAAGTTTAAAGAATGAGAATTCAAACATACAAGGCATAAATCATTCTTTTAACTCAACTAACAAATTAATGATATGCTCACCTTGCTCTTTTATTTTCTATTTTGTTTATTCTGACTATAGTTTTTTGTTTCTTGGAGCTATACATTATTTACTCTTTGATACTGTTTATCTAATTCCTTCTAATTCTCAAGATACTGATTTTTTACTGAGGAATGGATGATTATACTGTTCATATACCTTTCTATGTATCTATTTCACATATATTAATATGAATACATAAATCCTTTTTAATGTAACTTTTTCCTCTCTTCCCAGGGATTATGATCACATTGTTCTTGTTCATTACAGATTAGTGTCTGAGGTTTGCTTTCAGCTTTCCTAAATATTTCTTTTATATGAAATAATGTTTTTGTTTTTGGAGAACTGCAATAAAACAGAGTTCTTGAAATGATTTTACTCTTGGAAGGAGAAATTAAACATCACAGTTAATCTGTTAGGCATAGAAAAGCATGGCTATCAAATACTCGAGAAATGAAGGATGCACATAACTAACTGATGCAAGCCGATAACGGCTTAAGCTGCCTACAGATGATGCTTTATTACCAATATGGTGCAGTGCAGCTTCTTTCTTTAATCTCTCCTACCAAAATGCATGACATTGATCCACTTTTAATTTAGTAACTTTTCAAGAGTTATTAAGCAAATTATATGTAAAGATACCAAATAATGATTGAGTAATAAGCAATGGAAATACTTGAGATGTTATTCATCCGGTCATCCCTCAAAAGATATTTAAAAGACTTACACTAGACATACAAATACCGAAGGATGGAATTGGACTAAATTCGTACATATAACAAAAAAACTAAATACACTAATTTGAACACCCCCTCAAGTTGGTTGTGTGATGTCGACCATACCCAACTTGTCAATGATCTCTCCAAAGACACTTGTACACAATCCCTTTGTAAGTATATCTGCCAATTGTTGTTCGGATGACCCAAACGGAGTAACCACAATGTCTCTTGTAGAAATGGAGAAAGCCAACCTTGTATATATGTCCACTTGGTACAAATACAAAGAATGAGTACATATATATAGATGAGAGAAAGAGAGAGAAAAGTCCTATACACAATGTGGGACTAAAGAGAGGAGAGAAAAACAAAAAGGCTATACAAATGGGCCTAGTTTAAGTGGGCTTTTCCAACACTCCCCCGCAAGCTGGAGCGTATAGGTCATATGCACCCAGCTTGGACAAACACTGGTAGAACAGGGTGCTTGATAAGGCCTTTGTGAGGATGTCGGCAACTTGATCAGTTCCTGGAACATGCTTCAATTCAAGTTTCTTCAATTGAACCTTCTCACGAACAAAGTGACAGTCAACCTCGATATGTTTTGTGCGCTCATGAAACACCGGATTCTTTGCGATGTGTATGGCGGCTTGACTATCACAAAATAGAATAGCAGAGGAGGGGAGTTTTACTCCTAGGTCAGTAAGGAGACTTTCAAGCCATGTGAGTTCTGAGACAACCGAGGCCATCGATCGGTATTCAGCTTCTGCAGAGGAACGGGCTACCACAGCTTGTTTCTTACTCTTCCACGTAATAAGATGACCACCAAAATAAGTACATAACCCACTAGTTGACCTTCGATCGCCCAGGGAACCCGCATAGTCGGCATCAGAATAGGCAACCAATGCAGGAGCAGAGTCAGAAGTTCTGTAAACCAGCCCTTGACCCGGAGCTCCCTTAAGGTATCGAAGAATCCGTTCAACCGCTTGAAGATGAGAAGCCCGGGGGGCATGCATGAACCGACTGACAACCCCAACTGCAAATGATATATCCGACCTCGTGACTGTTAAATAGATCAACTTTCCCACAAGGCGTCGATAGTATTCCGGGTTCGGAAGCAGCAAATCGTCATCCGAAGCATGAGCGCATAGTTTGTGATTTGCCTCCATCGGGGTACAAGCTGGCTTGCAACCAGACTGACCAGCATCTTTGAGAAGATCGAGACAGTACTTTCGTTGGGAGAGCACCAACCCATCCGGCCGCCGGGCGATCTCGAGACCCAGGAAGTAGCGAAGTTTCCCCAGGTCTTTGGTTTGAAAAGCAGTGCTCAGATGTTGTTTGACGTCTTGAATCCCCTTTGAGTCATCCCCAGTGAGAAGGATGTCATCAACATAAACCAACAGAAGGACGGTGCCAGTGGCCCGGTGTCGGGTAAAAAGGGAGAAATCTGCAGAACTCCGAGTGAACCCCATGTCCCGAACCACCTTGCTAAACTTGTCAAACCACGCCCGAGGGGACTGTTTGAGACCATAAATGGACTTTTTGAGAAGACATACCCGAGACTCCCCCGTGGTCTCAAACCCGGGCGGTTGGCGCATGTAGACGTTTTCCCGAAGGTCCCCATTTAAAAAGGCGTTCTTGATGTCGAGCTGATGAAGGGGCCAGTGGCGGTGCACCGCGACGGAGAAAAGAACGCGGACAGTGGTGAGCTTGGCCACCGGAGAGAAGGTTTCCTCATAGTCGAGGCCCTCCTGTTGTGTGTAGCCACGGGCCACAAGACGGGCCTTCAGGCGGGCAATAGTGCCATCCGGAGCATGCTTGATGACGAACACCCATTTACACCCAACAGGGTGTTGACCGGGAGGTAAGGGAACCAAGACCAGGTCCGGTTGGCCCAGAGGGCCGTCATTTCTTCGTCCATGGCAACCCGCCAGCCAGGATGGTGAAGCGCCTCCTGCAAAGAGTTAGGGACCGAAACAGAGGATAATGAGGTGGCAAAGTGAAGAAGAGAGGGAGAGAGGCGATGGAGAGAGACGTGATTCGCCATAGGATGAGCGGTAGAGACGGGAGCCGGAGCAGCAGGGAGCAGATCACCAGAGGGCGAAGCCGACTGCAGAGGGGCTACGGGATGAGGAGAGCGACGAGAGTAGACCCGGATAACCGGGGGTGGTGGGCGGGCAGGAGGTTGGGAAGACAGAGAGGATGAGGAGTGAGGAGCAGGAATGACAGGACGAACGACGGGAGCTGGACTCAGAGCGACATCGAGAGCAGGGAAGAATGGAATATCTTCACAAAAAGTCACGTCAGCCGAGACAGTAACCTTGCGGGTAGCAGGCGAATAACAGACATAACGCTTCTGAGTGCGCGAGTACCCCACAAAGATATGCTTGGTGGCACGAGGGTCCAATTTGTCGGTGGATGGACCGAGGTGGTGAACGTAGCAGGTACAACCAAACACCCGGGGAGGAACGGGAAAAGGCGGAGTGGTGGGAAAGAGGAGGCTGAAGGGAGTAGCATACTGGAGGACGGAAGACGGGAGACGGTTGATGAGGAAGCAAGCCGTGGAGAGCGCGTAGTTGCAGTATGGTTTGGGAACCTGCATTTGAAGCATAAGGGAGCGAGCGACATCAAGAAGGTGACGATTCTTGCGCTCGGCGACACCATTCTGTTGTGGAGTGTACGGACACGAGGTTTGGTGAATAATGCCGAACTCAGAGCAGAAAGTGGCAAAGGTATGGCTGGTGTACTCCCGCGCATTGTCAGTACGAATAGTGCGAATAGGCGCAGAGAACTGAGTGCGAGTCTCAAGTATGAAAGCCCGGAATACGCGGGGAAGTTCAGAGCGATCCCGAAGGAGATATAACCATGTCATGCGAGAGTAATCATCAATAAAAGTAAGAAAATACCGATAGCCAGAAATACTAGTAAATTTGTACGGTCCCCATATATCAGAGTGTACTAAAATAAAAGGAGCGGAGCTCCGAGTACAATGAGTAGGAAACGATGAACGGGGCTGTTTGCCCAAAATACATGTGTCGCAGCGAAAAGCAGGGAGAGTAACATCAGGAAGAGCCTTCCGGAGGACTGGAAGAGGAGCATGTCCCAGACGGCGATGCCAATCCGAAGAGGAGATAGATGCGAGGACAGTGGGAGAGTCGTCAAGAAGATAGAGCCCATTCTGCAGCCATCATCTACCAATGATAGTCCGCGTCTGCTGATCCTGTATGAGAAAAGAAGAAGAAGTAAATGTCACGGAGTAATTAGAATCAGTAGTAAGGCGACCAACAGAGAGTAAATTGAAAGGAGAGCCCGGAACATGTAGAGCCGAGCGCAGGAGGAGAGAAGAGGTGAGAGAAATATCAGCACATCCAGAGACTGGAACCGATGCCCCATTAGCGACAATAATGTACTTCGGGTGAGGTGAAGACAAGTACTGAGGTGGCCTAACAGAGGTGATATGATGAGTGACACCAGAATCAAGGATCCAGCGCGTGCCAGAGGATAGGCAGACGATACCTTCATTGGAGATAGAGGAAGCAGAGGCAACCGAGGCAGGCGGACGGCTGAGCAAGCCATGAAGATGCTGGAGCTGAAGACGAACCTCGTCGAGATCAGTACGAGAGGAGGCAGAGTCGGTAGTAGCAGCAGAGGCTTGCGGACGAGGAGGTCGACCATGTTTGCGATAGCAGGTGGCCTCAAGATGGCCATCTATTCCGCAGAACGAGCACTTAGGCCTAGACCGGCCACCTCGACCCCGACCGCGAGAGTCAGAGCGGCCACCACGGGCAGAAGGGGGAAGAGGCAATAAGGGAGCTGGTGCCTGTTGAACAAGGGCCGGAGAAGGAAGTCCGGGAACATCCGGAGGCGGTGAGACTTTGAGAAGCATTGAGCACACATCGGAAAAAGATGGTGTAACGGTAGAGGAGAGGATGTGAGCCCGGACACTGTGAAGATGAGGTGGTACCCGGGCCATCATCATGGCGATACCCACAGCTTCCTTTTGGGTACGTTGAGCAGCGAGATCTAAAGTGGGAGGCTGATGGTGGATCCAAGCCTCAACCAGAGACCGGGCCTGAGCAACAAAGGATGTCAGGTCGGTTGCGCCACTGCTATCAAGGGCCTGGAGAGCAGTGATGATATCATATAGATGGTGGAGACTATCCTTGCCAGAGTAGAGGGTGTGTAGCTCATCCCACATGCCTTTGGTCGTCTCATGATACATGGCCAGACGATAAGATTCGCCATCAAGAGAGTTGAGAAGCCAAGTCTGCACACGCCCATCATTGCGTAACCATTCCTCAGTAGGGATACCGATAACAGTCTGAGTCAAGTGATGAAGGAACCCCTTTGACTGAAGGACACGGCGAACCGAGTGTGCCCATTCCACAAAGTTCTTCTTGCCAGTGAGCGAAATTGTAGTGATCCGAAGCTCGTCGCGGACTTCCTGGAGAGAGGCCGGGCGTTCAGGAGGAGGAACTGCTGTGCCGACTGAGTCCGCAGATGTAGACATGGGGGCGACCTGGATGAGGTCGCGGCGAGCTGGAGGAGGCCGCGGCGAGCTGGAGGAGACCGCGGCGGACTGGAGGCGGCAGCTAGAGGAAGCGGAAAGACAACGGACTGGATGAGGTCGCGACGAGCTGGGGAGGTCACGACGAGCTGGAGGAGACCGCGACGGACTGGAGGGGGCCGCGGCGGACTGGAGGAGGCCGCGGTGAGCACAGACGCTCAGCAAGGAGCGGGCCAAGAGAGGCCGCGACGGATTGAAGAGGCCGAGGCGGACAGGATCAGATCGTGGCGGGCTGGATCAGACCGCGGCGGACTGGAGCGAGCTGAGAAGAGAGGACAAGCCGGGGAAGCAGGAGAGCGACCGCAGCGGGCTGGACCAGTCCGCAAGACTGAAAGAACGTAGAGAAGCGAGCCCGCGGCGGACAGGGAAAAGAACTTGGTTGCCTGAAGAGGAAGGAGAGCAGCCGCAAGCAGGGAAAAGAACTTGTGCGGACAGAAGGAGGCCGCTGTGCTTACAGCGGACGAAAGAGACCAAGAAGAGAAGGCGAATACTGAGTTCGCAGCGGACAGAAGGAGACCGAGGGATCGAGGTCGCCGAGGTCGCGCCGGACAAGGAGAGGCCGCAGGGGACTAGGGGAAGCAGTGGACCCCACAGGATGACTATAAAGAGGGGGCCAGAGGAGGAGGGAAGAGGAGGGAAAAGAAGTGGTTCCACGAGAGGAGAGGAAGCGGTCTGGACAATGGAGGCCGCAGGTGTGATGCGACTAGAAGTCGCGGACACACATACGCAGGCCGCAGAGATCGCAGGCCGCAGGACGGACAGGAAAGGGAGTCCGCAGGAGTCCGGAACCTGGCTCTGATACCATGTAGAAATGGAGAAAGCCAACCTTGTATATATGTCCACTTGGTACAAATACAAAGAATGAGTACATATATATAGATGAGAGAAAGAGAGAGAAAAGTCCTATACACAATGTGGGACTAAAGAGAGGAGAGAAAAACAAAAAGGCTATACAAATGGGCCTAGTTTAAGTGGGTTTTTCCAACATCTCTCATAATGTTCTCTTTGATAAAGTGTTTGTTGACCTCAATGTGTTTAGTATGACCGTGTTGCACTGGGTTGTGAGCAATACTGATGCCCACCTTGTTATTACATTAGAGTCTGATAGGCTCATTTCTTTTAAAACCATGATCTTTCATGATGGCTAATTTCCATATCTCTTCACAAATGCCATGAGCTATAGCCCTGAACTCCGCCTCAACACTGGATCTGGCGGCCACGTACTGTTTTTTCTCCTCCAGGTAGCTTAATTTTCACCTAGCATTGTACAATATCCTGATGTGAACCGTCGATCATCAATCGATCCAACCCAGTCTGCTTTAGTGTAAGCTTCAATAGTCAGCCCGTCATTTGGTTTAAATTGGATGCCCCTCCCAGGTGAGGACTTTTGGTATCTGAGAATACAATGAGCAACATCAAGATGACAATTTTTTGGGGAGTGCATATATTGGCTGAGCACTCCAACAATATAGGAGATATCCTTACAAATATGCAATATGTAGACCTGTTTGCCAACTAGCCTCTGAAAGCTGGGGATGTCTTCAATCATTTTACCATCATCTCTTCCAAGCTCGTGATTAGCTTCAATTGAAGTGTCAACATGTCTACACCCACTCATTCTTGAGGTTTCAAGAAGCTCAAGAATATATTTTCTTTGTGATATGAAGATCCCATATTTGGACCTCATAACCTTAATGCTTAAAAAGTACGTAAGGTTCCCCAAGTCTTTTACTTCAAAATTCGCTTGTCAGCCTCTCTTTTAGAGCCTAAATCTCATTCTGATCATCTTTTGTTATAATGATGTTATCCACATAAACTATTAGAGCTTTCAACTTTTCGTCCTTGTGTTTGATAAAATGGCTATAGTCAACATTACTCTGAGAGTACCCGAAGCATGTTTTGGCCATTCTTGTCTCGGCGTCAAGGCGAACCAAGGCGAGCGCTGGGCTCCTTGACGCTTAGGCGTCAAGGCGGACGCCTATGCGACACTAAGACGAGCAAGTCGCAAGACGCCATTTTTTTTTAAAAAAGGCAGTATATAGACTGCAGTTATTATAATAACCACAGTCTATACTCTGAAGGATATAGACTGCGGTTATTATAAAAACCGCAGTTTATAGTACACATAATATAGACTGCGGTTTTATAATAACCGCAGTGTATAGTATACATGCTATAGACTGCGGTTTTATAATAACCGCAGTTGATAGTACACATAATATAGACTGCGGTTTTATAATAACCGCAGTTTATAGTGTACATGCTATAGAGTGCGGTTTTATAATAACCGCAGTTTATAGTACATGCTATAGACTGCGGTTTTATAATAACCGCAGTTTATAGTATACATGCTATATACTGCGGTTAATAGAATAACCGCAGTATATATCTAATGACTATCGACTGCGGTTATTAGAATAACTGCAGTCTATAGTCCTATATAGACAGCGGTTACAATAATAACCGCAGTCTATAATATGTCTGCCATACTTTAGACTGCGGTTATTATAATAATCGCAGTCTAAAGCTTCATTTTTTTTAATATAATGTTACCAAGTACAAACACAGCCAGAAATTTTTTTTTCTTCATAGCAGACTAACAGTTAGTAGTAAGCAACTAAGAATAGCTTCTGAATTCTGATATATGGATTATGGACAGTTAGCATTAAGCAACTAACTAAGCATAGCTTCTGAATTTTCTGATATCATGAATTCATGATATCTTCATATCTCAATTCTCAACACATGATATGATCATATGACAAGAAGTAGGCAAGTAGCAAACACAAATGTTCCAACTACCAATATCATGTATTCATGAATCATGAATTCATGATATCTCAAATCCTCAATTCTCAAACCTCAATACATTCATACCTATGACCTATCTCAATTCTCAAATACCATGAAGCAGTAAACATGTAACAGTAAAAAAAAACAGTGACAATCAATGACCAAGACTCAAGACAGACTTCAGAGAAAACAATAACAAAAAAAGGAACACAAAAATATCATAGACATAATCCAAAATGTCTTCATCCATTGCACAATATAGCATATTAGCATGAATAATATTTTTAACATTAACTGTAAATAATCATAAAAGATCAACTAGAATCATCATCTAGTAAGTCGTCATTGACATTGCATGTGTTTGGTTGGATGAAGGTACTCGCCATTTGCCCATAATTATCATAAATATCTTCATCATCACTGACAACTACAAAATGATCTAAATCTTCATCCCCTTGAGCTATTAGTTCATTTATTTGAAGATTAGTTCCAACTACACTTCGTAAATTTCGAGCCCCAGTTCCAAGAGCTCTCTATACAGCATCCCATGTGAGATTATCATCATCAAAAACTAGAGATTTCTCTGGTTTGTTCACCATCCACTCACTACTCCAATCGAGCTCATCAAGCACCAAAGGGTTGTAATTTCTTCCCTTTTCACGTCTTTCTTGGAATCGTGCTTGTAGACGACGATTATATTGGATGTATACAAGATCACTAAGCATTTGATGTTCCAATCTATTTCTTTTTTTTGTGTGAATCTGAATCAAGATAATTTCAAACTTATTGGTAAATTAGTAAATATAAAATATTAAAATTTTTATTGAATATTTGTATACTTACAAACTCAAAAGTACTCCAATTGCGCTCATAACTAGAAGAAGAATAACATAAGCCAATTATGCACAATGCTACCTTTGTAAGGTCAACATTTGGTCCTCTATGTGCACCCCACCAGTCCACTATTCATTTAAGACAAATATAAATTATTTGACATATAAATAATTTTTAAAAAAATAAAAATGTAAACAATACTTACTTGGATTTAAGGTGGTTCGTTGCCTAATAGCCATAGACTTTCCAAAACTATTTCGAGATGCTTTGTAGTTAGTACCTTGCTCGACAATCTTGTTTTGCAATTCTTGACCGGGCACTAGTCTTGCAATAAAATCATTGAAAGCATCTTGAAATTTCCAGGCATCATTATTATTTTGTTCCTCATATTCAAAATATTTGCTTGCATTTAGAAACAAAGCCGCACTATACAATTTTTGCTCCATTTGATTTGTCCATCTATTTTCAACAATCTCAATAATCTTTTTAAATAATCTTTCTTTGTTATCAAAATGTTGTTTGATCTTTTGTTTGGCTTCTTCCATTGCAGCATATACTTCAGGCATATCTGACCTTTCATCTCCATCTACTAATCGCAAAACTGCAATCAGTGGTTTTCCTCCTTTTAGACAATCTCTTACTCAATTCCAAAAATTTGTTGAAACTATTATTTCAACAATCTGTTTTCCGGCTTCAGTTTTTGCCAAATTAGCGGCATTCCACGAGCGTGACACAAAATAATTTTAGCTTCTCCTCATGCTTAAGCACACTTTGTAGAGTAAAGAATGATGTTGCAAATCTAGTTACTGAATGACTCACTAGATCACCGCCTATAGTAGTCCTTATTGCATCAAGTAAACGAGTGTGTCTGTAGATGAAATTTGTAATCATTCTTGCCTTTCTTATCACTTTGTAACTTTTAGTTTTTTAAAACTGGTACGCCGTTATTTTGCTAAATCTTTAAATGCACTTCATAAAATATAAAAAGAATTAGTTTATAGCAAAATGTAAACAACTAGGAAAGTAAGTAAATAACTCATTAATAAACTTACTTTGTAATGACATTTTTAATATCATCACGAATGTCATTATTTATGAGATCAAATCAATAAACTTTATAATTATTATAATCAATAATAGCCAACATCCAATGTTCTCTGTGAAACAAATGAAATAATTAATAACTTAATTAGAATAAAAAATAGTAATAATCATTGATATTTGATACAGAGATTTTTTATACTTACAATCTATTATAGGACACAAATAATAAAGAATCTGATTGGAGTTGACTAAGCGTCCTAAGCCTGATTTTTAGATCTTCAACTCATGTTTTTGAATGTTCTTTGACATAGTCATCATTAATAGCAAAAATGGAATGTGGATTATGAAAATATACACCAGTATTGTATGTAAATTTCTTTAATTGTGAGTCTATGTACCTGCAAAAACATGTAAATTCAAAATCAATTTATATATTAATAAAAGTTCTTAATTTTATAATATTTGATACTCAGTAGTCAGATGCACAATACTCACCCAATACATGTTAATATGATGTTAGCTCCAATCATTTTCATATTTAGAAAATCATGCAACTCTAACTTTTCAAAGTACGTACATGTTGATTCAACACTCCCAAATACTGTTGAATCTAACACTAGAGATATTATTTTATCTTCATTATCCATCTTACTTATAAAACTGGACAAGATATCAATGAATTCATTTGTAGTCTCAGTCTCACTAGTCTGTGAAAATAAAAGAATTAATATTGTGGAATGTGAACATCAATATTGAATTCATTGATTACATAAAAGTCAAAAATATATTATAAATTATAATACCGTGCAAGATAATTGTTCATGTCTACTCTGACTACTCTCAGGTTCATGTGACCTGGATTCATACTCCGACTGAGACTGAAAAACTAAAAAGTAACAAAAAAATAGTTACTTACCTGCGCAACAAAAAGGGAAGATAACATTTCATAAAAGTATAAATATTTAAACATAATAATACTTGTGCAACTGGAAGTGCAACACTTGTTCCAGTTCTAGCACTAAACATGCGCATAAGCTCTTCAATTTGATTTTTCATAGTACTAATCTCGGCTTGTTGCACTTCTTCTTTTTGACTCCATAATTCTTGTTGCGCTTATTCTTTTTGGATCCATAATTCTTGTTGCGCTTTTTCTTTTTGGATCCATAATTCTTGTTGCTGGCTCAATCTTTCTTGTACTATAGCTTCAACATCTTCACTACGAGTTATTGGTGTCCTCTCACTCCGCCTATCATTCTTGAAAAATCGTGTAATGGTGGAAAACTTGCCACCAGCTCTAACTCTGCCCGGATGTTCTTGGACTAAAACAGATGCAAGGATGTCATTTCTTCCCTGTGACACTGTTTCAGCACTCTGAGACTCTTGGCTCGACAACTCGTGCTAAAAAAAGTAATAAATATTGGAACAGAATTGCAGATAAGAAAATATACTTCTCAACAAATATTACTATCAATAATTTACAAATGATGAAATGATTCATTTACACTTACCATTTTAGATGCCAATTCAGCTGCATCTTTACTAATATATTCACCAGTCTTTCTTTTATGACCGACTTTCCATAACTCCGCACGTGAAATTGGTGCAGCTTCATCTTGTTCAACCTTGATAATAAAATGAAAATAAATTATCATACAAATAATTGAGAAACCAAATTTTAAAATACAAAAAAACGAGAGAAAAGTAGAGAGCTAATACCATTCTTTTTTCTAATCCAGAATAACCCATTCTGGAAGTAGTATGAAAGGTCTTTCGTGCTTTTATTCTCTCAGTATTAAACTTACTTTTCTCATACAAAAATAAATATGTGTTAATACTTAATTTGCTTATAAGTTATAAAGTTAAAAAATGATATAAAACATTGAATTTAATAAGAAGTTAAGAACACAACCATATATTCTATAGTAGTGCAATGGTCGACAAAAACTCTCCAGTCTTCGGCAGTAATAAAACTATATTTGACAGGAACATTGTATCGATGCTCCAAATCAACATTTTTTACATAATTGATAAAAAGTTTGGATTTCCAAGTCCTCTAACTTTCACCCATGCTTTTCATTAATGCCTTGTAATGACCATCAATATTATCAAAATAAATCTGAAAATAATAGACAATATCAATTAAAAATTAACTAAAACACCAAAGATATGTAATCACTCATAAGTCATAACAAGGTTACGACGTTACGTACATTTAATTATGCCCATATTTGATCTTTAATTTATTTATCAACATCCCTCCATGCAACATATGTAATTGGCACATAACACTTCACAAGAGATCCCATATAACTCATCAATTTATTTGTTTCAGTCCCGGGAATAATGCGGCCATCATCACGAAAAGAAATAATAAGCTTCCTCTCCTCTAGCCTAAGCTTATTCAGTTCATTCATTTTCGTGAAGCTTCTTGTTGACCTCGATGAAGATCTCTTATCCGACATTTTCCTGTAAAACCCTAAAAAAACCTAAACCATACAAAAAACCTAAACAAAATTCATACAAAACCGCAATGATATTGAGCTACTAGTTACTAGTTACTACCACACAATCACAGTTCACACATATAAATATATATATGTTAGTATGCTAATATGTTAGTATGTTACTCAGTAGGTTTAGACATGTATAAATGTATAATAATAATAAAAACACAATGTTTATATTACATATTTACATGTTTACATTACTAATTTACTACTACTACAGTACTACAAATACTACTAGTCTACTAATAAAGTAATAAAAAAAAACATTAGCAGTTTAACAAAGAGCATAGAGATCAAAAGTTCAAAAACCGAGAAAAGGTATTAAGAAATAGTATACCTAAGTGAGAATATTAGTTTTGTCAAAGAAAAATCGTTCGAAGCAAAGGAGAGCAGAAACTTGAACAAAATCGCCTTTAGGGTTTCTCGCAAAGCGCAACGACTGTAAAAAGAAGAACCAAAAACTCGGGGAAACACTAGATTTTTACGGCTCACGGTTAAAAATAGATAGTAAACACTGCGGTTTATGCATAAACCGCAGTCTCTTCTATTGTTCAGGGTAGAATAGACTGCGGTTATTATATGACCCGCAGTTTATTCTACCGTGAACCCTAACCTAAACTGCGGTTATTGTACAAACCGCAATCTATTCTCTGGAAGGAATGAACTGCGGTTTTAAAATACCTGCAGTATATTCTCGGGTTGATGACATAGTCTGCGGTGTTTTCAAAAACCGCAGTCGATGGGCGAATAGACTGCGGTTTATATATGAACCACAGACTATTCTACACTGACCCTACAATAGACTGCGGTTTATATATGAACCGCAGTCGATGCTCTGGTTCATGGATTAAACTGCGGTTTTAAAATAACCGCAGTATATTCTCGGATTCATATAATAGACTGCGGTTTATATATAAACCACAGTCTATTCCCATATTTTTTGTAAAAAAAAAGGGCGCCAAACGCCTTGTTTACAATTGGGCGCCGTGACGCCTAGGCGACGCCTAGGTGACGCCATGACAAGAATGGTTTTGGCCTTGTAGAGTCTCCTAAACCATGCTCTATGAGATTGTTTCGGGCCATATAAAGCCTTCTTCAGCTTGCGCACCTTCCCTTCAGATTCACCAGGGGAAGGCCGGGAGGTAGAGCCATTCATACTTCATCTTGTAGATCACCATGAAGGAATGCATTCCTCACATCTAGTTGACCTAGATTCCATCTTTTATAGGTTGCACATGATAGGTGAACCCTTAAAATTCATCTTAACGATCGAAGTAAAGATTTTCTGATAATCAATCCCTGTCGTCCGTGTGTACACTCTTGCAACCAACCTTGCCTTGTATCTCTCCACGACACCCAGGGTGTTTTGTTTGATAGAAAATACCCACATACATCCAATGACAGTTTTACCTTTAGACAGATGCACCAGGTCTCATGTGTGATTTTTGTCAAGATCATGCATTTTTTCAAGCATAGCCGCCTTCCACCTGTCATCAGAATGGGCATCTTGTCACAATGTCGCAGTTAAAGTAGCAAACAAAGAAGAGACAGGTGAGCAGATCGAGACTGAGTGGAGCGTCCTTGAAAGCGACTATAATCACAACCTCCGCGCGGTGCATAGCCACCATGTGGTGTGGGAAAGCCATGAAGACAAAAACAAATGTCTCGGGCATGGAAAGATTTCTCGCAGTAATCACTTATCAAATGATCTTTGTTAGTGGACTCGAACCTTGTATCACGAGGAGCTTTATTACCAAGCTGAACAATCAGAGTAGAACCTTCAGGAGTAGTATCAGGAGTCAATGTCTGTCGCCTTTCAAATTCTTACTGAACAAACTGTAAACCTCCGGAAGAGAAGGTAGGGGAGAGCGCCCAAGGATCTGAACAATGATCTGATCGAAGTCCTGATATAGACAATGAAGAAACTCAAAAACTCTGTTCCATTCTTCCCGAGTCCGAACCAAAATCTCATCCTTAGGGAATATAAAAGCGAGAGAATCAAAGTGATCATACTCTTGATAAAGTTGAGTGAACTCCATGTAGTAGATAGAAGGGGGGCGATCACCCTGACGAAGGTGAAAAATCTTCCGTCATAGCTGAAAAATCTGGGCAGCATTCCCCCTGTAGGTGTAAGTGGCCTCGACCCTCTTCCAAATAATACCCAAAACATAACTGAACAGACTCCTGATTTTCTAGGCAAGGATAATAGCTCGAGGCCACAGGAGAAAATTGGAGCCATCCAAACGTGTAATCTTGATTTGAGGAGTATTGTGGTCATGACTTGACCTAGTAGATCCACTGGACATCAAAGTAGTGGAGGAAATTCCGGAACCAGGGGAGATCGTGGGAGATTCTCCATTCCCCGACATGATTATCCTAGAATAAAAATCAAGGAGTCAAGAGAAGGAACACCACAAACACGTAGAGAGAAACTAGGGTTTTCTCATAGTAGAAGGAACTGCTGGAGAAGAGGAAAATTGTATTGCATTAAACGATAAAGATACAATCGAGACAAATCTCGCCAAGCATCCAGAGGCTGGGTTCTCCTTGATACTCTACTCTCCAAGAGAGCCAAAACCCTAAACTTCCAATGATAACCTAGACTCCACCCCCAAGGGTCCTTATATAGATGGAGCCCCCACAGTACAAGACAAAACATTAAAATAATGTGATAAAGAAAAGTACGATAATGCCCATGGAGCTACATAGACTCATAACAATGTGTGACGACCGCGTCGTATCAACACGCCCCGCCCAAAAATGACCTTGTACTCAAGGTCGAGGGACAAAGGGGTCGTCCAAAAGCATCAACAGATCTAATTCCCCGGAGTCCGGATCAGTATCTTCAGATCGTGGGTGGGTGAGTATGGTTGTTCGCAGCGAAAACAAAGTCCCCTGCGATGGAGCTCGACTTGTTGTTGGTAAGACAGATGATGGGGCCGCCGGGGGGCCGGTGGACGCGGAGCTGGCTGCTGCGGAGGTGGAAGCGGTGGCTAGGGCCCAGGTGGGGGCAGAGGATCCACGTACATGAGAGGTGGCAATAATGGCCGCGGCGGTTGGGGTGCCCAGGTTGAGTAGAGTGGTTGATCTGGGTAGAGTTCTCCGTCGAGATACCTCGCCTGTTCCATTGCACGGGAGATAGTGGTCGGATTGTGTACCCGCAGGCGCGCGCGGAGGTGGGGGTGCAGGCCCGCCAGGAAATAACCCAAGTAGTGGTCGGGGGCCAAGCCGGGAACATGCGTAACGATCACGATGAATTCGTCGATGTAGGTGGCCACATAGTCAGTCTGGCGAACGGAGCTTAGGTGCTCAAAGACGTTACTCGCTTGCCGGCTGTCGTAGTGGCAGAGAAGCTCCTCCTTCAATGCTGGCCAAGGCATGTCAGGTGCCTGTTGGCGCATCCAACACACCCAATGGAGTGCGAAGCCTTCCATACAGATAGTGGAGAGCGGGACCTTCTGGTTGGCGGGGGTGGCCTGTAAGGTGAAGAACTGTTCGGCGCTGGCGATCCACCCGAGAGGGTGGATGCCATCAAGCACCAGAATCTCAATCCGGTAGAGGTGGGCCGGGGCACAGTCGGTCGTGGGGTGTAAAAACCCTGTGGTCGAGAACGGTTGGGATTAGTGGCGGTGGAGGGGCCGGAGGGCGATTGACTGCCGCAGTAAATCCTCAAAGGAGGAGCGCGAGGTCCGCCAGCTGGGCTTCAATGTGATCCATGCGTTGAGAGTCCAAGTTGGCCGTGGTGGAGGCGTTCTCGTCAGTGTGGAGGGTCATGGCTCGAGTCTTGGGCATGAACCGCGGCCAGGAGAAGCGACCATGAGTGCCGGGCGGCGACAATCGCTGGAAGAGGGAGGCCTGACACGGAGGAATGCGGCGAGTAGGATAAACGACCACTGGAAGGCCGCCGAAGCTGCAAGAGGGCCGCCAGAAAGCGGTGAGGAACCTGGATGGATGCCGAACGCTGATGGAGAGGCAGGCTGGAGGCGTAGCCGAGCGGAGAGGGCACTAACAGAGGTTTTGGGAGCTGGCGATGCTGGAGCAGGCAGAGGGATGTGCGATCGGGCACAAGAAGTGGCCCAGTGTGCGGAACAGCGGCTGTGGGCGGAAGATCGACGCGAAAAGCCGACACGACGGCGCTGGCGGAGATTTAGGGTGCTGACATTGCTGTAGTAGACGGTGCAAGGTGCGATTGGGCGCATAGAAGAGGCTCGACGTGCGAAACGTCGAATGCGGCGGAAGAGGGACGCAGAAAATCACGTGATCCCGTAGCGATGTCGCGCTCTGTATTCGGTCGGCGGAAGCGACGCTTGCTGAACCGAAGGAGGCGAGGTTGAGGAATTAGAGTTCGGAAGAACCCGAATCAAGGACAGGCCGGACTAGTTGATAGAGAAGAGGAAAATTGCATTGCCTTAAATGATAGAGATACAATCGAGAAGAATCTCGCCAAGTATCCGGAGGCTGTGTCGTACTTGATACTCCACTCTCCAACAGAGCCAAAACCCCAGACTTCTAAAGATAACCTAGACTCCACCCCCAGGGGTCCTTGTATAGATGGAACCCCCCACTACAAGGCAAACAAATTAAAATATTGCGATAAAAAAAGGTACGATATTGCCCATGGGGCTACATAGACTCATAACAGTGTGTGGCGGCTGCGTCGTATTAGGAACCAGACCAAATCCATGTAGAATCCTCCAATAAAGACCGACATCAGAAATGCGGTCAAATTATTGGAACGTGTCCGATGCCAAACAAGAAGCAAAAACAAACCGCTGGATAAGGCCCCCCCTCTCGCGACAGCTTGACGAAGGAAGCCGACGGGGAATGATGGAGCTACTGCTGGAAGGAGGAACTGATGCTAGGAGGGATGAGGATAGTCGTGTCCAAAAAGCCCGATCGGGTCGGGCTGGGACCGGGCCGATCAGGCCTGGGCTTTTTGCCAATCGAGCTCGGACACCCTCTCGAGGAGGCGGTCTGCTAAGGCCCGCAAGGCCTGTCCGACCCGATTTTCCTGCAGGCGGGATTAAAATCCCGCCTATTTGATTTTAATAGGCGGATTTTAATCCCGCCTATTTGGAGGAAATCCCGCCTGCTGGCAGGATTTCCTGATGTTAATCCCGCCAGCTGGCGGGATTTTCCGCCGGCCTAGGCGTCGGGCCCAGGCTAGGCCCGACGCCCAAGATTATTCTGGCTCGGTCCGGGCCGGACACCGAACTAATATTAGGGCCCTGTAAGGGCCCGAAGCCCGTCCTAGGCCCGGGTCGGGCTTTTCCTTGGCCGGGCCTAGCCGGGCTCGGGTGGGCTTTCCGGGCCCGGTCTTTTTGAACTCGACTAGATGAGGACTGCAGATAGATCTGCTCCGGAATCTGCCGCTAGAGGAAGTAGGGGCTACTGTGGAATTGTTGCTTGGAGGAAGAAGGGACTGTTGCTGGACGGAAGCTGGGCATGAAAGTTACTGGAGCGGAAGCTGGGCGCGGATGGGGGGCGCGAGTCGAGAGCAGAGGTGGACGGGACACGCGAGAGATTAAACCCTTGAGGTCTGATACCATGTTGAATAATAAGAAATGGAAATACTCCAGATATTATTCATCCCTCAAAGGGTATTTAAAGGATTTATACTAGGCATTCAAATACCAGAAGACGGTGTGAGACTAAACCCGTACATATAATAAAAAACTGATACACTAATATCAACAAATAATAATAGAGAGACGACATTGATGAATTTGTTTATTTAATTTTTATTGCAATTATCGCAGAGTTATGTAATTCCAATCAGACAATCACACACTTATTTAGATATATATTATATCTATACTATATACAAAAAATATGACCAGCCAATAGCGTTTCTTGGTGTAACGGCGGGCCTCCAAAGGGATCGTGGCCGTTCAAAGTTTCCGCGGATGATTGGCTTCGCGACAACAGGTTTTTTTAAAAATTTTCTACTGTTCACATTTGAGGCCGCCGCCGGCGGCCTGCGCGGGGCCCACGGGCGGACTTGCCACGGTCAGGGCCACCGCCGACTGTGGCCCTGCTGGAGCACCGCCGGGCTACCCCCGACGGGTTCGCCAGAGTCCGGCGAGTTCGCCCGTGGGCCCCGGGCAGGCTGCCGGAGGCTCCACCGCCGGCGGCGGCCTCAAATGTGAGCGGCGAGGCATCTTTCAAAAATTTTAAAATGTTTTTAATTTTTATGAATATATACAAAAATTAATACTATAATTAAAATGTTATATAATTTTAAAAATTATATAATCTTAAGAATATTTTTTCAAAGAAAAATTATAGAAAATTTTAGAATAATTCTTAAGAATATTTTTTTAAATTAAAAAACTAATTAACGGGATGGGGGGGTGGCTGGTACTGTCGCGCGAAACACGGGAGGCCCCCGTGCATTGTCACTCGTATGCATATATAGAGTCACACGCACACACAAGTAGCTATTTTCCTCATGTATGCAGACCCTTTTTTGTCTGTGGAATGGTCCTCTTGTGCTTGGGCATATGAGCACAATTAAAACTGCAGCTAGCTTGTATGGAGATGTCATTGCCTGCCATAGCATCTGTACTTTTATTGCCTTCTTATAAAAGTTATGTAACTTCAAATTTCAAAGTGCAAAGCTAATTGATGATGTCTTCACCACAATCTCAGAGGTCCCAGTTGTTGAAGTTTCTGCCATTGATGTAGCCAGCAATAATTTGAGAGTCCGTGAATATGTATACTCTAACAACATTCAGTGTGTTAGAGCTTTAATCCATCCCCTTGACCAAAAGACTCAAACTTGAGATCATTCTCTCTCTCTCTCTCTCTCTCTCATATATATATATGTATATATATGTATATATATATATGAAATAAGATAAGCGTAGTAAAAGCAGTAGCAAAAATAGTGTCTAAATATTTTGTGGTATAAAAGATCGCAATGCGAACGGCAAAGAAGAGTAACAAACAACCTAATCTTAGTTCCTTCCTCCACCAAAACAATACTATTTGTAGCCTTCCTAATACACTTCCCATGAAACACTTTGTGTGGAGCATCTTTTATACCAATATTTGTTAGGTACTTAGGTCAAGAGTAACCTCTCATTTCTTCCTCACAGGTAACAAACAACCTAATCTTAGTTCCTTCGTCAAGATAAACATAACCTCTTTGTTCTCAGATCAATGACAACCTAATAGTTGTTCCTTGGTCAAAAGCAACCCAATATATTTGTTCCCTGCCTCCCAGGTAAAGAACAGCTTAACCATTGTTCCAAGGTCAAGAGCACGCACCTCTTCATTTTCAGTTCAAAAGAAACCTAATCTTCATTATTAGATCAAGATACACTTACTAATTCCATTGCAAAGTGAAGAGCAACTTAAACTTTGTTACCAAGTGGAGCAATCGAATCTTTGTTCCCAGGTCAAGAAAATCTAATCCCTGTTCCTAAGTTAAGAGTGCTCTAAACTTAGTTCCCAGGTCCAAGGCTAACTTAATCTTTGTTCTCAGATCAAAATCGTTTCTAGGTCAACAGTAAGCAAATACATGATGGATTCAAAGAAATAAAAGAGTACAATTAACAACTAAAAGATGCTTAATTCGAGCTATTCCTTGAAATAATTATAATAACAAAGCGCTATTAATTTGCCTTGACTTTTCTCTTACTAAAATGTTTTTGAAAATCCTTTTTATAATTATAAGATAAATATTTTTGAAATCTGAAGTTACTAATTTTTTACTTGTTAAATAATGCATGAAAATTATGATCAGAGAAACACACAATCAATACTTAAACTAAAAAATTCAAGCACAATTAGGGTTTGAGTTTGCTAGAATGTATTGATGCACCAAATGGGAGATATCCCCAAACAGATCAAATTTGAGTGCATAGGGCTTGTGTCGTTGGTGTACAACCCATATTCGCTGAGAGTGGAACCATCCCAGCCACATAAGCAAAAACAAGACATGGACAAAGATCGAAGAAGCCCCGACAATGTTAATCATGGGGCAAGCCTGGAGGCGAGTATTCTCACCTTACTCGCCCATAAGAGAGTATTCTTAGGTATTCATCCATAAGCGAGTATTCTCAGGTACTTGCCCATAAGCGAGTGTTCTCTCTTACTCGAACATGAGAGAGTGTTCTCTCTTACTTGCCCATAAGAGAGAGTTCTCTCTTACTCGCCCTCAAGTGAGTACACACTTGTAGTAGCTCATAGTCGATCCCCATAGTTTCTTGACAAAGTGACCTCAGAGTATCAGTTTTTGCTAGCGAGATTCTCTTCAGCAGTATTCATCGTCTCACTGAGGTCCTCTCACCACTGGACGGGTCAGGTATTTAGCGGAAGTGGCTACTCGCAGACCACTACTTCCCTTGGATTGTTTATAAATAGGACTCCAGAGGTATCAGAAAAGATACGTTAGAGCCCCCACGCCCAAGTTCTTTACTCTTCAAGTTCACGCATTCCTTTTGTCTAGCTCAGCTTTAAGCTTTGGAGGGGAAGTTTTTTTTTTTCGATTTCCGGGTATGTGGAGGGACCTCCTTGCTGTAGCACTCAGGTCGCGTTTATAGACAAATAGTTTTCTCTCTCTTGCTCTTGCCATCAGATCTGTGGCGTTAGATCGCAGGATCAGGAATCATAAGCTACATAATTGGTTCAAACATTTGTGAATCAGTTTCCTGGTTCCGACACTTTTGGTGTGGTGAGCTTTGAACGTAGCTAGAGGAAGAAATTCTTGTAGAAAAACATCATTCCAGATGGCGAGCAAAAGATCGATGCCATCAACCCGCAAGCTGAGGGTAAGTTCGTGATAAAGGCAGATTTCACGAACTTCAGTCATGTAGACACCCAACTCCTGGGTTCTTCAAATGATTCAAGGATCAGACAATAGTTTTGAATAAAATAGTCACAACATTTAATACCACAGTACAAAGAACAGAAACACCAATATTTTATTCCTTCATTATTTATTGTTATAACACTCAATAAAAGAAACTAACATGAGTACTATTTATGTTCAATACAGAAATCACAATACGGATCTCTACACGAGTTCATATGCTTTTGCTGAACTTCTCCAATGCCTACGAAAATCTTTAGTCATACCTTCACTAGCTCTTCTGGTGGATGCCTCTCAGGATCACTGAGAGACGCTCCTGTTGCCTAAATAAAATAGGTCCACAATGAGTTAGTCATAAAAATTATGACTATGTGAGATAAGTATTTCATGAAGCGTTGTACATGCAAACGACGTGGATGATAACAATATGCATACAGTACAATAATGCAAAATTTCGATAGTATATCCTAATGCTAACCTTTAAGCGCCTTTTATTTTAATTACATAAAATAGGTTTTCTGCCCAAATAGTGAAGAAATAGCTACCGTTTAATCTGGAAGAAAAGGAAGAGTTGATAGCAGTTCAGTACAACAACAAGCTCACAACGCACGACAACAATAGCTCACGACACAAACTGTAGCAGAGGAAACCCCAAAATCAACGACACTTAGCTATTGATGATGTAACAGTAAACATAGAACAAGAGCGGCGACATAGAAGCAGTCGATGGCTGCGGAGCAGAAGCTCGACAGCGGTAGAGCAGTTTCTCGGCAACCTAACTCTAAGAAGAAGAAGAAGAAGATGAAGAAAAGAGGAGCGAGGAAGTAGTCTGCCAGAGAGAGAAGAAGAAACCATGGAGGAGGAAGCAACAGTAGCCGGGGCCCTAGTCGACTGCGACAAAGCAGAGGTGAAATCAACATAGTAGCAACGACGGTATCGTCGACACAAAAGCACGACTGTGACGACACAAGGAGCTCGACCTAGCTCCGTCAGCTAGAGACACGGAGAAAGAGGGAAATGAAATAGAAGGAGGAGAAGCGTCCACTGCCGACACAGAGCAGCCCAAGGAAGAAGAAGACGAGAAATCACAGAAGCAGAACAACGTCAAAGTCGAAGTGCGGGAGAGACAGCGGCTTGTGCTCGATTTATAGGAATGAAGTAAGCGGCCAGTGGCAAGGTCACGCCAAGCACCGCTCTAAATGTCTCATAACCGAACCCAAATTGCTACCCAACAAACACCTCACATATCCAGCACAGGTTCAGCCAGCACAAACTCCTCCAACAATTAACAAACAACCAACACTAAATATCCAACAGCCCACCGCATCCAGCCCATTTATTCAAGCCAGTCCACATATAAATTTAATCAGCCCAACCAGCTCACAACCAAAGACAGTAAGCCCAAATAATTTAAAGGGCAACCCAACCAAATGAAATAAAGAAAAATGTATCAAACGAAAAAAATATAAAACCAAACAAATAAAACATGAACTTTCAGTGCCTTTTTCATCATCGGGGATATAAATCGAAATATTTTACGCGTATTTTTATTTTAGGTTGTTACAAGTCAGAGGATGGAATACACGCTGCGAGCTTTGCTCGCTCCTCGCGCCGAATTCACGACAATCTCGTTGGTGGAGACCAACCCCGATAAGGTCGACGCAAAAGTGCCCGATGCCGCACCCTACCTGACCTCTATCGGCCTTGAATTTACATGTTTTATTTGTGTTTTGTGTTGTAATTTGTGTGAATATATATATATATATATATATATATATATATATATATATATATATATATATATATATATATGTTAAATAGCAGCCCCTGTTCTTCTCTAAAGCCGGTCTAGAGTTACTGTTTATCTCCCGGTTCATTGCCGTGCTAGGGTTCTTGCAGCGGGCTGTTCCCCTCTTCCGCGACATTATCGTTGCCCGGGATGGAAAAAACCGCCCACGATCCAGCGAGAACTCTAGCCGCCTGCAACTCTTCCGCCACGATCTTGCCATATCCTTGCGCGTTGGCAGAGCACGCCCCTCTTCCTCGGCAGTTTTCAGCACGTTTCCAAGCTTCCAGCCACGTTCCGCCCATTCGACCGGGCCAGAAGAAATGGGATTAGTTATTTTTTTTGTTTTTATTTTTATTTTGATTGATTTCTCTCCTTGATGAATGCCCTATAAAGGGAGAGACTCGTTTCTGTTTTAGGTGGTGATTGATGAAATATGTTGATGTTGAGTACTTGTGATTAAGCTTGCTGGATCTTACCTTAGAGGTTGAACGTAATGTTCCTGTAGTTGGATGAATGTTAATGAATGCGATTGAAATCCGTTTCCTGTAGGATTAGTGTGTTTTGGCTGCATCAGTTAGAGGAGTGATTAGTTGATTCCTGTAGGAATGAATTAGGTTACCGCTTGTGTTCTTTGCTACTGTTATGAAATTAGGAATGTTATGCTATTTGCCTCCTATTGATTGCAGTAGATGAACAGTAAATGTAATTATTGTGCATAATAATGAATCCGCGAGATTGGCCTCCATTGTGGAGGTTGAAATCCATTGTGGAGGTTGAAATAGTGGAAGTGATAGGTGAAATGTGATTAGGGGTTCATTGTTTAACCGTGTGGTGTTGAAACCCGCTAAGATTCCTAATAGAGTAGCTCCCTTGTGTGCTTGGTGTGCTTGTGAGATTTCGTGGATCCTTTTGTGAGGGTGAGTGAATTTTAGTTCGGATGTTAGAGATTTCGTGGAGGCACTTGTGTGAGAGCGAGTGAACTTAGATTGTTAGGTTTGTGGCTTCTCTAGAGTGTTTGAGATTTCGTGGAACCACTTTCATGTGAGAGTGAGTGAAAATTTCTCCTCGGTGCCCGTGTGCGATAGCGGCCGACCTCGGAGCAGGAGATCGAAGGTGACGAGAAGTTTCTCGCGTGATCTCCATCGACTTCAAATACGGAAGACGCCTGTTCCGTGGGTAATTGTTTTTATCTTTTCCTTTGTGTGTACCGCTATATTTTCTCGTAGGATAATAAACTCTTTGCTGGATTTTCGTCCGAGTTTTGTCAGCGAACGTTACGTTGAAAACTCCAAACGAAAACGTATTTAGAGTTCACGATTTCCGTTTTTCTACGACAAGGGAAACAGAACGAAAGTTGCGAGTTTCCTTCCCGAATTTAGAAATTGAACTATTATTTAAGAAAAATCCATATTTTTAACAAAATAGTTAATTTTATTTTTTCTCCAAAAGTTGGTAATTTCTCAAAATATTTGCATTGCATGCTCAAAATCTTTGTAAAATTAATTTAAACATTGCATGCAATTAGGGTTTCCTAGAAAAAGTCGACAGACGCACAAACCCTACGCGCCGTCCTGCATCAATTTAGTATCAGAGGCAGGTTCCGAAATTTTTTAAGTTTTGGGATCCGCCCTGCGTAGAATAAGAACCCGCATATCATTTTCAAATTTTTTTTTAAAAAAGAGATTTTTTTTAGCATCATCATTGCATTTGACTTGTGTGTTCGCATGCATCGTCGTAGTGATAGAATGCGTCAAGTTGAACGTGGTCACCCGAGTCGTGGACACAATGAGAATGAACTACCACAGTGGTTTTTACCTTTCGCCCACCAAATGACGACATTAGCTGAGAGTACCTTCCAGTTGCGTGAAAGGTTAGCAAACCTTAGAGGTAGGGTGAATAGTTTAGAAATGCCCCCTCGAGCGACAATGCCACCTCAAATTCGAGATGAGCATTTTGTCCGTCCACGTTACGATGTCCCACCCCATTATGTCGAAAGATCTACATTTAGGAGGAATCCACTATATGAGGATCACGACTACACTTACAGTCACTCCTATAGAGATCCATCAAGGAGATCATTACGATATTTTGATGATTATCCTCGATCACTGTGTACCACTTCCAGAGAATGTGTTGACCCACCAACACGTTCTTATTATAGAGACGATCGGTACGATGACCATCGTCAATTTTATCCTCGTACTCAAGTGGATCATACTGGTCATATTGCATCATATTATGAGGATAGAACACAATATCCCTCTAGTAATCGATACTACACGTCTCCTTTATATGAGGAACCCGAGACTGCATATGTGCGACCACCACCACACGTTCGTAGGACTCATAATCATCCACGAGCACGACATGATTATGTTATGGACGATCGTCACGACTACACTCACGAATCATATAGAGGTTACTATCGTCAAGAGTACATCACACCTAGTGATCCTCCTAGTGTTTCAAAGGTGAACATGACGATAGACATTAAGGGTCAGCAAGGGCATTCCACTGCCCAAAACAGGGAGACATCACCCACTCTGTTTGATATTCTAGTGCAGGATGTATGGAGTTAACCCCATGTGAGTCTGCTCCACTTACCAAACCCTCCCTTGATTCTATATCTACTAGCTCACTTTTGAGTGTAGATTCCTTGCACACTTCACCAGGCGGTGCACCAAGTCACATCACCACACTCGATGGCGCCTCGAGTCACATCACCACACCTGATGACGCACTAAGTGACATTATGATCGGGAGCCGAGAGCTTAGTAGTGATCTCGAGGTAGTCACCACTACCTTTCCGGGAGTACGAGCCCTTCTGATGGTTTGCTGCTGGAGGACCATCACTCTTGTAACATCCGCAATCTGACGCAATTTATTTAATTTGTAGGGTCGAGTCGCAACAAATTTTGATCGAGCCAGCGCGACGTCGAGGTACGATGTCAGTATGATTATAAATCACGTTCGTTAATTAGTAATTTATATCAGTCGTAAAGACGTGCGTCGCTTTCTATTTTAAATTTGCGACGCGTAGCACATTTTGGGGTGCCAATAGCAATTCTCACTCCTTTAGTATTTTCCCAGCAGTTACTAAAAACCGCACCTTGCCGATAGGTTAAAACCGCATGCCCGAGTTTTAAAACCCGCAAGCTTCAGTTTCATGGGAGAAAAATCGCACAACCGACGGACCACGCCTTCCGTCTCCCGCAAGCGCCGACATCCGCAGCCTTTCCGCCGCCCGTTCCCCCTCCTTTCCTCATCGTAAGCTCTTCCTCCTTCCTCTACCGGCGCCGGTGAGTGCTCCCTTCCTTACTTGGCAGTGGAAGAACCGGTTTCAACCCTAACCGGTGGAATCAAGAGTGCCGAAGTTCGTTTTGGTTCCGGTGAGTTTGGTTTCTCTCTAGTCTTCTTTCTTCATGGAAATCCTTTTATTGGAAGTCAACCCGAATGTTTTTCGCATTTTTCCTCTTGCCCTAGTTAGAGTTTGGAGTTCTAAATCCACCGCTAGTCTGGTGTTGGGCGCGTTGTGAGCCTTAGATGCTCTCACGTAGTGGTAATACATTTTTTTGGTTATTTTGCGTTCACCCTAACCAAAATTTATCGAGATTTCCTTAACGAAAACCCCAAGGGGAAGAATGCGTATTTTAGGTGTTGCTTGGATTGCAGATTTTGGTGGCGTCGAGGCAAGGCTTCGGAAGTTCGCAGTAGTCAGTTTCTCCTTCGGAAAGACAAATGTCGCCGCGCCGAGTGTACGAGCGCCGCACCACCACTGTAAGGAATTCTAATTATTTTTAGTTGGACGTATCAAAGAATTATTTTTATGTACACATGTGGAAGTTTCGTACATGCACTATATCCATGTATAGAAAGGTGTGACGGTAGGAAAACGGTCGCGAAATTAGTTATAGGGTAATTCCTTTTCTAAGACCCTAATAGCCAGATCACATTTGCTAGCGTTAGGTACGAAACCTTACACGTTTACGCAAGTGTGATAATTTATCTAAGTTAGGGCGGCAATGTCCCTTCTAGTCGACCATAAGAAAAGCACGGGTCGCTCAGTAGTACTCAAAGCGATGTCCCAAACAGAGTAGCATTAGACCGAAAAAGGGTCAGTAAGCATGCATAAGTCTCCTCGTGCTAGGTAGAGGCGCACTACCTTTCTCATATGGCATATGGGATCCTATGAGTAGGAGAGTATTGAGAGTTGACTCCCCTTTGAGACAGTCAGTAGATTCGAGACCGTGTCCGCGCGACACCAGAACAATTGAATTCGTCAGATGGTCTCGGGTCGTCAGATTTCAGTTGCGCGTTAGGAGCTACTCTGCCTAAACCTTTCAAGTAGAAGTGCAGATTAGAAGCCACCTAGAACTCAAGCGCAGACCTGACGTGAGAGAACGCACTAATTAGTGGACGCCGGGGCTTGAGTGAATATAATAAAAGCTCATGAACGTAGAACGAGTAGATCAGTTGACCAAGAAGCATTGTAAATGCATGCATATCATAACATAAAGATTTTAATGAATAAAACTATTTTTCAAAAGCCATGCATTCATCATTCAAGAAAAAGTTTTAGTGTCACTAGGGGGAGTTATTTTTCCTTATTCTGACTCATCGTGTGCAATGTTTTTACAGGTGACTCAGGTGGGAAACTACGCCTAGGATGAACGTACTTGTGGTGTCAGTTTGTAGCTGTTTTCCCTTTTCAGTTTTCTTTCATTTAGTATACCCTTGTAACCTTGGTTATTGTATTTGATTAATGTTTGAAATATCATGTATCAGACTTATTACGTTACTTCAGATTTACAGTTTTTTTATCTTAATTCTTGTTTAGTGGCTCTGTGAATCCAGATATCAGGTATGTGGTTACCCTTAGTTTACTTTCTTAGCTTCCGTTATAAGTTTTAAATTCTTAGTAGTTGCTTCTTTTTACCTGCTGCATACTAGTTTTAATACTGTTTCCTAATTCTCTTTATATCGCTGACCCGACCGGATGACTGATTATTGAAAAATTGGGAAGGGTTGTTACAACTCTACTGATGGGTTCTTTGACGACCCTCCTATTGAGCCTCAAAATGAGCCACCTCACCCATGTGTGGATGAGATTCCTGTGGTTAACACCCTAACAAATTTTAAGAAATGAATTTCTGTTCCATTTTCACCCGTGACGTCAATAGTGCTTCTGAGAGATGATTTTGAGTGTGACATTTATATATTAGGGCTTGATCATAGCCATCTGGTGACTCACACTCTAGATGAATTATGAGACGTACCACCTATTGACCATTGTATTCGCGATGAGTTTTCATATGTCCCACCTGATGAGCCTCCTGATGCCTCACTTTTCCTTAGTAAGTTTATCACGATTGACACACTTCACGTGCATTATCATTTATATGAGAGCACTCCAAGCGTTTTTGGAACCAACGTCTGTACACGTCGCATTTGCGACGAATTTTTTTATACCCCTCCCGGTGAGCTCCCAGATGAATCACATATGAGTTCACCGCACATTTGAGATGTATCTATCCTTAGTATCACCATCGAGTTTGAGGGTGCACTCATTGATTTGTTGATACTTGCCACTCGCACTTGCAGAGACAGTTCGTACACCATGTTGACACATATGATCACTGATGCCTCTGATTTGCACTTGAGTATTCATTGCCCCCGCGATGAAGTCTTTTATGATCCACCATCTGAGCCTCCTGATCATGTGCCATCTCAGGAGTTGCTTTTGGTATCTGAAAACATCGGTTTGTGGCCTTAGTCGTGCTAGTAGTCATTTTTGCATTTGCATGATTTGCATAAAAATTTTTTGAGCGGAAAATTGCATAGTATAATTGATTTTTATGCAACTCAAATTAACAAGCATAAAAGAGATACTAGTTTCAAAATGAATGACTTGGTTATGGTTCGGCTAGATTCGGAACAGTTACCTTCTAGTTCCGTAAAGAAGCTAGCTACTGTAGAGCTGAACCCTTTCAGGTAGTAAAGCCGATTGAGCGAAATACATATGAACTTGAGATGCCTTCCGTTTGGGGAGCAAATTTTGTTTTAACGTAGCCAATCTGACTTAATTCTACGATTACTCGCATGAGCTTTTAGACTTTCCCTTGCCTTCTACTCCATTTGATTTTTCTGGGTTTATGAGTGAGAGTGAGGAGCCACATTCAGGACATACCGACGTTCAATTCGCTACTGACACTCCCATTAGAGTTTCTCCTGTTTCCACTGACAGCTTTCAGGTTGAGCATGAGATACCAAATGAGTCTACTATACCTGTTCTCAGAGCTGCCGATCGACTTTCACGACAGATTTTGGTTCTCGAGCAGATATTGGAGGACGAGACGGTGACTACTACTGATGATGGTTTTCAGTGATATTTGGTTCGTTGATATGTCAGACCCGAGAGCGAGACCAGTTGAATCTTGGCCGAGGCAGTACAATATGGATGTTGATCTTCTAAAGCATTACCGCTTGTAGCACTCACCAGAGATGAGTGATTTCGAGAGAGGGAGAGTTGGTGGAGACCAACCCTAATAAGGTCGACGCAAAAGTGCCCGACGCCGCACCCGACCAGACCTCTATCGGTCTTGAATTTACATGTTTTATTTCTGTTTTGTGTTGTAATTTGTGTGAATATATATATATATATATATATATATATATATATATAAAATTACATAAATATATGTGTGTGCTGTTGAAAGAATGTGTGTATATATATATATATATGTATGTGTGTGTGTGTGTTAAATAGCAACCCCTGTTCTTCTCTAAAGCCAGTCCAGAGGTACTGTTTATCTCCCGGTTCATTGCCGTGCTAGGGTTCTTGCAGCGGGTGTTCCCCGCTTCCCCGACATTATCGTGGCTCGGGATGGAAAAAACCGCCCACGATCCAGCGAAAACTCCAACCGCCTGCGACTCTTCCGCCACGATCTTGCTATATCCTTGCGCGTTGGCAGAGGACGCCCCTCCTCGGCGGTTTTCAGCACGTTTCCAAGCTTCTGGCCACGTTCCACCCATTCCACCGGGCTAGAAGAAATGAGATAAGTTATTTTTATTGTTTTTATTTTTATTTTGATTGATTTCTCTCCTTGGTGAATGCCCTATAAAGGGAGAGACTTGTTTCCTGTTTTAGGTGGTGATTGATGAAATATGTTGATGTTGAGTACTTGTGATTAAGCTTGCTGGAGCTTACCTTAGAGATTGAAAGTTAATGTTCCTGTAGTTGGATGAATGTTAATGAATGCGATTGAAATCCGTTTCCTGTAGGATTAGTGTGTTTTGGTTGCATCAGTTAGAGGAGTGATTAGTTGATTCCTGTAGTAATGAATTAGGTTGTTGCTTGTGTTCTTTGCTACTGTTATGAAATTAGGAATGTTCTGCTATTTGCCTCCTATTGATAGCAGTAGATGAACAGTAAATGTAATTACCGTGCATAATAATGAATTCGTGAGATTGGCGGCCATTGTGGAGGTTGAAATAGTGGAAATGATAGGTGAAATGAGATTAGAGGTTAATTGTTTCACCGTGTGGTGTTGAAACCCGCTAAGGTTGCTAATAGAGTAGCTCCCTTGTGTGCTTGTGAGATTTCGTGGATCCTCTTGTGAGGGTGAGTGAATTTTAGATCGGGTGTTAGAGATTTTGTGGAGCCACTTGTGTGAGAGCGAGTGAACTTAGATTGTTAGGTTTGTGACTTCTCTAGAGTGTTTGAGATTTCGTGGAACCACTTTCGTGTGAGAGTGAGTGAAAATTTCTCCTCGGTGCCCGTGTGCGATAGCGGCCGACCTCGGAGCAGGAGATCGAAGGTGACGAGGAGTTTCTCGCGTGATCGCCATCGACTTCAAATACGGAAGACGCTTGTTCCGTGGGTAATTGTTTCTATCTTTTCCTTTGTGTGCACCTCTATATTTTCTCGTAGGATAATAGACTCTTTGCTGAGTTTTCGTCCGAGTTTTGTGAGCGAACGCTACGTTGAAAACTCCAAACGAAAACGTATTTAGAGTTCACGATTTCCGTTTTGCTACGACAAGGGGAACATAACAAAAGTTGCGAGTTTTCTTCCCGAATTTAGAAATTGAACTATTATTTAAGAAAAATCCATATTTTTAACAAAATAGTTAATTTTTCTCTCCAAAAGTTGCTAATTTCTCAAAATATTTGCATTGCACGCTCAA
This sequence comes from Platanthera guangdongensis, assembly GCA_039583875.1. NCBI lineage: Eukaryota > Viridiplantae > Streptophyta > Magnoliopsida > Asparagales > Orchidaceae > Platanthera > Platanthera guangdongensis. The sequence continues at coordinate 183,965,515 of CM077148.1, forward strand.
AATCTTTGTAAAATTAATTTAAATATTGCATGCAATTAGGGATTCCTAGAAAAAGTCGACAGGCGCACAAACCCTACGCGCCGTCGTGCATCACTCGTCTTGCCACATAATTTCTTCGGAAATGGCGCGCTGTCTTGGCGACTTGGCAAGGAAGTCGCCCATGAAGAGTCGAAGCTACTTGTGCAATTGCGAGTTCCCTCGACGAGTCTGTAGGGGATTCATTTCCGCGAAGTCGAGTACCCAACGAGTCTCCATGGTGTTCGCCTCGGTGAGCTGGGGGCAAGTCGCCACCCGCTGACTTGCCATTTTGGGGGAGGGAGTCTTTTTTGTAAGGAGATTCTTTTGGCCCCAATTCTCGAATGGTTTAGGGAACCCACACTAAGGATTCATTTGATTTAGCGGTGGCGGGTGGATCCGGCAGATCGAAACAGAGAGTTCGAACCAGAGGCGGTTGGTGGCTGCTCCAAACAGAGCTTTTTGGGGCGTTTCTCAAGGCGGGCGGGTGGAAACGGAGCAAACGCCGCCGGATGTTCATTTATTTACCCTCCTTCCGTCGGCGTTTGCCCAAAACGGAGTTGCGAAACGCCTAAACAAATAGAGCCTAAGTTACTACACGAGGAAGGATGATCCCGTCCAACACTTGTAGTGGTTCGAAGACATAGTTTCCATCTGTACCATGACAAACTCGTTCAAATGCAGTTTTTTTCCTTCACCTTCCCGGGGAAAGCGAGAGATTGTTTTCACCAGTTGCCGGCGGGATCCATTTACTGTTTTGAGGATTTACACCAAGGGTTGATGTTGTATTTTGCAATTCAAAGAAGAGGAAGAAGGGACCGCCGACCCTCTTCCACCTCAAGCAGAAAGTCAACGAGACTCTGGGGAGTTATATTGACCGATTTTAAGAGAAAGTCCTGAATATCCTGGAAGTGGATAGTTTCACCTCGCACCTAGAACTCACTTTTAGTTTGGAAGGACTTCTTAAGCAAGAATTAAGCAGGGACCACTCCCCCCCACCCCCTCCCCCCAGTTTCTTGGAAGTCATGACCCCAGAGGAGGGGAGGAGAATGGAACAGAGGAAGTAGGAGCCGAGAAGCCATGAAGATGTAGGAAGAGGCAGGAGGTCAGGTCATTAGTGGCCCCGAAAAATAGGGGGCCGGATAGGAGGTTTCAAGCCCCGATGAACAGGCCGTCGTGGAGGCCAGCGGGTAGACCTCATCAGACGGGATCAGGGAGACATCTCTCCGGAGAGGCAAGCTGATTTCAGCCCTCACGAAAGGCATTAGAGAGACGGAAGGCAGAATAGGCCCCCTCTGAGGGAGGCGAAGTCGATTGGGCGAGGGAATCGACCTAAGCGAAGAAACCAACATCGGAACGATGATCGACTGGGTGTTTCTCTATAGTGTGAGTTGCATTAAGAGGAGGGATACGCCACCGCAACTTGTTAGGAATTTTTAGAGGCGCGAAGAAGGACAAGATAAAGGAGGACCCCGAGTGGAGGGAGTGAAGAACAACGAGGAATTTCAGAAGAGGCGTAGATAGTTCGGTCCACGGGCTGGAGGATATGCGAAGACAAGGTTGATGTTGGGATGCACGAAGGGATCTGAGTCATTCACGGGGAAGTCAGAGTAGGAGCATTTTGGAAGGGAAGTCTCGACGCTATCTATTATCGGAGTGCCGCTTCAACCTCTCAAGTACCTCATCCGGTGGGAGGGATCATCTTTTTAGATGAGGATATGTTGGGGAACGAGAACCCTTTTCACGATGCCGTCGTCATCTAGTCAGAGATCAAAAACTTCATGATTTCTCAGATCCTGGTGGATAAAGGAAATTCTGTGAATGTCATCTTCAAGAAGGCATTTGACGCGATGAAGATGGAGGCAAAGAGGGTGACAACTTTTGATGATCCACTGTTTGGTTTCTCGGTTGAGAGAAATGAAGTAGGAGGGGTAGAGTTGTTGGTGACCCTCAGGGGCACCTCGATGCATTGTCGTTTTGTTATCATTGACTCCCCGAGCAGCTACAATGCAATTTTTAGGAGACCGTTGACCAGTGCCTTCCTGCCGGTACCCTCCTCTTTTCATCAATGCCCGAAGGACAATCAGGTGGGTGCAGATCAGGATCAGGAATTATCCAAAGGTTGCTCGAGAGTGCTACTTAAACGTGATCTATACCGTCAGCTGGGTGGAGGATGTCGAGGAGGTAGACAAGGTGCTGGAAGGAATGAAACACTTGGAATTGGCGGAATAAGTGGTGACGGTGGGCGGAAATCTCGGGAGCTTGAAGATCAACGACGTGCTGGAGGAAGGACGAAAACTGAAGATCGTGACATGTCTTTAGGAGAACATTGTTGTTTTTTCTTGGAGTGCCGCAGAGATACCGGAAATTGACACTGATATGGCGTGCCATCTCCCCAACCTCGACCCAGGAGTATGCCCCATCTGACAGAAGAAGAGGACGATAATCACTACACTGGCAGTGTCCATCAGTGAGGAAGTACAAAAGTTGTTCGAGGCAGGGTTTGTGTTGAAGATCTAGTACCCAGATCGAGTCTCCAATGTCGTAAAAAAACAACATACAAGACTTTATCCCACAATAATGGGGTCGGCTATATGGATCCTTTGTAGCCATTGGGTCCGATCTTGTCATAATCTCACCAATGCCTATGTACATAATATATTTCCTTACAGTTTCATTCCAAGTATTTATTAGTCTACCCCTTCATCGTTTAACATGCCTAGTGACTAGACTCTCACAACGCCTAACAAGTGCCTCTAATGGTCTCCTTTGTACGTGTCCAATCCATCTTAGACGAGCTTCTCGCATCTTCTCTGCAATTGGTGCTACCCCTGCCTTATGCCTGATACTTTCATTCCTAATTTTATCCAATATCACGTGTCCACACATCCACCTAAGCATTCTCATCTCCGCAACTCCCATTTTTTGCTCATGTACACAATTCACTGCCCAACACTCAGAACCATAGAGCATCGCGGGTCTAATTGCAGTACGATAAATCTTGCCCTTAAGTTTTAGTTGTACTTTATGATCACATAAGATCCCTGACGCCCCTCTCCACTTCAACCAACACGCTTGGATTCTATGTTTCACATCTTTATTAATACCTCCGTCGTTTTGAACTATCGATCCAAGATATTTAAAACACTCACTACAGGAAATATCATGATCACCCAACTTAATAACGAAGTAATCTGTCCTTCTTGTACTGCTAAGTTTAAGCTTACGCCGTCTTTGCCCTGCTCAACCTAAAACCCTTCTTTTCTGAAGTATCTCGCCAAAATTCAAGTTTTGCGTTTACACCCTCACGCGTCTCATCAACCAAAACGATATCATCTACAAAAAATAAATAGTTTCCAATGTTGTAATGGTGAAAAATTATGGTGGGAAGCTGATGAAATCTCGAATCTAGGGTTTGGAAAACAATTATTTTTGGGCAACATTATTTTGAGGTAAAATAAAATTTAGGGCTGTGATTTTGAGAAACACGAGGGCCGAGCGGCCAAATCAAATTTTCGCGCGCGCAATTCAACGTCATCGCTCTGCGCCTTAAGAGATTCGCTAATCTCGTTCCGATGAAATTTCAAAATTATTTACTGGATTCGATTCCTCCACGAGCTTACGTAGCCACAAGCAAAATTTTTGTTCAACAATTTATGAATAACGGTATTAAAAGCAAAAGAACTTAAAGACAAGCCCAGAGTTATTAAAATGAGTTGCATAAAGTTATACTAACGCAGATGGAGGGAACAAGTATACCCAAACATAGTAGGGGCAAAAATCCAATTTGAACCATTCACGCACGGCTGAAGGCTATCAAGCGGTATCGGTCGAGTGAACTGGACACCGACCAGAAGTAAGGTCGAAGTAGACGACTCTGTGTTCTTTCCCGGTCGTCGGATTAGGGCTCCGACGTCGACGACAACCGGGGTCCCGTTCCCAGGCGGCAACAATAATGACGAGCGTGATTTAACTGGAGTAACGGCGGCGTATGTCGCCGCTGGATGGTGTGTCGACAGGGTTCCTCTAGTCCCGAGCCAGTGTCGTCTTCGGTGGTGCAAGGTGCAAGGCAGGGTCCGACAATTAACAGAGGGGCGAATTATTCGCTCCTCTGCTATGTCCGAAACAGCCCCCGATTTCTTAACGGTGAATTTTATAATATGCTTCTCTGACAGTCTTTCCTTCCTGGTGATTTGATGGACACTTTAATTCCTTCCAAAAGTGCAACTCTTTCCAAAATATGTAGTATTTCAAAATATCTCACACAATTTTCCAAATAATTTCCCTCTAATGACATTTCAAAATATAATATTGAATGCATGCTTTCTTTAATAATTTTAGGCTTGCCCCTACGTCCTATTACTAACAATACCAGACCTCTTTATTTAAGGTTCCAACGACAGGTCAAACCGATGAGCCGAAAAGCAACACGAATACAAAAATAAAACGAGTGCATGAAATAAATCGAGAGCATGAAATAAAAATGCGTAAACTATGATGCGTTGCAGGCTGCATCAATTCCCCCGGGGTTGAAAGAGCTCGACTCCGACGAGCACTCGCAAAAACTAGCAATAGAGAGATCTGGACGTCAGCGGCGTAGCTCGCCAGTGTTGATCCAAGAGCTATTTGTAATGTCTCGCCCTTGCCAGGAAACCAAGTAGCGCTCATAAGTCCCATGGAGAGTACGAAATTCACGTACATCAAGAACCTGATCTATCTCCTCCGTGGTGGGCGTCTGCACTGGAGCTAAGTCCGGTGGTATCTCTGGAGATGCAGCAGGTGGATTGGGGCTGGAACTCGGGGGATCGCCATAGAACGGTGTCAGATCGGCCACGTTGAATATCGACGAAGTACTGAATTCTACCGGCAAATCGAGGAGGTATGCATTCTCACCGATGCACTTCCGGACTTGGAAAGGACCAAACTTTCTCTGCTGTAACTTGTGGTATGTACCCAGAGTGAATCTCTGCTTTCTGAAATAAGCAAAAACTCAATCTTCTTCTGAAAAATATAACTCCCGACGATGACGATCGACCATGAATTTATATTTTTCAGAAGTCGCTCGCAATTTATTAGTAATAGATTTATGCCTTTTAAATAATCAACATGAGCTTGCGATTTGAGAGTGAGTGACAATCAAGTAGATGAGGTATATGGAATCCGTAAACAATCTCGAAATGAGATTTAGTTATGACGCGATTAGTCGAATTATTGAATGCAAATTTAGCTTGTGACAGTATAAGAATCCATTGTTTCGGATTCTCCCCAGTTAAACACCTAAGAAGGTGCCCCAAACTCCTATTAACGATCTCAGTCTGCTCATCGGTCTGGGGGCGATATGCGCTGCTAAATTCGAGTTTGGTAGCTAGTCGGGCCCATAGTGTTTTACAAAAATATCCCATGAAACGAGTATCCCTATTAAAAGTGATTGACCTAGGAATTTCGTGCATTCTAACGATTTCTTTAAAAAAAGTTTGGCGCCGTGTACAACACTAGAAGTTTTCCTACACGGAATGAAATGTGCCATCTTGGAAAACCGATCTACGACTATAAAAATAGAATCGACCTTTCTCTGAGTGCGAGGAAGTCCTACCACGAAGGTCCATCGAGATATCATCCCACAGCCGCTCAGGTATCGACAAGGGGGTGTATAATCCAATGTTTTGAGCATGCCCCTTATACAACTGACCGGTGGTGCAGTGCCTAATGAAGTCTGTGACATCACGCTTCATATTTAGCCAATAGTAATGAGCGCTGGCAAGATTTAATAATTTGGACTGGCCTACGTGTCCACCTAACCCGAAAGAATGGAGCTCCCTAAGTAGTTTCTCCCGAAATGGTCCTCCGCAGATGCAAAGGCGGGTGCCCCTAAACAAATAACCCTCACTCACGACGTACTGTGTGGCAGACTCAGTCCCATTGTGCTGACATGAAATCCAAATGTCGCGGAAGAACGGAGCAGTAATGTAGAGGTCGCGCAGTGAATCTAAGTCAGTGATGCAAGACTGCAGTGTAACTAGCAGATGAGTGCGACGACTAAGTTCATCAGCTACTCAGTTCGTGACACCGAGTTTGTGCTTCAAATGGAAAGTGAACTCCTGCAGGTAAGCAACCCACTTGACATGACGTCTGATCTCCTTCTGAGAGTTCAGATGTTTTAGAGACTCGTGATCAATGTTCAACACAAACTCGTGCTGAATCAGGTAGTGTCTCCAATGACGGAGAGTCTGAACGGTGATGTAAAACTATAAGTCATAAGTGGAATATCTAGTATTTGTCTCATTCAACTTCTCATTAAAGAAAGCTATGGGTCGACCTCAAAAATTTTATCAAAATCAGGCAGCGCTATTACATGTGCATTCGTGAGTCTCTCTTTAACCAATATAAACGCACGCTTGGCTTCTTATGTCCAAATAAACCATCCTTTTTTTAAACAATCGGTCACATGCTCTATCAAGGTACTAAAGTTTCGAATAAATCGCCGATAAAAAGATGCTAGCTCATGAAATCCCCAAACCTCAGTAATCGTCCTAGGGCCAGACCATGATTCTATCGCCTTGACCTTCTCTCTATCAACTCTAATACGCTCAGAAGAAACGATATATCCTAAGAAGGTTTGGCTATCCGGCAAAAAACGTGCATTTTGTCAAATTTATATAGAGCTTATTTTCACGTAGTATCTCTAAGACTTGCCCAAGATGAATCATGTGCTGATCCTGATCAATGCTATAAATCAAAATATCGTCAAAGTACACCACTCATAAACTCCTATGAGTGGCCTAAGCACTTGATTCATCACTCACATAAATGTGCTGGGAGCATTGGAGAGCCCAAAAGACATTACGAGCCACTCATATAATCCTTCTCTAGTCTTAAATGTTGTCTTCTATTCGTCCCCAGGTCGAATTCTAATCTGCTGGTACCCACTTTTTAAGTCAATCTTTGAAAATACACGAGATTCACTAAGCATATCTAGCATGTCATCCAATCGTGGAATCGAAAAACGATATTTTATCATAATTTTATTAATCGCTCGACTGTCCACACACATGCGCCATGTCCCATCTTTCTTAGGAACTAGAAGTGCGGGGACGACGCACAGACTCATACTATCTTTAACGTGACCCTTCAAAATTAGATCGGTCACCTGCCTATGGAGCTCCACATGCTCTTTCAGACTCATATGATAATGGGACAAATGAGATAAGCTAACTTCTGAGATGAGGTCGATGTAATGCTGTATATCTCTCATCGGGGGTAGCTAATCGGGCAAATCCTCTGACATAATCTCAGAGAGCTCGTCAAAGAGAGGACGCACCGTACTAGGGATGTCTAAAGTAGTGGGAGCGGAATCGATACCTGACAGCATATATACGAAATCACTATCCTTCATCTCCTTCTGGAATTGGGAGCCAGTCAGTAACATGATGACATAGGGAAAGGATATTGCAGAGACAGTGGTAAAGGGGGGGGGGGTGAAGTCCTCTCTGGGGCTTTAGGAACAAGACTATTCTTCTGGGGGAGAAGAACGATCTTGCGCCCATTGCGCTCGAAGGAATGAGAGTTCTTCACACTATCGTGCATAATATGCCTATCATACTGCCAAGGTCGACCTAATAAGATATGACAGACCTCGATAGTAGGTACATTACACCAGACTGCATCCTGGTACGTAGTTCCTATGGAAAACTCAACGAGACACTAGTGCGTGGTAGGTATGGTAGTGCTACTAGTGACCTATGACAGACTATAGAGTTTTCCTAGGGGTTGTCTTCAATTTAAGTTTATCTACCATGCGTTGAGAAACAAAGTTCTCCATACTACCACTATCTATGATGATGGAGCAGAAATGTCCCTGTATGCGGGCGGTGGTAAGAAAAATATTATTCCTCAACCAATCGTCATCAGCAGGAGTCTTGGGGGTTAAAAGGCTATGTTGGAGTACACACACTAACTGTTCGTTCTGCTCTCCCTCAACTTCACACTCACTCTCTGGCTCAGTCTCAAGGTTTGAGTCAGTCTGGGAATCACTAAGAAATATCCCATACTCAGGTTCAGACCCACTTTCAGGATTGATGACGACGACGACTAAGTGACGTCGCGTACACTCAGAAGATTTTTGACCCGACTCTATACACTTAAAACAACTAAATGTCCCAGGCTGAGGTCTAGTGCCTATGACCTCCTTGCCTTTGGTGGAAGGGGCAGGGAGTGCTGGGGTGCTCGTGGACACTACTGCTCGAGAGGGTCCGACATGAGTGAAAGTGTGAGTCGGGTGCAGTTTATCCGTAGACTTGTTCCCTGAGGTTCTTTTCTGTAGTGCTTCTACTCTACGCGCACGACTCGACACCTCTCCTAAGTCCTTATAATCAAGGAGTTCTAACTGATCTCTGATGGAGTAGCGTAACCCGTTCAGTTAACGGGAAACGGTCATGTCATCATCCTCTCGAAGGTCGAGGCGAGACTGTAGGACTAGGAAATCGTTCATATATTCGTCCACCGATAATTTGTCTTGACGTAGGTTGTGGAACCTACGGTAGAGGGTCTGCACATAATCTGGTGGAACGTATCGTTTTTGAAGTTCCACCTTAAACTTTGCCCATGTTGTGATCGAAGGGAAGCCTAAGTTAAATCTAGTTCACTGTAGCTGCCCCCACCAAACTAGGGCGGATCCTTTCAGTCTAAGGGTGTCATACTCAACTTGCCTAGCTTGGGGAATAGCTTCCAAGCTAGGAAACGGTCCATCCTTTCGCACCACTCTAAACAGCTCTCAGACTGTATTCGCCCTTCGAAGTCACCTACATCCAGCTTGATTCCCATATCCCAACGGTTTAATGACGCTGTTCCTTATGTGCTTACGGGTCGGGGTGAGCAAGTTCCCGAGGTCGATGATTAGGGTCGTGTTCGACAACTGGGACAGGTGTCCGGTTGACGTGCAAGGTTGCTTCGATATTTATTAACCGACGTACGCAACCCGTTCATGACTTGTGTGACACTACCCATATTAACAGTGAGAGTTTCGACCGTTCTCATCAAGTCGCTCATGCTTCAGCCTAAATCTCCTACGCTGTTCTCTAATTGATCGACCCGCTTTTCCATCAAAAAAATGACAAAATATTTTTTAGTTGTTAAAATTCAAAATATTTTAGATGCTTAAAAAATATTCAAATATTTAAAAATGTTATTTTTTTTGTTTTTTTGAAGAGGTCCCGAGTGGGGAAAAATAAATATTTCTAAATTTTTAAACTTGAAGGCAAATAATAAATTTTTTTTAAAGAAAATTATTTTGAAAACAATTTTTAAAACTGGATCGCGTGTTTCGTGATAGAAGCGATTCACAAACACCTCTGATACCAAACTAATGTAATCTCGAATCTAGGGTTTGGAAAATAAATATTTTTGGGCAAAATTATTTTGATATAAAATAAAATTTTGGGTTGTGATTTTGAGAAACACGAGGGCCGAGCGGTCAAGTCAAATTTTCACGCGCTATTTAACGTTGTCGCTCCGAGCCTTAAGAGATGCGCTAATCTCACTCGGATGAAATTTCAAAAGTATTTACTGGATTCGATTCCTCCACGAGCTTACGCAGCCACAAGCAAAATTTTCGTTCAACAATTTATGAATAACGGTATTAAAAACAAAAGAACGCAATGACAAGCCTAGAGTTATTAAAGTGAGTTGCATAAAGTTATACTAATGCAGAGGGAGGGAACGAGTATATCCAAACACAACAGGGGCGAAAATCCAATCTAAACCATTCATGCACGGCTGAAGGCTATCAAGTGGTATCGGTCGAGCGAACTGGACACCGAGAGGAAGTAGGGTCGAAGTCGTCGGCTCTGTCTTCTTTCTCGGTCGTTGGATTAGGGCTCCGACGTCGACGACAACTGTGGTCCCGTTCCCAGGCGGCACAACAACGACGAGCGGGACTCGGCTGGAGTAACGACGGCGTCTGTCGCCGCTGGATGGTGTGTCGACGGGGTTCCTCCTTCAGTCGCGAGCGAGTGTCAGCTCCAGTGGTGCAAGGTGCAAGGCAGGGTTCGGCTAGCAGAGGGGCGAATTATTTGCTGCTCTGCTCTGTCCGAAACTGCCCCCGATTTCTTCACGGTGAATTTCATAATATGCTTCCCTGACAGTCTTTCCTTCATGGTGATTTGCTGGACACTTTAATTCCTTCCAAAAATACAACTCTTTTCAAAACGTGTAGTATTTCAAAATATCTTACACGGTTTTCCAAATAATTTCACTCTAATGACATTTCAAGATATAATATTGAATGTATGCTTTCTTTAATAATTTTAGGCTTGCCCCTACGTCCTATTACTAACAATACCAGTCCTCTTTATTTAAGGTCCCAACGGTCGTTCAAACTAATGAACCGAAAAGCAACACGAGTACACAAATAAAACGAGTGCATGAAATAAATCGAGTGCATGAAATAAATCGAGTGCATGAAATAAAAATGCGTAAATTATGATGTGTTGCAGGCTGCATCAGAAGTGGAGGATGTGTATTGACTTTTCGTTACTTAATAAAGCTTGTCCGAAAAATTGTTACCTCTTACCTTGAATTGTCGTGCTGGTTGACTCAGCCGTCAGGTTCCTTGTGATGAGTTTTCTTAATGTTTTTTTATGATATCACCAGATCTGGATGCATCCCCCCGATTGTCGTGACGTCTCCTTCACCATGAGCGATGTATGTTATAACTATAAGATAATGCCCTTCGGGCTGAAGAATGTGTGAGCAACCTATCGGCGAATGATGGACAACGTCTTCAAGGAGCAGAAAGGGCAGAACTTGAAGGTCTATGTAGATGACCTCCTGGTGAAAAGTAAAGACATTCATGAATATCTTGAAGATTTGGGTGAGACCTTTGTAATGTTGTGGAAGTACAAGATGAGACTCAACCCGACAAAGTGCGTGTTTGGGACTGAAAAAGAAAGTTCTTGGGATATCTTCTTACACCTGTGGGTTTAGAGCCCAATTCTGATATGGTGAAGGCCATCATTGAAATGACGTCAGCAAGAGATACGATGGAAGTTCAGCGCTTGACCAGGAGGTTAGCCTGGTCTCAACGGATTCCTATAAAAAGCCGATGAAAATGCTTCCCTTTATTAAACACTTTTCGGCACAACCAAAAGTTTGAATGGATACTGGAGCGTGGGAAAGCCTTTAATAGTTTAAAGCATCAGTTGACGCAAGTTCCGTTGCTGTAAGGTCCCAGAGAAGGAAAGTTCCTCTACCTAGGGGTGGGGGCTGAGGCGGTAAATCCAATTTTAGTCAGAGAAGAGGGGAAGATGCAGCATGAGATCAATGCAATGAGCTGCACACGGATTTCAAAATAATGTGAGTCTTTTCTCCATTAAAATTTTACCAGCTGCCTTGTAATTGGAAGCATTGCCAGTCATCACCTGCATACAACATAACTTTGTATATATCAAAAGTTATAGACTATTAAACTTGAAATATGAAAATTAGCGAAATAAAAAAATTTACTTGAACAACGCAATCTGCTCCTATCTCTCTAATCTTACTATCAAGCAACTCTGATAACATTGTAAAATCTTGAATATGACTGGATGTATCTACGGAACCCATAAAATATGATCATTCTGGACAGTTGACTAGAAAATTTATCAAATGTCTCCATCTCTTGTCTGCCCAACCATTTTACATAAGAGTGCAACCATATCTCCTCCAGTACGCTTGATAGTTTGTCTTCATCTCCTTAACTTTATCTTTGTATTCAATAACAATGAGACTCTTAAATCATGATAACTAGAGCTTCTATAACCAGACCCATACTGTCCAACTGATTCAAGCATGACTTCAAAACTTCGTGCATTTGCAATATTGAATGAAATTCCACATTCATAGAACCAATCAACAACATAACCATCAACTCTCTTTTTCTCTTCAAGTGATCTAAAATATATTTCGATAGTATTTTGTGCAGCACCTTTAGCACGTCTATCATCAACTACATCTTCATGAGCACGTCTCACATAAGCATCCATATGACCCATTTTTTGTGTCAAGTGAATTACTTTTTTCTTTTTGGCACTTGTCTTAGAACTTGAAACAAATGATGATTTAGCTGTAGATAATGCATGCGATACATTATGTGATCATGTTGGCTCTCTTTCTTATTCACTCTTATTATTATTATCAGCAGTTAGATACACATTGTCTTTTTTTATCATTTAAAGCTGAATACATCTCAGTTGCTATTTCATAAGTAGTCTTAAAACCTTTTGATACTACCTTTTATCAATCTATCACACAAATTACATTTAACTGTATTTTTATCTTTTAGATCAGATCAATGTCCATACTTCTATCCAAGATCCTTTGACTCTGCTTTTATTTTAGGATCTGTTTTTGGATCAAGATCATTGCTATCAATGGATGAAGCAAGACTCTTATTGTTTTGGTCTTCCATCTTTCACAAACAAGACCTATATAATGCAGAGTTAGGTCGGGATATTTAAATAATTGACTATTCTTAAACTAAAGAAATCATCACAATGAAGACCATTTAAAGTATAAAGAATTAAAGAACATGCGCATTTACAAGATTCAACATGATCATTTAAAAGTTATTTTCATTTATTCTACTTCTATATGAGTATGAATTAGTCAAGTAACTTAATATGTAACAGGCGTTACATAAACAAATTTGCAATAAAAAAATATATTTGTCAATCATGAATCATTAAGCACAATTAGTGATTATATAATCACAAATCATTTTTCGAATATTATCTATTTTCTCCGGCAAAAATTCTGTCACTCCATCATAGAGCTGCAATAAAAAAATTATTAAAATCAATTTAACATAATTATTATCATTTACCAATCTACATGCACTTAACTTTCCAATGATGACATTGACATATTTCTAAGAGCATCAACTTTATCAATCATGTATCACATGATATAATTCTCACATTGAATATTATCTGGTTGTTTTGGGCACTAAAAAAATAAATAATTGGTAAGTATTTTAATTATAAATTTTTAAATATTAAAAAAATTACAATACATACACTCATATAAGCTATAACTTATCGACTTCCACTTTAAAACTTTTGGTTTGTAAAAACTGGTATGCCGATTTTTTCCTAAACCCTTAAATGCACTTTATAAAATATTAAAAAATTTAGTTTATAACCAAATCTGGATTTCAAAAAAAAAACTAATTAATAAATTTACTTTATAATGACATTTTTAATATTATCACGAATGTCAAATTTAGGGGATCAAAACAATAAATTGTATTATTATTGTAATCAATAATAGCTAACATCCAATGTTCTCTGTGAAACAAATGAAATAATTAATAACTTAATTAGAATAAAAAATAGCAATAATCATTGATATAGAGATACTTCATCTTTACAATTTATGATAAGGCAAAAATAATAAAGAATACGATTGAAGTTGACTAAGCCTGATTTTTAAATATTCAGCTCATGATTTTGAATGTGCCTTGACATAATTATCATCAAAAGAAAAAATTGTTGTTGGATTATGAAAATATACACTTCTACTATATGCATTTTTTTAATTGTGAATCTATATAGCTGCAAAAAAACATATAAATTCAAAATTAATTTTTATATTAATAAAAACTCTTAATTTTATAATATTTGATACTCAGTAATCACCAAATACATGCTAATATGATGTTAACTTCAACTTTTTCCATATTTAAAAAATTGTACAACTCTGAAATTTCAAAGTATGTACCTGTTGATTCAATGGTCCTAAATACTGTTGGATCTAATACTAGAGATATTATTTTATTTTCTTTCTCTATCGTAGATCTGAAACTGGGTAACATAACAATGAATTCATTTATAGTTTGTGGAAATAAAAAAATTAGTATTTTGTATATCAATATTGAATTTATTGATTACATAAAAGTCAAAAATAATAATTATAATACCTGAGAAGGTTAACGCTCATGTGATATCTCAGGTTCATATGACCTGAATTCAGACTACGACTGAGAAACCAAAAATAATAAAAACATTATTTATTACCTACTCAACAAAAAGAGAATATGACATTTCATAAAAGTATAAATAATTAAACATAATAATGCCTGAGATATGTATTGAGAAGTTTCACGTGCAAGAACAACACTTGTTCCAGTTCCAGCACTAAACATGTGCATAAGTTCTTCAATTTGATTCTTCATACTACTCATCTCGGCTTGATGTGCTTGTTGTCGGATTATATAGGCTTAATGATCATGTTGTTGTTGACTTATATAAGCTTGATGCTCTCGTTATTGTTGGCTCCCTAATTTTTGTTGCTGGCTCAGTATTTTTTGGATTATAGCTTTAACATCTTCAATACGAGCTACTGATTTTCTCTCGTTTCGCCTATCATTCTTAAAAAAACTTTTAATGGCGGAAAATTTGCCACCAACTCTAACTCTGCCCGAGTTTTTTTGGCCTAAAACAGATGTAAGGATGTCATCTCTTACCTGTGACACTATTTCAGAACTCTAGGATTCTTAGCTCGATAACTCATCCTAATCAAAAGTAATAAATATTAATGCAGAATTGCAGATAAGAAATTATACTTCACAATCAATATTACTATTGATAATTTACAAATATTTACATTTACACTTATAATTTTAGATGTCAACTCAGATGCATCTTTATTAATGTATTCACCAGTCTTTATTTTATGACCGACTTTCCATAACTCCGCACGTGAAATTGGTGCAACTGCACATTGTTTAACCCTGACAATAAAATGAAAATAAATTATCATTTAAATAATTAAATTATTAAAAAACCATTTTTTAAAATAAAAAATACGAGAGAGAAGTAAAGAACTAATACCATTCTTTTTTTTAATCCAGAATAACTCATTCTGAAAGTAGTATGAAAGGTCTTTTGCGCTTCTGCTCTTTCTGTATTAACCTTACTTTTCTCTTAAACAAATAAATATTTGTTAATACTTTGATTGCTTATAATTTATAAAGTTAAAAATGATATAAAATATTGAATTTAAGAAGAACACATAACCATATATTCTAGAGTGGTGCGATGCTCGACAAAAACTCTTCAGTCTTAAGCAGTAATAAATTTATACTTGACATGAACATTATATCGATGCTCGAAATCAACATCTTTTAAATAAGTGAAAAAACATTTGGATTTCCAAGACTTCCAACTTTCACGCGTGTTTTTCATAAATACATTGCAAAGACCATCAATATTATCAAAATAAATCTGAAAATAATGGACAATATTAATTAAAACTTAACTAAAACACCACAGTTATATCATCACTAGTAATAGAGTTACGTACATTTAGTTATTCACATATTTGATTTGTAAGTTGTTTATCAACTTCTTTCTATACAACATATGTAATTGATACATAACACCTCACAAAAGATCACATATAACTCATCAATTTATTTATTTCAGACCCGGGAATAATGCAACAATCATCACGCACAGAAATAAAAAGCTTCTTCCCATCTATCCCAAGCTTATT
Organism: Platanthera guangdongensis; assembly: GCA_039583875.1. NCBI lineage: Eukaryota > Viridiplantae > Streptophyta > Magnoliopsida > Asparagales > Orchidaceae > Platanthera > Platanthera guangdongensis. Next base: position 183,981,061 of record CM077148.1, read on the forward strand.
CAATTCATTCATTTTAGTGAAGTCTCTTGTTGATTTTGATGAATATCCTTTCTGAATTTCGGTGTGAGTCTTGCGTTTATGACAAACAACATCGTGTTTCTTTTACCTCCCCTAGTACTCGGTCCGAAGCCCCCTTCTCCTTAATCCATTCTGATATTTGGGGGCCATATAAGCTCCCGAGGGTTTTCGACTATCGGTATTTTGTCACATTTATCGATGACTACTCACGCGTTACCCGGCTATACTTACTTCGAGATCGTACCGAACTTCCCTCCACTTTCCGTGCCTTTCTGGTAGAGATCCGTACTCAGTTTTCTACCCGCATCAAACTTCTTCGTACCGATAATGCGCGTGAGTATACGGGCCGCACCTTCTCTAATATCTGCACCTAGTTTGGTATTGTTCATCAGACCTCGTGTGCCTATACTGCTCAACAGAACGGCGTCGCCGAGCGGAAGAATCGACACCTTCTCGAGGTCGCCCGCTCTCTCATGTTTCAGATGCACGTTCCACCTCTCTATTGGAACTTCGCCGTCTCTACTGTCTGTCATCTCATCAACCGCATGCCCTCCTCTACCTTGAACTTCGTGGCTCCTGTCACTCTTCTCTTTCCTTCCAAGGCTCAGTTCTCTCTCACGCCCCGAGTCTTTGGATGCACATGCTATGTTCATAACTTGGCTCCGCCCACTGACAAGCTCGCTCCTCGAGCCACCAAGGTGATGTTTGTTGGCTACTCCCGCACCCAAAAAGGATATGTTTGGTATTCTCCTACCGACGGTAAACTAATCATCTCTGCTGATGTCACCTTTTGGGAAGATCAACCCTTTCATACCATCTCTACAGATCCGTGTCTTCCTCCTCTCATTCGGCCCGTCGTACCCGTTACGTCTCCTTCCCCCCTCTACTTCCAACACCTACCTCCCGCCAATCCGTCCTACGCCTCCAATCATCCAGGAGTACTCTCGTCGCCCTCCGAGCTCGCATGCCCTGCTACGGCCTCCCTCTACCAAAGTGATTTCGCGGCTTGCTGATCCAGTGTCTGTCTCCACAGCTCATCCCATGGCGAATTATGTCTCGTTACATCTCCTGTCCCCGACCCTTCACACCTTTGCTACTTCATTATCCTCTCTTTCTGTTCCTACTTCTGTGCAGGAGGCTTTGCAACATCCAGCTTGGCGTGCTGCCATGGATGCAGAAATGCGCGCCCTTTGGGCGAATCAGACTTGGGATCTGGTCTATCTACCACCTGGGCAGACTACAGTTAGTTGCAAATGAGTCTTTGTCATCGAGCATGCTTCCGATGGGACGGTTGACCGTCTTAAGGCCAGACTGGTGGCTCACGGCTTTACTCAACAACACAGTCTCGACTATGAGGAGACCTTCTCTCCGGTCGCCAAGCTCAACACGGTTCGTGTCCTTCTCTCTGTCGCTGTGCATCGTCGGTGGCACTTGCACCAACTCGATATCAAGAATGCGTTTCTCAATGACGACCTACACGAAACCGTCTATATGCAACAATGTAACGCCCTCGAATTTTTCGGCAATTATTTAAGTCCTCGTTTGGCGTTACGTTGGCGCATTCCCGGCTCGTGCCGTTGTTAGAGTACCTCGTTAAGTGTTCTTAGAGGTTATAGCCTGTTGTATGGTTTCCCCAGCTAGCCGGTGTCTGTTTTGGAGGCCCGGCTGAGCCTCTTAGGGAATCCCTGTACTTTGGCTTCGGGCGAGGTTTGCCCAAGTGTGTGGTCGTCGGAGGTTGTGTCCGACTTCGCCGATGTTTTCGTAGTCCGAGTGTTTAGCTACGGTGCGGATTTGTTCGGAATCCGAGAGCGTTAGTATTCGCGCCTTTTCGACGGTCGCTAGTTAGCGAGTCGTCATTTGTGCGAGCATATTTTTCATGTTTGCGCATTTGGGGCATAGCGCGTGTTGTAGACATGCAAGGTTTTAATAAATTGCGTGTGCGTGCCTGCGACCATGTGTTAGGGTGTATGTATAGATATACGTATATATGAGTGTTAGTGTGTGTATATATAATTATATAGGTATATAAATAAATAAGTGTATGTTTGTAATTATATATAATTATATAGGTATATGTTAGTGTGTGTATATTTAATTATATAGGTGTATATATATATATATATATATATATATATATATATATATATATATATATATATATATATATATATATATATATATATATATTATTCGGCTTTAGGTTATCTTCCCCCCCAAAACCCGACGCAGGCAGCCCGAGCGAAAAACGGCGGAAGTCCCCGCAGCCCCCGATCACCCGTTCGCCGACCAAATCAGCCCGGATCTCCAGTTCGAGGCCGGATTCGGACTCCTCTAGGCTAGATCTGCGTTCCGAGGTAACTAATTTGGGATTTCACCATTCTTTTTTTTCCCGATCGGTGATGGAGTTCTCGTTCTTCCATGCTTGACCACCCGGTGTTTTTGTCCAGTGATTTCTTAGGGCTGTTGGCTGTGATCTGGACCTTTTGGGAAGAAAGTGCTGGCCGAATTCCTCCAAAGATTTAGGCAAGTATTCCCTTGCCAAAGTAAATTTTTTTATGCTAGTACCGTTGCTTGATTCATGAGTACTCCCTTGTGTTGTCCTCTTATTTGTTTATACCAAAAAAAAAAACTGAAAAGAATCGGTGCAAGGCCCCTCATGTTTCCTCTTATTATGTTGGCTGATTTTATCCTTCGGGAATGCGTTCTTATGGTCCTCTTTTATTCTTGCTTGCACTAGGAATCTTGCCCCGTTAGAATATAGTCTAAGTGCCCTAAATTTCAAGTTTTGTTCATTCGTGAGGTAGTTTATTGTTTGCGGTTTTCCTTGGGGGTAAACTATTGATGTGAGTTCGTTAGTATTAGTTGCAAGAATTTTGTTGTAGTAGGCTTGGTTGTCCAAAAAAAAAAGAGGAAGATCGGGTATGTATCAGAAGCCCCCCCCAAATTCTCATGTTTTGTCTAGCGTTAATCCTCCGGTTTGCATGATATGTCGAATCCCCGTGCTTTTGTGCAGTATCAAACCCCTAAATCTACGCGTATATGTATTGTTAGTGAACTAATCGTGCATGTGTTGTATCGATTTACTTGTGCGGGTGTAGTATCGAACTACGCAGTTACAGTTAGTATTGTGTTATTTTCTTTCACTCGTATTAAGACGCTTGAATAAACGAAGCTTGGGCTCGGTTCCCTGGTAAGCATATGAGATTTCGTAGGTGTAAAACCTCTTGAGACGGAAGCTTAGCCTAAGATAACTGCTGATGATATGATTTTATCAAGTGTTTTTATTAACTGTGGTGCTTTACGTACTCAAGCTTAATGTATTTGTGCGAGGTTAGATGCGAGTCTAGTTAACCAACGCCGTCAGCCGCTTGGCAGCTAAGTCTCCTAGGTGGGTTACTCTAGATGTTTAGGGTTCAATATTGACTTCATGGTGGTTCATGGAACTACCAGTTAGGTTTTCCCCGAGTCACTTAGTGCTGGAGTAGGATGTGTTTTTTTTGAGGTGGGTCGGACCGATGCCGCCACCCTTGTTTTACTTCTTGTCTTATTAAGACAATGTGAGCTGTTGGGTTGAGTTGGACTGATGCCACCACCACAGCACCTTGAGATGTTTAGGCCCGTTAGACGTGGTTGGACCGTTGCCACCAGTCTAGGCCTGTGTTTCTGATTTTTGTCCATCTCCAGTATTAGGTGACTCTTTCTGCTCTAGCTTTATACCTGGATTTATTATTTTGCTAATCCTTCCTGCAGAGATTTGAGAGGCTTGACCTCACCCGTGCACTTGGTGCACCCCTTTTTGCTCACTCATGGCGAGTATTCCTCATTCACTTGTTTACTTTAGCTATTGCCTGTTTCACTTCTTTCTTATGCTATTGTTCATTTCCATATTTATATATTGCTTTGCTGAGGCGTTCTTTTCTTTGAATGCCTCAGGTTCAGGTTTATAGCCGACTGTGCGGCTAGGGTTCTTCTGGAGGTTGCTAGTGCTATAGCTGTTGCTGAGTTTTCTTTTCCTCACTCCTGGGAGGTAGTTCCTTTAGACTTGTAGTACAGATATATCTACTCACCAGTGGGTTCGTGTCAGTTGTTGGCGCCCACTGGTGGTTTCTCTTTTAGATGCTTTGTACTTTGCATATGCTGCTAGATTTCCTGTTTTGGAGTTTATTCAACTTGCTTCTGGGATGATTTATGTTAGGTTGCTAGTTACTTAAAAACCTATAAAAGAAAATAACTATTATATCAAAAATATAAGCATCATGTTTTCTTTTCTAAAAAGCTCAATTACTATTTTCAAACCACGTAAAAAGGGTATTTCCTATATATAATATATAAATTAAATCTAGGGTTTTTGCTTAGCCTTAGGCGTCCCCTGGGGACGCTTAAGCATTCTCTTAGGGTGTTTCAAAAAAAAGGGGATCAAATAAAGTATTTTCCGCTACGTATAAGTATACTTTTGAAAGGTGTACTAGTTGATCCACGAAGCCGAGGGATACGACCTCTAAAATATAACTGGTTTTCACATCATTAAGGTTTTGAACTTTCATAGTCTTAGCAGTTGGTGGTTGCCTGAGCGTCGACAGTTATCCCCTGTCCGACGTGGCATCACAACGCGCGTTTTCTCCTACTCTGATACTTCTTAAATTTCGGAGAAAATGCGGGTTGTGACAAACAACCTCCCGGGTTTGAGACCACGGAGGAGTCCAGAGTTTGTCATCTTAAGAAGTCTATCTATGGTCTCAAACAATCCCCACGGGCATGGTTCGATAATTTCAGTAAAGCTGTTCAAGCAGTTGGTTTTACTCGGAGTTCGACAGACTTCTCTCTGTTCACTCGACATAGAACTACCGACACGATTCTCATTTTGGTTTATGTTGATGACATCCTAATCACAGGCGATGACTCAACAGGAATACTAGAGGTCAAACAACATCTTAGCTCTGTTTTCCAACCAAAAGATCTGGGCAACCTTCGATACTTCCTTGGCCTTGAAATCGCAAGACGTCCTGATGGACTTGTCCTATCCCAATGGAAGTACTGCCTTGACCTTCTCCGTGATGCTGACTACTCCGGGTGTAAACCTGTGGACACACCGATGGATGTCAATCACAAGCTATGTGCCCATGGGTCTGACTCTGATGATCTGCTTTCAAACCCTGAGTATTATTGACGGTTTGTAGGAAAACTGATATATCTGACAGTTACAAGACCTGACATCTCATTTGCTGTCGGAGTTGTCAGTCGGTATATGCATGCTCCTCGAGGCTCTCATTTATAAGCCGTGGAACGGATCCTCAGATACCTGAAGAATGCACCAGGACAAGAGTTGGTATATAAACCATCTTCTTCTCTATCTCTTGTTGCATATTCTGATGCGGATTATGCGGTCTCCCTGGATGATCGACGCTCTACTACGGGTTTTTGTACCTACTTTGGAGGGAATCTCATTACTTAGCGCAGCAAGAAACAATATATTGTTGCCCGCTCCTCTGCTGAAGCTGAGTATCGTGCAATGACCGCCGTTGTTTCTGAACTCACCTGGCTGAGAGCATGTTCCCGCTTCTAAGTTGTTGATATCCTCACCAAGGCATTGCCCCGACATTTGTACCATCAGTTCTTATCCAAGCTTGGTGCCTACGATTTGTATGCTCCAGCTTGCAGGGGAGTGTTAGAGAAATATAATATATTGTAAAGGCCCATTTTATTCTCTCTTGCTTTAGTCCCACATCTCTTTTATAGGACTCTTCTCCTCTCTCCTCTCCTATATATATGTTCTCATATTTGTTTTTGATATATGGAAAAGTGTTCATAAGGTTCGGGACCATTTCTATACATTTTTTAAAGACGTGTCAAAAGTGTCAACTTTATGCTCCACTCTAGCTGCAACCTGATCAGCAACTCCATTCGATCACGGCCCCATAGCCGTTCGCTATCTCGAGAATGGATCTGCTCAGATCGTTTCCTCGAAAAGTGGGCAATAGAAGTTTATTTTGGTGATGATGGATTACTTTTCAAAGTCGATCGAGGCTAAAACACTGGCCAAGACTACTTCCCAGGTGGTGAAGAACTTTATTTGGGGAGAGATTGCTTGCAGGTTCGGAATACCTCGCAATAATCACTGACAATGGTCCGCATTTTGCAAGCTTGAAGCTGACTGACTTTTGTAGTCAGCTGGGATCAGATCTTAGATTTATGCCAGTTCATCATCCTTGAGCAATGACCAGGTTGAGGCCGCAAACAAGTTTATTCTAAATCTCTTGAAGTAGAAAATGGAGAAGTTAAAAGGAAACTGGGCTGAACAACTTCCCTCAGTTCTATGGGCCTTTAGATCTACCTGAACTCGTCCACCGGAGAGACTCCATTCAAATTATCTCACGGATCAGATGCACTCATCCCAGTGGAGTTTGTGATCAAGAGTCCATGGGTAATAGCTGCCGAGGAACGAGATGAAGATTGACGTCTTGAAAAGGAAAAAGCTCAGAGGCTCTCCCTCGATTTCATAGAAAAGTTGCGAGATTTGGCATCAATTCGACAAGAAGAGATTAAAAGAAGAATGACGTGACACTTTGACATGCATATTCTCATTAAATAGTTCCAAGTGGAGGATCTGGTATTGAAGAAGGTGGATGCGGCAGGTAGATCCGTCGCCATCGGTAAGCTTAACCCAAATTGGGAAGGGTCGTTCACGTGTTCATAGTGCATGAAGCTCTCAAGACAGGAGGGTATCACCTACAAAATTCAGATGGAGAACTCCTCAAGAACACTTAGAGCGGAGACGACTTAAAGCGGTTTTACCCATAAAAGCGATAACAAAAAAATACTTAAACAGGTTACGTCCTCTGTAAATAAGCATTCCAGTACAACAACAACAACAACATTCAAACCTTTATCCCACTAAAAATTTATCGTATTGGGGGTGAAACCCGTCTGTATAAGTGGTTTAGAATATGAACCTCGACTCGACTCTTGTAAACCCCTGGCTGGGTGATGAGACAGTGACTCAGGACAATAGTACATCTTCATAAGTTCAAGCCTCTGCATTGGCTACCGAGATCGGCTCTCCCCTTGCATGTTGGGCGATGAATCCCTCAAGTGCATTTCTCATCCACCTGCAAAGTTATTAAAAGGGAGTCCAGAGTCATCCTTTAAACAATCTTATAAAAGACGAATTCCCTCTCAACTGTGGGTTGTTTAAGTCATGCCGCTTGAACGACTTTAAGAGTCATCAACTTGTTGAAATTCTACGCCAAAGTAAAAAAGCAAAGTAACGACTCGCCTTTCATGTATTATTTCGTCCTCACATATTGACACCCTTAATTTCTTTTTGACTTGAGTAACAGTGCGAGACCTCTCCAAAAATGAAATTGGTGGTCCTCCAGTGGCGGTATTTTAATAGCGTTGGTCGGTGATCGTACAATGCCTCAAGCACCGCGAGTCCACTTAAGGCCATGCCTTTGCAAGGTCGGTCGAGATCCCCACCGCTTGTATGCCGGCCTTTAGACCCCTCGTCTGCCTCTCTCTCCCGATTGTATATGGAGTAGGGCATGAGACAACGCCTCGAGTGTTGTGGGCCCACTTAGTCCATCCCTCTACAAGGTAAGTCGAGATCTGCTCACCGCTTGCATGCTGGCCTTCGGACTCCTTAACTGCCTCTCCATCCCAATTGTATGTTTTGAGTAGGGCGTAAAACAATGCCTCGAGCATTGCTAGCCCACTTAAGTCCATGTATTTTCAAGGTCGGTTGAGATCCGCTCATCGCTTGTATGTTGTCCTTCAGACCCCATGACAACCTCTCCCTCCCAATTTTATGTTTTGAGTAGGGCATGAGATGTCTCGGGCGTTGTGATTCCACTTAAGTCCATGCCTGTGCAAGGTCGACCGAGATCCGCTCACCACTTGTATGCTGACATTCAGACCCCTCGACCGCTCCTAGACTACCAGATCTATGCATTTAGGGTCTCGTTAGCTGGTCACGCCAATGAGTAAAACAAAAATTGCGCGACATCATGCACGATACAAAATAACACCTAAGCGCTTAAAATATGCGTGTTACAACTCAACACTACATAACAATCCAAAAATGCGCGAAAGCACGCAGCACAAAAATAAAAGACATGTGCAATAACAATAAGAAAAATGATGCGACTCGGGTTGCATCACCTCCTCGGGTCTTTGAATATGACTGCTTTGTCCATCATCTCAGACATCCTTTCGATAAGTTGGCTACTCGTGCTATCAAATACATTTTTGGTTGGTACCATGACACATAGAAAGTTATGTTTGTCATTCTCCTGTTACTAGGAAAACAATCACCTCTGCGAATGTTACCTTTTTTGAGGATCAACCATTCTACTTAGCTCCTCCTGAGGCTATAAATCCCACGCATCTCCCACGTCTAGTTGTTCTCACTATATTTCTCCTCCCTCGTTTCCTCTCCTTAATCCCGTGCCACTCCTTCCTACCTTACTACCTACACCTCCTCCCATACCCCCCTCCTCTACAAGTGTACACTCGCCGCCGTCCTCAGTCTGATGCCCTACGATAGTTGCGGTCCACTAATGTTGCTCCTCGAACTGATGATCCACCTACGACTTCCTCTCAAGATACGGTTGCTTCTACCACTCACCCCTCTCTCTAATTATTTATCCTTGCACCACCAATTTTCTCCCCTTCGTAGGTTTGCGACGTCTTTTCCCTTTATTTCCACTCCGTCTTCTGCGCAGGAGGCTCTTCAACATTCGGGGTGACAAACGGCTATGGATGAAGGAATGACTGCTCTCTGGGTCAATCACATCTGAGATCTTGTCCCTCTCCCTCCTGTCCAGACATGTATGAGTTGCAAATAGATTTTTACTATCAAACATGCTTCAAATGGGACGGTTGAATGTCTCAAGGCTTGCCTTGTCGCTCGTGATTTTACTCAGCAACACGACCTCAACTACGAAGAAACCTTACCTTTTGCAAAATTAAATACTGTCCGAGTCTTGATCTCGCTGGTTGTTCGTCTTCATTGGTCGTTACATCAGTTGGATGTCAAAAACATTTTTCTAAATGTGATCTTGCCGAGACTGTCTACATGCACCGACCTCACGACTTTGAGACCACGAGAGCCACTTGTATGCCACCCCAAGAAACCTCTTTATGGTCTCAAATAGTCTTTTCAGGAATGGTTTGACAAGTTCAGTCAGTTTATTAGTGAGGTTGGGTTTACTCGAAGTTTGACTGACTTCTCTTTATTTACCCTTCATCACCCAACATGCATCGTGATACTCTTGATTTATGTTGATGACATTCTAATTACGAGTGACGATTTAAAAGACATCCACATGATCAAAGAGCACTTTGCCTCAGTATTCCTGACCAAAAATTTGGGGAATCTCCGATACTTTCTCGGCATCAAAGTAGTTTGTCGTAGTGATGACCTTGTTCTATCTCAAAGAAGGTATTGTCTTGACCTTTTTCATGATGATGACTACTCTGGCTGCAAGCCAGCTGACACACCCATGAATGTTAACCACAATCTCTACTCTTATATCTCCAACTCTGATATTCTCATACAAAACTCAGAGTACTATCGCCGTCTTGTTGAAAAGTTGATCTATCTTACAGTTAATAGACCTGATATATCATTTGTTGTTGAGGTTATCAGTCAGTTTATGCATGCTCTACGAACCTCTCATCTCCAGACAGTTGAACGCATTCTCCGGTATCTGAAGTCTGCTCCCGGACAAGGGCTCGTATATAAGCCCTCCTTGTCTCTATCTCTCATTGCCTATTCTGATGCTGATTATGCTGGATCCTTGGATGATCCGTTCCACAATTGGTTTTTACACATACTTTGGCGGACATCTTGCTACCCGACGAAGCAAAAATCAGTCTCTTTTCACACTCATCTGCAGAAGTCGAGTATCGATCTATGACCTCTGTCATCTTTGAACTCACGCGGCTGAAAAGCTTTCTGAAAGACCTGGGTGTTAAACTCTCCTCCCTTGCCACCTTCTTTAGCGATAGTCATGATGCTATTCATATTGCCAAAAATACTGTTTCATTAACGTACCAAGCATATCAAGGTCGATTGCTACTTTATTCAGGAAAAAGATTCAAATAAGAAAATTGGACTCAAGACATGTTCCTGTTGCAGGACAAATCGTTGATATTCTTACCAAAGCCTTATCGCGACTATTTATCTCCAGTTCTTGTCCAAGCTTGGTTCTTACGACTTGTATTCTTCAGCTTGCGGGGGAGTGTTAAATAACTTGTAAAGAAAGACCCATATAATCTACCCATGTAAAACCCTCTTAGGGATTAGTCTCACACTTTGAGATATTGTTTATGCTCTTTTCACTCCTATATATATGTACAAATACTTGTGTTATATTCAAGAAAAATAATGAAAAATAATTTTATAATTAAAAGTTTGTCTTCTTTTTTCATTTCTTACAAATTATAAGGACACCTATATGTATGAATGTGACATGGGTAATGAAGTGCTATTAGGATGGAAAAGCAATAATTAAATTTAACATATCCTTACCAGTGACCACATCTTCCTACTCCTTGGCCTTCTGTTGGCCAATTCTATAGACTCTGGGCGACTGGGCTGCACCAGACCTTGTATTGGAGCTGGCTTTGCTTTAACATTCATCACCACTTTTCCTTAATCAATCTTACTAAGACCACTTGATGTAGGGTAGGTTGTGGAGTGAACTCCTAAAACATTTGCTAGTGACGTGGGGAATGGACTCACCTAACCAATGACTATATGCGAGATGAAATTAATCAGGCGTTAAATTAATTTAAGCAACAAATCAACATATGAATCAATGCATTCATTTTGAGCAAGAGAAACGATTTCTATTCAGCAATTTAGGCAATAGCGTTCCTCCGCACGGAGGGCTAAATTAAGCGCGCGGCGAATGAAGCGTCCTGCAATGCAAGAGATTCACAGGCGAAAATACCGTGCTATAATTCCGTCGAACACAAGATCCACAACGTGCACAACATATATCAAACCATCAACAATAAAATCCACATAAACAAGTACAAAGCGCTGAATTAAAATTCGGGCTGCAGGAAATATGTAGATCTGAAATTTCGGAGGCTTGGATGGACTTCCGGGTGGTGTGGAGACGAGATCGGGCAAGGGGAAAGGTGGATCCACGTGGGGGAATGAAAGGGGCTGCTGTTTGGGGGGGGGGGGGAAGGGGGCGGTTTTGGTCGGTTGGGCTGGATCCAGTGGGATCAGCCCAGATCTGGGCGGCTGGATGCTGGCGGGTTGCTGGGGGGGCAGCGGTGTGGGCCGGAGGGGCCTTTGCGGGGGCTGCTGGTGGGGGAAGAGGAGGGGTGGCGGTAGGAGGTTGGGGGACCGGCGGCGTGGGGCTTGCAAGGGGGAAAGAGGGAGGAGCGGTGGGCTGTCTGGGGGGTTTAGGGTGGCCGGCGGTTAGGAGTGCTAAGGGAAGGGGCTGGCGGCTAGATCCGGCAAGGAAGAGGGCGGGGCTGCTTGGTAGAGGAAGAATGACACGAGAAAAGAAGGAATCTTACCCAAGGAGTCGGCACCAAGGGGCTCCACGGCGTCGGCACCGCGGAATGACCACCGGAAGCGAGGAAGATGATCTTCTCCTAACTTCAGCAATAATATTCCTGCAGCCCTAACACATATATTTATAGGAGAATGGAATTAGGGCAACCGAAATCGACGGCTATGATTGGCCGGCGGTTCCGATCCCATAAGTACATGAAATAAAATCCAAAATATAAAATGTCATATATGAAACTGAGTCGAAACGACGAGCCGGACACATCCGCGGTGGCGGATCGCCGGTCCGATCAAGCCCGTCGACGCGAATATACGAAGGTGGGGCCCGCCTTGCGCCGAGATGCGCCCGATGGTCCCCCATCACCACTAACCTCAAATTTCGACTACAAGATATATCATAATAATAAGTTTTAGACTACAAAGAAAAAATAATTTTGCAGGGAATAAAAAACTTAAAATTAAATACCTGATTGCTCATAGGTCCTGTGTAAGAACGAGCAATATGTGAAGCAATAAAATATTCTCCTGATGATAACAAGTGCACTTCGAGCAGAGCGGATAATCTATGGTCTTATGCCCAAACTGATTGTCTTGATTATTTCCCACCTTCTGTTTCTTATTTTAGTGCTTCCCCTGATGATTCGAGGATTCTACGGCGCACCATGCGATCGCTTATTATAATTGTTGCGTCTTTGGACTTTTTCTTGATCCTCCAACTTTCTAGCAGTATCCACTGCTTTCTTGTAGTTGGCAGTGTCCATCGTTAGTAATGGTTCCCTAAGTTAATCATGCATGCTTTCTCTAAACGATAACATTTGCCCTCCCCATTGCCCAACAATGTGCCTACATAACGAGATATATGGGTAAATCCTCGCTCATATGCGGTAATAGTCTTATCTCCTTGTACATGTCTGTAGTACTTCGCTTGTTGAATTGATCACTGTGGGTGGCACAAACTAGTTGGATAGCGCTGCAACGAGGTCATCCAAAGTATTCCTATTTAATGTACGATCTATAATAAGAAAAGCTTAATTAACTTATGTCGGGTCTGATGAAAGAAAAGGAAGTTGAATCCAAATCAATATCTTACCTTATGGATCGTCAACCAAATGTCTGCTCTACCATTCGTTGGCCTCGCCATCAAGCAAAAAGGCCGCTAAGGCCAACTTTCTATTTTCAGGACACTGCATCATGTTCAACAGATCCTTGGTCTTGAACAACCAATCTTCAGTCTCCATCTGATTTTCTTCCCCACTGAAATTGGAGGGGCAATGCTCTCTAAAATTCCTTAGATAGCAATCCATTTAAATCTCCACAACAACAGGTGCATGAGTTATGATTGGAGCAGTTGCAAGTAAACTATTTTTGAATTTTAGTAGTACCTAATTAAACTTAAATAATGTCCAATGCAAATTGTAAGGACAAAATTAAATTTAATGAATCTTGTAGAAAAAGGTCCAAACCTTGTATATACTTCTTGAATTGATAATTACAAGTAGGAATACATTTATATAGGAGAAGAAGAAAGAGAGTAATCCCAATCCAAGATGTGAGACTAATACAAATAGAGAGAGAAGAGAGAAGAATCAGCCCCTAGATGGGCCCTAAAGTAGGCTTTTCTAACACTCCCCCGCAAGCTGGAGCGTACAAGTCGTAGGCACCAAGCTTGGATAAAAACTGGTAGTATAGTGGCCGGGAGAGAGCTTTAGTCAGGATGTCAGCAACTTGTCTTGCAGCAGGAACATGCTCTAAATCTATCTTCTTTGCATGTACCTTTTCTCGGATAACGTGACAGTCAACTTCAAATGCTATTTAAAAAATTTGAGTGTAATTAACAATATGAGATAATTCTTCCACAAGCATACACGAGAGAATAAAATGCCAGAATGTGGAAATTAACGACAAACAGGTAACAAGATAATTAAAGGTAAGCATGCTTTAAAATTTTAAAGATCAAAATTGTTAGATGACATAGGAAAGATTATTGTAAAGGCCCAATTATAGGCCCATTTCCTTCTTCTCCTATAGTCCTACATCTCTTGTATAGGATTGTTCTCCTTCTCTTCTCCTATATATTTGTATTCTCTCTTATTTTTTTCACATAAAGAAGTATATTCAAGGTTTGCCCATTCCTTTCTACATGGTATCAGAGGGAATCAGTCTCTCCTTGCGGCTAGCATTTTGCTAACCGCCCGGTCTTCCTCTGCTTGCGCTCGGCGCGGTCTGTGTTTTCTACCGGTCGACCTCCTCTTCTCGCTCAGGGCGCGGCCTTGGTGGCTAGGACTTCCATACCCGCTTCTCTTTTCCTTCATTCCCGCGGCCTCCACCTCTCCTCTCTCTCCTTTTTATAGGATTCTCTCTGGCACGTGGGGACCACTCTCTCTCCCTCCCTATCCGCGCGGTCTCCTCTATACCCGCACGATTTAGTCTCTTCTCGCTGCGAGCTCCCCTCTTATGCTCGCGGTCTACTCCCTTTTTCTTCTCCCGCGCGGTTTCTTCCCTAACCGCACTGTTTCCTCTCAACCCGCTCCTCCCTTTCCGCCGCGAACTCCACATTTTTGGTCGCGGCTTCTTGCCGCTGGTGTCTTATCGTCGAGACCGTGCGGCCTCCCTTGTTCGCGTGCCAATTCATCTTCTCCATCCTTCCCGCTCGGCCTCTCTGATCGCAGCCTCTTCTGTTCTAACCGCTGCCCTTGTATTGTGCGCCTTCTCGCGCGGCTTGCTTTGCTGCTCTCTGCGGTCTGTTCTTACCGGGTTGCCGACTTCTTCTCTCCGTTGCGGCCTTCTTCTCTGCCCTCTCGCTACTTTACTCCCTGCTCACCGCGTATTCCCGTAGTCGCCGCGACTTCTCTTCGTCATCGCGGCTTCTCTTCTCTTATCTTCTCGCCGCAGAGTGTTTTTTAACTGCTGCGATCTCCGCATCTGAGTCGCGACATCTTCCCTTGCCGCTGGTGTGATCACCGTGACCGTGCGGACTTCTCGCGCGGCTTCTTCTTTGGCTAGTCGCTGCGACTTGTCTCATTGCGTGCGGCTTCTCTTCTCCGCTCCACCTTCCTCAGGTTGCGGTCTGTTTTCTTCTCAAGCAGCTTGTTCTCGCCGCTGCGGTCTGTTCTCTCCGCTGTCCCTTTTCACGTGGCCGCCCCTTCTCGCACGGCTTGTTCTCGCCGCTGCGGCCTATTCTCGGTGTTCTCAGGGCTTCCTCCATTCTAGTCGCTGGATCTGTCCGACTAGCCGCTGCCTTCTTGCTGCCCGGTTTCTGTGCCTTGCTGATCTGGTTTATGTCATCTGAATCGATCACTGCTGATGGAGTTGCTGCGTTGCGTACTCAACTACATCAGCTTCAAGAGGTGGTTAATCGCTCCTCTGGCTCCGTAGTCTCGATCTTCAAGTAAGGTATATCATGCCTCTCACACAACTCTCACTGGATTGTGGACTCAGGTGCTTCACACCATCTCTCTACGCAGCAGTCGCCCAAATACTTAGATACTGCTTACCCCCAGCACATCATTGTGGCCAATGGTGACACGCTCCCGGTTTCTGGCGCTGCTAATCTGTCTCTTACTCCTCTTTCCTTATCCTTGGTTCTTCATGTTCCGGGCTCTTCTTTTAACCTTCTTTATGTTAGCCGTCTTACGCAAGACCTTGATTGTTGTGTTATTTTCTCACGCTCTTCCTTTGTGGTGTAGGATCAACTGACGCAGACTATATTTGGTAGAGGGCGATTGTGTAATGAGGTATATCTTCTCGACGTTCCTCCCACTACTCTCACCTCTGCTCTCACCTCTGTCTCCACCACTGTTTGACATCGTCGTCTTGGGCATGCCCCTCTCTCAATTCTCAAGAAAGCTCTTCCTACTGTCTCTCTCCAAGAGTTCTTTTGTAAATCCTATATTTTCGGTAAACAATACTGTGTCTCCTTTTCTCCTTCATGTACTTAGAGCGCTTCTCCTTTATCCCTAGTACATTCTGAAATCTGGGTGCCCTATAAGGTCCCCAGTGTCTTGTGGAATTGCTACTTTGTTACCTTTATAGATTACTCGCGGGTTACCTGATTGTATTTACTTCGTGATCGTACCGAACTCACGACTACGTTCCGTGCGGCTATCTTCTCTATTGGCTTCTCCCTAGTCGCACTCTGGTCGCGATCTTCTGATCGCTGGTGTGTCCACCGAGACCGCGCGTCTGCCTCTTCTAACCGCCCGGTCTCTTCTGCAGGCCGCGCATGGCTTTCGATACTTCCGCGGCAGAAAGCTGTTCATGGATTCCGGTCGCTGGAATAGGGGGCGTGCTATCTGCGATGGAGGACACAAAGGCTGGATTGCCGAAAGCTTAGGAGGCGACTGGCAAAATAGGCTCTGGACAGTGGTCCGACAAGGAGGCAAAGATGCGCAGTCGGCTACACTATCAGGCTGGACTTTCAAATATAGGGAAAAAATTTTCCTATTCTCGAATTTGTCCACGCTGGCTGATTTTGCGGAGAGGAATATGTTTAAATAGGAGATTTGTTAATATTATTTTTGTAACAATTCTTTAGGCATTTTGTTTTTTTATAGAAAATCAAAAGAAAAGTAAGAATTAAATATAGGGATTTCCAAATGTCTCTTTCCATCTTAGATTAATTCTAAAAAGTGGAATTGGACTATTATTTTAACATTACCTAAATTAAAATATGCTTATTTTTGATTGATCGATTCGGGTCTTGACTTAATTAACCTATTACCTAATTTGATGGATATTTTTATTCATGTACTTACTAGACGGTTGCCCCAATAAGCCGTAATAAGTGTGCTAAGTGAAATTCACATGCTCTACAAAATACAAAATAAAAATGCTTGAATTAAAAAAAAACTCGGGTGCGATTCGGGTTGCATCATGATCTCTAGATGAGATTCCATTTGCACAGGGCCCATAACATTTAGTTCCATTTGTTATTTTTATTATCCGTTTTCTTGAACGTCATTCTCCTTGGTTGTTGACACTGTTTCCTTTTAGTCTTTCAGGGAAGATTTCTGCCTCCATTATCTCAGCAAGCACCAGGGAAGTTACCTTACCAAAATTGGAATCCAGATGTCAATGATGTCCACTTACGAAGGCTTCCTTCTGAAGTTAGTGAAAAATATGATTCATATCAAGGCTCTCGTAGTTCTGTTTCTGGAGAAGTTAACTCAAAATGTGTCAGTACAATTTCTGACGCCTACTGTTTGAATATTATGAATCGCTCTGAAAGTTCTGACTTATCATATCTACCAGAAGTCAATCAAGCATTACGTGAGCTTGAAGAGCAACTAAGCTTGGAAAAATTAGATAACAATTTATTAGAAGATATGTTACCTGTCCATACCAATGACTATGAGAAACTCCAGAATCCAGTATTATTAAAAAATGAAAAAGAGAGATCGTTTCAGAAGTTCAATGAAAACATTATTCCAGGGATGGAGCACTTAGAAAACAATCAAGGTGAAAATCCTGAAAATCATTGGTTATCACATCAAATAATTTACAGTTTGCTATGTTCTGGATTGTTAGTGTTAGAAACCACGGCGGGGCCCATTTGAGTGGCCACATGATATCCAGATCCGTGGCCGACTGCAGTCGAATGACTGAGATCATCTCCAACCAAATCTCCCGGTTGATAAATCCCGGGTAGGTTGTTGAGGCCGGGGGTAGAACCTAGAACCTCATTTACCAAGCTCCTAAGCGGCTCAGTTGGGTATCAAGTCTCCTCTTAGGAGTTTGATAAAGGAGGTTTCAGGTTCTATCCCCGGCCTCAACAACCTACAAGAGATTTATCAACCGGTAGATTTGTTTACCAAGCTCCTTCGAATGACCATCTTTTGTTAGAAACCACGGTGGGGCCCATTTGAGGGGGCACATGATATCCAGATCCGTGGCCGACTGCAGTCGAATGACTGAGATCATCTCCAACCAAATCTACCGGTTGATAAATCCCTGTTAGGTTGTTGAGGCCGGGGATAGAACCTGGAACCTCCTTTATCAAGCTCCTACCCGGGATTTATCAACCGGGAGATTTGGTTGGAGATGATCTCAGTCATTCGACTGCAGTCGGCTACGGATCTGGATATCATGTGCCCCCTCAAATAGGCCCCACCGTGGATTCTAACAGTTAGCATGGACAATGTTGTAGTTTTCAACTTGGTGAAAGCATCTTGCTTTTTAATAATAAAATTCATGATGAATTTTAGCTTAATAATGCGATGGGTGATATTCTTATCTTCATTCAAAAGTAATTGCAAGTTGTAGCATTATGGTCAAATATTTCTTTATGATTCCAAGATAATAGGGAAGCCACAATTAAGAGCGGTAAGGAATTATCTTACCAACTAATGCTGTAAATTTGGGCTGGTTCATGAATTTAGAGCCATGCCATTTCTGTCTTGGTCAAGCACTGTAGACTGGTGGAGGTTTCTATTGTGGTCTGCGGTTACGGGTTGCGTACCCGTTTATCTAGTTGATTATGATTATTTTTATTTATGTAGGTGTCATCATTATATAGGTGTTATCATTATGTTGGGGACTCGAGAATCGAGTCTAGTAATAAGTGTCATTATCATTTTCTGTCTTTTTATATGTTGTAAGTCTATATAAAAGCATATGTATGGTTGTATGGGTAAGTAAGAAGAAGTTCTATTTCATATTCTCTTGTGTGCTCCTCCAACGAGCGAGCCCCACTTAGGCAACTGTAGTCAAGGCTTCGTAGTATCTCCTCATCCGACAACCTCTGAGTAGGCCTGTAACAACTTTGGTATCAGAGCTATGTTGGTGATGAGGGAAAGCGTTAAGTGCCTCTCATCAAGGAGGTTTGGGTATCGAGCCCCAACCTCAACAACCTGTCGCACCGAGAACACGTGCGGAGAGAAGTTGAGATGACTGGGCTGTGACCCTGTTATGTGGCTCGACCGGGCCAATAGAGCTGAGTGAGCATCCCATAAGTGCACTTTTGATGAGAGATTGGGGTATCGATCCCCAACCTCAACAACCTGACACACGGAGAACACATGTGAAGAGGGGTTGAGGTGATTGGGCCGCGGCCCTCTGTTATGTGGCTCGACTGGGCTGATGCAACTGAGTGATCAGCCCATAATAGTTTCACTATGACCTAGTCAAATGAAACCGAACCAGGTATTAATAGCTTATGTCATGTGTTCATAGGTGTTAAAAAAGCCCAATTAAGGGCCCATGTTTTTCTTCTTTCTCTCTCCTTGTATTAGTCCCACATCATGTATTAGTCCCACATCATGTATTAGTCCCACATCATGTATTAGAATTTCTCTCTTCATTCTTCTCCTATATAAGTGTATGTATACTTGTAACTATTCATTCAACAAAGTATATACAAGATTGGAGCTCTCTTTACATGGTATCAGAGCCAACCGGTCTCCTCCTTGGGTATCCGACCTAGCTTATTTCTAGCCGCCTATCTTCTGTGCCTGTCCGCGCAGCCTCCCCTTGTCGCGGCCTCCTGCGGCCTTTCTTTTACCCGCCTCCACCTCGACTTCTCTCGTGGCTTCCACCTCCTTCCTACCACCTCTCCTTTTATAATCTTCTCTCATGTGGGTCCACCTTCTCCTTTCGTTCTCTACCCGCGCGGGCTCTTCCCCCCCCCCTTGCGACCTCTCCTATCTGCTGTCCGCTGCGGGCTCTCTCTCATCCCACTCGTGGCTTCCTCTTTGCCTAATCCGCTCGAGTTCTCTAACTCGCGGATTCTTCTCATGACCGCTCGAGTTCTCTAACTCGCGCCTTTTTCTTCTGACCGCTCGGGTTCTCTACTCGCGGCCTCTTCTGCTTGCGGCTCGCGTTCTCTCACCGCGAAATTCTTCCCCACTACTCGCTGCGACCTGCTCTCCTGGTCGCTGCGACCTGCCTCCTGTTCGCCGCGACCTGCCTCCTGCTCGCCGCGACCTGCCTCCTGCTCGCCGCGACCTGCCTCCAACTCGCCGCGACCTGCTCTCCTGCTCGCTGCGACCTGCCTCCTGTTCGCCGCGACCTGCCTCCTGCTCGCCGCGACCTGCCGCCAGTTCGCTGCGACCTGCCTTCTGCTCGCCGCGACCTTCTCTCCTGCTCGCCGCTTGCCTTTTCTGCTCGCTGTGATCTTGCCTTCCCGCAACTAGCGTTCTCCTCTCTGTCCTTAGCTGCCTCCTGGTTGCGACCTCGTTTGTTGCTGGTGTACCCGCCGAGACCGTGAGGCTATCTTCTCTGCTGGCTTCTCCCTAGTCGCACTCTGGTCGCGATCTTCTGATCGCTGGTGTGTCCACCGAGACCGCGCGTCTGCCTCTTCTAACCGCCCGGTCTCTTCTGCAGGCTGCGCATGACTTTCGATACTTTCGCTGCTACTTCTGCTCCACCCACCCGTGCGGCTGCCCCGGCTTCCGAACTCCGTGATGAGTTACAGATTACTACCATCTCCCTAACTGGCAAAAAGAATTTCGTCGAGTGGGTTCACTCGGTTCGTCGTGTTCTGCAGACGAAGGGTCTTCTTCACCACTTGACCCGCGCTACTCCAACTGCTCCCTCCGATGACTGGCTTCGCGATGATGGTCGGTTCCAGTTCTGGCTTCTCAACTCTATGGATCCCGAGCCCTACAGGATGACTATGTATCATGACACAGCTAAGTCCATGTGGGAGGAACTTCACGCCTTTTACTCTGGCCATGACAGCCTACAGCACCTATATGATATCATTTCCGACCTTCAGAATCTTACCCCGGGTGCTCCTGGTGATATGCTTTCCTTCGTGGCTAAATCCAAGAGTTTGGCAGAGGCTTGGATTTAACATCAGCCTCTTACTACCGATCTAACCACTCAACGAAACCAGAAAGAAGCTGTCGCTATCGCAATGATGATGTCCCGAGTTCCTCCCCACCTGCATAGTATTCGGGCCCAGATTCTCTCATTCGCCACAACTCCTTCCCTGTCTGATGTCTGCTCCATGCTGCTCAAAGTCACGCCTCCCTCTGAGGCTCCTCCTGTTTTTTCCCCGGCTCTTCTTCAGCCGCCTCTCCTTTCGACCCCTTCTCCTTGTGGATCTTCCACTCGAGGGGGCCGACCCCCGTCTCGGGGAAGAGGACGTGGTGGTCGCTCATCTATGAAATGCACCTACTGTGGCCGGGATAATCATCTTGAAGCTACCTGCTACCGCAAGCATGGCTTACTCCTCATCTTGCTGCTACTATATCTGCTGCTCCACCTCCTACTGCGTCTCCTGCCACTGATCCAGCTACTACTACCCGCCAAGGCATCGATGAGCTCCGCATCCAACTTCAACAGCTTCAGGGTGCCCTCAGCCGCTTCTCCGGCTCTGTTGCGTCCTCTTCTGCGGAAGGTATAACCTGTCTCTCTCATAATCCTTGCTGGATCGTTGATTCCGGCGCCACTCACCATATTACTTCCCAGAAGCCCATAACGTACCTACAAACACCTCATCCTGCTTGCATCACTGTCGCCAACGGTGACACCCTACCAGTATCTGGCTCCGCCGCTCTTCAGCTTACGCCGCACCTTTTTCTTTCCTCGGTTCTTCACGTTACGGGGTCTCCTTTCAATTTATTATCTGTTAGTCGTCTCACACACGACCTCGATTGTTGCATTACCTTTTCACCTTATTCATTTCTTATGCAGGATCACCGCACCCGGAGTACCATTGGTAAGGGACAACTGATGAATGGGCTATACATCTTGGATCTCCCACCTCATCTTCTCTCCACCGTCTCCACTGTTGATTGGCATCGCCTCCTTGGGCATGCTCCCCTTCCGGTTCTCAAGCGGGCTCTTCTTGATGTTTCTCTCCGGGAGTTCTCTTGTGAATCTTGTATCTACGACAAACAACATCATTCCTCTTTCCGCCCTGCCTGTACCCGGAGTAGTACTCCTTTATCTTTAGTTCATTCTGATGTATGAGGTCCTTATAGAGTCCCCAGTATTTTTGGCTTTCGCTATTTTGTCACGTTCATTGACGATTACTCACGTACCACGTGGCTCTATTTATTACATGATCGCACTGAACTTACTTCTGTGTTTCGCGGCTTTTTACTTGAGATGCGTACTCATTTCGCCACCCCCCTCAAAGTACTTCGCACTGATAATGCTCGCGAGTATACGGGTCGCACCTTCTCCAATCTCTGCACCGAATTTGGTGTCATCCATCAAACTTCATGTGCGTATACCCCTTAGCAAAACGCGGTGGCGGAATGCAAAAATCGCCATCTTCTCGATGTTGCGCGCTCCCTTATGTTCCAAATGCACGTTCCAACTGAATATTGAAACTTTGCTGTTTCCACCGCCTGTCATCTCATCAACCGCCTTCCCTCGTCTGTGCTTAATTTTGCCTCACCCATCCAACTCCTCTCCCTCCACCAACCTTTCCTCTCTCACACCGCGGATCTTCGAGTGTGTTTGCTATGTCCACCTTCTTGGTCCTCCTGCCGACAAACTTGCTTCTCGGGCCGCCAAGTATATGTTTGTTGGCTACTCACGCACTCAAAAGGGGTACGTCTGCTACTCTCCTTCTGATGACAAGCTGGTCGTTTCTGCGGATGTCACTTTCTGCGAAGACCAGCCCTTCCACTTACCTAACACCACCTCGTGTTCTGCTCCCTCCATTCCTCGGCCTGCCGTCCCGGTCACGCCATCTTTGTCGTCCTCTCTCCACATTCCTCCTCAGGTTCCTCCACCACTTATCCGGGTCTACTCTCGTCGCCCATCCAAGGATGCTCCTGTGACTCAGCTCCCCGCTACCAGTGATACCTCTGCTACGACAGATCCCGCTCCCGTCTCTACAGCTCATCCCTTGACCAACCACGTCTCTCTCCATCGGCTGCCGCCGCCTCTCTACGCATTTGCCACATCTCTTTCCTCTATTTCTGTACCTAACACTGTGCAGTAGACGCTTCAACACACAGGGTGGCGGGCCGCTATGAATGATGAAATGCGGGCTCTCTGGGCTAACCAGACCTGGGATCTGGTTCCTCTTCCTGCAGGCCACACCTCTGTTAGTTGCAAATGAGTCTTTGTCATTAAACATGCGGCGGATGACACTGTCGACCGTCTGAAGGCCCGCCTCGTGGCCTGGGGCTTTACTCAACAACATGGCCTTGAGTACGAGGAAACCTTCTCTCCCGTGGCGAAATTGAACACGGTCCGCGTTTTTCTCTCCTTGGCTGTTCATCGTCACTGGTCTCTTTATCAACTGGATATTAAGAATGCCTTCCTCAACGGCGATCTCCAGGAGACAGTTTACATGCAACAACCTCCCGGGTTTGAGACCACGGGAGAGTCTTTGGTATGTCACCTTCGGAAATCCATTTATGGTCTCAAACAGTCCCCGCGTGCGTGGTTTGAAAAATTCAGTAAGGTGGTCTGTGCAAGTGGCTTCACTCGGAGCTCGGCTAATTTTTCTCTCTTCACCCGACACCGGTCAACCGGGACTGTGATTCTTCTGGTCTATGTTGATGATATCCTGATTACTGGCGATGACACGACAGTAATACAACAGATCAAGGAACAATTAAATTCCGTCTTTCAGACCAAAGATTTGGGCAACCTTCAGTACTTTCTTGGGCTCGAGGTCGCACGATGCTCTGATGGTCTTGTGTTATCTCAAAGGAAGTACCGTATAGGCCTCCTTCATGATGCAAGTTATTCTGGGTGCAAACCTGCGGAGACTCCTATGGATTCTAATCACAAGCTCTCGACCCATAACTCTGACTTTGACAAACTGCTTACAAATCCGGAATATTACAGACGCTTGGTTGGGAAACTAATCTACCTTACGGTGACTCGACCGGACATCTCGTTTGCTGTGGGAGTTGTGAGTCGGTTCATGCACACTCCTCGGACATCGCATCTTCAAGCTGTCTAGCGCGTCCTTTGATATCTCAAGATTGCCCCCGGACAAGGGCTCGTGTACAAACCATCCACATCTCTATCTCTTGTCGCGTATTCTGACGCTGACTATGTAAGATCTATTGATGATAGGCGCTCCACAACTGGGTTCTGTACTTACTTTGGTGGACACCTCATAACTTGGCGTAGCAAGAAACAGACTGTGGTTGCGCGTTCTTCTGCTGAAGCCGAGTACCGGGCTATGGCTGTTGTTGTTTCTGAGCTAACCTGGCTTGAAGGCCTTCTGGGAGACTTGGGTGTTCGTCTCTCATCTCCGACAACCATATTTTGTGACAGTCAGACAACAATTCATATTGCCAAGAATCCGGTCTTTCACGAACGCACAAAACATATCGAAGTTGACTGCCACTTTATCCGGGAAAAGGTACAGTCAAAGAAGATAGATTTGGAGCATGTTTCTGCTGACGACCAAGTTGCGGACATCCTGACGAAAGCTCTCTCCAGGCCTCTATACTACCAGTTTCTATCCAAGCTTGGTGCCTACGACTTGTACGCTCCAGCTTGCGGGGGAGTGTTAGAAAAGCCCAATTAAGGGCCCATGTTTTTCTTCTTTCTCTCTCCTTGTATTAGTCCCACATCATGTATTAGGATTTCTCTCTTCGTTCTTCTCCTATATAAGTGTATGTATACTTGTAACTATTCATTCAACAAAGTATATACAAGATTGGAGCTCTCTTTACAATAGGAATGGACTGCTAAATAGTATTTCCTAAGGCTAGTTATTTTTATTGTTTATTTTATTATCTTTTGGTGTTTATCCTATATCGTTAGTAGACCAATGTGACCCTTCTACTCGTATATATGGATGCGTACTCTCCTTAATAAGATTTAGCATAATATTTTTTCTTTCACATGGTATCGGAGCGTAATAGTGTTCCTTCCCTAGCTAGCTAGCTTCAAGATCAATCGCTCACCGCAACTGTTCAGCCCATTCGAATGACCGCCCTGCTCTATCTACCAAGCGCTTTCACCGCAGTCGCTCAATCCATCAAGCATTTTCACTGTAATCGCTTGATCCATTAATTGCTTTCATTGTACTCACTCAATCTCCAATAAGCATTCCAGTAAATTGCTTCACCTTCTCTCTCCCCATAGTAGCTCAGTCGTCTTGCCACAACTGTTTTGCTGTTGATCCACTCAAACCACTCGATCTCTAGCAAATACACAACCCGCAGTGAGCCCCCTGTAGCATTTGATTAGCGGGGATGTGAAATTGTCATAAAAAAGGTAGTGGATCCTAGGTAGCTTGTGATAATCCAACTACACTACTCAAAAGGAGCCAGGATGTGTCCTTTCCCTTGGCCGTAGTGGAAAAGGTAATGGGATAAGGGGTTTCCTCCTGTCGACTTCCCCCATTTTTGCCGTGGTGGTGCCATATGTGTTGTCTATAAGGTGACATTTCACATAGTTCGAGCTATGCTCATGGTTGTGCTGAAGTCCCGTGGGACATGGAATTCAACATCAAGACGCAATCGATGTAGGCTGGCAGTGAAGATAAACACTTGGTGTTCTGGAAGTATAAAAGAGACATAAGTGAATAACATCTGAAATCTCTCCAAGTAATCATCGACTGGACCCGATTGCTAAGCGAGATAGATTGTTGCTGAGTGGTGGGCCGAAATGCAGATTAAAGGAATTATGAAGGCCGTCTAATTTAAATTGGGGTTCTCCCGCGTGTGCTGGACGACCGCAACCATGCTGAACCCATGAAGTGGAAGGAAGCCAACTTTTGCCAATCCTCTAATGTTGTGAGCTGG
Source organism: Platanthera guangdongensis (assembly GCA_039583875.1). Taxonomy (NCBI): domain Eukaryota; kingdom Viridiplantae; phylum Streptophyta; class Magnoliopsida; order Asparagales; family Orchidaceae; genus Platanthera; species Platanthera guangdongensis. The sequence continues at coordinate 184,006,288 of CM077148.1, forward strand.
TTGGTGAAAAATACTAGCAACGCGTGAGCCGAGCCTTGGGCTCGCACGTGCCATCAAATATGGAAAATCCAACTTTACATAATGCACATCATTCCATCCAACAAATTGAGGTATGTGGGAATCATAGAGCAGGAAGAACAATGGCTCGACTTGATTGAAACTCATCGTGGGGTGTTGTGATGGTTGTCGTGGTGGGATGAGGCAGATGCAAGCTATTGATGTGGGTAGCCAGAGCCGCAAATGGGGTTTATTGTTGAGCTTAAACAACTATTATCTTTTGCATGACCTCTATAATCTGTGTGTGAGTAAGATTTCCCTCACCCGTGATCGTAAAACACACTTGGGGGTTGTATGTAGGTGTCAGAAGTTGACCTACATGGTAGGTAAGCCTATGTATGAGTGTTGGCACTCAAACGACAGTAGAAGAAGCAATGTAAGATGGCTAGGAACTCATTCGAAGGTAGTGGTGGGTAGGACAACGAGCTGATAGATGAGCTGCAACGCACAACTACGAGCATGGTCGTGGACTAGTGCATCAAAATCGTTGGTAGTGCCAGTAGCTCGACGAGCTTGTGCATAACAGCAGGAGAGCGCGATCACGCAAGCTCAGTTGGACCGCGCAAGAGTCTTACACCGGATCCCGTAAGGTTTCCGTGTAGCGATGGAGCAAAGATAGATCCTGTTGGGTTGCGCTTCATGATGGAACAAAGATAGATCCTATCAGATTTGCTAGTGGAGGAGAATAGTAGAGGCACGTCTGGGAGTAGAAGGGTTTGATACTTAGTTGTTATGGTCTTCGGATTGTGAGAGGATGTGCGGTCTTGAGAAGGAGAAGTTTTGGAGAGGATTCTCAACCCCTCCTTAACCTAGCCTCCCCAATGGCAGAAAATACAAAGAGAGACGTGCTCGACCGAAAGAAGTGTAGAGAGTGGAGTCTTGCTTAACCCTATCCCTAGATTAAGAAGTTACACGTCGTCACCCCCTTTGCGGGCCCATAACACTTTTTTATACCAACTGTCCTCATACGTCACAATAAAATGAGTAGGAAAGAGTTAAAATGGTTATATTCTCAATGCTACCAGTACCTTGTTTTGTCAGATGAGTGTTCCTAAGCTATACTGGGGACAGGCCATTTTCAGCTCATATTATTCAATCAATTGTGTGCAAACATCCATCTTTTGGGGTATGTCAGTTTATTTTTCTCACTCCTACAATTTTGGGAGCACCACTTTAGGTTGCGTTCCTTATCATGGTCATGGCAAATTGTCAGTTTGTGCAACTAAATGTATCTTCTTGGATTACTCTTCGACCAAGAAGGGATATCATTGCATTTATCTTATATCTAGACATCAATATGTATCTGGTGATTTCACCTTCTTTGAGTCCACTTCATTTTTCTCCGAAATGGGAGATTCCCTTATCTTGAATCATGTTCTTGTGTCTCTCATCCATTATCATCTGAATCGGCAACCTCCATGCCCATCATTCACTCCCCATCTCCGTATCCCACGTCTCATCATTTCGCTCCACCATCTCCACAATTATCTCAGATACCATTTACTCCACCTCCTCGACCGCCTCCTCTATCTCTCATCCTTTTCTTCTAAAGACATCATTTACATGTCTTTATTCCTTCTCATCAAACGGTTCTCATTTCCATGACCAATGTCCCCTTCCTTTGAAGGTTCAATGCAACATCGGATTATGTCCGCCGTCTTGAAGAGTGTTAAGTCTTGTACTCAACACCCAATTGCCAATGTTATTTGTATCTGCTTTTAGATATTGCTTGCAACAGGTTTGCATTGATATTGTCAGCTAATAATGTTCTTTCGTCATACAGGGAAACTATGAATATCCCAGTTGGAAGGAAATTATAGATGGTAACCTTCTCACTTGAGCATCCTCTCTAAGCTCGTCCCATAAAGTTTAGCTTGAAGATGTAGTTTCATTTTTGCAAAGTGAACCCTACATTTGTTATTGATTTCATTCCACTCAAAATAGTAATCCATAATAATGATCTAGTCTCTAAATGCATTTGGGTCTAACTGACCATCAAAAAAAAGAGACATCAATGTGGACCCTATTGGCAATATCATTGTTTATGTGGTGGTCTCCTTAAAGTCACCCTTTTTGTAGTCAAATTGGGCTTGAGGGGCAGCACAATCTATCCGATAAAAGAATTATTGGTGGACACAATCATCCTATTGAGGAAGTTGTCGGACTATGGAGGGACCACGCCGACACTTGTAAAAAAAACTCCAAATCTTCGCTCACGGGAGGGAGCGGTGGTTGTGCAAGAGTATTTGCATAATGAAGAACATTTGGTCCCTCTAGGTCTCAATTCACTTCAATCCGATGAGTGGTCTGATGAGGGTGGGGAGTGCCTTTGGGGCAATGAATCCCGGTGAAAGATAGCTCCAGACAATCTTTTAGGATGACAAAAATCTATATGAAAGAAAGTGCATGACTGAATTGATTCTCACATCAAAGTTACATGGAATCTGGATGGACTTAAGTATTAATTTGGAGCCTCAAATATCAAAGATGCCTTTTGGAGCAGTTGGTAGTGTTATGTGAGAAAAGATCTATAGTTAAGCGTGTTTCGGTGGGAGTATTTCCAAGATGAATGACCTCTTAGGAAGTGCTCGTAGATCACCCATGGAAGACAACAAAATAGTGCAATTATACTTGGTATGGGCTAGCTAAATCAAATTAGACATTTCCTCTAATATTGTGGTTTAGGTTGTTACAAATGGTATCTGAGTCAAACCTCCTATGATATGATGTGTAGGTCAGGGACAAAACAAACGAAAGCGATGGATCTGTAATATCCCGAATTTGATGAGGCCGGTCTGATGAGGGAGGGGGGTGTCGTTGGGGTAGTGAAACACATAAAATGATAGTTCCAAGTAGGCTTCTAAGATTTTGGACTTTTAGGATGTCGAAATTTTAGGATGCTAGACTTCTGGGATGTTAGATGTCTATGTGAAAGGAGGTGAATGAATTGTAACATTCCAACCTAATTTAATCACAAATCAGCAGTCCGGGAGGGTCCCGTGATAAGAAGTAAACAAAGCAACGGTAATAAAACTGGTATATAGCATGTAATAATTGAAAAATACTGAGGGTAAACTTACAGCGGAAGTTGAAATTGTATTAAGGGTAAAAGTGTATCTCGACAAGCTGAGTTCACAGTGCCATTAGAGAAAAAAATGATATCAAACATCTGAATGCCTGAAATATTATAAAATGTCTGATATAAGGAAACTCATGAGCAAATAAGCTACACAGTACCCATGAAGGAAAAACAAATAGTACAGTATAGAAAGGGAACACAACTGAATGAAAATAAACTATATGAAGAACTCCACAAAACGCTCATCCTAGACACAACTTCCCACCCGTGTCCCTTGTAAAAATATGCTCAAAAACGGGTCAGCCCAAAGGGAGAGTAAGAAAAACAATTCCTTCTAATGACACTAAAAAAGTTGAAAGAATAAGTATGCATGCTTTTAAAGTAAGTTTTTATACTATATAATAACTATATGCTAGTGTGCTACGCATGTTTCGCTTAAGTAATATTGACCACATAAATGTTTGTTTTAGTTTAAATATGTTAAGCATAATTACTCAATTTCTAAAAATTGGTTGACTAAAAGAGTTTCTAAGCTTCGGTCTGTACTTGAGTTCTAAATAGCTTATGCTTGTTATTCTTAAAAATTTTAGGCAGAGTAGCTTCTAATGCGCAATTTTAGTCTAACGATCCGAGTCCTGCTAACGAACTCAGGTGTTCTAGTGTCTCACGGACACAAACTCGATTCTACTAATCTTAAAAAGGGATAACATCTCCCAAAATCTGAGGCTCATAAGGTACACCCCTTGAGAAAAATAGTGCGCCTCTATATAGCACGAAAGGAGGTCTCCCCGTGCCAACTAATTATATCCTATCTATTGCTACTCTGCTTACGAATTATCTGCGTATCTTAGGTAGTACAACATATTAATTAATCGTCTAGATTTCATATTCATGAGGTTAATATTTCCCGTTTTGTAAACATACCCGATTATATACGATTCGTAATTTGCACTAGTCCAGAAGATCTAACTGTTTGAGAAATTTAGAAATTATTTATGTACCGCATATACTAGCTAAATGATCATTGGATTACAAATCTCTAACGATATTAACAATTTTGTACAACCATAATTATTTTACTGAATTAAAACGAACACTACTATACAAACTATTTGATATGTTTAGACAGAAAGAATGAGAGTTTCTTGCAGTGGTATTACGATGCTCGTACACCAGACGCGCCGACATGATTCCCCCTAACTTATTCTGATAACACACTTTCTCCAACTTATGTTCACCCGCACCCAGAAATCTGAAACACAACATAAGTCGTAACTAGGCGATTATGAAACTCTTAGCGGTTCATCCGAACAGAATTAACATTCTACGAGGAAGTGAGAGGGAAAAACAGGGGTGCGAAAAGGGTTTATACCTCTTTCTGAAGATATGAAACTACACTAAAGGTCGACAAACTCTGAGCGAGGAGAAGTCGATCTCCCTAATTTTTGCAATTAGGGGTGAACTCGATTTTTAACATCATGCTTAAGGGGAGAAGGAACATTGATTTCTTAATGAGATACGCTGACTGAGATAAATAAAGTGAGAAAGTACCCTTACTCGGACTGAAACACGAAAACATGGCCTGCTGTAAAAATCCCCTGCTAAAGGACCGACCGCTGGAAGGGTTTCATCAGTTAGGGTTGACAAAACCTGGAAAGGTGTGGCATCAACTAAAACTAAGGGAAGAGAGGGATTTTCATCAACTGTTACAGTGTGGAAACTAAAATGAAACCGCAGTTTACTTACCTGCGCAAAAATCTGGGAAAAACCGAGGATCCCTATAGGAACTTCTCTTCGAGGGATTCTCGGGAGGGAGGAGTCGCCGACTGAGGGTGAAGTACATAGCAGAGGCCTCGACACTTGGCTGGGAGGCGAGGGAGACGTGGGACTCGTTGAAGGCGCGCGTCGTCTGCGGGTGGAAGGAGAGCGGTTGTGAGCGAGAAGGAATGAACGCCGGTTTCTGCTTACGGGATTTTAAGGAGTGTGTGAAATTGTGGGTAAATAAATTCTCGTGTGCGAGTGATTACGGAAACCGCATGAGAGAATTAGGATTCGACCCATTGATCCGCTTGAGGAAAAATTAGACATTTCTACTTTTTTTTGACAAAATTGCCATTTCCCTCCAACACTAAGAGTTCATACACTACACCTTCGCGCTCGACGCATCTAAAATATTATAGTTGCTATCGTTTATTTATTTATTAATGTACGAAAATTGATCATAACAATGTCGTACCTCGACATGACATTTGCTCAAACAATTTCTCTCGCGATCGAGCACTGCAATCAAATTTAAACTTTCGCGTCAATTTACAGATGTTACAGGAATGAACCGAGTTTCACATCAAAATTGAAGGAAAAGTTGGTAAGCTTGAATAATATTTTGTAATTATCAGAGTATCAGACCCACAATATCAGATGTATTATCTGTTTTGCTTTATCCTTGTCCAACTAAGTTGAATTGCACAGTTTTGTCCCCTTCCATAGATTGCATACGAGCACTTCTCATGTGGTCATTCTTCCCAGGACTACTTCCTCTGGAGCATGCTTAACTACCACATTTTTTTCACATCACTCCACACAGGTGCGGGTGGAAGGACATGGTTAAGAGCCACTATAGGTAAAGTATTTCTAAAATATGCCAGAGCTTCTGTGATAGCCCTTACAATTTTTGTTGCAAAGCCTCCAAAACTTTTAGTTGCTGCTGGATTGACAACTTCCACAATAATTTTTGGAATCTAGGTTTGATTATAGTGTTCCCTAGTTTCACCACTTTAAGTATGGATCTTTACCTTCATCATTTTAGAGAGCCTCAACCTCCAGTTTATAGAGAAGAATCCCCAATGGAGAGTGAAGATTCTCTCTTTAAAATTAAAGATTTTTATAGGTGTTTATGTTGGAATATGTTATAATAATGGATTTTATGTTGTTACTGTATTATCTTCATGTACACCCCCCCCCCCCCCCACACACACACACACATATATATATATATATATATATATATATATATATATATATATATATATATATATATATATGAGAACCCCTAATGTAATGATAGAACGATTAAATCTTTTCCCTCAACATGGTAATAGAGCCAGAACGTGTTTAGGGTTTTCCGCATCATGCCGCTCCCGCACAGCGCCGACCCGCCAGCCCCGACCCCTAACTTCCTCAGCGCGCCGTCGCCCTGTCTCCCGCACAATGTGTCTCGCCCGACTCCCGCGTCGCCCGACACCCGCGTCGCCCGACACCCGCTTCACCCGACTCCCGCGTCGCTTGATTCCCGCGTTGCCCGACTACTGCGCCGCCCGACTACCGCGCCGCCCAACTCCCGTGTCGTCCGATTCCCGTGTCGTCCGACTCCCGTGTCGTCTGACTCCCACGTGGTTCGACTCCCCCGTCGTCCGACTCCCGCTTTTTATTCGGGGTTTCCTTATGGCGGGCAGTGAGTCCTCTACCACCATGTCTTCCGGTGGAGTCACCTCCCCTACTCTGGATTCTGTTGGACCTTATTGCGTCCCCTCAAATCATGGTACTCCTCGAATCACAACTATGAAATTGGATGGTTCCGACTATCTCTCGTTGGCTCGTTCCATCTCTTTTGCTCTCAAAAGCCGCCGGTTATTTGGCCATGTCAGTGGCACGATGAAAGCTCTTGCGTATGACTCTCCTGAGTTGCTTTAGTGGGAGTCTGACAACTCCCTAGTGATGTCTTTGCTACTTTACTCTATGACAGAGTCCATTACTCGGAACTATCTGTTCTTGGATACTGTAGTGGATATTTGGAAGCGTGCAGAGACTACCTATTCTGGTCGAGGCAATGCAGCTCAGATCTACCAACTTCGTCGCCGGTTGTTCCTCCTACGACAGGGTGATCGACCCCCCTCGGCCTACTACTCGGAGTTCACCCAACTCTATCAGGAGTATGATCATTTTGATTCTCTGACCCTGGTGTCTCCTGAAGATGAGGTGCTTGTCCGAGCAAGAGAAAAACGCAATTGCATCTTTGAGTTCCTCCACGGCTTACATCGGGACTTTGATCCGATCAACATTTAGATTCTTGGCCACTCTCCTCTACCTTCTTTGCTCGAGGTGTACAACTTTGTCCAACATGAATTCAATCACCGCCTGACTCTGCTTCCAGATTCTGCCCCCGAGGGATCTGCCCTTGTTTCTCTTTCTCAGCCTGTGGCTTGTCCTGCTCGTGACCCTAGATTGTGGACTGCGGAGAAAGATCACCTAGTTTGTGATTATTGCGGGAAGGCCCGCCATATTAGGGATACCTGCTTCAAGTTTCATGGTTTTCCTCCTCGAGGCGGTCCTGCCTCTCGTGGTGGTCGGGAAGGTGGTCGTTCTCAACACAGGCTTCCTCTGCCCAGATTAGCCTACTTTTCAGACGCTGGGGAGGACTTTACTGCTCCTTATTGGATTCCAGTATGGCCCCTTGGATCTTTCGGCTAAAGAAATATTGGCATTCCACCGGATGATGCTTGGACCTCCAGCAGAGCCGTCCGGTTCTGCCTCCTCTTCTTATGCTTATCAGGGAACTGCAGGTGCTCACTCGGCTTCCTCCCACCTATCCTCTCAGCGAATCAATAATTCCGGGGCTACAATTCACATGACCGGATCAGCCACAGATTTTGTGTCATACACACCTCTGTCGGGCAGAGACAAAGTGAGCATTGCTGATGGATCGCTATCTCCCATCGCTGGGAAAGGATCCATTCCATGCTCTTCTCTTACCCTCTCCTCTATTCTTCATGTTCCCGCTTTCACCCGCAATTTCCTCTCTATTTGTCATCTGACAAACTCTATGAATTGCTCAGAGAATTTTTTCCTACCTCTTGTGTTTTTCAGGACCTGAAGATGGGGACGGTGATTGGCTCTGGTAGACTGTGCTACGGGCTCTACGTTTTCGACGTCCACTTAATCCAGCATCGCTCGGCCTCCCAAAGCTCTTCTTGTTGCTCGTCCCTCTGAGTTGGATTCCTAGCATTGTCAGCTAGGATATCTTCTTGTCGCTATTATGAAGATGTTGCTTCCTACTATGTCATCTATTTTGTTTAATGTTTTTTATTGTGATGTGTGTTAAATGGCTAAACATCATCGTAGTACTCTTCCTCTTATGTCTCCCCGTAACTCAATTTTGTTTGCAGTTATTCATATTGATGTTTGGGGTCCTAGCAGTTGCCTCTATTTCTGGTGGCTCGTGGTTTGTTTCTTTCATTGATTGTTACTCTCGTTATACCTGAGTTTACTTAATGAAGCATAAACATGAGGTGTTCTCTATTTTCCTGCGCTTTCACAAGATGGTTACAACTCAATACGTTTTTATCGTTAAAATCATACATAGTGACAATGGTCTTGAATATATTGACACTCGTCTTGACAAATACCTAAGTGACCTAGATATCATTCATCAAACCTCCTGTGTGTACACCTTGCTCAGAATGGGGTGGCTGAGCGTAAGAATCGGTACCTCCTTGAGGTGGCTAGGTGCCTTCTCCTTCGGATGCATCTCCCGAAGTATTACTGGGGTGATGCTGTTCTCACCGCGGCCTACCTCATCAATCATCTTCCTACGCAGTTCCTTGGGTTTCAGGCCCCTCTCACCACTCTAGGGGTCCGTCCTACCTCTCTCTCTCTCCGCGTGTCTTTGGATGTGTATGCTTTGTCCACACCCAGACTAAGATCAAACTTGATTCACGTGCCCTGAAGCGTGTGTTTATTGGCTACTCTCTTACCTAGAAAGGCTATAGGTGCTTCCATCCAATTACCAAGTGGGTATTTGTTACCATGGATGTCACCTTCTGGGAATTTGAAGCTTATTATGGGAACTCTCTTCAGGGGGAGAGTAAAACTACGGAAGTGAGTTTCCCTCCTTCGGTTCCTTTGCATATTCCTCCGTCTATGGTGCCACCTCCCGTTCCGGCCACTCCACCGTCACCTCATGTTCCTATTACTCCCGTTCCTCCGGTGCCTCCTCCTATTTTGCAGGTCTACACTCAACGTAAAAGGGACACAAACACTCAGGCTCTTGCTATTCAACCTGTGCCATCATCCAATCCATTGTCAGGTATTAACAAAGGCAGTTTTGCTTCTACTCCACATCCTCTTTCTCACTTTGTGACTTATGACTCCTTGTCTCCTACACATAGAGCATTTGTCACCTCTTTGGCCTCCATTTCTATTCCTCAGTCTTGACAGGAAGCACTTGAGCATAGTGAGTGGAAGACAGCCATGCTGGAAGAAATGTGATCCCTTGACAAGAACAATACTTGGGAGCTGGTCCAACTCCCTAAGGGGAAAACTGTTGTGAGATGCAAGTGACCTAGATATCATTCATCAAACCTCCTGTGTGTACACCTTGCTCAGAATGGGGTGGCTGAGCGTAAGAATCGGTACCTCCTTGAGGTGGCTAGGTGCCTTCTCCTTCGGATGCATCTCCCGAAGTATTACTGGGGTGATGCTGTTCTCACCGCGGCCTACCTCATCAATCATCTTCCTACGCAGTTCCTTGGGTTTCAGGCCCCTCTCACCACTCTAGGGGTCCGTCCTACCTCTCCCTCTCTCTCCGCGTGTCTTTGGATGTGTATGCTTTGTCCACACCCAGACTAAGATCAAACTTGATTCACGTGCCCTGAAGCGTGTGTTTATTGGCTACTCTCTTACCTAGAAAGGCTATAGGTGCTTCCATCCAGTTACCAAGTGGGTATTTGTTACCATGGATGTCACCTTCTGGGAATTTGAAGCTTATTATGGGAACTCTCTTCAGGGGGAGAGTAAAACTACGGAAGTGAGTTTCCCTCCTTCGGTTCCTTTGCATATTCCTCCGTCTATGGTGCCACCTCCCGTTCCGGTCACTCCACCGTCACCTCATGTTCCTATTACTCCCGTTCCTCCGGTGCCTCCTCCTATTTTGCAGGTCTACACTCGACGTAAAAGGGACACAAACACTCAGGCTCTTGCTATTCAACCTGTGCCATCATCCAATCCATTGTCAGGTATTAACAAAGGCAGTTTTGCTTCTACTCCACATCCTCTTTCTCACTTTGTGACTTATGACTCCTTGTCTCCTACACATAGAGCATTTGTCACCTCCTTGGCCTCCATTTCTATTCCTCAGTCTTGACAGGAAGCACTTGAGCATAGTGAGTGGAAGACAGCCATGCTGGAAGAAATGTGATCCCTTGACAAGAACAATACTTGGGAGCTGGTCCAACTCCCTAAGGGGAAAACTGTTGTGAGATGCAAGTGACCTAGATATCATTCATCAAACCTCCTGTGTGTACACCTTGCTCAGAATGGGGTGGCTGAGCGTAAGAATCGGTACCTCCTTGAGGTGGCTAGGTGCCTTCTCCTTCGGATGCATCTCCCGAAGTATTACTGGGGTGATGCTGTTCTCACCGCGGCCTACCTCATCAATCATCTTCCTACGCAGTTCCTTGGGTTTCAGGCCCCTCTCACCACTCTAGGGGTCCGTCCTACCTCTCTCTCTCTCCGCGTGTCTTTGGATGTGTATGCTTTGTCCACACCCAGACTAAGATCAAACTTGATTCACGTGCCCTGAAGCGTGTGTTTATTGGCTACTCTCTTACCTAGAAAGGCTATAGGTGCTTCCATCCAGTTACCAAGTGGGTATTTGTTACCATGGATGTCACCTTCTGGGAATTTGAAGCTTATTATGGGAACTCTCTTCAGGGGGAGAGTAAAACTACGGAAGTGAGTTTCCCTCCTTCGGTTCCTTTGCATATTCCTCCGTCTATGGTGCCACCTCCCGTTCCGGTCACTCCACCGTCACCTCATGTTCCTATTACTCTCGTTCCTCCGGTGCCTCCTCCTATTTTGCAGGTCTACACTCGACGTAAAAGGGACACAAACACTCAGGCTCTTGCTATTCAACCTGTGCCATCATCCAATCCATTGTCAGGTATTAACAAAGGCAGTTTTGCTTCTACTCCACATCCTCTTTCTCACTTTGTGACTTATGACTCCTTGTCTCCTACACATAGAGCATTTGTCACCTCCTTGGCCTCCATTTCTATTCCTCAGTCTTGACAGGAAGCACTTGAGCATAGTGAGTGGAAGACAGCCATGCTGGAAGAAATGTGATCCCTTGACAAGAACAATACTTGGGAGCTGGTCCAACTCCCTAAGGGGAAAACTGTTGTGAGATGCAAGTGAGTTTTCTCTGTGAAGCAAAACTCCCAAGGCCTTGTGAAACGATACAAAGCCAGATTGGTGGCGGGAGGATATACGCAGACAGCAGACATTGACTATCAGGAGACATTTGCTCCAGTAACAAAAATGAACTCCATCAAGATCTTGCTTTCATGTGTTATGTGTAAAGGGTGGAGTTTACTTCAGTTGGATGTGATGAACGCATTTATCCACGGTGACCTTGAGGAGGAAGTGTACATGTCCTTACCTCCTGGTGTTAGCCAAGAAGGATCGGCAGAGAAAGTTTGCAGGTTGAAGAAAGCTTTGTATGACTTGAAGTAATCTCTACGTGCGTGGTTCTGGAGATTTCACCGGGCTACGATCTCTTTCAGGTACAAACAGAGCAATGCTGATCACACCTTGTTTGTAAAACATAGTGAGGGTAAGGTGACTGCTCTCATTATCTATATGGATGATATAGTAATAACCGGCAATGATACCAAAGCGGTTGAACATCTAAAATCCAGATTGTCTTAAGAATTTGAAGTGAAGGATCTTGGTCCCCTCAAGTATTTTCTGGGCATCGAGGTGGCTAGATGCAAGCATGAGATCTTTATATCTCAAATGAAGTATGTTCTAAACTTGCTTGAGACGACTGGAATGCTCGGGTCCCCCCAATTGAGGTCAATCACAAACTTGGAAGAGATGGAGGAGAAGTTGTTGATGACGTATCTGACTTCCAACAATTGGTGGGAAAGCTTATATATCTCTCTCACACTCAACCCGACATATCCTATGCTTTGGGGGCCTTAGTCAGTACATTCATTCACCTAGATCACATCACCTGGATGCTGCACACAGAGTTCTGAGGTACCTCAAATCCACTCCTGCCAAGGAAATTTGGTTCTCACCCAATGAGGCATAGAGGTCTATACGGATGCAGACTGGGCAAGATCAGTTGATGACCGAAGGTCAACAACAGGGTACTGTTCCCTTGTTGGGGGTAATTTGGCAACCTGGAGAAGGAAAAAACAACATGTTGCCAGATCCAACACAGAGGCAGAATTCCGTGCTATGACACAAGGGCTATGTGAAGGGTTGTTGATCCAGACGATCATGAAGGACCTTGACGTGAAGTGTGACGGTCCAATCGGGATCTATTGCGATAACAAAGCTGCGATCAGCATTGCCCACAATCTGGTGCAACACCATCGCACCAAGCACGTGGGGATCGACAGACACTTCATGAAGGAAAATATTGTTAGGGGGATTGTGAGTACCCCGTTTGTCCCATCAAACCAGCAGCTTGCAGATATGCTTACCAAATGGCTGAGTCAGAACTCGTTTGACAGAATATTGAACAAGTTGAGCATGACAGACATTACACGCCCAATTTGAGGGGCAATGTTGGAATATGTTAGAATAATGGATTTTATGTTGTTATTGTATTATCGTCATGTACACTCATATATATATGGGAGCCTCTAATGTAATGATAGAACTATTAAATCTTTTCCCTAAACAATTTATGAGTTGCCTGAAAATGAAAAGGTGGGTTTTGCTACTTTTTTATTAGAAGGCGAAGCTAGACAGTGAAGGGTAGACTTTTCTGCAGAGGGCATTGAGGGTCGCTCAGTGAATCAGATTACTTGGAAAGACTTTTTTACAACCCTCTCAGGTGTGCCTCCATCTGAGTGTTGTATTCTACATGAGAAGTATCTCAGATCGACATGGGGATAGTATTGGGTTTTGAGGGCATCAAATGCGCGGCAAAAATTTACGAACCCTCCACGCGGTTCATGCGAAACTAGTAATCAAGAAATCTAAGTTATACCTACAGTGAAATAGTGAAATCCGATTTCATTTTGGAGGAGTTTGTCAGTGATAAAACATAAAAATTCTATTGGACTCTCTATCGGTATCCACACAAACGCCTAGAACACAATCCTTCCAGTGTCCCCATAAAAGGAAGGTCATTCGTCTCTGATATGAAGTCCTATTTTCATTTCTACAGATATTGCCTATGTTTTTTTCTTCTCTCTCAGAAGCCCCCCTAAAGAGTAACCGATTTCGAAAACTGCAGTGATTCTATATGTAGAGAGAGTGTGTTTTGCAAAAATTTGTAAAGAGAGGCCCAAAACCTTGTATGTACTTCTTGAATTGATAGTTACAAGTATGAATACATTTATATAGGAAAGGAGAAATAGGAGAAATAGGAGAAATTCCAATCTAACATGTGAGACTAATACAATGAGGAGGAAAAAAGAGAAAAAGAGGGAAAAAATGGGCCACTAGATGGGCACTAAATTGGGCTTCTCTAACACTCCCCCACAAGCTGGAGCGTACAAGTCGTAGACACCAAGCTTGGATAAAAACTTATAGTATAGCGTCCGGGAGAGAGCTTTAGTCAAGATGTCAGCAACTTGTTTTGTAGCAGGGACATGCTCCAACTCTATCTTCTTTGACTGTACTTTTTCCCGGATAAAATGACAGTCAATTTCAATATGCTTTGTGAGTTCGTGAAAGACCGGATTCTTGGCAATATGTATGACGGTTAGGCTGTCACAGAATAGGGTCGCCGGTGATGAGAGACGAACACCTAAGTCACCCAGAAGGCCCTTAAGCCAAGTTAACTCAAAAACGACAGCGGTCATAGCCCGGTACTCGACTTCAGCAGAAGAGCGAGCAACCACAATTTGTTTCTTGCTACGCCAAGTTATGAGATGTCCTCTAAAGTAAGTACAAAAACCCGTTGTGGAGCGTCTATCATCAATGGATCCAGCATAGTCAGCGTCAGAGTACGCGACAAGAGATAGAGATGTGGATGACTTGTACACCAGCCCTTGTCCTGGAGCGGTCTTGAGGTATCGAAGAATGCGCTCAACAGCCTGAAGATGAGATGTTTGGGAAGCATGCATAAAACGACTCACAACTCCTACAACAAAATAGATGTCTGGGCGAGTAACCTTGAAATAGATCAGCTTCTCAACCAAGCATCTATAGTATTCTGAATTTGTAAGCAGCTCATCAGAGTCAGAGCTGTGGGCTGAGAGCTTGTGATTAGCGTCCATAGGAGTATCCGCAGGTTTGCATCCAGAATAGCCGACATCATGAAGAAGATCCATACAATACTTCCTTTGTGATAACACAAGATCATCAGGGCGTCGAGCAATCTCAAAGCCAAGAAAGTAGCGAATGTTGTCAAGGTATTTGGTCTGAAAGGCAGAGTTTAACTGTTCCTTGATATGTTGTATTCTTGTAGTATCGGTGCCAGTAATGAGGATATCATCAACATAGACAAGTATGATCACAGTTCCGGTTGCCCGGTGTCGGGTGAAGAGAGTGAAATCAGTTGAGCTCCAAATAAAGCCAATATCACAGACAACCTTGTTGAATTTTTCAAACCAAGCCCGCAGGGACTGTTTGAGACCATAAATAGACTTCCGAAGAAGACAGACCCGAGATTCCCCCGTAGTCTCAAACCCGGGAGATTGGTGCATGTAAGTAGTCTCCTGCAGATTGCCGTTGAGGAAGGCGTTCTTAACATCCAGCTAATAAAGGGGCCAATGTCGATGAACAGCCAAGGAGAGAAGAACGCGAACGGTGTTCAATTTGGCCACCTGAGAGAAGGTTTCCTCATAATCCAAACCATGTTGCTGAGTAAAATCCCGAGCCACGAGGCGGGCCTTGAGTCGATCCACGGTGCCATCCGCCACATGTTTAACGATAAAGACCCACTTGCAGCTCACACAATGCTGTCCTGCGGGAAAAGGAGCCAGATTCCAAGTTCGATTAGCCCAGAGAGCTCGCATTTCATCGTCCATGACCGTCCGCCACCCCGGGTGTTGCAGCGCCTCCTGTACAGTGTTAGGAATAGAGATAGAGGAAAGAGAGGTGGCAAAGGTGTAGAGAGGTGGACTCAGCCTCTGGAGAGAAACATAGTTGACCAAGGGATGAGCAGTAGAGGCAGGAGCTGGATCTGCCGTTGCCGGGGTATCGCTGGAGGGAGGTAGCTGGTGCAGGGAAGCATCCTTGAAGCGACGGGTGTAAACACGGATAAGGGGTGGAGGAACCCGAGGGGGGTTAGGGCGAGAGGTGGTTGGAGATGGCAGAGAAGAGGACGTGACAGGTATACCAGGCCGGGGAAGAGGAGGAGAGGAAGTCGAAGTGGGTGCAGGTAAGTGGAAGGGTTGATCTTCGCAGAACGTGATATCCGCCGAGATAACCAACTTGCCGTCAGAAGGAGAGTAATAAGCATACCCCTTCTGAGTACAAGAGTAGCCAACAAACATATATTTGGCCGCCCGAGGAGCAAGTTTGTCGGAAGGTGGGCCAAGAAGATGAACATAACAAACACACCCGAAGACTCGCGTGGTGAGAGATGTGGGAGTCGCGGAAGGATAAAGAAGTTGAATAGGTATGACAAAGTCAAGAACATAAGAGGGTAGGCGGTTGATGAGATGACATGCGGTGGAGGCAGCAAAATTCCAATAGGCGGCCAGAACCTGCATTTGAAACATAAGGGACCGAGCGAAATCAAAGAGGTGACGATTTTTCCGTTCAGCCACCCCATTTTGTTGAGGGGTGTACACACACGAAGTTTGATGAATGACGCCAAATTCGTTGAAAAGAGTGGAGAAGGTGCGACTAGTATACTCGCGAGCGTTATCAGTGTGAATGACTTTGAGAGGGGTGACAATCTGCGTATTCATTTCGGTTAAAAAGACACGAAACACAGAGATAAGTTCAGTACGATCATGCCGTAAATATAGCCATGTAACACGCGAGTAGTCATCAGTAAACGTGACAAAATAGTGGAAGCCAAAGATACTGGGGACTTTATAGGGACCACATACATCAGAGTGAACTAGAGATAAGAAGTACTACTCCTGGTACATGCAGGGGGAAGGAAGAACGATGCTGTTTACCGTAGATACAAGATTCGCAAGAGAACTCCCGTAGAGGAACATCAGGAAGAGCTCGCTTGAGGATCGGAAGATGAGCATGGCCAAGACGGCGATGCCAGTCGACGGTGGAGACAGCGGAGAGAAGTGTGGATGGTATATCCAGGATGTAAAGCCCATTCACCAGCTGCCCCTCACCAATGATACTCCTGGTGCGGCGATCCTGCATAAGAAAAGTGGAAGGAGAAAAGGTTATGCAACAATCAAGTTCATGTGTGAGGCGACTAACGGAGAGTAAATTGAAAAGCGACCCCGGAACATGAAGAACCGAGGAGAGAGAAAGGGCCGGGGTAAGTTGGAGAGCTGCGGCGCCAGAGACCGGTAAAGTGTCACCCTTGACCATAGTGATGTGCGAAGGATGAGCTGTCTGGAGATACTAGGAAGGCTTCTGGGAGGTAATATGGTGTGTAGTGCCAGAATCAACGATCCAGCGGGGGCTATGAGAGAGACACGTTATACCTTCCGCAGAGAAAGACGCAACCGAGCCAGAGGAGCGGCCGAGGACACCCTGTAGCTGTTGGAGCAGCCGAGGAAGGATAGGGAGTCCGCACGGTCAAGGTGAGGCCACCAACGACAAGTAGAGTTGCCACGACCTAGATGCGGACACTCGGCTAGAGAAGAAACCGCGACAACGTGAGAGAAGGCGCGACCAGCGGGAAGAGAGAAGGCCGGGAAGAAGGGGGGTGCGGATAGCAAGAGAGACCGCTCGGTCAGAGACAACGGGAGACCGTGACGACTAGAGAAGTGACGGGAGGCGGAAAGGAGAGAAAAACAGGCCGCGCAGATAGTGAGGAAGACCGCGCAGACAGATACAAGAGAATGTGGGTCCCACGTGAGAGTTTATAAAAAAGAGGGAGGAGGAGGAGGAGGAGGAGAAGTGGAAGCCATAAGGAGACAAAGTAGATAGAGCGGTTAGAAGGAGACAGGCCGAACGATACAGCGGCTAAGAGGGAAGAGAAAAGGTCGCGTGGTTTTCAGGAGGACAGGCCGAACAAGCAAGCCCGGGCGGATAGAATCGGGAGACCGCGAACAGTAGACCGAAAACAAATACAAGGAGGAGACCGGTTGGCTCCGATACCATGTAAAGAGAGGCCCACAGCCTTGTATATACCTCTTGAATTGATAGTTACAAGTCTGAATACATTTATATAGGAAAGGAGAAAGAAGAGAAATCCCAATCTAACATGTGGGACTAATACAATGAGGAGGAAAAAAGAGAAAAAGAGGGAAAAAATGGGCCACTAGATGGGCCCTAAACCGGGCTTCTCTAACAATATTAAATGAGTAATGGACATTCGGAATTCAGGTTTTGCTACACAGATTTCTTGGGAAATGAAGTCATAGGCACGTCGGTTCAGAGCCAGACTGACTATGCCAATAACACTCATTCCTTATAAATAATATACTAGAGTTCTTCTTTCTTTTATTGAATTTTTATTCATTTAATTTCTTCTCTATTATAACTGAACTTTAGTTTCACTTCCGATTCAGTTCTATGTCTCTTCTATTAAAAATTGAATTAATAATTTTGATATTAATTAATTCTAAATTAATTATTATTCATTTAAATATTTTAGGTCCAAAGTTAACTCAAAGTCCGACTTATATTGAACCCAGCTGAACATTCTTTCTTTTGCAGTACATTTTTAATGCGTGATCCCATAGATTTATATTTTGTAGGCAGTGAGTCAGTGGCATTAATCCTTTGATTGCTTCTAGTTACAAACTTCAACACATAAAACAATGATTGAATATGAGCAAGAGTTTGTCTTCCATTATGTAAGTGCTTTGGTAGGAACTGAGAAAGATAAATGTTATTGCTTCAGGGAGGGTTTGTGGGACTTTGCTATGCAACCTCTTCTTCCCTTTGACACAACTAGTTATAGAAGACTGGTTGATACTTCCAGGAATTGAATGCGGCAAGAATAATTCCAGCATCATATGAACTTTAAACAAAAGTGGTGGTGGACAACGACATACATCTTCTTATGGTCAAGACCCGTGGCAACAAGGGAAAATTAAACATCAGGGGGCAACATATTGTAAGTGTTAGAAACTATCCCTTATGCCCAAAGTGTAATTGAAACCATCCCAGGGGAATATTTTGCTGCATCTGGAATATTTTTTAAATGGTATATGAGGTCCATATGAGCTGGACCTTCTATAGTACGAGGTGGGGTTCGGCGTGAATCATGCGGAAAGTGGCGGACTTATAATATCCCGAATCTGATGAGGGCTGTTCAATGAAGGTGGTCCGTTGAGGGAGGGGAGTGACTTTGAGGCAGTGAAGGCCAGAGAAAAATAGCTCCTGACATGCTCTTATGATGACATACTTTTAGGTGAAAGGAGGTGCAAGATTGAATGGAATCACATAGCGTAATTGGAGGGAATGTTGATGTGATTAAGTAATAATTTGAACCATGAAATATCAGAGGCGCCTTTTGGAGTAGTTGGTGGAGTTGTGTGGGAATAACTCCATAATTAAGCGTGCTCTGTTAGGAGTAGATCTATGATGGATGACCTCTAGGAAGTGGTCTTAGGTTATCTATGGAAGCAGACAAAACCCTACCGTTCATCTTAATGTGTGTTAGGTTAAACCAAACGGACAATACCTGTTATATTGTGGGTCCGACATTTATTCTTACGAGAATCTAGATTGTTCACTTTTCCGGAGAGTGCCCATAATTGGTCCTTTAAATCATCAAAATTTAAATCTATTTGATTAAAATAGTTGAAATTAACTTTTGAAAATCGGATGTGTACATATCTATTTGTGGGAAGTTAGGGGAATTATCTAGAGGTGGGGAAGATATGAAAAGTTATTAGAGTAGAGACAAATAAAAAAATAGTATTAGGCTAAAACCATTACACCATACATGAGTTCTACCACACACACACACCTGCATATATATATATATATGTATATATATATATATATATATATATATATATATATATATATATATATATATATATATATATATATATATATATATCTTATTATATAAAGCAATATAGGTATTTGGAGGCACACCATAGATCAAACAAGAGCCATTGGATCATGAGAAAGAGCATGAGATGGGAGGAGAGAGTTGGGAAAGAGAGAGGAGGGAGGGAGAGAGAGAAAGAGAGAGAGGGGGGGGGGAGAGGGAGAGAGAAAGGGAGAGAGATGGCGGAAGGGAGAGGCAAAAGAGGGCCGAGAGAGAGAGAGAAAGGGAGAGAGATGGGATGAGAGAGAAAGAGGAGGGAGAGAAAGATTGCGTGATATTAATGTTTTTACGACAAAACATTGTTTTTTTTTATAAAATAAAAATTGTAATATTGATTTATATTTTTTACGGTCATTTTGAGTACTCATATGTATATATTGCGGGCACTGTCCGTCTTGATGTGGGTGCATCCCGCTTTAATGCGTGCGCAGCCCGCAACGACGGATCGAGCACGGGAGAAGCCCGTTCGAAGGCGGGCAAAGCCTGTCTGGATGCGGCCGAAGGCCGCCCGAGAGCATCGAGCACGGGCGTAGCCCGTGCGAAGATGCTCGTATATATATAAATAAATAGATAGATAGATAGATAGATAGAGAGAGAGAGAGAGAGAGAGAGAGAGAGAGAATATCATATACGGGCTGACGGCTGTGCGGCCGTGCAAGATCAACTGCCCGATTAGGGCAGAATCGGGACAGAGGCGGCGTTCAGGGTGAGGCCTGCACCCTTTACCCAGCGGAGGTCGGCGGTTGCGGTCTTGCCGGCCACCGATCGCCTGAGATTTGTCGGCGTGCTTGTCGACGAATCCAGGGCGGCCGGTGGCCGGCGAGCCCGCAGCCACCGACCTCCCCTGGGTAAAAGTTTTTGCAAATTTCACATTTTTTTACACAGCGGTGGCCGGCAGTTGCGAGCTTGCCGGCCACCGTCCGCCCTAGATTGGTCGGCGAGCACGCCGGCGAATCCATGGTGGCTGGTGGAAGGCGAGCCTACAGCCGCCGGCCGCGGCTAATTTTTTTACATAGAGGCGGCTGGCGGCCGCGGGCTCGCCTGTCACCGGCCGCCGTGGATTCGTCGGCATGCTTGCCGGCGAATCCAGGGCGGCCGGTGGCCTGCGAGCCCGCAGCCGCCGGCCATCGCTATGTCAAATGTGCAATTCTGCTCCGCCCGCTGGATTTTGAATCTTCCGCCTGATGTGCTTAATCGAACGACCGCGATTACCCGCCCGCACTCCCGTATCTTCTCTTTCCCGCACTAGATATGCCCAGATATATATATATGTATATATACATATATATATACATATATATATAGATATATATACATATATATACATATATATATATATATAGATACATATAGATACATATATAGATACATATATAGATACATATAGATACATATATAGATACATATATATATATATATATAGATACATATAGATACATATATATATATATATATAGATACATATAGATACATATATATATATATATATATATATATATATATATATATATATATATATATATATATATATATATATATATATATATAGATTTTGAATCTTCCGCCTGATGTGCTTAATCGAACGACCGCGATTACCCGCCCGCACTCCCGTATCTTCTCTTTCCCGCACTAGATATGCCCAGATATATATATATATATATGTATATATATATATATATGTATATATATATATATATATATATATATAGATACATACATATATATAGATACATATATATATATAGATACATATATATATATAGATACATATATATATATAGATACATATATATATAGATACATATATATATATATATATATATATAGATACATATATATATATAGATACATATATATATATATAGATACATATATTTGTATGTATATCGATATATATATTTGTATGTATATCGATATATATGAGTATATATATCGATATATATGTGTATATATCGATATATATGTGTATATATATGTATATATATGTGTATATATGTATATATATATGTGTATGTATATATGTATATATATATGTGTATATATGTATATATGTATGTATATATGTGTATATATGTATATATGTATATATATGTGTGTATATATGTATATATGTATATATATATGTGTATATCTGTATATATATATGTGTGTGTGTGTGTGTATATATATATATGTGTGTGTGCCTGTATATATATATGTGTGTGTGTGTGTATATATATATATGTGTGTGTATATATGTATATATATATATATGTGGGTGTGTGTGTGTGTGTGTGTGTGTATATATATAGACGAGCAGCTCTGCACGGGCTTCGCCCGTGCTCGCTGATTCTTAGCGGTCTGTGCCTGCACTCTAGCGGGCTGCGCACGCCTATGAGCAACATATACATAATAGTACTCAAAATGACTGTAAAAAAATATAAATCAAGATTGCAATTTTTATTTTGTAAAAAAATATACGTTTTGATGTAAAAATAATAATCTCTCCCACTCTCTCCATCTTCCTCTCCCTTCCGCCCTCTGCCTCTCTCCTTTTCTCGTCATTAAAATGTATGTCCTTGGTTTTATGAAGAGTATGGACATTGTAACACCTTCACCACAATGACTATATATCATGGGTCCTGCTGAGCGCCTGGGCTCCATGGCATATAACCATAACAATTTTAGTATTATAAGTTAATATAAAAACAAACCTCAACACAACTAATACTATCAAAGTACTGTGGAAATATAAACCCGAAGTAGATTGTCCACATCTACGAAGACATAAACAAATGTCCTTTTCCTTACGACCTTACAAGCATACCGTCGATATCATATCAAATACATCAAAACTCCTATGCTACCTCGGTTCTCATGTAGATAAAATATGCAAAGGAAAAGTGCATCAAAGAGGAGGAGGTGAAGAAACATTTCACGAGCCTTTGACTTTTTAGCTGGCTAGCCTGTTCCAACATTGGAACTTTGCACTGCAACCAAAATAGTAAAAGCGGTACTCAAGGGTCAGCTATGAGCTGACCACAACTACATAACAACTCCCCTCCTCTCGGTCATCCTAGCAGACTCCAGGGATTCACACTTCTCTGCAAGTCAGTACTTCATGTAGAAATTTGCCCAAAACCTTGTATATCTTCATTCAAGTAATAGTTACAAGTATACACACACTTATATAGGAGAAGAAGGAAGGGAGAAATCCTAATACATGATGTGGGACTAATATAAGGAGAGAGAAAGAAGAAACAACATGGGCCCTTAAATGGGCTTTTCTAACACTCCCCCGCAAGCTGTAGCGTACAAGTCGTAGGCACCAAGCTTGGATAAGAACTGATAATATAGCGGCCTGGAGAGAGCTTTCGTCAGGATGTCCGCAACTTGGTCGGTAGCAGGAACATGCTCCAAATCTATCTTCTTTGACTGTACCTTTTCCCGGATAAAGTGACAGTCAACTTCGATATGCTTTGTTCGTTCATGAAAAACCGGATTCTTGGCAATATGAATTGCTGCCTGACTGTCGCAAAATAAGGTTGCTGGAGATGAGAGACGAACACCTAAGTCTCCCAGAAGGCCTTCAAGCCAGGTTAGCTCAGAGACAACAGCAGCCATAGCCCGGTACTCGGCTTCGGCAGAGGAACGCGCAACCACATTTTGTTTCTTGCTACGCCAAGTTATGAGGTGTCCACCAAAGTAAGTACAGAATCCAGTTGTGGAGCGCCTATCATCAATAGATCCTGTGTAGTCAGCGTCAGAATACGCGACAAGAGATAGAGATGTGAATGGCTTGTACACGAGTCCTTGTCCGGGGGCGATCTTGAGATATCGAAGGATGCGCTCGACAGCTTGAAGATGAGATGTCCGAGGAGCGTGCATGAAACGGCTCACAACTCCCACAGCAAATGAGATGTCTGGTCGAGTCACCGTAAGGTAGATCAGCTTCCCAACCAAGCGTCTGTAATATTCCGGATTTGTAAGCAGCTTGTCAGAGTCAGAGTTATGGGCCGAGAGCTTGTGATTTGCGTCCATAGGAGTCTCCGCAGGTTTGCACCCAGAATAACCTGCATCACGAAGGAGGTCCATACAGTACTTCCTTTGAGATAATACAAGACCATCAGGGCGTCGTGCGACCTCGAGCCCAAGAAAGTACCGAAGGTTGCCCAGATCTTTGGTCTGAAAGACAGAATTCAACTGTTCCTTGATCTGTTGTATGTCTGTCAGGTCGTCGCCAGTAATCAGGATATCATCGACGTAGACCAGAAGAATCACAGTCTCGGTTGACCGGTGTCGGGTGAAGAGAGAAAAATCAGCCGAGCTCCGAGTGAAGCCACTAGCACATACCACCTTACTGAACTTTTCAAACCACGCACGCGGGGACTGTTTGAGACCATAAATGGATTTCCGAAGATGACATACCAAAGACTCACCCGTGGTCTCAAACCCGGGAGGCTGCTGCATATAAACGGTCTCCTGTAGATCGCCGTTGAGGAAGACATTCTTAATATCCAGCTGATAAAGTGGCCAGTGACGATGAACAGCCAAGAAGAGAAGAACGCAGACCGTGTTCAATTTGGCCACGGGAGAGAAGGTTTCCTCGTAATCAAGGCCATGTTGCTGAGTAAACCCCCGTGCCACAAGACGGGCCTTCAGACGGTCGATAGTGCCATCCGCCGCATGTTTAATGACAAAGACCCATTTGCAGCTAACAGAGGTGTGACCAGCAGGAAGAGGAACCAGATCCCAGGTCTGGTTAGCCCGGAGAGCCTGCATTTCATCGTGCATAGCAGCCCGCCATCCTGGGTGGTGAAGTGTCTCCTGCACATTGTTAGGTATAGAAATAGAGGAAAGGGAGGTGGCAAACGCGTAGAGAGGCGGCGTTAGCCGATGTAGAAAGACGTAGTTGGCCAAGGGATGAGCTGTAGAGACGGGAGCGTGATCTACCGTAGCCGAGGTATCGCTGGCAGCAGGGAGCTGGGTCACGGGAGCATCCTTGGATGGGCGACGAGAGTAGACACAGATTTGTGGTGGAGGAACCCGAGGAGGAACGAGGGGAGAGGAGGAAGAAGACGGCACAGATGGCGTGACCGGTACAATAGGCCGGGGAAGAGAGGGAGCAGAAGACGAGGTGGTGCTGGGTAAGTGGAAGGGCTGGTCTTCGCAGAAGGTGACATCCGCAGAAACAACCAGCTTGCCGGTAGTAGGAGAGTAGCAGACGTACCCCTTTTTAGTGCGGGAGTAGCCAACAAACATATACTTGGCGGCCCGAGGAGCAAGTTTGTCGGAAGGAGGGCCAAGAAAATGGACATAACAAATACACCCGAAGATCCGTGGTGGGAGAGAGGTGAGGGGGATGGAGGGATAGAGGAGTTGGATGGTGAGGCAAAATCAAGGACAGAGGAGGGAAGGCGGTTGATGAGATGCCAGGCGGTGGAAACAACAAAGTTCCAATATTCGATGGGAGCGTGCATTTGGAACATAAGAGAGCGGGCAACATCGAGAAGATGACGATTTTTGCGTTCTGCCACCCCGTTTTGTTGAGGGGTATACACACAGGAAGTTTGATGGATGACACCAAAGTCAGTGCAGATAGTGGAAAAGACACGACCCGTATACTCCCGAGCATTATCAGTGCGAATGACTTTGAGAGGGGTGACGAACTGCGTACGCATCTCAAGTAAAAAGGCGCGAAAGAAAGAGGGAAGTTCAGTGCGATCATGTAGTAAATAGAGCCACGTGGTACAAGAGTAATCGTCAATGAAAGTGACAAAATACCGAAAGCCAAAAATACTAGGGATCCTATAAGGACCCCAAATATCAGAATGAACTAACGATAAGGGAGTACTACTCCTGGTAGAGGCAGGGGGAAAGAGAAATGATGTTGTTTGCCGTAGATACAAGATTCACAGGAGAATTCCTGTAAAAGTAGATCAGGAAGAGCCCGCTTGAGAATCGGAAGGGGAGCATGTCCAAGGCGGCAATGCCAATCAACAGTGGAGATGGCGGAGAGAAGGGTTGGGGGGATATCCAAGATGTACAACCCATTCACCAGCTGCCCCTTACCAATGGTACTCCGGGTGCGGCGATCCTGCATAAGAAAAAAAGAGGGTGAAAATGTAATACAACAGTCAAGGTCGTGTGTGAGACGACTAACTGATAATAAATTGAAGGGAGACCCTGGAACGTGAAGAACCGAGGAAAGAGAAAGGGTTGGCGTAAGCTGAAGAGCAGCGGAGCCAAAGACTGGGAGGGTGTCACCGTTGACCACAGTGATGCGAGCAGGATAAGGCGTTTGGAGATACGCTGGGGGCTTCTGGGAGGTGATATGGTGAGTAGCGCCGGAATCAACGATCCAACAAGGATTAGGAGAGAGACAGGTGATACCCTCCGTAGAGAAGGACACAACAGAGGTGACAGCTGAGTCATCAGGCGCCATGCGATGAGCAGAAAGGAGGCCGGGCGGCTAGCAGAGAGGAGGCCGGACGGCTTGCAGTCAGGAGGCCGGGCGGCTTGCAGGGAGGAGTCCGGGCGCTAGCAGGGAGGAGTCCGGCCGGCTAGCAGGGAGGAGGCCGGGCGGCCAGCAGAGAGGAGGCAGGGCGGCTAGCAGAGAGGAAGTCGGGCGGCTAGCAGAGAGGAGGCCGGACGTCTTGTAGAGAGGAGGCCGGGCGGCTTGCAGGGAGGAGGACGGACGCTAGCTGGGAGGAGTCTGGGCAGCTAGCAGAGAGGAGGCCGGGCGGCTAGCAGAGAGGAGGCCGGGCGGCTTGCAGAGAGAGACCGCGAGTAGGAACGCGAGCGGCTAGAGGAGAGAGACCGCGAGTAGGAACTCGAGCGGTTAGAGGAGAGAGGCCACGAGTAGGAACTCGATCGGCTAGAAGAGAGAGACCGGGCGGTTAGAAACAGACAAACCGCAAGCGGCAAGAGTAGCCGCGAAGAGAAGTGGGGCCCACGGAGGAGAGGAGAGGCTATAAAAGAAGGCAGAGGGGTGGATCCACGGGAGGGAGAGACGAAGAGGAGAGGTCAGCGGCTTAACAAGGAAGAAGCCGCTGAGAGAGGAGACAGGTAGAAACAGACCGCTACCCGTGCGAGTTAGAGGAACAAGCCGCAGAGGAAGAGCGGCTAGGCGGAGGAGCCAAGCCGTGCGGTTAGGCGAAGGAGCCAAGCCGTGCGGTTAGAGAACGTGAAACCGCGAGGTCGGGAACCTCGCTTTGATATCATGTAGAAATAGGCCCAAAACCTTGTATATCTTCATTCAAGTAATAGTTACAAGTATACACACACTTATATAGGAGAAGAAGGAAGGGAGAAATCCTAATACATGATGTGGGACTAATATAAGGAGAGAGAAAGAAGAAACAACATGGACCCTTAAATGGGCTTTTCTAACACTTCACATAAAACATGAAAACATATAGACATGCATATAAAACACTAATCTATATGCCACAAACAGGAACCACATCTCTAGGTTGAGCATCAAAGTAAAGGAGCCTAATATGCAATATGAATGCAATCGGGTATTACCCACGACAACCTAAGCACGTTTATGAGTCTAACATACCGTCAAAGCACAATCATATCACATATCATAAAAAGGCATGACGACTGTATATCCTAATACAAGCCCAACGACCACTATAGTATACTATTAAAACTTATGTGTAGGCATCAAGGGTAAAAGCTCATGGCCTTCATGACGACAATACCCAAGAATTTCCCCTCTACACTATTATTAAATTAATGTGCTACGACATCATGTGCAAAGGCTTCTCGCCATCTTCACAACATTACACATGAATTCTCCCTCTCCTATGAAACACTATCCAATTTGCATATATGACGACATTGCGAGTAAAGGCTCATGGCCTATACGACAACATTACTTACAGATTCTTCCTCACCATTACATTTCCAATTTAATCCGTTTATAATGCTGTTTGAGAGTTATCTTCGGTTATGCTAGCACTACCGCCCGACGGTACCTCCCAAGACCCAATAACTCAACTCTTAGTACTTCATCAATTTTCTGTTATAACATACAAACATGAACAAGTTTCCCATAATCATTTATAATGCTGGGAAGCACCTAACAAGGGTTATGTGGGAGCTATCACTAGCAATAGCTCTACTGGCCGATGGTATCTCCTAGAAACTGTGAAACTTTAGTTTCCAACTATCTCAAGGCTTCCCTACCCCATGTTCATGCATCTTAATAGCACTAGGGTTTCAGATATCTCCCTAGCGAACTTCCCCACAAATGATTTCATATAAACACGCTCCGCACATTGCGGTTTTGACTTCACACACAAAATCAAATCAAAGGAGAAAACACAAGAGAAGATTCAAGGAAAATAAATATGCATCATATTGACTAGAAGGAAAGGTTTGTTATCCTTGGTGCGCGCTTTGGAGCCATAATCTCTAGAGACAATGGGTTGAAGAAGACCACAACGATCCAAGGAAACGTTCTTAGGAATGGCTTGTCGATCTTCACGACGGAGCTCCAGGCCTATAACAACTTCTCCTTCCTCATGCACGATAACCTCTCTCTTGCTCACAACCTACATTTAGGTCTTTGGTACACCTAATAGATCTCAAGCGCACTAATTATGACAGTTTGATCAGTCCCTAATGGATTTAAACAGTCGTGATTGCGAGATTAAAATAGGTTGTTACACCTGAAAGCTATCACGTGATGCTAGCACTACCGCGCGATGATAGCTCCAATATCTGCTAGGCACCCAAGTCAAGTTTCGTGAAGGGTAACACCTAGCGATAGCACTACCGCGGGGGCGGTAGCTAATAGTGAATCTCTTAAAATTCAATTAGTTTTGAATGGGTATCGCCAGTGGTACCTATACTGCGAGACGTGGTAACTTCTAAATTTCACATTTTGACTTGTAAAAATCGAGATGTTACAGCTCTCCCACTTTAAAAATAACTTGTACTCGAAATTAAAATATCACTCTCAAAAAACATACCTGACACGAAGAGTTCCGGATGCTCTTCACGCACTCCTTGTTCTCGCTTTCAAGAGAACTCGTCTCGCCCGCAATTTTTCCAATGCACTTTCACAAGCTTGACTTCTTTTTTCCGCAACCTTCGGATTTTCAAATCCTCTATACAAATTAGATGTACTATGGTCCCCAAGTTCTCATTCATTAGCACTGCCGTCAGCTCAATCACCACATTTAGCTCTACCAAAGCCTTTCTCAAAATTGAGATATGGAAGACATCATGTAATCCACTTAATTCTGCCAACAACGCCAAACAATAATTTGCTTCGCCTATGCGTTAAGTAATTTGGAATGGTCTCAAATACCATGAACTCAACTTCTTCAAATGTAGAATTCTCGATACACTCTTGAACGATTTTATCTTTAAAAAAACCATTTTGCCAACTGAAAACTCCACATTTATATGGAGCGTATTCAAATACTTGGCACCCTTGTGGCTTGAGCTGCCACCACTGCTAGGGATGAAACTTAAAAACCGAAAGCTCATAAAAACCGCAAAACCACACCAATTTCAAACCGCACCGATTGTCTTGGTTGTGATGCGGTTTTGGTGCTTCAAAAACCGAGTAGTTTGTGGAGCGATTTGGTTTCTGGCTCCACAAAATCGAATAAACTGCACCGTTTTGTGAATATTAAAAATAAAATATATTTCTAATATAAATATAATATATGATACTAATACCTTTATAAATGATTAAATTAGCACTTAATATGAATTATAGTATATAATTTAGCATTCACTCATTGAGCAATACTTTGAAACATTAAAATTTTAAACTGTTTAGCAATATTTATTCTATTAGAAATTAGGAATTAGGAATTAGGAATTTAGGCATTACTTGTTAGCTCATGAAACTAAAGACCGCGTGAACCAAATTCAATAGTTTGCGGTCAGTGATTCGTGAAACATTAAAAGTTATAACTGCAATTTTCTATTTTTTTCGTTTCTCATTTCCGTGAAATTGTGCATGCCCTAGCGACTCATCTCCCTGTCGTCGTTTCCGGCCGTCCACCTCAGTAACTCCGTCCTTTTCATTGTTGAAAGGAGGAGAAGCCCCATTTTGGCACTCACGGTCACTCCGTCCCTTTCATAAGATAAATGATTTTGCGAGTTGTTTTTTAATAATTTTTTTTGTTTAATGTCTCCTCTTTAAAGTAAGTTGTAGATAATTTGCTATACTTGAATTACTATTAATTGATGAATTCATTGCTTGCTTGAATTATTATTTTTTTATTTTTTTCATTAATTCTAAAACATAGATTTGTTGATCATTACATATTTACTGGTGCCATTGCTTATTTACATCATGGTATTTGATACCTATACAAAAACCAAAACCACACCGCAAAAATCGATTCCAAACCGCACTAAAGCCAAACCGCATCGCACGGTTTGGATGCAGTGCGGTTTTGTTAAGTCCAAAATCAACCCGCTTTGGTGTGGTTGCAGTTTGGGCTCAAACCGCACCAGTTTCACCCATGGTTCACTGCATCTACTATCATACGACAAAAGATTGCGGGAGACATATTCGTGTTTAGGAGGCCCGGGGCATTATTGCTACTGTCCGCAAGGTCCTCGTGCGCTCTAGCATTTTAACGAATTAGTTAAATGACTAATTTATAGAAGATTGCGAGGGAACAAAGGTACATGCAAATCATAAGAGAGGGAAAGGGCATGACAACAAGGAATTGTTCCTTTGGCAGCAATAGATGAAAGGGAACCCTTAGACACAATAACTTTGTCGCGACCCGAGAGAATAGTGTAAGAGGTAAAACCTAATGCTGATTTGATCATATGATCAATAACTCCCGAGTTAATGATCCACTTAGATTGAGACAAAGACACGTCATGGGCACTCAAGATACCTGATGTTGCAATGACAATGACATGATTAGTGGTCACATAATCAGACTGTGAACTTAACATTGGGGGAAATATCTCCAACCCTTTAACTGAAAGACCCCCCCCCCCCCACCACACACACACACACACACATAAACACATAGGAGGGAAGACCAACCTCATAAACTTCATTAGTACGACCACGATCACCATTCCCACTACCAAGGGTCAAGATGAGGATGCAAGTGATAACACGACACCTTATTATGACCCTTCCATCCTCAGTGGGCATACATAGGAGGGGTGTGAGTGAGAAAACCATGGACAACCCCAACAAGAGCAAAGTGTTCAGACTGAGCGATAGGTACAAGAAAGGGGTCATGATTCTTATCACTGAGGATCATGTTGAAGAGGGAAGAGGCTCACGATGAAGAACATATAAGCGAACAATATTAAATTTTATGTTGAGGCCCATAAGGAAGATATGCACCCAAAAATAGTCTTTGTCCTTCTGAAGGTTGACATTATCGACAGTGCATGCTCGAATGAAGGCGTTGAAGTAATCCAATTCTTGATAAAGATGTTCAAATTCGGAGTAATAGACAGAGACAGACAAAGATCCATGTTTCAACTCCAAAGCATGACACATGAGCTCATAGATTTGTGTCGAGCTACCAATCTGCGAATTAGTCTCACGGGCTTGTGTCCAAATTTCATGGGTGGAGTCCTTGCGCATGTAACTACAGTATACTAGAGGGGACATGGAGCGTAGTAGCCATGAGACAACCAAAGATGTAGTGATCATGACTTGGGGGGAGGGGGGATCCTTGGGCTTGAAGATGTCTTTATACTCTTTTAATAACAAGGCCAGTTCTAGAGGCATGGCAGTACCTTGATAGTCTGGAGAGCTTCCTGGCTGAATGGATACGGAATGTAAGGAGGGTGTTGGAAGTTTTACCTTGTCTACCTAGCAGACGATCATGTATGAGAGCTGAGGAGCCTTCTGAAGAAGTTTATGCATCCTTGTTTTGTTGTTGAGATTGTTTCTGAAGGTTCTGCTCCCTCTTAATGATATTTTCTTGCCTTGGGCCTAAAACTCCATCTTCAGATTCATGATGTCCCACTGAATTGGGCCAAGAGTGACGAGTCATTGAATGTCGAGGACCATATCACAGTCCCCAAGTGGCAATACCGACATGTCAGCCTGAGACTCCTTGAATGACCCAGTGAACTTGTGGTACATTTGAGTACTTAGTAAATGTTTCCCATCAGCCACAACCACCTTGAATGCTGGAATGGAAGCCTAGTTGCAGTACTATAGGTGTGTTGTGTGTTGATCAATAAAATTGTGGGTGCTTCCGTAGTCAATAAGGATATAAATGGAGATTCCTTGATGAGATCTTGTCTCCTTCATAGTCTAGTAGTTGTTGATGTCTGTCAAGGCATGCATTGAAACTTGTGGTGGTATGAGATGCTCTAGTTCAGTGTTCTACGTCTGGCTTGGCTTCCTTGGAGATAAGTTCGTGCTCTTCATCTTCCTCATTCACTTCCATCTCCAAAACGTAGATTTGAGATTTGCCGTCACATTTGTGACCTCAGGCAAATTTTTCATAACACCATAAGTGTAAGCCTTTAGCTCTCTTTTCCTTCATCTACCTGGGTGATATTTGGTTGACCGTGCGAGAAGTCTGCCCAGTGATAGGAGGGCGGTGTTGGAAGGTTTAGAAGCACTGGAGTATGTGTTGATTCACCCTTGATTAAGTAGTTTTTGTGAGCCCAAGGATATTTGTTCTTGAATCCTAACCAGGTTGTACACCTTCTGTAGGGACTCGAGGAAGAACATTTTCGCTGTCAAGGCAATCTCCTTCTTAAGCCCTGTGAGGATGAGGCTAATGGCTTACTCCTCTGATATAAGTACCTTGTTCCTCAGGCCTTCGAATTCGTCCAAGTAAGATTGCACATAGGAGGTCTATTTGAGCTCCTTCAATTCGCTCTTGGGGTCTTCAAAAACGTGGGAGCCAAATCTGGACATAATGGCCTGCGGAAATTCATCCCACAAGAGCTTCCTATGATCTTTCTGTGTTTTGCTGAGCAATTGATACTTAGACAGTGCCTTATCCTACAAACTTACAACAACCAGCCTCACCTTCAATTCTTCTAGCGTCTTGTCTACTTCAAAGAATTGCTTGCATTTTTAGATCCACTTTTTGACGGCATTTCCAACGAATCAGGGAAATTCCAACCCTGCGTCCTTGGTTGGTAGTGAATATTATTGTGCCTGATGTGGACGGTTGTGATGGTTGTTGGGTGTTAACGAAGTGGCCTCACGATCTGCAACCATTTGCGAAATCATGAGCCGGAGTTCTTCCAATGAGGATGTTTGATGCAGGCTCATCTCCGTCATGGACTGCCTGAGAGTAGAGAAATAAAAGGCTTAATGATCATTGAAAGAGAGCTCCCCACACATATATATGAAGGGAGACAAAATACAAAGAACAAAACTACCCTTATGGGTAAAATGCAATAGACTAAAAATAAGACTTGATTTCAACTCTCCCCCTCAAGTCGAACGGTAGATATCCGTCATTCCGAGCTTATGAGTGTCATCAGTGAAGACATCAGAACCTATACTCTTGGTGAAGATGTCAGCCAACTGATCTCTGGTGTGAACGAAGGGTGTGACTAAGTTTCCTTTTTCAAGATGATCTTTGATGAAATGGCGATCCACCTCAACGTGCTTAGTCCTGTCATGCTGAATTGGATTGTGTGATATGCTGATGACAGCTTTGTTATCGCAGTACAGGAATATGAGAGCTTCCTCCTGAAGCCCAAGATCATGCAGTAGGGTACGCAACCACAGGCCTTCACAGAGGCCTTGGGACATTGCCCGGTAGTCAGCCTCGACACTTGATCTGGCCACCACATTCTGTTTCTTACTACGCCATGTGACCAGGTTTCCTCCAATGAATGTGCAATAGCCTGTTGTAGATTTCCGATCATCGTGGCATCCAGCCCAGTCTGCGTCAGTGAAAACATCGATCCGCAAGTGATTGTTCTTAGAGAACATTAGCCCCCCGTCCTGGGGACTTCTTCAAATACCAGAGGACACGGTAAGCTGCCTTCTGGTGTCTGACTCTTGGAGCATGCATGTATCTACTCAGGATCCCAACATCATATGTAATGTCGGGGCGAGTATGCGAGAGATATAAGAGCTTTCCCACCAATATTTGATAACTTGAGGGATCTGTACGATCACCGTTGCTATCCTCATCAATCTTATGGTTCTCCTCCATAGGAGTGTTTGCAGGGGCACAACCGAGCAGACCGGTCTCCGTTAGCAGGTCCAACACATACTTGCTTTGGGAGATAAAAATACCTTTGTCAGAACGGGTTACTTCAATTCCTAGGAAGTAGCGTAGCCTTCCCAAGTCTTTTACTTCGAACTCAGCTGAGAGACGAGCCTTCAATTTGGAGATTTCATCTGTGTCATTTCCTGTGATCACAATATCATCAACATAGACAATCAGAACAACGATTTTCTTTTCATTCCTCCTGACAAATAGAGTATGATCAGAGTGTCCCTACTTGTAGTCAAACTAGATCATGGTCTTGTGGAATCTACCGAACCATGCCCTTGGGGACTGCTTCAGCCCATACAAGGACTTTCGTAAGCGACAAACAAGGCTCTCTTGTCCCTTACTCACAAAGCCTGGAGAAAAGACCATGTGCACCTCTTCCTCGAGGTCCCTGTGCAGGAATGCATTTTTGACGTCCAGTTGATGAAGCTCCCAGTCTAAAATCACAGCACATGATATAATCACACGAATAGAGTCCATCTTTGCAACCGGTGCAATGGTCTCTTGGTAATCAATCCCCTGAGTCTGGGTATAACTACGAGCAACCAACCGAGCTTTATAGCGCTCGACTTTCCCATCTGGATTCTGCTTGACAGAGAAGACCCATCTTGAACCAATGAGTTTCTTGCCAGGAGGAAGAGGGGTGACATCCCATGTGTGATTCTTCTCCAAAGCGAACATTTCTTCCTTCATTGCTTGAGCTCATACTGGAATGCCAAGTGTCTCCTGCCATGTCTTAGGAATAGAAATCTCGGACAAAGAGGATATAAAAGACTGGTGAGGCTTAGAGAGGTGATTATAAGTAACATGGTTAGAAATGGGGTGTTCGGTACACCGGACCTTACCTCTTAGTTGGGCAATAGGAACATGTAAATCAGCATCAGGATCTGAGTCCAAAGGCAGCATTGGCAGCGGCGGAACAATGACGAGTTGTTTACCTGTTTTTCGACGATGATAAACATGAGGTAGCGGCGTGATGAGAGATATATGATGAGAGAAGGGTATATGAGAGATATCTGTAGTGGATGACATAGTGGAAGTGGGAGTGCTACTACGCCTGGGGGGGATAACAGGAAGAGGAGCAACACCACTAACATCATTATTTTCCTCCCCCTGACGAGAAGGAGTCGAAAATAAGTAATATGATTCATCTTCGCGAAACGTCACATCCATGGTACAGTAAGCATGTCTAGAGGGTGGGTGATAGCACCTATACCCCTTGGTGGTGGTAGAATAGCCAAGGAAAACACAACGAAGAGCTCGAGGATCGAGTGTAACATCTGTTATCTGACGCGGAATTATTTTAATTGTAGGGTCAAGTCGCGACGAATTTTGATCAAGGCAGCGCGTCGTCGATGTACGATATTAGTGTGGTCAAAAAGGGTCAAAATTATTAATTTGTGAATTATGTTAATTAACTATAGTGAGACACATTTTAATTTTAGAAACGAAGCGCAACAAGAAATCGTTTAGTGCAAAGGAGTTGGTGTGGAGTGAGTTGTGTATAGCAAAAATTAATAGCATATGGGGTGCCAATAGCAATTTCCTCCCTCTCTTCTTACGGTTATCAAAAACGCATCCCGCTATTGATTAAAAGCCGCACAATCTCATTTCTCACGGGTATTAGCCAAACCGCAACCGACAGTTTCTCTCCCGACAATTTTCGTTTCCGCAAGCAGCGACGGGCCGAGCCGACGCCTTCCGCTGCCTTTCCGCCGGCCGACCCCCCTCCGGAATCCCTCTCCGACTTCTCCTCTCTCCTCTACGGGCGCCGGTGGACATTCCTTTTCCTTCCTTGGTCGTGGAAGAGTCGGGTTCAACCCTAGCCGGTGGTAGTGGAAATGATTTCGGTTCCGGTGAGTCGATTCCTCCCTTATCTCTTTTCCCTCATGGAGTTCCTTCGATTTGGAGATTAGGCTAAACTAATTTTTGTTCCTAATGCCCTAAATGGGTTTTGGAGTTCGTGATCCTCCGCGGAATTTGGGTTAGGCGCTTTGAGAGTCTCAATCACTCCACGTAAAGGTAATATCTGAAGTTTAGCGCTTGAATTTTTGTAACCCTAGTTGTATAGAAATTTTCCACGAGAAAATCGTAAAGGGGAAAAATTATGAAATTAGGGCTACTGTAAATTGCAGGACTTTGGTGGGGTCAGGGCAGCATTCTGAAGGTCCTCAGCAGTAGGATTACCTTTGGAAGAGAAAATGTCGCCGCACCGAGTGTACGAGCGCCGCAGCACCACTGTAAGGAAACCTAATTTCTGTTAGTTAGACATAACAAATAATATATTTTATATACGCATGTGTAGGTTTTGTACGAGTATCATGATTATGCATAGAAATGTGTGGTGATAGGAAAATGGTCGCGGAAAACGTGTAGAATGACACCTTTCTCCAAGACCCAAGTAGTCAGATCAGGAACAGTAACGTTAGGTACGAAACCTATACCCGTGTACGTAAGCTTGAAATTTGTCCAACCAAGGGCATGAATGTCCCTTCTAGTCGACCATGAGATAGTCAAGGGTCGCTCAATAGTACACCAAAAGAGATGTCTCAAGCAGAGTAGCATTTGACCAAAAAGGTCAGTAAGCACACTTAAGTCTTTTCGTGCTAGGTAGAGATGCACTACCTTCCTCATAGGACATATGGTATCCTATGAGTAGCAGAGTCTTGGGAGTTGACTCCCCTTGAGACAGTTAGTAGATTCGAGACCGTGTCCGCGCGACACTAGAACAATTGAGTTCGTCAGATGGTCTCGGGTCGTCAGTTTCAGATGCGCGTTAGGAGCTACTCTGCCTAGAGCCTTCCTAGTAGAGGTGCAAGCTAAAGGTCAACTAAAACTCAAATATAGACCTGACGTGAGACAGTACAATAGTTAGTGAACGCCGGGACTTGGGTTAGTGAACTGAAAGTCACAAACATAGAACAGGAAGATGTTTTGACCAGGTAGTGTTCTGAAGGCATGCATAACATATAACATAAATGTTTTTAATTCACAAAATTATTTTCTAAAAGCATGCATTCATCATATGAGAAAATGTTTTTAGTGTCACTAGTAGGAATTATTTTTTTTTACTCTGACCCCTGATAACTTCGCAAAAAGAAGTTATCTTCATCTCTATTTTAACCATTTTTAGCCATGTTATGTGATATTTATACATGAAAAGTAGATAAAATCCAATTGCCGCTTGTTTTGGAGTCAAAATGTTTGTACTTTAATTGTTTATATGTTTTTATGATAGGATTCAGGGAGAATTTAAGTCAAGGATTGAAGACTAAGGATTGTGAAAAATCTGGGAAAAATGTTACAACATATTCTCAACATTCTGGCAGGTCAAACTGTGCAGAAAAACAGAACCAGAAATGTTGCAACATATTCACAACATTTTTGGCAGTTACAGGAAATTCAAATCCGAAAATGCCAAGTTTTGGACAGTTACAACCTATTTCAAAGCATCCATTCAACATTTTAAAATGACTGGATGTGGGGCCCACTAGGAGAAAAAGAGGGAAAGTTTAAAAGAGGAAAATTTCAGCCATAAAAGGGGGGATTCTATTCTATTCTTGGACAGCCATTAGAGGAGAAAAACTGCAGGGAGAAGAATTCGGTCAAGGAAGAACCAGTCCAGTCTTGGCGTTCGGGCTGAAGGAAACGCTTCCACATCACTGGAAAAGGGAAGATTCACATTTCTTTCGAAATGTTTAGTAAGATCTCTTCAGTTTTGTGTTATTTTCCCGCAGTCATGAACTAAAACTCTCTAGTCTTGCATGATGAGAGTAGTATGTGTATTTTGATGATGAACATCTTTGATTTTGGGTTTGTTTTGTGATTATCTTTATAGATCTTGTGATTTATATGGTGAAATTGTTGGATCATGTCTTTTTATTATATTGCGCCGCGAGAATCGAGAGAAGAGCGGCGTAACGTTAATTTAAGGGCTAGTTTATCGCAGTGCGAGAATCGAGAGATGAGCAATGTGAATCATTAACCAACATTTCTTTATTTTTACGGCGTTTCAAGAGTCGAGAGAGGAGAAACGTACGTGCATCACAAGATCTATTGAGTTTTGAAAAGTGAAAGAGATTTCCTTTTTATGCTTGCGAATTTGATTCTTGCACTTCATAATATTTTCGTTTTTCCTAAGTTAGAGATAACTAGGGTTGCGTAGATATCAAGACTCCTTGTATCGAGAGATAAAAGTTTCTTCTTTAAAATCATCGCAAGATAATTCAAAGCTCAACCAAATGAAATATTTATTTTATCATCATCATGTTACGCATATGAAATTAGAAATGCAAGACTATTTTCTCTAATTGTTAAGAAATTACTTAAAGATCTAGTTAAATTAGTTTTAATATTTATCTAAAAGTTTTAATCTAGTTTCAGAAAATCAATTAATCGTTTTACTTGAATTCATATAAACGGTGTAGCTAGTAATTGTAAGCGCTAAACCTATCACTTCTCCGTGGGAACGATCTCACTCACTCTGTATTACTTGTACGGCACGTATACTTGCGTTTTCAAGCTCTATTTTGCGCCCATCAAGTTTTTGGCGCCGTTGCCGGGGAGGTGCAACGGATTTAGTGTTTTTTTTCTTACAATATTAGTGAACCTTAGTACGTGGAGGTCAAGTTTTGTTTTCACTTGTTAGTATATTGTATTTGGGTTATCATCTTTGTCATCCGATAGTTTATGTCCATGTATCGATCCGTTGAATTAATTCCTCTAAATTCTGAAATCGAGCGAACCTGTAGACGTAATAGAAAATCAAGTAGATTGGAAAATTCGAATCAACTCAACATGAATAATCAAAACAATGATGCTGACGTTCATCAAGAGGGACAGGACTTAGGAGGCCAAGTAGAGCATAACGGGCACCCAATGGAAAATAGGAGAACATGCCGTGACTATAATATGCCTTTTAGGGGAGGGGTACAATTTAGTATCGCTAGACCTGCTGTAGAGGCTAACAACTTTAAAATTGATTCCACGGCGATGCAACTTGTCCAGAATAATAAGTTTAGTGGTCATAACCATGAAGACCCAAACTCTCATCTAAGAACGTTCATAGAAATCAGTGACACATTTAAGATTAATGGCGCATCCGAAGAAGCCATTAAATTGCGATTATTTCCTTTCTCTCTAGAAGGGAAAGCAAAAGATTGGTTGAACTCGTTGCCTAATGGGTCTATTACTACTTGGGCTATATTGGTTGAAAAATTTTTATCCAAATATTTCCCTCCATCTAAAACTGCCAAGTTAATGCGGGATATCTCTACATTCATGCAAGCGAATGGAGAAACCCTATATGATGCGTGGGAACGATTTAAGGAATTATTACGCAGATGTCCCCACCATGGGCTAGCCATTCACCAACAAGTATGGACGTTTTATAACGGCCTTCAGACATCTACAATGATCCAAGTAGATGGAGCTGCGGGAGGTTCGTTGATGAACAAGTACCCTGAAGATGCATACGGTATTTTAGAAGATCTATCTTCTAATAATTACCACACGATCGAGCGTCAAGTACATCCTCCCAATACGGCAGGATTATATCAAGTTGACCAATTAACGTCATTTGCAGCCCAAATGACGTCCCAATTTAATACCATTAACAAGAGGTTAGATGCTTTGACGTTGAACCAAAATCAAATGAATCCTCAAGTCAATAGTATTATTACTCCCATGGTTTCTCCTAACCCCACCTTAACAATTGAACAACTTGTAGGGGGTAATGAAGAAGTTAATTATTTAGGAGGGCATTATAAGCAAAATACAAACCCTTACCCAAACCATTATAATCCCGAATGGAGAAACCATCCTAACCTCTCTTGGAAGAACAACTCTGGTCCTACTCCACCACACTTATTTAATTCTAATGCTAATCCTCAACATCAAAACAATCATTCCAACCAAGCGGGACCATCTAGAAAGGTAACGGATGACTTCATCATTGAATCAATGCCAAAGAATGAAGCCCGTTTCTCTAGTTTGGAAGGGTCAATGAGAATGATTGAAGCGCAACTAGGACAAATCGCCACCGCTTTAAGTATGCGACCGCAAGGCACACTCCCTACGGATACCACACCCAATCCTAAGGGAGATATTCATCATTGTAAGGTCATCACATTACGAAGTGGGCGTGAGTTAGTAGTTGGTCAAGAAACTAATCCACATGAACAAAATAAAAATCAAGACCAAGAAGAATTCAAGGGTCCTAGTGAGCAAGTAATAATAGGAAGAAATGAGGACGATAAGAGTGAGGAGGAAGGAGTAATAAAAAGAAGAAATGATAAGGTAATAGAAGGAGAAAAGGAGGAAAGAAGGAAGGAGAACCCACGAACCTATCCACCACCACCTTTCCCTCAAAGACTAAAAAAGAGCAAGTTAGATCAACAATTTCAGAAATTCTTAGAAATCTTTAAGAAGTTGCAAGTTAATATACCCTTCGCCGAAGCATTAGAACAGATGCCAAGTTACGTAAAGTTTATGAAAGACATATTAAATAAAAAACGGAAGTTTGGCGTGAACGAAACGGTAACCCTTACACATGAATGTAGTGCAATCCTCCAAAGGAGATTGCCACCAAAACTAAAGGACCCCAGAAGCTTCACGATTCCGTGTTCTATTGGACATCAATTCGAGGGAAAGGCTTTGTGCGATCTAGGGGCGAGCATAAATCTTATACCACTTTCAATTTATAAGAAGTTAGTGTTGTGGGAGATTTCCAAAACATCAATTACATTACAATTAGCAGATAAATCTCTAACCTTTCCAAAGGGGATTGTAGAAGACGTCTTAGTCAAGGTAGAAAAGTTTATTTTTCCGGCAGATTTTGTGGTATTAGACATGAAGGAAGACAAGGAAGTCCCCATTATAGTGGGCATGCCTTTCTTAGCCACCGGAAAAACTTTGATTGATGTACACAAGAGTGAGTTAACCATGAGGGTTAACGATGAACAAGTGACTTTTAATGTACTAAAAGCCATGAAATTTCCCCGTTTAGAAGAAGATGACATAAAGGAAGTTAAGAGTGTGACCTTTTATGATTACAACTTAAGTGAGGATCTAGAAGAAGATGAAGAGGAGGGGACGGATGAAGAGAAATCTCATTGTGAGAACGAAATTCAAGAATGCTTTGAAATAAGTGCACGTTCACCGACATTCACTCGTAAACCGGAGATTTTAGATATGACAGATAAGACATGTGCAAATAAACCTTCCATCATTAGTCCA
Source organism: Platanthera guangdongensis (assembly GCA_039583875.1). NCBI lineage: Eukaryota > Viridiplantae > Streptophyta > Magnoliopsida > Asparagales > Orchidaceae > Platanthera > Platanthera guangdongensis. The sequence continues at coordinate 184,046,981 of CM077148.1, forward strand.
CTCACACTTGAGTTGAAACCATTACCTGAACATTTGGCCTACGCATATCTAGGAGACAATGATACATTACCGGTCATTATCAACTCAAAATTATCACCAAATCAACATCAACAACTCATAGATTTGCTGAAGCAATTTAAATTAGCCATAGGTTGGACGATCGCGGACATAAGAGCGATTAGTCCGTCGGTATGCATGCACAAGATTCTTCTAGAAGAATCTTATAAAGGTTCCATTGAGCCTCAACGCCGTCTCAGTCCACCTATGAAAGAGGTCGTAAAGAAAGAAATAATAAAATGGTTAGATGCAGGGATAATATACCCTATCTCCGATAGTTCTTGGGTCTCTCCGGTTCAATGTGTTCCGAAGAAAGGAGGGATGACCGTAATAAAAAATGATAAGAACGAATTAATATCGACTAGAACTATTACCAGATGGCGCATTTGTATGGATTATCGCAAGCTTAATAAGGCTACTAGAAAAGACCACTTTCCATTGCCCTTCATAGATCAAGTTCTAGATAAGTTGTCCGGTAATGATTTCTTCTGCTTCTTAGACGGTTATTCCGGGTATAACCAAATCACGGTTGACCCGGAAGATCAAGAGAAAACAACCTTCACGTGCCCTTACGGAACATTCGCCTTTAGGAGAATGCCATTTGGTCTATGCAACGCACCAGCCACGTTCCAACGGTGTATGATTGCTATATTTTCAGAAATCATGGATCATGGTATAGAGATGTTCATGGATGATTTCTCCATCTTCGGAAAATCATTTGGAGAGTGTTTGGAGTGCTTAGAAAGAGTGCTTGTGCGATGTATTGAAACTAACTTTGTGCTGAATTGGGAAAAGTGTCATTTCATGGTACGCGAAGGCATCGTGCTGGGCCATCATGTGTCAAGCAAGGGGTTAGAAGTAGATAAGGCCAAAATTGAGGTCATTGAGAAATTACCTCCTCCTAGGAATGTGAAAGCGTTAAGGAGTTTCCTCGGGCATGCGGGATTTTACCGAAGGTTTATCAAAAATTTTGCTAAGATTGCAAAACCTCTTGGTGGATTGTTGGAAAAGGATACGAAATTTCATTTTGACGAAGATTGTTTGAGTGCATTTAGTCAACTGAAGAAGCAATTAACCACGGCACCAATTGTGGTGGCACCCGACTGGGGTGAACCATTTGTCCTTATGTGTGATGCGAGTGACTATGCCGCGGGTGTAGTTCTAGGTCAAGTTAGAGAGAAGCTTTTTCACACCATAGCCTATGCGAGCAAAACTCTGATTGAAGCTCAAATCAATTACACCACGACTGAGAAGGAGTTGTTGACAGTGGTCTACGCCTTTGAAAAGTTTCGATCTTATCTTTTATGCACTCAAGTCACCGTTTTTACTGATCATGCGGCTATCCGTTATTTGATGGAAAAAAGAGATACAAAGCCAAGGTTGATTCGTTGGGTGCTATTATTGCAGGAATTCGATTTGGAGATTAAGGATAGAAAGGGCTTAGATAACCCTGTAGCAGACCATCTTTCCAGGATCGAACCAGATGAATCTTATTATCATTCAGAGATCGAGGAGAGATTTCCAGATGAGCAAATCTTAGCTATATCAGAGGGGTTAGTGCCATGGTACGCCGATTACGTCAATTACCTCGTTAGTAACATCTTACCTTCAGATTTAAACTACCAACAACGAAAGATGTTCTTACACCAAGTGCGGTCTTATCTTTGGGACCCACCTTATTTGTTTAAAATTGGTGCTGATGGAGTAGTGAGGAGGTGTATACCGGAAGTAGAAATACATCCTATTTTAGAAAATTGGCATAGTTCTCCCTACGGAGGACACTTCAAGGGAAATATGACAGCTATGAAAGTCTTAGAGGCCGGATTCTATTGGCCTACATTATATCATGATTCTAGAGAACATGTGAAAAGGTGTGATCGATGTCAAAAGGAAGAAAATATTAATAAGAACGAAGCTATGCCTATGAACCCAATTCTAGAAGTGGAGCTTTTTGATGTCTGGGGTATAGACTTCATGGGACCATTTGTTAATTCGAATGGTAATTTATTTATCCTCTTAGCCGTAGACTATGTATCGAAATGGGTCGAAGCCATAGCCACGACCAAAAATGATGCAAAGTTGGTGTTATACTTCCTGAAAAACTTCATATTTAGTCGATTTGGAACACCCAAAGCTATTATAAGTGACGGGGGAAGTCACTTTTGTAATCACCAATTTGCTGCGTTGTTGAAAAAGTACGGGGTTAGGCATAAGGTAGCATTGGCATATCACCCCCAAACGAATGGGTTAGCAGAAGTATCTAATAGAGAGATCAAGAAAATCTTGTCTAAAACGGTGAGTGTAAATTGCAAGGACTGGTCTCAAAAGCTTAACGATGCCTTATGGGCATATAGAACCGCTTTCAAGACCCCGATTGGTGTTACTCCGTATCGTTTAGTTTACGACAAGACTTGTCACTTACCTTTAGAGTTGGAATATCGGGCATATTGGGCCATTAAGAAAATCAACTTTGACTTTCAAGAAGCCGGTAAATCTAGACTACTACAGTTAAATGAATTGGAGGAGATCTGGACTCAGGCGTATGAAAGTGCAAGGGTTTATAAGGACCGTACTAAAATGTGGCATGACCGCCATCTTACGGATAAAAATTTACAACCAGGGAAACTAGTTCTATTATTCAATTCACGATTAAAAATTTTTCCTGGTAAATTAAAATCTAGGTGGTCGGGCCCGTTTCGGGTCAAGGAAGTGCTTCCTTATGGGGTCGTTACTATCATCAATGAAAAAGATCATTCGGAGTTTAAGGTCAATGGCGGACGTCTTAAGGCTTATTTAGGAAACGAAAATGAACGAGCAATATCGTTCATACACTTGAAATAAAACTTTCGAGCCGCTGAATGTCCAGCCGGGACATTAACTAAGGCGCTTCTGGGGAGGCAACCCCAAATTTTAATGTTAAGTTCTTTATTATTGTTATTTTTGTTTTGTTTGTTCCTATTTCTCTTAAAAAAAAAATCGTTTCAAAAAGAAAAAAATGATGCATGACTGAAATCCTATGGTCTCGAACGCTTAAAGCCGCATTTCCCCTGCATTCGGTGCTGGCCAAGGTTCAAAATTGGCTCAGAAAAAAAATGTTGCAACATTTTCGAAAAATGTTGCAACAAATTTTTCTCTGCCTTTTTCCCTTACAAGAGCGGAAATTTAGGCGGTGACCGGTTCAACTGCTTAATTAACCGGCTGCCTGCGGGATTTATCTGAACCGGCGGTCTAATTGGTTATTAAATTTCGTTTTAACCTACTTTGCCGGTTCAATTAGCATACGTTAACCTTTTTAGCTTTTTTTTTTAATCACGCCGTGTATCCGCTGGCTATTAAAGCGCGATCTCCCCAAATCCGCTGCTACCCCCGCATCCTCTGCTCCAGGAAACCCTAACTCCTCTTTCTCGCCCCGCTCCGACTCATCCGCCGGCGGCAGCAACCCCGCGACAGCACCGATCAGGAAATACCCCCCCCCCCTCTCGCAGTCCTATCACGAAGTTATCACTTACCGTTGGAGTTGAAGTATCATGGCCCCCAAGAAAGGTAGAGAGAAGGCGGTGGCGGCGCACAAGCACTCAAGATTCATCAACGACGAAGCCATGGCTCGCTACGAATTGCTTAAGGTAAAGCCCGTCATCTATGAAAGAGGGTTTCAACTGGAAGTTCGTGGTTGGAGTCAAGCGTATGTGCGGCAAATAGACAAGTTCGGTTGGACCTCCTTCTGCCATCCACGCACTGATACTGTCCTACCGTGGGTGTATGAATTTTACGCCAACGCCAAGTTCCACACGGACGGAAAAATCCACATACGGGGGAAGGAAGTCGATTTTTCCGCGGAAGGTATAAACTCCTACTTCGATTTAGCAACTCTGGATTGTGATGTCTTTCAGTCTGTTAGAGCTTCTAACCCATACGATATCGCCACCACATTGAGCCTCACTAGAAACATCACGTGGGTTAATGAATCTTCGCATGTCCTGCATTCGGCTCTTTTTACTCGTGAAGCTAAAGTTTGGCTGCTTTTCGTAAACTCAAGTATTATGCCGACGAAACACTCCAACCATGTCTCCTTCGATAGGGCTTGCATTATACATAGTATTATAAAAGAGATTCCCATTAATGTAGGACATATTATTTCCAATCAAATCCAAAAAAAAGGTCAAAACGGAGGGGGGTACTCAGCTGTGGTTTCCCACGCTCATCACATCGTTGTGCCGTTACGCCGGGGTATCTCTCGCCGACACGGACACTACCACCATTGTAGGCCGGCCAATCACGTTTTCTGTGATTTCCTCCTATATTAAAGTATCTTCCGAGGAGCCACCTCCCAAATCCGCTCCGAAACAACGCCCTACCGTATCTTCGAGCAAAACCACCCAACCTCCAATTCCACCACCACTTTCCCCAAATCCCCCGGATTGGCCGATCATCCTTAAATATTTGCAAGGCACCGCCAAATATCAGCGCCAACAACATCGTGATATAGCCTCGCATTTAAACATTTTACATCACAATCAAGTAGTCATTCTCCGCCATTTGAATGTACCTGAGGACAAGATAGCAGTCCACAATGTGAATCCTGCTTGGTATGACAACAAACCCTCTACTTCTAAGGGAAAGGAGGCAACATCCTCGCCTGATCCACATGATGAAACAGAAGCGGTTGAGGAGGATGCAGTCTTTGCATCCGGCGGAGACGACGAAATGAAAGAATTTTTGGACGATGACGACTCGGACGAGGTCGATGACGCTGACGACGATGAGGAGGATGGTTGACACTCCACTACTCAGAATCTGGGAAATTTACTTTGCGCTATTACTGGTGAAATGTTTGTTTTGTTTTTTTGGACATATCTGTGGTGAAACATTTCAGTGTTAGTGCAGTAGTTTATTTTATTTACATTTTGCTCTTGTCAAAATTGTGGAGATTGATTGACTCCTTAGACGCTCGTTATCGGTTTTCCTACATGACTACTTTGTTCTATTGCTGTTGACATGCTATTAACTGAATGCTAAGTACCGTTGACGTATTACTTGGTTATTTATTTTCTAGCACTAATCTTTCTAACTGTTACTTGCTGCACTATGGTTGATCACTTCCCTAGCTGCATTTTTCCGTTTCCTGAAATGTTATTTTCATGAATTATTGTTATATGTTTTCATGCCGTGAAGCTATACCTGTTACTTAATACCTTCACTGTTTTAATGCAAACTCTTTATTATAATCTGCTACTTCGTGGGATATTCCGTTCGTCTCTTATACTTTTATGTTCCACTTCACCCATATTTATATGCTGGCGACTCACATGTGAACCTGTTTTTTTATTCCACTCTTATGATTTATGAAGTTCACAATCGCATACAAGGCTATTATATTTGCTAAAACTGCTTTACTAGGGACTAGTAAAGGTTAAACTATGGGGGCATGTCCCTTCTATACCTTGCTTGACAAAGCTTTTATGGGGTATATTTTAGACCTGCTTGCTCTTCATTTTTTTTATTATTATTAATAAATTTATTCAAGTTTTTCAAATTAATTGTAAGTTTAGACGAGTCAGTCCTATGAGTCAGACTATTAAATTGTAATTAGAATGATTGGTTAAAGCTCAATTAAGAAATCTATCTCACATTCATGCACTATCGTTCTTACAAATGTTTACCCCCTTTTAACTTATTTAATTAACTTCGGATCCTAATGGGATTAGATCGAGTATGTTCTAATTCAATGATAGTCGCCAATATATTGAGTGTACGTAGTTAATCTTGCTTCCACGTAAATCCTTACCTTTGTTGCCATCACATATTACTTTCGAGCTTAAAGACTTGATTATTCATTTCCCTATGTTCCTTAGCTAGTAGACTGATCACTTATGGGTGTTAAAACAAAAAAAAAAAATTTGTGTATATCATAGTGACATGTGGCCTAAGTTAGCTCCGGCTTACTTGGAATGATCCCAACTATGATCAAAAAAGATATATATATATATAGCATAGTGATATGTGACCTAAGTTAGCTCCGGCTTACTTGGAATGATCCCAACTGTGCAAATATCAAAAGAAAGAAAAAAATTGTTGAAAGTTAAACCCCATAAGTTGGCAAGCTACTAAGTTAATTAGAATCATTGGCTACCCACCTCTCCAAAATTCATCAAGTCGTTTTTATTTGGCATCGGTTTCTACCAAACTCATGTAGAGGTCATATCAAAGCCTTAGACTACTCTTGATCTATCCTATTGGTGACGAAGTTTATCGAAAATGAATTGTAAGGGATGTAGACAATTTGTTAAGGGCATCACATATAACACTTGAATTTTTAATTGAGCCTTATCTTATATCTATCTGATAGAATTATGAAAGTTTGAATTCTTATGGACTAGCAAGTCTAGCATCAGTTAATGAGAATTACTTGAAGCTATTTTAGTTAACTTATAATGAAGAGTAGACGGAAATAAAATTATACTGTCATAAATCTTTGTCACATCATGATTTACAATGATTTACCTTTGCTAGGGACTAGCAAAGAACTAAGCATGGGGGTGTGATAACTTCGCAAAAAGAAGTTATCTTCATCTCTATTTTAACCATTTTTAGCCATGTTATGTGATATTTATACATGAAAAGTAGATAAAATCCAATTGCCGCTTGTTTTGGAGTCAAAATGTTTGTACTTTAATTGTTTATATGTTTTTATGATATGATTCATGGAGAATTTAAGTCAATGATTGAAGACTAAGGATTGTGAAAAATCTGAGAAAAATGTTACAACATATTCTCAACATTCTGGCAGGTCAAACTGTGCAGAAAAACAGAACCAGAAATGTTGCAACATATTCACAACATTTTTGGCAGTTACAGGAAATTCAAATCCGAAAATGTCAAGTTTTGGACAGTTACAACCTATTTCAAAACATCCATTCAGCATTTTAAAATGACTGGATGTGGGGCCCACTAGGAGAAAAAGAGGGAAAGTTTAAAAGAGGAAAATTTCAGCCATAAAAGGGGGGATTCTATTCTATTCTTGGACAGCCATTAGAGGAGAAAAACTGCAGGGAGAAGAATTCGGTCAAGGAAGAACCAGTCCAGTCTTGGCGTTCGGGCTGAAGGAAACGCTTCCACATCACTGGAAAAGGGAAGATTCGCATTTCTTTTGAAATGTTTAGTAAGATCTCTTCAGTTTTGTGTTATTTTCCCGCAGTCATGAACTAAAACTCTCTAGTCTTGCATGATGAGAGTAGTATGTGTATTTTGATGATGAACATCTTTGATTTTGGGTTTATTTTGTGATTATCTTTATAGATCTTGTGATTTTTATGGTGAAATTGTTGGATCATGTCTTTTTATTATATTGCGCCGCGAGAATCGAGAGAAGAGCGGCGTAACATTAATTTAAGGGCTAGTTTATCGCAGTGCGAGAATCGAGAGATGAGCAATGTGAATCATTAACCAACATTTCTTTATTTTTACGGCGTTTCAAGAGTCGAGAGAGGAGAAACGTGCGTGCATCACAAGATCTATTGAGTTTTGAAAAGTGAAAGAGATTTCCTTTTTATGCTTGCGAATTTGATTCTTGCACTTCATAATATTTTCGTTTTTCCTAAGTTAGAGATAACTAGGGTTGCGTAGATATCAAGACTCCTTGTATCGAGAGATAAAAGTTTCTTCTTTAAAATCATCGCAAGATAATTCAAAGCTCAACCAAATGAAATATTTATTTTATCATCATCATGTTACGCATATGAAATCAGAAATGCAAGACTATTTTCTCTAATTGCTAAGAAATTACTTAAAGATCTAGTTAAATTAGTTTTAATATTTATCTAAAAGTTTTAATCTAGTTTCAGAAAATCAATTAATCGTTTTACTTGGATTCATAGAAACGGTGTAGCTAGTAATTGTAAGCGCTAAACCTATCACTTCTCCGTGGGAACGATCTCACTCACTCTGTATTACTTGTACGGCACGTATACTTGCGTTTTCAAGCTCTATTTTGCGCCCATCAACCCCTCGTGAGCAATGTTTTTACAGGTGACCCAGGTGGGAAACTACGCCCAGGATAAGCGTTGGTGAAGTCAGTTTGTAGTGTTTTCCCATTCAGTTTTTCTTTACTTTCGGCATACATTTGTAGTTGTGGACAATGTAACTTGTTAATATTTTATGTCATGTATCAGACTTACTATGATATTTCAGATTTTCAGTCATTTCAATTCTTTTCAAATTTAGTGGCTCTGTGAATCCAGATATTCAGGTATGTGGTTACCCTTAGTTTACTTTCTTAGCTTCCGTTGCAAGTTAAAAATTTTTAGTAGCTTCTACTTTATACCTGTTGTGTACTAGTTTTAATATTGTTTCCTAGTTCTCTTTATATCGCTGACCCGGCCGGATGACTCATTATTGAAAAACTTGGAAGAGGTGTTACAAATTGGTATCAGAGCCAGGTTTAGGATCCCTGGACCCTAGAAGGTTTTCACAGAGCTATATGATTGTGTTAGAGTAAACTCTTGTTAGTAGAGGATTTAAGTTACGTTTAAGCCCTAGTTTTCGCAAGAGTACGAAATAAAATTTGCTAAGCCAGATTTCGCAGATACTTGATAAATAACCATATTTCTTTTATATGTTCTATCAGGTACTACGAATCAGTGAACCGGGTGAATCTTTACGTCAGGACCCTGTTCCTAACGCGACTATAGGAGATGTTGTCGTGCCACAGGTACCACCAGTTCCAGCAGCTCCAGAGGGCATAGACATAGTGTCTCAGATTGCCAAGACGGTTACTGTTGCCTTGATGGAGTTTCAGAGAGGACTGGCTGCAGGGTTTCCAGCTCCAGTACAAGTACCAGCCCCTGCACCAGCTCCTGCCCCAGCGCCCGTGGAGATCACCCTGGAGCGCTATTTGAGGAACTTTAGAGAGCTTCAACCTTTGAACTACAGTGAAGATGAAACCCCGATGGACACGGATGATTGAGTAGCAAATACCAGAGACATGTTGGATGTTTTGGAGTACCCAGAGAACACGAAGGTTCCTCTGATAGTTTTCCTCCTTCGAGGTGAGGCAAAGGTCTGGTGGGACAAGTACCGGGCAGATGATCCTGCAGGTAAAGTGTTATGAAAATTTCCTTTTATTTTTGGAAGTGATACGTTCTTTTTAAATAGTATGACCATACTTTTGGCCAGGTCGTACGCCAGACATGTTTACGTGGGGCGAATTTTCTAGAGCACTTGCAAGTTGGTTCGTGCCTCCTTCCGCACGACGAGGTCTTCAGGAGAAATACCTTTGGATTTTCTAGGGGGACAGGACTGTTGCTGAATACGAGCGAGAGCTTACCCATCTGGCTCGATATGCGGGCGTGATGCAGGGAGACCAGGCTGAGAAGTGCAGCCGTTTTGTGGATGGTTTGCGTGACTCGTTGAGGCAGCCACTGATGACTATGGTCAACGCTGATTACAAGAGCTTAGTGGATACGGCTCACAGGCTTGGGGCTGATCAGCCGAAGGTTCAGAAGCGAAGTAATTTCTGTGTGAAGTGATCTCAAGATTCGCATCAGCCGCAGCAGAGCAGGAGTGACCAAGGGAAGAACTGGAACAAGAAGCAGAAGCCTGATGCGAGAAAGAATGGTCAATCTGGTGACAGGAGCAAGGACTATCCCCTTTGTCCCAAGTTTCAGCGTCGCCATCCAGGAGAGTGTTTGGCCAGCGCGGGCGTGTGTTACAAGTGTCGTCAACCTGAACACATAGCTCGTTTCTGTCAGGAAGTTTGTTCGAATCAGGTAATCAAAACCTAGTTGTATTTTTGTACATTTATGAAATTACTGTAGATGACAAATGTAATTTGTTCCTGCAGTCGAAGTATGAGGTTGGTGGCCCTGGCAGAGTAGACAAGGGTAAAGCTTTGATGATTACTGATGGAAGACCACAGCAGGGTCGAGATTTGGTGCAACCCAGAGCTTATGGGCTTGGTCAGCAGGAGGCAAAGGATCATGATGATGTAGTGACGGGTAAGTGTTTAATTTGCCTAACAAGTTTATATAATCCTCCGTAGTGACACTCTTTTATTTTTAAAAATCATTCATGTAGGCATCCTTATGATTCGTAATTTACCCTCCAAGATTCTGTTTGATACGGGCGTCTCGCACTCGTTTATCGCAGAATCTCTAGTGCTTAAGCTGAATTTCGAAGTCTTTCCAGAGACAGTACCACTGGAAGTCATGATGCCTAATGGATCCCTTCTGCAGACCAGAGATAAGTGCAGGGTACCAGTGCAGTTTGGTGATACCGATATTATCCTGGAAGCTTTGCAGCTACCTATTGCAGGATTCGACCTGATTTGTGGAATGAACTGGCTTTCGGCAGTCAATGCCAGGATTGACTGTAGGGCGAAGCAGATACAGTTTGAGGGCCCTAACCAGACTATTTTCTTTTCAAGGCTTGAAGGGAGTAGTGAAGATGATCATCTCCGCAGTCCAAGCTAGAAGGTGCATCAGTAAGGGTTGTAAAACGTTTGTAGTACTGATGAATGCGGAGGCTAAGACTAGCTTATCAGAGGTACCAGTGGTGCAAGATTTCCCCGATGTTTTCCCGGAAGTGCTCCCTGGTGCCCCTCCAGATAGAGAGATTGAGTTCCCGATAGACTTGCAGCATGGGGCTACACCAGTAGCCAAATCCCCCTATTGGATGGTTCCGAGGGAACTAGCGGAGTTGAAGAGCCAGTTGCAGGAGTTGTTTGATTTGGGCTTTATACGTCCCAGTACTTCTCCTTGTAGTGCTCCAGTACTTTTCGTGAAGAAGAAGAATGGTAGTCTGAGACTGTGCATAGACTACCGTGAGTTGAACAAATTGACAGTAAATAACAAATACCCGATTCCCATGATTGATGATTTGTTCGACAAGTTGGTGGGCTCGTGCACCTTTTCCAAGTTATATTTGAGGTCGGACTACCATCAGTTAAAGATTCGGGACGTTGATGTTCAGAAGACGGCTTTCAGTACCAGGTATGGACACTTCGAGTTCGTGGTCTTGCCGTTTGGGCTGACCAATGCCCCTTCAGTATTTATGGACCAGATGAACAGGGTTTTTCAGGAGTACTTGGATCGTTTTGTCATCGTCTTCATAGATGATATCTTGGTGTTCTCTAAGAGTGTAGAAGATCATTCCGTACACCTCAGGATTGTTTTGAGCACCCTCAGGAAGAATCAACTGTATGCCAAGTTTTCTAAGTGTGAGTTCTGGCTTTCAGAGATTGCATTCTTAGGTCACGTCATCAGTCAGCAAGGGGTGAGTGTTGATCCGAAGAAGATAGAGACCATTAAGAATTGGCCAAGACCGACGACAGTTTCAGAGGTACGCAGCTTTTTGGGTCTTGTTGGTTACTACAGGAGATTCATCAGGGATTTCTCAAAGATAGCCTTACCACTGACTTCCCTCACTAGGAAGGGTAAGAGATTGGATGGGACAGTTGAGTGTGAATTGGCTTTTGAGGACTTGAAGAGCATGCTGATGACCGCACCGATCTCGAGTTTACCTTCAGGACCTGACGAGTTTCAGATTTATAGCGATGCATCAGGTCAGGGTTTGGGCTGTGTTCTCATGCAGCATGGGAAGGTCGTAGCCTATGCCTCGAGATAGTTAAAGGTTCATGAGAGGAACTATCCCGTGCATGACTTAGAGCTTGCAGCAGCCATATATGCTTTGAAGATATGGAGGCACTATCTATATGGCGTTCTTTGCGAGATCTTCACTGATCATAAGAGCCTCAAGTATATATTTGATCAGCGGGAGCTCAATTTGAGACAGCGCAGATGGTTAGAGTTTCTATCAGACTACGACGTAGACATTCAGTAACATCCAGGAAAGGCGAACGTTGTAGCTGATGCCCTTAGCCGTAGAGATTCATGTTTCTTCCTTCTCACTCAGCAGGAGGAGTTAGTGCGGGAACTGGAGAGTCTGAACATCATCGTTGTGCCCCGTTGTAGTTTTGGTTCTACAAGGTTGAGTTGGATGGATATTACTTGTGACATTAAGGATAAAATCAGGACAGATTTACCGTTTGATCCAAAGATGGCAGAGATTTGGAGCTCAGTGCCAACAGGTCAGAAGGAGAGATTCTCTATTCAGGATGATTTATTGTTGTTTGATGGTAGAGTCTGTATCCCCGATGTTAGTCACCTTCCCGAGGACATTCTATTTGAGTCACACAATTCCAGTTATTCTATACATCCGGGTAGCACGAAGATGTATGCAGATCTCAACAAGATAGTCTGGTGGCCATGCTTGAAAAGTGTTGTTGCAGATTACGTAGGGAAGTGCGAGACGTGCAAGTTAGTTAAGGCCGAGTGCCAAAGGCCTGGAGGCAAGTTGCAGCCACTTCTCATTCCCGAGTGGACTTTTGAGGATATATCTATGGACTTCATCCATGGTCTGCCGAGATCTCAGAGTGTAAATGACTCTTTGAGGGTTATAGTAGATCAGCTTTCTAAGGTTGCCCATTTCATTCCTCTAAAGAAGACAAATCAGGGTCCCAGATTAGCACAGTTATATATAGACGAGATAGTTCGATTTCACGGTGTTCCCAGGATTATAGTTTCAGACCGAGATGACAGATTCACCTCCAGAGAGTGGCGATATGTACATGAGCGGTTGGGTACCAGATTACATTTCAGCACCGCATTCCATCCCCAGACAGATGGACAGACTGAGCACACAAATAAGACTTTGAAGGACCTGCTTCGGATGTGCATTTTAGACTTTAGAGACGTAGGGAAGTGCGAGACGTGCAAGTTAGTTAAGGGCGAGTGCCAAAGGCCTGGAGGCAAGTTGCAGCCACTTCCCATTCCCTAGTGGACTTTTGAGGATATATCCATGGACTTCATCCATGGTCTGCCGAGATCTCAGAGTGTAAATGACTCTTTGTGGGTTATAGTAGATCGGCTTTCTAAGGTTGCCCATTTCATTTCTCTAAAGAAGACAAATCAGGGTCCCAGATTAGCACAGTTATATATAGACGAGATAGTTCGATTTCACGGTGTTCTCAGGACTATAGTTTCAGACCGAGATGACAGATTCACCTCCAGAGAGTGGTGATATGTACATGAGCGGTTGGGTACCAGATTACATTTCAGCACCGCATTTCATCCCCAGACAGATGGACAGACTGAGCGCACAAATAGGACTTTGAAGGACCTGCTTCGGATGTGCATTTTAGACTTTGGAAGAAAGTGAGAGAAGTATGTTACTCTTGTGGAATTCTCCTACAATAACAGTTTTCAGACAAGTATTGGAATGACACCATTCGAGGCCCTCTATGTTAGACGTTGTCGGACACCGTTGTGTTGGGCTGAAAGTGAAGAAAGATCTACCATCAGGGAGTCATGGATTGATAAGATCACTGACATGATCAAGCTCATTCAAGAGCGTATGAAGATGGCTCAGGATCGCCAGGCCAAGTATCATGATCAGAAGCGTCAGTAGAATTCAGAGTTGGAGACTATGTTTTTCTGAAAGTCAGACCAGTCAGAGGAGTCGCTAGAATAAAGCAGATGAAGAAGCTGAGCCCCAAATTTGTTGGTCCTTTTGAGGTGCTGGAAAGAGTTGGTGAGGTTGCTTATAGGTTGACCTTACCTGAGGAAATGAGCGGTGTACATGATGTATTCCACGTCTCCTATCTGAGGAGAGCAGTCAGAGATTCCATTCAGATCATCAGTACCGATGAAGCACCAATCGAGACAGATCTTAGTGTTTAGGTTAGACCAGTCAAAATCGTGGATTCAAGGATACAGAAGCTCAGAAATAGAGAGATTCGCATGGTCAAAGTCCTTTGGATGAACTGTGGCCGACCATAGTATACTTGGGAGCGAGAGGATGAGCTTAAGGGTAATGCCGACTACTCTTTCCTCTTCGATTCAGGTATGATTACAATTTTCGAGGACGAAAATTTTTGTTAGGAGGGGAGATTTGTAACATCTGTTATCTCACGCGAAATTATTTTAATTGTAGGGTCAAGTCGCGACGAATTTTGATCGAGGCAGCGCGTCGTCGAGGTACGATATTAGTGTGGTCAAAAAGGGTCGAAATTATTAATTTGTGAATTATGTTAATTTCCTTCCTTGGTCGTGGAAGAGTCGGGTTCAACCCTAGTCGGTGGTAGTGGAAACGATTTTGGTTCTGGTGAGTCGATTCCTCCCTTATCTCTTTTCCCTCATGGAGTTTCTTCGATTTGGAGATTAGGCTAAACTAATTTTTGTTCATAATGCCCTAAATAGGTTTTGGAGTTCGTGATCCTCCGCGGAATTTGGGTTGGGCTCTTTGAGAGCCTCAATCACTTCACGTAAAGGTAATATCTGAAGTTTAGCGCTTGAATTTTTGTAACTCTAGTTGTATAGAAATTTTCCACGTGAAAATCCTAAAGGGGAAAAATTATGAAATTAGAGCTACTGTAAATTGCAGCACTTTGGTGGGGTCGGGGCAGCATTCTGAAGGTCCCCAGCAGTAGGATTGCCTTTGGAAGAGAAAATGTCGCCGCGCCGAGTGTACGAGCGCCGCAACACCACTGTAAGGAAACCTAATTTCTGTTAGTTAGACATAACAAACAATTTATTTTATATACGCATGTGTAGGTTTTGTACGAGTATCATGACCATGCATAGAAAGGTGTGGTGATAGTAAAATGGTCGCGGAAAACGTGTAGAATGACACCTTTCTCCAAGACCCAAGTAGTCAGATCAGGAACAGTAACGTTAGGTACGAAACCTATACCCATGTACGTAAGCTTGGAATTTGTCCAACCAAGGGCGTGAATGTCCCTTCTAGTCGACCATGAGATAGTCAAGGGTCGCTCAGTAGTACACCAAAAGAGATGTCCCAAGCAGAGTAGCATTTCACCAAAAATGTCAGTAAGCACACTTAAGCCTTTTCGTGCTAGGTAGAGGCGCACTACCTTTCTCATAGGGCATATGGTATCCTATGAGTAGCATAGTCTTGGGAGTTGATTCCCCTTGAGACAGTTAGTAGATTCGAGACCGTGTCCGCGCGACACTAGAACAATTGAGTTCGTCAGATGGTCTCGGGTCGTCAGTTTCAGATGCGCGTTAGCAGCTACTCTGCCTAGAGCCTTCCTAGTAGAGGTGCAAGCTAGAGGTCAACTTGAACTCAAATATAGACCTGACGTGAGACAGAACACTAGTTAGTGAACGCCGGGACTTGGGTTAGTGAACTGAAAGTCATAAATATAGAACAGGTAGATGTTTTGACCAGGTAGTGTTCTGAAGGCATGCATAACATATAACATAAATGTTTTTAATGCACAAAATTATTTTCTAAAAGCATGCATTCATCATATGAGAAAATGTTTTTATTGTCAATAGGAGGAATTATTTTTCTTTACTCTGACCCATCGTGGGCAATGTTTTTACAGGTGACCCAGGTGAGAAACTACGTCTAGGATGAGCGTTGGTGGCGTCAGATTGTAGTGTTTTCCTATTCAGTTTTTCTTTACTTTCGGCATACAGTTGTAGTTGTGGACAATGTAACTTGTTAATATTTTATGTCTTGTATCAAACTTAGTATGATATTTCAGATTTTCAGTCATTTCAATTCTTTTCAAATTTAGTGGCTCTGTGAATCCAGATATTCAGGTATGTGGTTTCCCTTAGTTTACTTTCTTAGCTTCCGTTGTAAGTTATAAAATTTTTAGTAGCTTCTACTTTATACCTGCTGTGTACTAGTTTTAATACTGTTTCCTAGTTTCCTTTATATCGCTGACCCGACCGGATGAATGATTATTGAAAAACTGGGAAGGGGTGTTACATCGAGCTTGTCACAGAGTGGCTGATGAACATGAACGAAACAGACACACCCAAACATGCGGGGTAGAAGCGAAGAGGTATGAACTATTGTCGTAGAAGAAATGCGCGCGAGAGGGGTAGCATACTCGAGAACCCGAGAAGGAAGGCGGTTGATAAGATGAGTGACCGTCATGATGACATCCCCCCAATAGGGTTTCAGAAGGTTCGTGGAGGTGAGGAGACAACGGGCAACATCAAGAAGATGCCTGTTTTTTTCGTTCGGTCACACCATTTTCGGTGGAAGTATAGACACACGTTGTTTGTTGGAGGGTGTAATTGCTCTAGAGATAGGCCACAAAAGCACCACGATCATCATATTCCCCCCATTGTCGCTTCGAAGAACACGAATTGTGCCATTGAACTTTGTTTGTATCATCTTATGAAATGTTTGAAAAATAGAAGCAACTTCTCCTTTCTTCTTCAAAAGATAAACCTACGTAGTACGGGAAAAGCAATCAATAAAAGTAACAAACCATCTATAGCCAGTTAAAGACACAATTGAGGAAGGTCCACAGACATCAGAATGTATAACAGCAAAAGGTGTTCTACTAGGAGAAGATACATGGGGTGTCGAATGACGAACATGTTTAGACATGACACATACATCACATTTTAAACTAGGAATAAACTGAGATAAAGCAGGAAAGAGTTTCTGGTGATAAACAGGAGACAAATGACCAAGACGCAAGTGCCAGCGGCGAGCGTCAGTAGCAGTAGCAGCCGAAGAGGAAAGAGCAAGGGATGATGGTGTAGTATCCAGGTAGTACAGACCACCACAATTCCTACCACTGCCAAGTATCCGCTTCGTACCCAGTTCCTGAAAGATACAAGAATCAGCAAAAAAGGTTACAGAACAATTACGAGATTTAGTAAGGTTGCTAATAGAAAGTAAACTGCGGGTTTAGGAAGGGACATGCAAGACGGAAGAGAGAGGAAGAGAAGAGGAACATGAAAAAAACCCCTTGCCAGCAATAGGAGATAAGGTACCATTAGCAGAGACAACTTTGTCCTTACCAGACAAGGGAGTGTAGGAGGAAAAACCTGTAGAGGACCCGATCATATGATCAGTGGCTCCGGAGTCGTTGATCCACTCAGACGGGGGAGGCATAGCGACATGGGCACTGGGCATCGCAGCAGTAACAAACAATGAAGAAGTACCACTGGGAGTCGGATCAGACTGAGAGTGAAGCAGGCGTCGTAGAGCATCCAATTCTGATGTAGTGAGGTGATCCAGGGGCTAGCTATGATGACCCTCCTGCATCGCTGTGGAATAAGCAGCATCATGAGAGCGGGTACCAGTCGGGCGGGATCCTCCACGTCCTAGGGTCACGACCACGTCCACGACCACATGCGTATCCAGGTGGAGCAAGGTGAGGATGAAGCTTGAAGCACACTTCACGAGAATGACCCCGACGTCCACAATGAGCGCAAGTGGGAATCGTGCTGGTATGACTGGAGCCACCACGTCCAGTACTTGTAAAGGCAGAATGGTCAGGAATAGGAGCCGTATTGCTGAGAGAACGACGACGATCTTTATCGCCAAGAACCATACTGAAGGCCTCACGAAGAGATGGAAGAGGAACCAATGAAGAATATTGGTGCGAACCATATCTAGCTCCATTCCTAAACCCATCAAGAACACATGTAGGCGGAATCGTTCGTCACGCTTCTGCAACAGTACTGCATCGGCAGTGCAGGCAGGAGTGAACTGGTCAAAGTAATCCAACTCTTGAGATATGCGCTCGAAGTCCGAGTAGTAGGAAGACACAGTCATAGATCTCTGTCGTTGCTCCAACATACGGCGGGTGAGATCATAAACTTGAGTGGACTTTCCAATCTGAGAATAGGTCTCCCGGGCACGAGTCCAAATCTCGTAAGTTGAGTCCATTAACATATAACTGCGGTATACCTTGGGGGACATAGAATGGAGAAGTCAGGATACCACTAGAGAATTTTCTGAATCCCATCGCGGCCAGGAAGCATCGGCCCTAGATGGTGTCACCTTAGTTCCATCAATGTACCCGAACAACTGGTGACTGGGGATAACATGTTGAGTTGCACGAGATCATTCGAGGTAGTTCGTTCCATCCAATGGAACCGTGGTAATTTTCAAGGAGCCAGCATGGCCAGAGGGCCGCTGAGGTTCACCCATCGGGGGAGCCATAACCACCGGGGAGGTAGAATCAACCGCTGTCGAGGAATCATCCATGACGAATGAGTAGCCCGTCGAGAAAGGACATCGAGCTAATCCCACAAGGAGAGAGTAAGATTTCTTTGACAGCAGGAGCGATCAAAAGACATCGGCAGAGAAGCAGTGCCGAGAACAATCAAAGACCAGCAGAGAAGCGCGGCTGGAGGTGCGGCAGAGCGGGAACAGCCGCAGGTAGACGCGACTGGAGGTGCGGCAGAGTGGCAGCGACAGCAGGTAGTCGCGGCAGGATGTCGATGTCGACCGTGCTATGCGGGAGCAGCAGCAGGTAGACGCGGCTGGAGGTGCGGTAGAGCGGCAGCGGCAGCAAGAAGACGTGGCTGGATGTCGTTGTCAAGCGCGAATAGCAGCGATGTCGGGCAGCAGAGGACGGGAGCGCAGGCAGCGGAGGATGTGCGATGCTTCATGAGGAGACGGCCGACTCCTTCAGCATGCATCCCTGCCCGCGAGAGGGCCGTTGGTCGCCATGCGCGAAGGAGGTGACCAAATCGGGATTGGGGGAGCGGCCGAGCGATGAAAGGCGAGGAAGAAGGAGCGGGCGGCTGCGTCGAGCGAGGAGGATTAGGGTTCGGGTGAGTTCCGGCTCTGATACCAAATAGAGAAATAAAAGGCTTAATGATCATTGAAAGAGAGCTCCCCACACATATATATATGAAGGGAGACAAAATACAAAGGACAAAACTACCCTTATGGGTAAAATACAATAGACTAGAAATAAGACGACTTGATTTCAACTCTGAGCTGCTCCATCTCTCGGCGCAAGTCCTGATTACGCGTGTTGTGATTGCCCATGGCACCGTCGGAATGGAGAGGACGGTGCTCTGATAACCATTTGATACGATCCTAAATGATTCGAAAGGAATTTCTGGGAAAGATCCTCCAAGGCGTGGCATTATAGAGAGGTCGGTGGCGTCTTTGAAGAAGAAGAGAGACCAGAGAAGTGAGAAGGAATTGGGGAACACAACAATCACGATTTTTCTTATGCACGGACAAACAACCCACTTTTCAATGGTTTTAACTGAACAACACAGTACGGACGTTTGTCGCCTAACATGCAAATTTAGAAAATTTGAAAGGAGAACTTAAAACGATAACATACAACTCATTTTAAATATAACACCTTAATGCTGTTCCAAATGCACGGAGAACCAATTAGGTTGTTGGAGAAACTGCCTTTTTACTGAGAAAATAGTGACATGTGCTCTGTTCTCTTCATGCATTATTATGAAATTCTTTAATAGAACAGTTATTGGTCTCTTACATTAACTGTTAGATTTAGTAACTATTTGTGTTGTTTCTTAGGTGCTAATGGTAAACACGCGAACCCATTGTTGTTTTTTCGTCATGATATTCCCAGAAAAAACACTCCCCCGTGGAATGATATGCTGGAACTTGGTCCAAGTTCAACAGGAATCAGTGCTCATGTAAGAGATTCCGATTCACTTGCTCTTATATCTCGTTCAGTATGATTGGAACTAATTACTCTCTGGAGAATGTACTGAGCCATGGAATCATGAGAACCCATATGTTGTATAGATCATTAACATATCTTTGCATTTTTTTACTAGCATCCAATTGATAACTTTGTGCGCTGTAATTTTTTTATTAATTTGTAATTAAGAAAGTTATAACTTTCATCTTCACTAGTCCATCACATTAAGACGTATCTTGTGACTTTGAAATTTAAATACTGCTATGGCGCTTAGGTTATTCAAACTCTTTCTTCGTAGATTTTCTGAAATGTGTTTTTTTATGGAAACACCTCTCTAGAAATGCATGGGCAAGACTGCTTGCAACAATCTTTCACAGACCATGTTAGCAGGCACAGGCACTGGTAACATTTTCTTGAGATGTTTTTCATGCACAGAGAATAATTTTCTTGTGAAAATATAGTAACTCTAGTATGCAGGATTCCTTTTTTTGATCCAGAAAATCTTTGTCTCAAGGTCTTCATTACAATCAAGTAATATGCCCCCCTCTTGAACATACTGTTGCGAGCCTTTCCAGAAAGAAGGAGGTCTACAGCAAGGAACGCAAGCGATTGAAAGCAATTCAACAAGACACAAGCAATTGGATCCATTTCAATCATGCAATCAAAGTTTAATGTATTCAAATCGTCGAACACATACACAGAAACATGAACTTTAAAGGGGAATCAATCCTAAGAGATACGGGTCTCTGAATAGATTATTATGAATGCTAGGGAGTTCGAGCTCAGCTCCTCTCCGCCACTGAAACTAGCAAACACTACTTAATTATGAATTCAAGAGATAAGATGCTTCCCTCGCTCATTTCCCACACCTTTTATAGGTTCAAACTAAAAGAAGGAAAAATTACAATTGTACCCCACAGTTAACTGTTGTTTAAACACTCGTGTTCCCGCCAACAGCCCGCCTTCTTCAGTTAACAGTAAGCAATTATTTGATTGTCACATACATATGTTTGAAGACACTTCTCTCATAAAATTTATCCCAAAAACTTCACTTCGGTTGAGGAATTGGTAATGGTCATATCTTTTAGGCCAAGGGTTATGGTTCCTTTCACGTCATATAATGACAAACTTTAACTGCTAGTACGTATTCAATGTCTTACGAAGACTTTGGGTCCTGCAATTAACACACACATGTTTGTAGACACTTTATCTCATAAAATTCATCCCAAAAATCTCACTTAGGATGAGGATTTGGTAATGGTCATCTCTTTTAGACCAATGTAAGAGGTCCTTCATGTGGTATAATGCCAAACTTTAACTGCCTGAACTTAGTCAATGTCTTAGGAAGACTTTGGATCCTGCAATATAGAGTTAAAATCCGTGAGTCTATTAAGATGATGTCCACAACGCAATATTTTATAAGTTATTTTACCATTTTGTGTCCTAACTTGTCAAAACGTTAATTCAGGTTTGCATCATATTGTCACTTTTCTTGAATGAAGGCACATATCTCACTTTGAATTCATTTTGTTGATTTTTCAGCAATTTTCTTCAGAAAAGGAAATACTTGGTGTTCCATTTGATCAGTTGGAAGAATATAGATCACGACAGCCAGGCCATGAAGGAAAAAATGCGGAACATATGGATGGTGGAAATAGCTTAAGCTCACCGTTATGTGTAGCTAGAAGCTTTCATTTGGACTCGGATAATCTTGAGTCACCCAATTCAGTTGCTTGCATGGTAGAGGGTGGGCTGTTTACCACGACAGAAACAACAACAGTTATACCCAAATCTAAAGTGGTGTCTGTTCGAAAGGACAAAAAATTTGACTCGATGGGTACTATTGATTTACCGGATGATAAAACTGCGCATTCTTCTGATTTCCTGGAGATGTGGTTTGATCAAGGACAACATGAAACATCCCTTGTAACAGAGCCAAGCGTTACTGTGGTCCAGAAACAACTATTCAAGATTCGAGAAATCTCACCAGAATGGTCTTTTTCCTTTGAGAGAACCAAGGTATGTCTCAGTTTTCCTATATCTGCCAACTTGTTCAGCATTCTTCTTTGTTTGTTTAATGCTCTGGTAAGATCTTATAAGGAAATATATTTCAATTCCTGACTTCAAAACTCCCAGGAATTACCGCACGATGAATCTAATTATGCAGATAGAGAGCTACTAACTATAAAGACGCTTTAAAGCACTTACTATTTGAGAATGTGCATGTTGTCATTCGTTTCGGTTGACTAAAGGGTTAGGTGTCAATGAGATGGTGTGCCTGGTTGGTAGTGTGTATACAATGTAATAACCCTTGAACTATGATTAGCATGGCTATTTATTTCTTAGTTACTCCATTAAGAGCTTGATATGGGGTGAATGGAGGTTCTTAAACGTTTAATTTCTTTTTTTACAAGTTCTATTGGAGGTTCTTTAGTTTATATGTTCATCAAAGGACAAACTACTTAGTAAATGGCATCCCTACTGAATTACATTTAAGGTGTCTGTACTCTACAATTCCAGAGCCTGTTTTGGAACTTTAGTTAAGATCAATCGAACATTCAAAATGGTATAGTCAGCAAGGATTATGGATTTGCAAGTTACTGTCAGCACATTGACTAGTATAATCTTAGTGACGTAAAAATCTTAATCCAACATTCTTCATATGTTTAAAATGTTCTTGTAACGTAAAAAACTGTACTATCATTATTAGTATAATCTTAGTGATGGAAGATTTGAGTCTTTCTCATTACATCCAGACTTGTCTCATTTTGTACACACTAAAAAAAAGGAAATTAATGAATGGATCCGTTCATTCTTGTTGAAAGGTGGGGCCTCATAGGGTAATCACGCCACCAACCTGACTGCAGTCAGATGCAACCCAACCAAATCTCCACCGGGGGTATGAGTCCATTTAATCCTGGGGTAGGTTGTTAAGCCCAGGGATCGATCCCGGGACTCCTTTATGAGGGTGTTGACATCACTCCTCATACCCAAGTGTCCTTGTTTAGGCCTCATGTTTCTTAAAAAATTTACTTGGATACTCGTTTCTTCAATGTTTAATCTGCCCTTCGTACTTTTTGATGACTTGATTTTGGCTAATGATTGGTGATAGCTTCGTCTCAGATCCAAATCAATTGCATACATAATAATTGGTGATGGAGACTGCCGCATTTTTTTGGTTAATTTGCGTGATCGACAATTTTTGGAGCATCGGATGGACGATCGAAGACTGCCATCACATTCAACGCTATTTTCATATCTGTATGATTTAATTTTAATTTTTCTTGAGCCTGTTTTGAGAATTAGGTTAAGTTATCTGATCATATAATCTGAGACATCAACTATACCTAACCTAAATTCCTTTCTCCTATACATTCCTATCCATTTCTTAGGTTAAATGATCAATGGTTTGGCTCTCTAACGTAAGCTATCAGTCTCATCTATGGGTGTTGAAGCTCACGACTTCGACCCGCCTTCTTTCGATTCTAGGATCCCTCAGCTGTCGCCTCTCACCGCCTCTTCGCCTCTGATGAGTTCCCCACCATACCCTCCTGCCTCTTCTTTGATCATCGACCCCTGTTGTTCCTTTAATAGTTGTCATCGCCCCCGTTTGTCCCTCCATATGCCTCCTTTGCCTTCCCTAACAATGCCAACCACCTGTCCTTCCTGATAATGCCAACCTCCTCTCTTGCCTTCCCCGACCTCGCCACTGCCTCCAACCACCTTTGTTGGCGTTGCCCACCCCCTGTTGTCTCTCCCAATCCCGGCCTCCCCTCCCTCCCCATCCCCCATACATCTTCGTTCCTCTCTTGGAGCATCTTTTCTATGTGTGAAGACACTTGTTCTGGTCTACACAGCGGAATCAAGAATCGAGTGTAGTTTCAATAAAAGGATTCATAGTACAAAGAAAATATAACACCAATTTTTTATTCTTTTATTAAAATATCTACAGGTAATTGTAAAAATACAATATTTAACTATACTCATTACAAAAGACACACTCAATCCTCGCAGGTAGCTTTATGTTTTTTCTTGAGCTTCCTCGATCCTAATAAAGATCTTGAGCTATACCTTTGCAAGATCCTCAGCACGCTTCCGCTTTTCTTCTTCTGTCGGGGGTACCTTTCGTGGGGCACTCGGTGACGCCCCTGTTGCATAAAAAATGGGTTCACAATGGGTTAGTCATAAATATATGACTGTGAGAAAAATATTTTGTGAACTAATATACATATAGACAATGAGAGATAACAATATGCATACATAACTGTAGAAAGGAATGGGAAAATAGAAAGTGCAATATATTCATCCACAAAGGGGCTTTATATAGGAACTACAACAGGACTCATAACACCGATAGGCGGTGTGGGACTAAACATTAAGATACTAAAATATTAATATCTCTAACACTCCCCCTCAAGCTGAAGGGGAAGCCTACAGCTTGGACACAACATAAAATAGAGCGTAAAAGAAGGAAGGCAGCGTGGGACAAAGCACTAGCTACCGAGGCTCAACCGCGTGTCACCGGGGATACTTCAACCGGGCAAGAGCCACACGACGTTGGTCCGCAAACCGACCATGACAACGCTGGATACACTCGGAGCGGAAACAAGGTCAACCACGCAAGACCAAACCAACCCTACCAAATCCAGAGAAAACGACGAGCAGACACAAACAACATATGAAATCAACCTAGGGGCCATGTGTGACAAAGGCAGGAGTCGGGAAAGAAGCATCCGAGTCGCCATGATCACAAACACTCCCCCTCACGTGGAATACGTGCAAGAAGACATAGGATATACCTAGGGGCCATGTGTGACTAAGGCAGGAGTCGGGAAAGAAGCATCCGAGTCGCCGATATCACAAACACTCCCCCTCACGTGGAATACGTGCATGAAGGTATAAACTATGCCTAGAGGCCGTGACGTACACTCCCCCTCACGTAGATCACGTGCACGAAGGCGGAAATCGTAAAGAGACCACACTAACACACCACAACAACAAGAAAACTGAAAGAGAAAAAAAACAGTAACATTAAACCCTAAACGGGGCCGTAGACGAAGCTGCGCTGAGTAGCAGCCATGCCGGAGAAGAAGAGAGCTGCAGCGGGTGCAGACAGAAGCCGAAGAAGTAGCAGCTGCAGCAGCCGGCAAGAAGGCTGGGCCGGAGAAGCGGTGGCAGAGCAGCATCCAACAACGGAGAAGAAGAGAGCAGCACGGGCAAAGGCCAGAAGCCGGAGAAGAAGAAGCGGCTGTAGCAGGCCGGAGAAGAAGAACGCCGGAGAAGATGAGCACCTGGCAGCAACACCTTCGGCTGTCGACGGGAGAAGCATCCGGCAGCAGCAGAGGCACGCCGAGTAGCCGGAGAAGAAGAAGAAGCGGGTGCAATGTCGGAGGAGAAGAAGACGGGCCAGAGGAGGAGAAGAAGTAGCCGGAGAAGTCGCCGGAGCCATCGATGTCGATGGAAGAAGCCGTCGACGTCGACGATGTCGGAAGAAGCATCCGAGCCGCTCGTCGAAGTCGTTCACGAAGGCCGCACGGGGCAGCAGCAGCGAAAGTAGTCGTCGACACGACGGGAGAAGGTCCCGCTCCCATCGCGGAATCAAGCGACGATTCCGTCGACGGGAGCGAGAAGGACAGGATTTCCCGTGAGCCCTAGCAGCGCGCGGGAGCGAAAGCGGAAGCGGAAGCACGGGTCGGGTCCGGGGGAGGGAAGGGGAAAAAATTTTATTTTAGGTTTTCAGAACCTGGCTCTGATACCATGTAGAAAGGAATGGGAAAATAGAAAGTGCAATATATTCATCCACAAAGGGGCTTTATATAGGAACTACAACAGGACTCATAACACCGATAGGCGGTGTGGGACTAAACATTAAGATACTAAAATATTAATATCTCTAACAATAACAATAAATCAATATTCATTATTTGCTCTCAAAGTTCACAATGTTTACTGATCCCCTTTGATATTTAATTACATAATGCAGGAAATGTCAAGACATGCAACTTAAATGGGCCCCACCTCTTTAGGGAAAAATGTAGGCAACCCCCTACTGGGAAATCCATCCTTAGGAAAAACCCCTACATCATATGATTCAATCTGATCTTTAACATTTCTTCATGCAGAGTTTTATTAACTTTTTATCTTGTCGTATTAAAAAAATAGGTGTTTTGAAATATAAATTTCCCCTCAGAAATTGTATCGCTTTCTTTTTCTGTCGGCCACATATATTTCATAGCGATATATTATTGAATTAAACTCATATGCACAGACAATGTATCTTTGAAAACATTAAAACAGAAAATATGAAAAGGGCTTGAATAAAACATAATTCAAGAAATAAGAAACTCACAAACACCTTTCTTTTTCCCCTATCCTTCTCAGCATCATTACCACGCCTATCTTGTGACGTCATCCTCTGAACTCGTGACCTCGGGAACCACTGAAATAGTATGCATTTTAATTGAGTTACGTCTCTTTGATATGCGTAGTGTTGATGTTAAAAGGATTTAGGAAAAAGTGTTTAAATCCATCAAAATATACGAAAGTAAATTTATATAAATTATTTCAAACAAAAAGCCCCAAAATAACCCAAGAACAGCCCAAATATATCTATATAATTGCTGTCCTTAATAATTCCTTTCTTGAAATGAGCTTTCCGTAACTCAAATAAGCACAAAAGTGCAATAAGTATGATGTCCATTCTCAAAATCAGCCCTAATTGTGGCTATCCAGAAATATATTCAGCAAAAAGATATCTAAAAACAGCCCATAACAACTCAATAATGGCTAAGCAACCTAGTAGCTGGAAAGAACAATTGCTCCTCCCAAACAGTCCTAAAATCAGCCACCAAAATAAAGTAAAACAACCCACTAATCAGCCCCAAAACCAGTCCAGAAAATAGTAACAACAAACCTAACAACAAACTAATAGTACAAAAATAATAACAGAAAAATTGTTATGGCCGGCTAACAGGAATCTCAAACCAGAAAACTTTATAACAATAGATCTAAACCAACGAGGCAACAAAAATAAAAGAAAAATAAGGAGAAGAAGACATCCTTACAATCGAAGAGGGAGGAAGCAAACCACTGCACAACCGATCCTCCTTGGATACGAAGAGGTGTGGCGAAGTCCTTCCAAAATCTCCGGAGGAGGTACTGAAGATGGTAAGTGGTAGGGGAGACAAGCACCATCAGCTCAAAACCAGCGACAGAAATGCCCCAATCCAGCGACACGGGATCAGCGACACAGAGTCAGTGACACGAGAGCAACGGCGCAGAAGCACACCAGAAGTAGCAACAACTACTAAGAGGAAGAGAGGAAGAGAGGAGAAGAGGAGCAGCAGGCGGGAAGAGGAAGTAGTCGGGGAACAACGACACAGGAACAACGCAAAGACGGTAAGTGTGGGAATGGGAAGGCTCGGGTTCATTTTATTAACAGGAGTAAGCGGCCAGCGGTGGATATAATTCAATCCTTCTTAATACGTTAATAAGTGTCACAATTTAAAACCTAAATAAGCCACCAGCCAACTCAAGGCTAAGCCAAGTGCCAAAATCCACTTCCAACTCAGCCACAACACTAAAACCAAATGTCAAACTCATAGCCAACTCATCACTCAGCCATCCAAGCCCAAAGTTACTAATGGCAGCCCATAAACAATACTAATGAGCCAAAAACCCGCGGTATCAGTTGGTGATGAAAGTCCGTCTGAGGACTTCTTATCTAGGAGGTCGAGGGTTCGAACAGACGCGACCTCAAAAACCCGCGGTATTCCTGTGGTGGGACCCCGAGA
Source organism: Platanthera guangdongensis (assembly GCA_039583875.1). Taxonomy (NCBI): domain Eukaryota; kingdom Viridiplantae; phylum Streptophyta; class Magnoliopsida; order Asparagales; family Orchidaceae; genus Platanthera; species Platanthera guangdongensis. Next base: position 184,074,305 of record CM077148.1, read on the forward strand.
TGGGTTTGGGTGTACGGGCCGCGACCCTGATAAAGCCCACATGGTGCGACGCCATGTTGGGCCCCCTGACGGTGTGACGCCGGGCAGGGTGGCAGGCCTGGTGTGACTCCGGGTGCTGCATCACATCATATATATTTGGCTAATAGCACCCCCAACATAAATGAAGAAATTTAAATAATAAAATGAAACGAAAAATGCAAAAAAAAAAATAACTTAAAATTTGTATGGCCTTGCGTTCTCATCATCAGGGAATTAATTAAAATATTCCGCGTATTTTTAATTGTTTATTGCGTTCTCATATGCACAGGCTATAGGAATATATATATCATAGGGAGAGTTTTCAATAATTTTGGTTGTGGGTAGTACAAAGTAATAACACAATTAATGTAGCGTAATTAATTAAAACTCCCTTATAGGAACCCATTCAAGTTTACTTAAGCCGAAGACGACGTCACGTGTTACGCGAAGAGCCTGAAGTTCTATAATTTAGTATCAAAGGAAGAGTTTTCAATAATTTTGGTTGTGAGTAGTACAAAGTAATAACACAATTAATGTAGCGTAATGAATTAAAACTCCCGTATGGGAACCCATTCAAGTTTACTCAAGCCGAAGACGACGTCACGAGGTACGAGAAGAGCCTGAAGTTCAATAATTTAGTATCAGAGGGAGAGTTTTCAATAATTTTGGTCGTGTGTAGTACAAAGTAATAACACAATTAATGTAGCGTAATTAATTAAAACTCCCTCATAGGAACCCATTCAAGTTTACTCAAGCCGAAGACGACGTCACGAGGTACGAGAAGAGCCCGGAGTTTATCAAAATACTCAATCTGAGGAAAGTGACAATATACATCATCAATGCCCTTCTGAGTTTGTGTTAGCGATCACAGAAGCACTAAAGATAGTATTCCCAACGCTCGCTGCTTTAGGACCAACAACTCCACAAGTTGACACCCTGCCTAGGCCAAATCCGATAAATCCACCCCCTGCCTAGGCCTTAGTCCTCTCCAGCATCCTCCTCATCGTGAAATGATTCAGTTCGACGGCTCGCGCGAGCGAGCAGGACGCCTGCTGGGCGAGTTCCTCCTCGCTGAGATCCAACATCGATTCGGCGTCACCTCGACCGTACATCGCGTGGAGGACGGCGAAGGCCTCCCCCTTGTCCTCCCAGTCCGCCGACCAGGAGGGGAGGTTGGTGCTCAGAGTCACCAGATGTTCATCCGCCGACCAGGTCACCAGCGGGCGACCATAGGCGTCCACCACCTCTCGCCCCAAGTTGAAGTTGGGGTGGAAGTGAGGAAGTCGGGCATCCAGTTGCGGCGATTCTTGGTCATCAGGATGCGGCGACGACACCTTCTGTTTTTTGGTCGCAAGGCCCGGCGACCTGGCTTTCCCCTTACCCTTGGCGAGCCTTTTCTTCTCGCCGACATCAACCGGCGAGCTGATCTCATGCAGCGAGGTGGCGACTTCTTTCGTCGGAGGGGGCGGCTTCTCCGGAAGCTCGAACGGCACTACAAAATGGCGAGTTAGTATTGCGCTTCTCAACACACGGCGAGTATGGAAACAAAGTGATTCTCGCCCAAGCTTACCCTCCTTGGAATGTATCTCCAACAAGGTGTTGACGTTTAGTCGCCAGAAAATGACGTCGAACCGGCGACCTCGGAACGACTCGACGAGATGCTCGCGAACGCCGTCCAATATCTGCGGGAGGAAGGCGACGTCGGCAGGTTGGTGCGGCCTTCCCAGAACGTCATCGAAGTCACCTTCGACGACGACTAGCAGCTCGCTCCATCGGTGGACTTTGTTCTCCGTCCCCACCAGAGTACAGACGTGACTACTGAAGTAGACCACGCCCTTGGCAGTCTCGGCGAAGGAGAATATCTTGCGGAAGACAGATAGGTCGAAGACGACCCTCTCCTCGCGCAAATAGCAGAGGAACCCCATGATGATGGCGACGCCGTTGAGGTTGATCTGCGCAGGGACGATGCCAAAATACCGCAGTATCTCGCAATATTCAGGCTATTATGGAAGTCGCAGGCCAACGTCAAAATGGCGAAGGGGAAGGAACAGCGCGCCCTCTATATATGTGTTGAGTCGCTCGCTACGGCTCGGGAGCCTGGCCGAGTATCCCTCAGGGAGGAGCCTTTCCCTAAAGCTCTCTAAGTCGCGCTCGGTGGTGATCGACTTCTTGAAAGCCGCATCCGCAAAGTTGGCGGGATGGGCTTGGCGGCGAGCACTGGCATCATCACCAACCATCTTGCGAGATTTAACGAGGAAGAAGAAAGAAGAGCGAGGAACAAAGCAAAGTCGCAGCGCGCGAGCAGGAAGAGATACTCGCGAGCTATGGGGTCAAAAGTGCAACAACGTATTTATGTCCTACCTACCCCCTCTATTTATAGGCGCCAAGAGGGGGTATATCTTCACTACGGCGAGTATTTGCCCAAGTCGCGCTCTAAGCGAGTAAGCTGATTTCATTGCGCAGGTCGCACGGTACAAATAAAGCATGATCGCAACCTACAGAACAAACTCAGCACAATGCAGACAAGATATCACACAAACATTGGAAACAGGAAAAAGTTAATAATGACGCGAGATCGAAGCTCGCTTATTACAAATCAGTAAACGTTCATAAAGTCGCACTTGGCGGGCTTCAAATAGAAGAAAAAGAAAAAGAGAAAAAAAAAACCTAAGGCCTAGGTCTCTCTGGAGGGTGAGGATGTCGCCCAGCCCAGCCCATCTCGCGCGCGCCGGTGCCGAAGTGCTCCGTCGCCAGCGCCATCGCGTCATCGCCAAGCCGCAACTGCTCTTCCATCCTCGTCAGCCGGCCAACAGAGCTCATGCTCGCGCGAATACCGGCCAGCTCGTCGAGAACATTCTCTTTTACCATATGGAAGCGGGCTTCAAAGCTCTCCAGAGTATTCCGGAGCTCTTCCATCTTCGACATCCGCACTTCCAGGGATGATATTCGGCGATGAGGCTCATAGATCGTCAGCTGGTCAAACTTGCTCTCCAGCTCCATGTAGGCGCGAGCAGCAGCATGGCGATATTCGATGCCCGTTAACCCCATGACGTCGATGAAGGCCGCCCCTGGAGTCGCCGGCCGGTCTGTCAGCAAAATAAAGTCGCCAGCTTAGACAAGTTACTTAGCCGCCATATGCGACATCAATAGCGATACATACCGCGGCGAGGAGATCTAGATCGGCGAGTAGAGGATCCGCGAGTTGGCTCATCTCGCCGGCTTGAAGATGGCCCAACAGCGTGCTCGGCCGCCTTGCCTGGCCCGCTCCCTCCTTGTCCAGCATCCGCAACTCTTGGCGGGAAATAGCTCGGCCGCGGCTTGACCGGCTTACTGCCCGCGGGTTGCGATAAAGGAGGCAGGGGGAGCGACGAACTCGCCAGTGGCTGAGGATTCTTCAGCGGAGGAGGTGGAGGAAGTCGCGTCGTGGCGACTTGTGAAGGCGCGACCAGAGGCGGCGGCAGCGGCAAGGATGCAGTTGCCGACTGGATGTGGCGACATTTGTAAGAGGCGGCGGCGGGGGCAGCGAAGAGCTCGCCTCAGGCAGAGAATACCTCGCCAGAGGCGGTGCAGAGCTCTTCGCAGGCAGCGCAGAACTCGCCGGAAGGCCCTCGCTCACCGGCGGAACCTTCTTTGGCAGAGGGTCCTTTGGCAAAGGATCCTTGCTCGCCGGGGTCACCTTCCTTGGCGGAGGATTCTTCAGCAACAATTCCTTGCTCGCCGAAGGAATCGAGGCCTCAGATGTCTTTTTGCCACCGATATGGATTCGCACCGTGTGCACGGTCTTTACTGGTCTCCCGGCAGGAAGGGCGACCAGCGGCGCAGAGCTCAACGGGGCGACATTCAAACCGCGTCAGCGCCCCCCGAGGGAGAATCTGCGAGTATCATGGTCAATTTAGCGAGCAATAGAAACGACCTTCAATGTAGAAAAGTATCTCGGGAATATGACAACCTGGCAGGTCGGCGACTTCAACCTGCTGCGGCACCGGAGTGGAGGCGAGTTCTGGGGCCAAGGTCGTGGCGAGTTCAGGGATGTCGAGCGAGTCGAGGAAACTCGCATCACAGGCGGCGACATTGGGAATGTCGTCAAGCCCCAAGTCACTGAGCAGCTGTTGCGTGCTGGCAGAACGCACGGGGTTGCTAGTGGAAGCCGCGGTTTGAGAAAGAGGTGGCGGCGAGTTATCGTCACCAGAGGCGGGTTTCTTCTTGGACTTTTTAACTTTCTTCTTCTTCGGGGGGGGGGGGGGGGGGGGGGGGGGGGGGGGGGGGGGGGGGGGGGGGGGGTATATGGGGGGAAGTCGGCAACGGTGTCCTCCTCGCGCGGCCTTTTCAGTTTAGCGACGCCAAGAGCAGTCAGCGCGGCGAGGCTGTCATGAAGAAATTTCGCAGCGTCCGACATTATGCGCGAGTTCTGAAGATCCGGCTAAAGAACCAGGCCCCCCTATTTATAGAGATCGGCAAACATGTACAAGAGGCGAGTAACTCAGATACTCGGCAGAGCAGCTCGCCGAATAAGTGTTAGATGTTTCTTTCCGAGCTCCTATGTCGCTCAGAAAGAGCGGGGATTGTGTACAACCCGTATTCGTCGAGAGTGGGTCCTACCACAGCCAGATCAGCAGAAGTCAAGGTCAACAAGTAAAGGCAGGAGTCAAAGACTGCATACAAGATCGCGGAAGGCCTGGGCGAGCATAGGCGAGCTTCCCTCGCATACTCGGCAGGTAGGCGACTAGGCGAGATACTCGCCCAGCCCGTGCGAGTTCCTCTGGAAGTCGCCTAGTCGCCCGGGGGGTGAGGTATAAATATGACCCCCCCTGGATTTGCCTATAAATAGTACCCCAGGGGTACGATGTGAGGCACTTGAAATCCTCGGCAGGATACTCGCGCGCTTCATTTTCGAGATACTAGCTGAGTCTTTGGATTCCTTTTCTTTGGAGAGCAAGTCGCGACCCTGCGACTTCGCCAGCTAGCTTCCCTCGTACCCAGTTTGGGCATCTTTGGTTGAGAAGGTGCTGCTCCTTTCGAGCATCCGGGTACGTGGTAGGACCTTCCTGCCGCAACATCTGGGGTCATGTTTGACCTGATTCTTCGTTCTAGTCACCCTAGCCGTCTGATCTAGCTTCTGAGCCAGTAATCTTAGGCGGCTTTGGTCCAAATTCCGAGGTTGGGATTTTTCCTGGCTTAAACAAACTTCTTATCCCTTCTTTACAAAGCAGGGAGGGAATTTCATGTACACTACTTCATCAAGCTCGTCGTAGAGGAAGACATTTTTTTACATCCAGTTGATGAAGATCCCTACCCAAGCAAGCATCACGTGACAGAAGTACCTGATTGGAGTCCATCTTTGCAACCAGAGCAAAGGTCTAATTGTACTCCACTCCCTGGGTCTGGGTGTATCTTTGAGCTACTAGTTGAGTCTTTTAGCGTTCAACCTTACCATCTTTGTTTTTCTTAACTGAAAAAACCCACGTCAAACCAATGGTTTTCTTCTCAGGAGGAAAGGGAGAGACATCTCATGTGTGATTCTTGTACAAGACAGACATTTCCTCCTCCATGGCTCATAACCATACAGGTACTCAAAGCTTTCTGCCAAGTTTTAGGAATGGTAATCAAGAACAATGAAGAGATAAATGCCTGATGAGCACTGGTAAGATGAAGATAAGCAACATGGTTGGAAATAGTGTGTTGCGTACATATAGCTTTACCTTTCAACAATGCAAGAGGAACATGTAGATCATCACTAGAATCTGAGTCCAAAGCAAACACGGGTGGCGGTGGAACGACATTGGCCTTTTTACCTGTTTGACGACGGTGGTATACAAGAGGAAGAAGAGAAATCAGAGACAGGCATAGAGGAAACTGGGTAGGAGACGTCGGAGCCGTTGCTAGAGTGGAAGGGATGGTACCAGTAGGAGGAATCAGAGGGAGAGGAACATAAGTATCAGAAGTAATGTCACCAATCTCTTCCTGGCGTGAGTCAAATCCATATAATAAGATTCCTCCTTGCGGAAAATAACATCCATGGTGCAAAAAATATGTAGATGGAGGTGATAACTGCAATGTCATTTTGTAGTGGCGGAATAGCCAATAAAGACACAACGTTGATCACAAGGGTCAAGTTTGTCCCGATGTGGTTGATGTATGTGAACAAAACATACACACCTAATGACCCGGGGTGACAGATGTTGTATAAACAACAGAGGTAGCGGAGAGACGGGCTAGAGGTGTATCATAGTCAAAAACCTGTGAAGAAAAACAATTGATAAGATGTGCAGCGGCTAGGACATCGCCCTAATAGGATTTATGAAGATGGATAGTGGTGAGAAGACAACGGACAACATCAAGGAGATGCCGATTTTTTCATTCAACAACACCATTTTAGGTATAAGTGTGAACGCAGGTGGTTTGATGTAAAATATCATGACTGGTAAGATAAGATCCCAACACGCCATTATCATCATAACCCCCCTCCCCTCATTATCACTTCGTAGGACACATATTGTCGTTTAACTGGGGCTACACCATTTTATGAAAAGCTTTAAAACAAGAAAACTTCTTTTTTTTCTTTAAAAGATATACCCAAGTGGTTCAAAAAAAGTCAATAAATGTGAAAAACCAAGGAAAATCAGATAAAGAAAAAAAAAAGGGGGGATTGCCCCCAAACATCAGAATGTATTACATCAAAAGGGTGCTACAAGGATAAGATAAATGCAATGTGTAATGTTTAATATGTTTAAACATTTCATAAACATCACAAACCAATTTTTTAATAAAAGGCAACAGAGCATGAAATAGTTTTTGAAGATAAAAAGGGGAGGGATGTCCAAGACACAAATGTCAACGCCAAACATTAGCAGGATTAATGGTAGTAGAAGAGAGAGCCTGAGATGGTAGCTGAGAATCCATGCAGTACAATCCACCTCGTACCACTGCCAATGGTCCGCTTCTTACCCTGTTCCTGGAAAACACACGAATCGGGACAAAAAGTTACATAGCAGTTAAGAGATGAGTGATATTACTAATTGAAAATAAACTATAGGGAAAAAGAGGGAATATGCAGGACAAAAGAAAGGAAAATGGACGAAGAACATGAGATGTGCCCTTTTCTCATAACGGTGGACAAGGTGTCATTTACCAAAATAACCTTGTCCTTACCAGACAAATGTGTATTAGACACAAAATATGAGTAAGTTCCTATCATATTATCGGTGGCTTCTAATTCAATGATTCAATATTCAATCAGAAGGAGTGGTAGCAGTATGAGTGTTGTGCATAACAACAATAACAAAAGAAGTAGAAGCACTAGAGGCTGTGTCGGACTGGGAGTGAAGTAAAAGTTGGAGTAAAATACTCAAAACAATCCAATTCTGATAGAGTCGCTCAAACTCCGAGAAATATGAGGACACAGTCATAAATCCTTGTCTCAACTCCAAAATTTGACGAGAAAGCTCGTAAATCTGGGTGAAATTACTAATTTAAGAGCAGGTTTCACATATCCGAGTCCATATCTCATAAGCAGATTCCATCTGCATAGCTTTGGTATACCTTAGGGGACATAACATGCAGAAGCAAAGAGACGACAAGGAAGTTTTCTGAATCACAACGCTTCCAAGAAGGACCGGCCTTAGGTGGCTCCACGATCATCCCATCCATGTATCCAAACATCTGATAGATGCGAATCACATGTGAGAAGCACGGGACCATTCAAGGTAATTTGTTCCATCCAGAGTCACATGTGTGTTCATCTGAGGCATGAACACACTTAGAGATGAGATGGAAGAATCACCCATATAGGCACAATGAAATGGAAATAGAGTAGACCACCCTATGTCAATATCCGAGTGAGAAACACAATCGGAAACAATATCCTCATCGGCAAGTATTCCTGGAAGTCAGTAACAGAGATGAAAAAACAACAACTTCGGAGCACTGCGAGCAATAGGAAACTATCAACAAGACGAAACAGGAACAACAACATATCAACATTCGTATGAATCAACTTCCGACATCATATGCACAGGAAGAGGCAGCGGAAGATGTCGTCAAGCGGGACTAGACGGAATCAATGACCGGAAGATAGAAGTCGTCAATGTCGTCGCGTCATCGGCGGCTGGATCTTCATGAGGGAATGATGATGGGACGACCGAACTAGCAGGAAGCAATGGGAGGCATTGGCGGCGAGGACATCAACATCACAAGGAGAGGCGGTAGACTCCTTCAACAACGCAGTTGCTGTCGCTCCGATTATTAACTGCATGAGCTCTGTAATATCCGTAGTCTGACGCAAAATTTATTTAAATTGTATAGTCAAATCGCGAGGGATTTTGATCGAGGCAGCGCGTTGTTAAGGTATAATGTTAATATGCTTAAAAATCGCGTTCGTTAATTAGTGATTTATGTCAGTCGTAAGTATTGTGTGACGCATTTTAATTTAATGGCGAATCGCAGCACATTTTTATTGTCTTAAGGAGTTAATGTGGGTTGACACTTTAGGAGTGGGTTGCGTGTAGCAATTTACGCCTCTTTGGGTGAACAAAGGGGGCGGATTTCCCCCAGCGGTTATCATAACCGCACATTGCCGAGAAATATAAACCCGCAAGCCCCGTATCCTATATTCCCGTAACCCAATCTCACGGAAACCGCTGTTTTCCCCTCACAACGTCGGCATTCCGCAACAGCGGCCGTACCGAACTCCCGCAGCCCTAGCGTCGCTTGTTCCCCCTCTGATTCTCAGAGCCGACCCTTCCTCCTTCCTCTACGGGCGCCGGCGAGTTCCCTCCTTCCTTCCGTTGTCGTAGGAAAGCCGGTTTCAACCCTAACCGGTGGAAGCCAAGGGTGCAAAGGCAACGTTTTGGTTCCGGTAAGTTTAGTTTATCACTTGTCTTCATTCCTTCGTGGAAATCCTTCTAATTGGAAATTGATTTTAACTATTCTCATTCCTTCTTGCCCTAATTAGGGATCGGAGTACTAGATCCACCGCAAATTTGGAGTTGATCGCGTTGTGAGCCTTAATCGCTCTCACGTAGAGGTACTACACTATGTTGGTCCTTCATTTGGTTACCCTAGCCATTTTGAGTTTCCTTTACCGATAACCCTAAAGGGAAAAATGTGTAATTTAGGTTTGTCTTGGATTGCAGATTTTTGGTGGCCTCGGGGCAAGGTTCTGGAAGTGCTCAGTAGTCAGATTTTCTTCGGAAAAGCAAATGTCGTCGCGCCGAGTGTACGAGCGTCGCATCACCACTGTAAGGAAACCTAATTCCTATTAGTTAGACATATCAAGAAAATTATTTTATGTACGCATGTGTAAGTTTCGTACAAGCATCATAATCATGCATAGAAAGGTGTGGCGGTAGGAAAACGGTCACGGAATTAGTAGACGATAACACCCTTTCCAGGCCCGAATAGTCAGATCATGTATACTAAGTTAGGTACGAAGCCTTTACCCGTGTACGTAAGTTTGGAATTTGTCTAATTAAGGGAGTGAACGTCCCTTCTAGCCGATCACAAGAAAATCAAGGGTCGCTCAGTAGTATACCAAAAGAGATGTCCCAAGCAGAGTAGCATTAGACCGAAAAGGGTCAGTAAGCACGCATAAGTCCCCTCGTGCTAGGTAGAGGCGCACTACCTTTCTCATAAGGATGATACCCTATGAGCAGTAGAGTCTTGGGATTTGACTCCCATTTGAGACAACTAGTAGATTCGAGACCTTGTCCGCGTGACACCAGGACAATTGAGTTCGTAAGATGGTCTCGGATCGTCAGATTTCAGTTGCGCGTTAGGAGCTACTCTGCCTAGAGCTTTTCAAGTAGAAGTGCAGATTAGAAGACACCTAGAACTCAAGCATGGACCTAACGTGAGACAGCGCACTAGTTAGTGAACGACGTGGCTTGAGTAAATAAAATGAAAGTTCATGAACGTAGAACGAGTATGTATGTTGACCAGGAAGCATTGTAAACACATGCATATCATCTAGCCTAAAGATGTTTAATGAACAAAACTATTTTTCAAAAGGGCATGCATTCATCATTTAAGAAAATATTTTAGTGTCACTAGGAGTTATTTTTCCTTACTCTAAACTATCGTGGGCAATGTTTTTACTGGTGACCTATGTGAGAAACTACACCTAGGATGAACGTCCTTGTGGTGTCAGTTTGTAGTTGGTTTCCTTTTCTGTTTCCTTTTCTTTCACTATACACATGTAACCTTGGATACTGCATGTGGTTAATGTTTGAAATGTCATGTATCAGACTTATTATGTTACTTCAGATTAACAGTTCTTTCATCTTATTCATGTTTAGTGGCTCTGTGAATCCAGTATTTAAAGGTATGTGGTTACCCTTAGTTTTCTTTCATAGCTTTCGTTGTAAGTTTAAATTTTCAGTATTTATCTTTTTACCTGCTGTGTACTAGTTTTGATACTGTTTCCTAGTTCTGTTTATATCGTTGACCCGGCCGGACGGCAGATTATTGTAAAACTGAGAAGGGGTGTTACAAATTGGTATCAGAGGGAGGTTTAGGATCCCTGGACGCAAGAAAGATTCACAGAGTCATAGGAGTGTGTAAGAGTAAACACTTGTTAGTAGAGTATTTAAGTTGCGTCTAAACCCTAGTTTTCGTAAGGGTATAAAATTATTTTGTTAAGCCAGATTTCCTAGATGCTTTGTTAAATAGTCATATTTCGTTTATATGTTCTATCAGGCACCACGAGACAGTAAACCGGGTGAATCTTCACGTCAGGACCCTGTTCTTAATGCTGCCATGGGAGATGCTGATGTGCCACCGGTGCCACCAGTTCCAGCAGCTTCAGAAGTTACTGACATAGCGTCCCAGATTGTCAAGGCGGTCACTGTAACTTTGATGGAGTTTTAGAGAGGACTGGCTGCAGGGTTTCCAGCTCCAGTGCAAGTACCAGCCCCTGCACCAGCTCCAGCACCAGCACCCGTGGAGATGACCCTGGAACGTTATTTGAGGAACTTTATAGAGCTCCAACCGTCAAACTACAGTGGGGATGAAACCCCGATTGACACAGACGACTGGATAGCAAACACCAGAGATCTATTGAACGTTATGGAGTGCCTGAAGAACAAAAAGGTTCCTCTGACAGTTTTCCTCCTCCGGGGTGAGGCAAAGGTCTGGTGGGACAAGTACCGGGAGATGACCCTGCAGGTAAATCATCGTGAAAATTTCTTCTTATTTTAGGAAGTGATACGTTCATTATAAATAGTATGACCATGCTTTTTGGGCCAGGTCGTACGTCGGATATGTTTACGTGGGGCGAGTTTTCTAGAGTCCTTGCAAATTGGTTCGTGCCTCCTTTTGCACGATGAGGTCTCCGGGAGAAATATCTTAGACACTAACAGGGGGACAAGATTGTTACTGAGTATGAGCGAGAGCTTACCCATCTGGCTCGTTATGCGGGCGTGATGCAGGGAGATCAGGCTGAGAAGTGCAGCCGCTTTGTGGATGGATTGCGTGACTCGTTAAGGTAGCCGTTGATGATCATGGTCAGCGCTGACTACAGGAGCTTAGTGGATATGACTCGTAGGTTGGAGGATGATCAGCAGAAGGTACTGAAGCGAAACAGCTTTCGCACGAAGCGATCTCAGGATTCGCATCAGCAGTAGCAGAGCAGGAATGAACAAGGTAAGAACTAGAACAAGAAACAGAAGCCTGATGCTAAGAAGAGTGGTCAGTCAGGAGACATGAGCAAGGACTACCCCCCTTGTCCTAGGTGTCAGCGTCGCCATAAAGGAGAGTGTTTGGTCAATGCAGGCGTGTGTTACAAGTGCCGACAACCTGGACACATAGCTCGCTACTGTCAGGAAGTTAGTGTGAATCAGTTAAACTGAAGCCTAGTTTGTATCCATGGTATTTATTTTATTACTGTTGATGACAAATGTAACTCGTCCCTGCAGTCAAAGTTTGAGGTTTGTGGTTCGAGCAGAATAGACAAGGGCAAAGTGTTGATGATCACTGACGGGCGGCTACAACAGGGTCGAGATTTAGTGCAGTCCAGAGCGTATGAGCTTGGCCAGCAGGAGGCAAAGGATCAGGAGGATGTAGTGACGGGTAAGTGTTTAACTTTTTAACAATTTTATTTAATCCTCCGTAGTGACACTCTCATCATTTTTTGTAAATCATTCATGTAGGCATCCTTATGATTCATAATTTACCCTCCAAGATTCTGTTCGATACGGGCGCCTCGCGCTCGTTCATCGTAGAATCCCTAGTGCGTAAGCTGAACTTAGAAGTCTTTCCAGAGACAGTACCGCTGGAAGTCATGATGCTGAATGGATCCCTTCTGCAGATCAAAGATAAGTGCAGGGTACCGGTGTAGTTTGGTGATACTGAGATTATTATAGAAGTCTTGCAGCTTCCTATTGCAGGTTTTGACTTGATCTGTGGAATGGACTGGCTTTTGGCAGTCAACGCCAGGATTGACTGTAGGGAGAAGCAGATACAGTTTGAGGGCCCCAACCAGACTGCGTTTACCTTTTAGGGCTTGAAGGGAGTAGTGAAGATGATCATATCCTCAGTCCAAGATAAAAGGTGCATCAAAAAGGGTTGTGAAACCTTTTTAGTACTGATGAATGTGGAAGCTAAGACTGACTTGTCAGAGGTACCATTGGTGCAGGAATTCTCCAATGTATTCCCGGAAGAACTCCCTGGTGCCCCTCCAGATAGAGTGATTCAGTTTCTGATAGACCTACAGTCTGTGGCTACGCCGGTAGCCAAATCCCCCTACCGGATGGCTCCAAGAGAACTTGCGGAGTTGAAGAGCCAGCTGCAAGAGTTGCTTGACTTGGGTTTTATACGCCTCAGCACTTTACCTTGGAGTGCTCCAGTACTATTTGTGAAGAAGAAGGATGGTAGTCTGAGATTGTGCATAAACTACCGTGAATTGAACAAACTGACAGTAAAGAATAAGTATCTGATTCCCAGGTGTACAACCCCGTGTCCGGCGAGTAGGGTCATCAGAATCGAGGTCGGCTGGCGCAGATCGCCCAGGCAGCAGGCGAGCTTGGCAGGAAAACCTGGAGACAGCGGGCGAGCTCGGCATTCGTCAACCAAAGATCAGCAATCGTCGACCGAAGATCGACAATCGTCGAACGCAAGCACGACACTCGTCGACCGCGAGTTCGGCAGTCGCCGACCACGATCTCGGCATTCGCCGACTAAGCCAGGATTCGTCGACCTGAGTTCGACTTTTGGAGGCCTATCAACTGGCGAGCTCACCGTCCCAGCTCGCGCTCACGCAAAGGAGCTCGGCAGTATCAGGCGAGTTGATCCGCCGAGGTGGCCGAGCTCTCCGACTCGCCCAGGTCTATGAGTTACTTTTTACTATTTTGCCCCCGCCGGTCTGCCCATAGCCCTTCAAAACAGCGGAGTTTGGCTGTTGGCAGACCCAGCTGAGAGTATTTTCGTAATTTCAGGTCAGTTTAGTTTGGTTATTGGCAGTTCAGATTCTGAAATCTATAAATAGGACCCAAGGGGTATCCCAGCAGACACGTTTTTTGTGCTCTCTTGCTCCAGCTTTCTAGTGCTTTCTGAGGGTACCTTAGCTCGGCCTTTGGCTAAGGAGGGGAAGCGCTCTGAGATCTTCCGGGTGTGTGGTGGGACCTCCCGCCGAGCCCTTGGGTCAGTTCTTTCCTGTTTTCCTTGTTGTTTTGCTTGCAGGAGCGAAGTAGGTGTGCGATCACCCCTTCCCCGAGGGTGAACTCCACAGGAGACCAAGAAATCGGTTCCAACACTTTGGTGCTGTGAGCGTGGAGCGTGATCAGTACGGAAAAGTCTTCAGCAAGTTCGATGACAGGAGGGCAGGGATCTGACAGGGCAGACTCGCCACCCCCCCCCCCCCCCCCCGCCTCTCGCTATGGTGGAGATGTTCGAAGATTTCAGGAGTGAGATGCTAAGCCTCGTCAAGTTCGCGCGCGGCACGCGGGCCGAGTGCTCGACTCCGGCTGTCCCGATCGTCGCCGCCCCGTCTTTGGGCGAGGACGCCCCCGGCAGGCGAGCTGGGAAGGAGGTCGCCGAGGAAGGCCGGGGGTGCGAGCTCCCTGGTCGCATGCTGTTCCCCGGTTCGGCAGGAGGTGGCCGGCTCGGCGAGCTGAGCCCGCGAGATGCGCCAGCTCGCCCAGTGGGGGGAGGCAGCCCCTTCAGCGAGTTGGTCTCTTCAGCTCCAGTTCTAGAGGGGTTCATGCAACCCGAGATGTCCTACTATACCAGGAAGGGAGACCCGGTCCAACACTTCCAGTGGTTTGAGGACGTGGTCTCGATCCGGCAGATGTCGGATGGTTTCAAATGCCGACTCTTTGCCATCACCCTCAAGGAGAAGGCAAGGGAGTGGTTCCATCAGCTGCCGACCAGCTCTATCTACTGCTTCAAGGACCTACGCCGGGGGTTCATGCTGAGGTTCACTACTTCAAAGAGGACAAAGAAAGAGTCGGAGTCCCTGTTTCACATCAAGCAGGGAGTGAATGAGACGTTGGGGAGCTACGTGGACCGGTTTCAGGAGGAGGTCACCCAGGTCCAGGAGATGTCGGGTCATAGTCTAATGATGGCCTTCACCCGGGGCCTGCAACATGGTGTCTTCAGGATGAAGCTGAAGAGAATCCCCCCCCCCCTCTCCTATGAGGAGCTGATGGAGAGGGCGGCGAGAGAAGTCGACGGGGAGCCGTCAAACCCGGACTTCGCCCGGAAGTTGGCCATGTGGGCCACGGAAGAGGAGAAGGAGCAAAGAGGAGGAAGAGGCCAGGAGGAGAGGAGAGGAGAGCCGAATCCTGATAAGGTCAAGACTATCTTGGAGCTGGGGTCGCCAAGGAATACTAAGGAGGTCCAACGGCTGACGGGGAAGGTTGCAGGGTTGAGTAGGTTCCTCTCCCGGGCAGGGGAGAAGTGCTCCCCCTTCTTCAAAACACTTAGGGGGGGAAAGAGTTCGAGTGGACCAAGGAGTGCGAGGAGGCATTCCAGGCCCTCAAAATACAGTTGACTTGGGCCCCGCTGCTCCAAGGGCCAAAGGAGGGGGAGGATCTGTTTTTGTATCTCGGGGTCGGGGCGGAGGCCCTGAGTTCCGTCCTAGTTCGAGAAGAGGGGAAGAAGCAGCTCCCCATATATTATGTGAGTCGGGTCCTGAGAAAGGCCGAGCTCCGGTACCCGATTTTGGAGAAGTTGGCCTTCGCCCTGGTTATCTCAGCCCGAAGGCTGCGGCCCTATTTCCAGGCACACTCAATCCGAGTTGTGACTGACCATCCCCTCCGCAACATCTTTGAGGGGGTGGAGCATTCAGACAGGCTGACCAAGTGGTCGGTGGAGTTGAGTGAGTTCAACGTCTTTTTCGTTCCCCGCCTCTCGATCAAAGCTCAGGCAATGGCCGACTTCTTGGCAGATTATGTGGTTGAGGTGGCGGAGGAAGAGCTCACTCGTCCGACCCCTTGGAAGGTAAAGGTAGATGGTGCCTCGGGGAGACATTCCCTAGGAGTATGGGTGATCTTGGAGAGCCCTCAAGGAACTAGAATTGAGCAGACGGTGGTGGTGCACTTTTCCATCACCAACAATCAGACCGAGTATGAGGCCGTGATAGCAGGGTTGCGGCTAGCCAGGGAGCTGGGGGTGTTGGACGTGGAAGTCCTTACCGACTCCATGATAATAGCTTCCCAGATCAACGGGGAGTTTAAGGCAAGGGAGCCTACCCTACGGTTGTACTTAGCCAAAGTGAAGGGGGTCATAGGCGTTTTCCAAACCTTCTCCATCTGACACGTGCCTAGGTAAGAAAACGAGCAGGTCGACCAACTAGCAAAGCATGGTACCCAGGTGGGTGGTACCATCACCGACTTGTTCCGCCCTTCCATCGAAGAGGGAGAGCTCATGGAGATAGATCAATGGCCCTCGTGGATGGATTCAGTCACAACCTTCCTCTGCACGGGAGAGTATCCGGAGGGAGTAGACAGGAAGAAACTCAGGTACAAATCAGCGTACTACCTCCTTCGGGACGGACAGTTGTACAGGAAGACCCTCTCAGGGATGTTGGCTCGCTGCGTGGCCGAGGGCGAAGTACAAAGGATCATGGAAGAGGTCCACTCCGGAGAATGTGGGAGTCACTCCGGGAGTCGGATCTTGGAGGGGAGGATCGTCACGCAAGGGTATTTCTGGCCTACCCTGGGCCGCGATGCAACTGAGTTCGTAAGGAGATGCTACAAGTGCCAGTTTTTCGCCCCTCTCCAGTTACAAACAGCTCAACGGCTCAGAAGTATCACTGCCCCTGGCCCTTTGCCACTTGGGGGATGGATTTGGTCGGACCATTCCCCCAGGCCAGTGGGCAGAGAAGGTTCCTGCTAGTGATGATTGATTACTTCTCCAAGTGGATGGAGGTGAACGCGCTGGCCAAGGTGACTTCCCAGGTCATCCGGAATTTCGTCTGGGGGGAGATCATCTGCCGCCACGGGTTGCCCCAGGCCATCGTCACGGACAATGGCCTCAGTTCGCCAGCGCAGAGTTTACCAGTTTCTGCGGGCAGCTCGGGATCGACCTCAGGTTCGCCTCGGTCCATCACCCCAGGAGCAACGGGCAGGTGGATGCCGCGAACAAGATCATCGTCAACCTCCTCAAGAAGAAAGTGAAGAATTTGAAGGGGAGCTGGGTGGAGCAGCTTCCCGCGGTTCTCTGGGCTCTAAGAATCACCCCCAACACAGCTACAAGAGAGACCCCCTTTAAGCTCTCCCATGGGTGCGAGGCAGTGCTCCCCGTGGAATTCGAAATTCAAACTACTCGGGTTGTCGCAGCAGGGGAAGGCAGGGAAGAGTGGCAAGCCGAGAACGAGGAAGAGCTGAGGCTCTCCCTTGACATGGTGGAAGAGCTGAGGGACCTTTCCGCCATCCGACAGAAAGAGGTAAAAAGGAGAATGACCAAGTACTTTGACAAGCATGTCAGAGTCAAACAGTTTGTGGAAGGGGACTTGGTACTAAAGAAGGTGGATGCAGCAGGGAGGTCGGCATCCGTAGGGAAGCTCAACCCCAGCTGGGAAGGACCGTTTATTGTAAAGGAGGCTTTAAAATCAGGAGCTTATCGACTCCAAAATGTGGAGGGCGAGACCCTGAGTCTCACCTGGAATGGTGACGACTTAAAATATTTTTTTCCCTGAAACATGTAAGTGATACCTTTTCGTACAAGCATCATAATCATGTATAGAAATGTGTGGCAGTAGGAAAACGGTCACAGAATTAGTAGACGATAACACCCTTTCCAGGCCCGAATAGTCAGATCATGTATACTAAGTTAGGTACGAAACTTTTACCCATGTACGTAAGTTTGGAATTTGTCTAATTAAGGGCGTGAACGTCCCTTCTAGCCGATCACAAGAAAATCAAGGGTCGCTCAGTAGTACACCAAAAGAGATGTCACAAACAGAGTAGCATTAGACCGAAAAGGGTCAGTAAGCACGCATAAGTCCCCTCGTGCTAGGTAGAGGCGCACTACCTTTCTCATAAGACATATGATACCCTATGAGCAGTAGAGTCTTGGGTGTTGACTCACTTTTGAGACAGCTAGTAGATTCGAGACCGTGTCTGCGCCACAACAGGACAATTGAGTTCGTAAGATGGTCTCGGGTCGTCAGATTTCAGTTGCGTGTTAGGAGCTACTCTGTCTAGAGCTTTTCAAGTAGAAGTGCAGATTAGAAGTCACCTAGAACTCAAGCATGGACCTGACGTGAGACGGCGCACTAGTTAGTGAAAGTCGGGGCTTGGGTAAATAAAATGAAAGTTCATGAACGTAGAACGAGTATGTATGTTGACCAGGAAGCATTGTAAACGCATGCATATCATCTAGCATAAATATTTTTAATGAACAAAACTATTTTTCAAAGGGCATGCATTCATCATTTAAGAAAATATTTTAGTGTCACTAGGAGGAGTTATTTTTTCTCTTAATTTGACCCTTCGTGAGCATTGTTTTTACAGGTGACCCATGTGGGAAACTACTCCTAGGATGAGCGTCCTTGTGGTGTCAGTTTGTACATGATTTCCTTTTCAATTTCCTTTTCTTTCAGTATACACATGTAACCATGGATACTGCATGTGGGTAATCTTTGAAATGTCATGTATCAGACTTATTATGTTACTTCAGATTAACAGCTCTTTCATCTTATTTATGTTTAGTGGCTCTGTGAATGCAGTATTTAAAGGTATGTGGTTACCCTTAATTTTCTTTCATAGCTTCCGTTGTAAGTTTAAATTTTCAGTATTTATCTTTTTACCTGTTGTGTACTAGTTTTGATATTGTTTCATAGTTCTCTTTATATCACTGACCTGACCGGACGGCGGATTATTGTAAAACTGGGAAGGGGTGTTACAAGCTCGGCATGAGAGGAGCCCGCAAAATAGTGGGAAGAGGAAGATGGGCGGCAACAACTTGCGATATCCTGTGAGGTGAGCGCTGCTGGAAGAAGATGTACGCGGCGAGAGAGCAGCTCAGGATTTGGGCACCAGCTAATACCTAGTTGAACAAAGTAATATGATTCAATTCATGAAAGAAGGCCTTTACTCATACATGTACTTGAGTAAGGGGCGCATAAAAATGCTAATAACCCTAAGCGAGTATTACATAATAAAGACAACTTGAATTAATTAACTGTATTAATTACAACTCACATTCTCAACACATTACTTACCTATCCTCAACACATTACTTACCTATCCTCAACACATTACTTACCCATCCATCACTATAGAACCTGATTTCAGTTCAGATTTGATCTTATAATAAGATGGGTAAGTCTTTTGGGCCCCAAATCTCCATTATCTTTATGACCCGGAATCAACTCTCTATCCCTGCCTAAGCACTCTCACCACTAGAGTTAGGCGGTAGGGAAAGAGGTGGGTCATTAAGATAAGGGAGGAAAATGCTCTATAGAGTGAAAAACTGAAATTGTTCAAACCATCTTGCTATTCTCCTGAATTATTTGGAAATACTATTTGGTAACTACAGTCTGGATATTTCAATCTTTACCGTGGACTCATGTGCCGGGATGACTAGCTTAGAGTTGGAACAAGATTGACAATCACTGTGAGTTCAGAGAGATTGGCTAGCTCAGCAAGAGCTGCGAGAGACAAGAGCGAGGTTGATCATGGTCAGGTAGAAGTGACAAGTTAATGGATCACAAGATCGATGATGTCGACTGCTAAAGATCTCATCAAGCAATGTTGAGCTAGTCTCGGTAGATATCAAGAATAACTTCGCTCTGATACAATGTGAGAATTACTCAAGATCTCATTTCTTTATGGAAATAAAAAGAAGTGCATGCACACTTATAGAGAGGGGAGAGGCAACTTCACCCTACATAATGTGGGGCTAAATAATGCTATACAACCATATACAGAAGGAATTATATATTTTCTCTAGAACTAAACAATTAAGATTAAATCAAGCATTTTGATAGGAATCTTAGGATAATAAACCTCATTTCATCATGCATCAGCGTTATTCAAAAAAATGTATAAAATGAGGGAATTTAGCATTTCAAAATTAAATGAATGGTGCTAATGAATCTCAGCTGTTGATGTCAACAAATTTTCCAATCAAAATGACTACTATGCCTTGTATTAGTGCTAACAATCTCTTCCTATTATACTGGTGAAAAATCTATCATCATACCATGGCGATCACATGAATATTATATGCATGGATATTGTTTATGTTTAACAACTTTTCATTAAGTATACTTGTTTACCTATTTGACTCTTATAATTATTCTCCCTTATATTATTCAAATACTCTACTTGTCTTCCTATTTTATATGTACTTGTACTCCTCTTCAAATTAATCATAGCTATGATTTTCATCAAACTCTATGGTATCAGCAAAACCAAAAGTTTCATAAGAATTTTCTAAAAAGCTTAACCCACTTCCTAGCCACCACCTGCCCTTCCCTGCCACTCTACCTCCTCTTCCCCTCTCATCATACATCCATGCATGCTCAAGATTATCTTTTGGCAGTTCACATGGTTTATCATTAATTTCTTAAAATGGTTCATTCTTGCAGCTAAACTTTGTTTCTCTTTGTGAATATTATTTAAGATAGTAAGTTCTTGCATCACAACAATTTTTGCAGGTTGTTATCACCGGTGACTTCATTTGCAGTCCATCATATGCCTGGGCAGTTATGTTTGGTGATGTTGAAGTTCCTGCCGAAATTGTCCAGCAAGGAGTATTACGTTGTCAAACGCCTGAACTTTCTACGAAGAAAGTCGCTCTCCATATAACATCTGGTAATAGGGAAGTATGTAGTGAAGGGCGACAGTTTGAGTTTCGCACCAAGCATATTACTGGTTCTGTG
Organism: Platanthera guangdongensis; assembly: GCA_039583875.1. Taxonomy (NCBI): domain Eukaryota; kingdom Viridiplantae; phylum Streptophyta; class Magnoliopsida; order Asparagales; family Orchidaceae; genus Platanthera; species Platanthera guangdongensis. Next base: position 184,094,646 of record CM077148.1, read on the forward strand.
GAATCTTTGCATCATGCGAATATAACCAAGAATCCTGAAGAGCTTTTATTACTGGTAAAATTTGTTCATGTTCTTTTATGTCGACGAGATGTTTCTCCAGTTGCTGATTGTACCGGGCAAACAGAAGTTGAGCGCCACAGAAAGTCCAAAAACGTTGAAGATCGTTTGCTACAAATTATTGATCAACTTCAAGCCGGTTGCGAGATTTCATCAGACATCTTGGATTGGATCCTTCAAGAACTAATAAAGGATACATTTCAGCAGTGGTTATCGTTCAAAATGAATGGTAAAGAAAATACAAATTGTTTGCTATCCAAGGAGGAGCGAGGAATTATTCACATGATTTCTGGATTAGGGTATGAATGGGCTTTAAGTCCATTAGTCGATGCTGGTGTTGGTATTAATTTCCGAGATGCTTTTGGGTGGACTGCCCTTCATTGGGCTGCACATTTCGGGAGGTAACGAGAAATTTATGGCTCGTGAGCTTTTCTAATGTCCCTTATTTTTTTTATGTTATAAAATGATTATGAGAACATGGTTTCAAATTGTTGTAGGGAAAAAATGGCTACCTCACTTCTTGCCTCTGGTGCTTTCGCTGGAGCAGTGACAGATCCTACCTCTCATGATCCTGTTGGTAAAACTGCTGGTGCTATAGCTGCTTCTAGTGGTCACAAAGGTCTTGCAGGCTATCTTTCAGAAGCTGATTTGACCGGTCATCTGTCTTCACTTACCAAGGAGGAATGCGAAATTTCGAAGGGCACCGCAGTTTTGGAGGCTGAAAGAGCAGTAGAAAGAATTTCTGAGCGGACTGCGCAGTTGGAAGTTGGTGGAACAGAAGACGAACTTTCGCTTAAAGATTCTTTAGCAGCTGTAAGAAATTCTGCCCAAGCTGCAGCACGAATCCAAGCTGCTTTTCGCGCCCATTCTTTCAGGATGAGACAAGTGAAATTCGCCACAGAGCGTGATGAATATGGAATGACTCCAGAAGAAATCTATGGACTTTCTTCGTCATCCAAGAATCAAAGGGCAGCCCATAGTTCTCGTGATCTAAAATTTGATAAAGCGGCTCTATCTATCCAGAAAAAATTTAGAGGTTGGAGAGGTCGAAAAGATTTTCTAACATTACGTCACCATGTTGTGAAAATACAGGTATTTGAAACCAGTGACTGCAACTTGATAACTATGTCCTCGTGCCACTTAAATTTAAATTTACATACATGAAGCATTTTCCATTTGTTTTAACGTAAATCCTGTATAGCTTCCCTCCCCTCTAAAGTTTCAAGTTTGTTGCTTGAAACTTATACTTGTAATTTCTATTTCAACTTTGAAAAACTTCTGAGTACATATTTAGTTTTAGCCTTGCTCTTATGGAAGGCTATGCAATTTCTTACTTGTGCTTCATTGTAGTGTGAGTTTCTTTTGTTTATAGTGTAGTCTAACAACATATGGATTTGCTCTACTGAAGTAATTAAATATCCGTGGGCAAATGTGGTACGAAATCATTTAAGCCTAAAAATCATATGTTGAAAGATGTGGAGAACAGTAGAGTTTAGTTACGATTTTGAAGAGTTTCATCATTAAACTATCAAATTTTGTGTTCAGTTTAAGCTGTGATGTGTTGAAGCCAAAATTGGCTTCTGTGGAGTTCGGGGTCCCAAAAGAGGGGTGACCGCGCACCTACTACCCTCAAGCGAACGATCTAGGCACAAGATTAGGAACACAAGGGACAGACCCAAGGTCTCAGCGTGGAGGACCCACCGCATACCCGGAAGACTAACAAACTCTTCCCCTCCCAAGCCAAAGGCTGAGCTAAGACACCTTCGGAGGGCACTCTCGGCCGACCGGAACATCTAAGGAGGGTCTCAAGACCAACTCTCTCCTATCCAGATGTGTCTCCTTGGGTCTACACAAAATGCTCCTCACCCGCCCCACTGATGGCGCAAACTCGCCGAGCAGTTCTACGACGCGCTGCCCAAACTGGGCTACGAACAGCGTAATTCCGCTATTCTAAAAAGCTGTCAACAGACCACGAGGGGTTTCCCGGCAACTATACCTCGGGGCCCCCACGGGGTGAGCGGTTCACGAGAACACCGCCCGCCTAATACGAAGAAGAAAGCTACACATTCAGAGAGCATCACAGATATTAAAAGAATATTACAGAAATATGAATTCCATACTTAGGCACGCAGGCCGGCAAAATAACCAAAAATAGGCCTTCGAGGGCCGGCGCAAGCTTGGGCTTAAGCCCTCTACTCCCCGCTTGATACTGCAACACCTGTACGCCAACGTCTCGACAAGCGGCGGTCAGCTAAACGTCAGTCGGCTAACATGAGCGGACCAAATATATTGTACACACCCCTTTTTTGGGGGGCTGTGGCGCGCATTCCCTGCAAACGAATAATATACAACTTCCTCGGAGTCTTCTCCGGGAACCCCAGAACATCACCAATCCGGCTCACACGTCCGGATGGGCTTCACACAGCATGCCTAAACCCGTACTCACACTTCCGGGCGCTAACACAGTTAATTGCAGTGACGTACACGTCAACCCGTCGGAGAGCTCCCTTCCCCCACCCGTTGGTGGAGAGGGGCTTCCATGCAAAGATGTAAACTGAGGGCTTCACCTGCCCAAGTAGAAACATCGTTACCCTTGTCACGTGCCTGGCGGCGGTGCCGGGAGAGGAGCCCCTGACTAGCTTGGCCCTGGGTAGCTGCGGCGGTGGCCGATTCGAGCTCCAGGCGTCGCCGGGAGAGAAGCACCCGGCCGACCTTGCTGTAGGCGGCGCCGGGAGAGGAGCTCCCGGCCGACCTTGCTGTAGGCGGCGCCGGGAGAGGAGCTCCCGGCCGGCCTTGCTGTAGGCGACGTCGGGAGAGGAGCTCCCGGCCCGCCTTGCTTTGTGACATAATCTCACTAATGCCTTAAGACCAGAGCCTAGCTTCCCGGCAAGAGCCAACAGCATTGTTGTCTTCCCAGAACTTGGTATAATGTGGAAATAATTAGTGAAAGCCTCCAAGCTGTTCGGAATAGTGTTGAGGAAGGAAGGCAAGCTCCTGCTGCCCACATAGGCTTCTACTTCGATATTAAGATGCTCAAACCGCAACTCGATCGGCAGCTTCTGAAGAAACTTCTCATGATCTTCCTGTGCAACTTTGAGCAGCCTCTCTACCAAGCTTCTCATCTCCTGTAAGGTGAGACTCCTGACGTCAACCTCCTTGAGGCCTTCCTAATCGGCAATGGAGAGGAACCCCTTCCGCACGCGGTCGTACGTCGGCAGCTTCTCTAGCGCCGCCCAAATCAGAGCCTCCTCGTCGTCCTCGCCCCTCTCTTCCAAGGAACCGGCGAATGTGATATCCTCCGCTCCGCCAGATCTCCACAACGACCTAGATTTGCTCTAGCTCCTCCCCGATTTTCTCAGCTTTTACAGATCTCTCTCCCTCTCCCCCCGGTACCCGAGCAACCACTCCCCCTTTTTTATTTCTCTTTTTATTTCCTCTGTCCTGCTGTCCCACCGCCCCTCTTCCATCCTTTCCTCTTTCTCCACCTTTTTTTTGTTTTACTGCTGCTGTCCTGTACCCACCTCCCCACCTTGCCTTCTTTTTTCTTTTTCTCCCGTGCTCTACTCACCTTCCCCTTATCCATATATAATCTAATATATATATTATATAATATATATTAAATATATATATATAAGATTTTATATCTATGCAAATAAAACCTCCGCACGCCCGCACGAGTACCCGCACGAGCTCGAACGGGGCCGCACCAAAACACCGCTCATAGTACGTCCCGAGTGCGCTGTTTGGGGAGGATCCCGCTCGACCGGATACGGGGTTGTACAATATGAGCTCTCATATACCTAGAACGCTTCTATGTAAGCCCTCTCACATGGTTAGGAGAGCAATCTCCTAGAAATACTTCTTTATGACAAATTTGCACTTTTATAGCACAGTTTACATTTCTCTGACTATGAAGACCACCTGAATAGGGGCCAATAAGCTAATGTACAGATTTACTATGAGTTCGAAGTTTAAAACTTATTCAGTATCTCCTGCTCTGCCATAATAAGAATTAAGGCTCCATGTCACCTCAAGTTTAAAGTTGTTGATCTTCACAGGCTCTTGTGAGAGGTTATCAGGTGAGAAAGAAGTACAAGGAGATTCTTTGGACAGTTGGTGTGCTAGACAAGGTTGTCCTGAGATGGCGTAGGAGAGGCGTTGGTCTTCGAGGGTTTCATTCAGAGACAAATCTTGCAGACAAGAGCGAAGAAGAGGACGATGACATAATTAAGGCTTTCCGTAAGCAAAAAGTAGACGAAGCTCTTGACCAAGCTTTCTCAAGGGTGGTTTCAATGGTGGAATCTCCAAGGGCAAGGAAACAGTATCGGCGCATGCTGCAAAACTACCATGATGCTAAGGTAAAACTTATTGATGTTAAAATGCCAGGTAGTTCATATTCGTGTTCGCATTATCTTAATCTAGGTTACATTGGGCTTCATATGCCATCACTTCTGCATAAGTATTATAAAACTTGCCCTCTCCTACAATAAAATAGATTCTTAATTCAGAAATTGTTGCTTCTTCAGACGTTGTGCAAACCACTTGCCATCTTTGAATCGTGGGTTCAACACTGAATTCTCATCTTTAACGATGAAACAGATTGAATGATTACCACTATTAACTTCTTCAGTTTGAAGGAATTCAAAGAGGAAATGAATAGGAAATGTTGATGAATGCCATAAAAAAGCGAAATGAAATTAGTCTTCACTCTGTTTGAGAAATTGAGTGATTTTTTTCTTGTTTGGTTGGTGAGAACTTAAGGTTTTATTTCCTGTGAGAGGACATGTTTGTTATATTGATAAATTGATCAATAATTTCTCATGTTTCATTAGGGTTGTGGGGGGTGGGGGGGGTATTCTATGTAGCACGGGGACGGAAACGAGATACGGTACGAAACAGATACGAGAAATGCGATTTTAAAAAAAATAAGGATATGACAAATATTTTTAATTATTTTAATATAAGTATTAATTAATTTAAAAAAGTAAGACAACTAACAAATTATGTGTACATATCTTGAATTATAATGAAAATTTTTTAATAAGACTACAACATAGACCATTAATACAAAAATCGCGACTTCACACTTTTATTATGCATCATTGACATTTCATATAATGTTATAAATAACATTTCATATAATACTATAAAAATATAGAGAAGATTCAAGTAAACCAGCACCATAAAAAACAATATACCACATGTCCACGTCATTACATCAAATGATCATTGTTTCGTTACTGTAGAAACTAATGCAAGGAACCTTGTAGTTTGTATTTCTTCTATAACAGTAAGTATGAATACACATATATAGGAGAGAGGAAGAGAGAAATCCCAAAACAAACAATGTGGGACTAAACCTAAGACAAACATGAGCTCATAAATGGACCACAATTACAAAGGGATTTTACATAATTTTCCACTATCTTCTAACACTTCTCCGCAAGATGGAGCATACAAATCGTAAGCACCAAGGTTGGATAGAAACTGCTAATACAATGGCCGAGGTAGAGCCTTGGTAAAGATGTCAGCAACTTGCCCGGAGGCTGAAACATGTTCCAATTCAAGTTTCTTCAGTTGTACCTTCTCTCGGACAAAGTGACAGTCAACCTCAATGTGTTTTTTTCGCTCATGAAACACATGATTCTTTGCAATATGTATAGCTGTCTGACTGTTGCAAAATAAAGTAGCATGTGAGGAGAGTTTGACACTCGAGTGAAAAAGAAGGCTCTCTAACCAGGTAAGTTCAAACACGACAGCAGTCATAGCACGATACTCGGCTTCAGCAGAAGAGCGAGCAACAATCGATTGCTTCTTGCTGCGCCATGTGATGAGATTTCCTCCAAAGTAGGTACAGAAACCAGTGGTGGATCGACGATCGTCAAGTGAGCCCGCATTATCAGCATCAATGTACGCAACAAGGGATAAAAAGGAGGATGACTTGTATACCAACCCTCGTCCCGGGGCAGCTTTCAAGTACCTGAGGATGCGTTCGACAACCTGTAGATGAGATGTTCTTGGTGAATGCATAAAGCAACTTACCACTTCAACAGCAAAAGAGATATCAGGTCTGGTAACAGTTAAGTATATCAGTTTTCCCACAAGGCGCCGATAATATTCAGGATTTGAAAGTAGAGAATCTAATTCGGTTCCATGGGCACTCAGCTTGTGGTTGACATCCATAGGTGTTTTTGAGGGTTTACATCTGGAATAACTAGCATCCTGAAGAAGGTGAAGACAATATTTTCGTTGAGATAAGACCAGGCCATTAGGTCTTCGAGCAACCTCAAGTCCAAGGAAGTACTGAAGGTTTCCCAAATCTTTTGTTTGGAAGACAGAGTTTAAGTGTTGTTTGATTTGTTGTATCCCGGTAAAGTCATCGTCAGTTATCAAAATATCATCCACATAGACTAGGAGAATTATCGTCCATGTTGTTCGATGACGTGTAAAAAGAGAGAAGTCAGCAGAGCTTCGCTGAAAACCAATATCACGAACAGCCTTGCTAAAATTTTCAAACCAAACTCAAGGGGACTGTTTGAGACCATAGATAGCTTTTCGCAGTCGGCACATCCTAGATTCCCCCGTGGTCTCAAACGCAGGAGGTTGGTTCATGTAGACCGTCTCTTGGAGATCACCATTAAGAAAGACATTTTTAATGTCCAGTTGATGTAGTGTCCAACGGCGGTGAACAACAAGAGAGATAAGAACCCGAATAGAATTTAGCTTGGCGACAGGGGAGAAAGTCTCATCATAGTTCAAGCCTTGTTGCTGAGTGAAGCCACGAGCCACAAGACGGGATTTGAGGCGATCGATAGTCCCATCAGGAGCATGTTTAATGGCAAAGATCCATTTACAGCGAACACAGAACTGAGCAGGCGAAATAGGGACCAAATCCCAAGTATGATCAGCCCAAAGGGCTGACTGACATCTTAGCTTCCATGGTCGCATGTCATCCAGGGTGTTGGGGAGCCTCCTGCACAGTGTTAGGTAGAGAAATAGAGGAAAGAGGAAGAGCAAATTTTCGCAGAGGAGGAGAGAGCAGATGTAGGCAAATATAGTTGGCCATAGGATGAGCCGTTGAGGCGGGGGGAGGGTCAACTGTCCGCGAGATCGTACTGGTAGACGGTAGCAGTGGCTGGGCTTTGGAGTTCAGAGTACGGCGAGTGTAAACACAGATGAGAGGGGGTTTGGTTACGGGCGGATTGGTTGCTGGTGGTGCGGGAGCACGTGGTTCCACGTGGGGCGTTGGAAGACGAGGAGGTAGAGAAGTCGTGAACGGGATAGCAGGAAGAGGCATAGGTTTCCCACAAGAATGTATCGAAGTGGAGGACAAAAAAGGTTGGTCTTCCAGAAAAGTAACATCAGCGGACACAACCACTTTCCGGTCGATAGGAGAGTAACACACATACCCTTTTTGAGCCCGAGAGTACCCTACAAACATACCCTTGGTTGCACGAGGGGCAAATTTGTTCGTAGGTGGTCCGAGGTTATGGACATAGCAAGCATATCCGAACACCCGAGGTGGTAGAGGAAACAAAGATTGAGAAGGAAATAAGGGGCTAAATGGAGTGACGAAGTTGAGAACGGAGGAAGGCAGACGATTGATGAGATGACAGACAGTCGATACTGCAAAATTCCAGTATTCGATGGGTACCTTCATCTGGAGCATTGACGAAGTTGAGAACGGAGGAAGACAGACGATTGATGAGATAACATGCAGTCGATACTGCAAAGTTCCAGTATTCGATGTGTACCTTCATTTGGAGCATTAAGGAGCGAGTAACGTCAAAGAGGTCGATTTTTCCGCTCAGTCACACCATTTTGCTGAGAAGTGTAAGCACAAGATGTTTGATGTATAATGCCAAATTCAGCACAAAGAGCAGCGAACGTTCGACTCGTATATTCTCACGCATTGCCAGTGCGGATAATTTTAAGCAGGGAAGAAAACTGAGTTCGAAGTTCAGTAATGAACATTCGGAATATAGAAGTGAGTTCAATACGATCCTGTAGTAAATAGAGTCACGTCACTCGAGAGTAATCGTTGATAAAGGTAACAAAGTAGCGATATCCAAATACACTAGAAACTTTATAAGGGCCCCAAATATCAGAATGAAGAATGGATAAAGGAGTACTACTCCGATTACAGACAGACTAAAAGAAACTCGATGTTGCTTATCAAAGATACATGACTCAAAAGAAAACTCATGTAAGGAGACATCCGGAAGAGCTTGCTTTATAATCTGGAGGGGAGCATGTCCTAGCCGACGATGCCAATCAACTGAGGATACGACAGAAAGGGTAGAAGGAAGGACGTCAAGAAGATAGTGCCCATGAGACAGCCGTCCGCTACCAATAATATTTCGCGTTTGCCGATCCTGCACAACAAAAGAAGAAGGTGAGAATGTAACATGACAATCAAGGTCCTATGTAAGTCGGCTAATAGAAAACAAGTTGAATGGGGAGCCCAGAACATGAAGAACCGAGGTTAAGGAGAGGGTGGGTGTGAGTTGGATATCAGCAGCTCCTGAGACAGGTGTGGAGTCACCATTGACAACAGTAATGAACTTGGGATGAGGAGCAGCCAAGTATTGTAGCGGCTTCTGGCAAGTAATGTGGTGGGTGACACCAGAGTCCACAATCCAGTAAGAGTTTCGAGATAGACAGGTTATACCTTCATTTGCGATGGAGTCCACGGAGCCCGAGGAGCGGGCAATTACCCCTTAGAGTTGTTGGAGCTTGGTGCGGATAGCATCAATGTCAGACTAAGCATTTGAAGATGTCGAAGGAGTAGGCAAGGATGGAGGCCCAGCCTTTGTAGAAGCAGCAAGGTGGGGTGGCAGACCATGCTTACGATAGCAGGTAGCCTCCAAATGATTCTCCTGACCGCGGAAAGTGTATTTAAGGGGGGGGGTCTAGTACGTCCTCGTCTCCGAGATGAATGGCAAGCCCCGCGGGTCGAGGTAACACGGGTGGAGGGATGAGGTGAAGGTAACTGGAGAATAGATGGAGAGGGAGGCAGAGGAGCCTCGGGTGGTGGAGTGACCTTCAGAAGCATGAAGCAAACATCTGATAGAGAAGGAGTAGTGGCAGAGGAGAGTATCTGAGCCTCGGCTGGTGTTGTATCCATGCCTCAACAAGATTCTTAGCCTTGGCAAAGAAGGAAGTCATATCATCAGGTATCCCGGGATCAAGGGATTGTAGATCAGTGATGATGTCGAACAAATGTCGGAGACTGTTTTGGCCAGAATAGGAGTGGAGTTCCTCCCACCTGGACTTAGTCGTGTCATGATACATGACCATCCTGTATGGCTCAGTATCCACGGAGTTGAGAAGCCAGGATTGCACACGGCCGTCATTACGAAGCCACTCGTCAGTTGGAACGGTAGGAGTAGCCCGGGTCAAGTGATGGAGCAGTCCCTTGGTCTGGAGCACACGACGAACTCAATGGACCCATTCGACAAAGTTCCTTTTTCCAGAGAGAGATGTAGTGGTAATCCGGAGTTTATCTCGAGGTTCAGTAGCAGAGGAAATAGCTCGAGGTGGTAGAGATGAGGTACCAGTGGACTCGCCAGAGACAGTGGTAGAATCCATGAAGCCGCAGTACGGAGATAGCTGCAGCGAACAGAGAACAGTAACAAAGGTAAAACACCGTGGTCTGAACTAGCCGCACGGGCTCGGACAGCATCAGAGGGTAGCCCGCAACGGAGGAACGCAGAGCGGAACAGAGAAGAGGCCGCACGGTCTCAGTGATACTACACCAGCGGTAAGTGGCCGAAATCAAGATGCGAAGCCTGTACCAGGTTGAGAGGCCGCAACTAGCTGAAAGGCCGCATCGGGTTGAGAGGCCGCAGCGGTTTAAATGAGACCACCCGCAGCCGGAAGAAACCGGGAGAAGAGAAAGCGAAGCCGCACGGTCTCAGCGTCGACACACCAGCGGTAAGAAACCGCGACCAAGGTGCAGAGCCTCCAGCGCGTAGAGACGCCGCAGTAGCGAAGAGAAGAGAAACCACAGCGACTTAAACAAGGGAAGCCGCAGCGACTTAAAACAGGGAAACCGCACGGTCTCGGCAAGAATACCAGCGGCACAAAAAGGTGTCACGACCAAGATGCGGTGGGCGCAGCAGAACGGAAAGCCGCAGCGAGAAGAAGAGGATGCCCACGAGATATAATCAGCGGGAAGGGAGCCTGGTTACTGCTGAAAGAACCCTCAAAGCAGCGGGTAGGGAAGAGCCCGCAACGGGTAGGGAGGCAGCCGGTAAGGAAGAGCCCGCTGCGGGTAGGAAAAACAACTCTCAGCGAATAGAGAAGCAGCGGGTAGGGAATCAGCGGGTAGGGAGGAGCAGCGGGTAGGGAAGTAGCGGGTAGAGAAGCAGTGGGAAGAGCCCGCAAAGCAGACCGCAAGAAGACCGCCCGGACAGGGAAAAGGGGGGCCCACACAAGCCGAGAGGTCTATTAAAAGGAATGATGGGAAGAGGGGAAAAATGAAGGCAAAAGAGAAGGGAACAAAAGAAGCGGATAGAGAAACAAACTGCGCGGGAAGCCGCGGTTTGAGATCAGAAGAGGCCGCCCGGTTACCCAGAAGAACCCGGCGGACAGAAACGGACAGGTCGGACCGTTGTCCTTTGATGACATGTAGAAACTAATGCAAGGAACCTTGTATGATGTATTTCTTCTATAAACAGTAACTATGAATACACTTATATAAGAGAGAGGAAGAGAGAAATCTCAAAACAAACAATGTGGGAGTAAAACTAAGACAAACATGGACTCATAAATGGGTCACAATTACAAAGAGCTTTTACATAATTTTCCACTATCTTCTAACAGTTACATTCACATGCAAAATATCAAGTTTAAAAATTAAGCATTCTCTCAAATAGTTTCAACTTCATCATCTTCAATAATCGAGAACTCCAACTTTGGTTCATCAAGTGATAAATTAGTTATCTCAAGTGTACTTACATATTCAAATGACTCAAAGTCATCACCCGCAATTTCCCAAAATATAGACTCTCTTTCATTGTATTTTTGATCTCTTCTAGAAAGAAGTCGAAAATTGTTATGGATATTTATTAAATCTTCCGCATATTGCGGTGTCATACTATTTCTTTTCATTGAATGGATAAAAGAGTAAGTACTCTAATTTCTCTCGGCACATGAAGAAAATAATGGTTGTACTAATAATTTCAATGTAATGGTTTGAAGCGTTGGGGCCGATGAGCTTTGATTTATCCACCAAATCTTTGGATCTAAGAGATAATGATTTTGAATTGGATCTACGTGTTTCCGAGCATTTTCAGGCATTTCTCATATCTGATACGTGTCTGAGCCGATACGCAAAACATTTTTAAGTATTTGTCCTTCGTACGAGATATTTTATTGACATTTTCTAGATATATTTAATTATATGTTAGTTACATCGATAAACACCCAGTATGATATTATGATGTAAAATGCGTCTACACGCATGCACGCGCGCACACACACACACACATATATCTATACTATTATATAAGCAAACATTTCGTTGCTACAGTAATTGTCATCGTATTCGAATAGGGTCGGGCAGCGGGCACGCGTGGTTCCATGTTTGTCGGTTATTTCAAATTTTTAAGTTGTATTCGGCCTCACCGTCTCCTGAATCACCCTACTTCGGACCCACCACCATTCCCGCTTCTCCCGAGCCCAAGCCGGCTTATTCCATCATCTCCACCCTGACAATGAATATCGCACCTGAATATGAATTCTACGGCGCTTATAGGTGAAGCTGGTGATCAAAGAGAGAGAGAGAACTAAATAGAGGGGAGAGTGGAAGAGGGCCGCAAGCTTTACAGAGAGACAGATGGTGGGCCGCCTGCTTTAGAGAGAAACAGAGAGAGAGAGGGCTACCAACTTTAGAGAGAAAGAAAGAGAGGGGGGAGGGGAGGCCCGCTAGTTTTTATTTTATTTTATGATGCAGATTAACTATGATTTGATAAGATTAAATAATTCGAAAAAGTAGGATAATATGTTTATTTGATTTCATCTAAATTGACTAAATTTAATATATAATTATTAATGAAATTTAACAAGCATTAACAATAATTCAGATAAAAAAATGATTAAATTATTTAAATACATTAAAAAGTAGAATACGAGCATCTCCGCACGGGCTTCACTCATACTCGATGCTCTCGAGCGGGCTTCTCTACAACCAGACGGGCCGCATCCAGGAGGGCTCAGCGCGCGTGAAGGCTGTGCTCGCCGCTCGCTCCCCACTGTCACGACATATTTCATTTGCTGTCGTTTGCACCTTCGTGGTGATAGTGGGGAGCGAGCGGCGAGCATGGCCTACATGCGGGTTGAGCCCGCCTGAATACGGCCCGTTTGGTTGTGGGCCAAGCCCGCCCGAGTGCATCGAGGACGGGCGAAGCCCGTGCGGAGATGCTCGTATATATATAAGCGTATATGTATATAGTAATATATGAGGTGATGTAGGGTAGGCTATGGGGGTGCACAAATCTAGACCTCTAGGTGAAAATGCAAATGTGACACACTGATCTCAAGGCTACATGCAATGCAACCATTGTTGATAGCAATGAGTAATTCAGAGCAATGAAAATATTAACACCACACAAATTAATTAAATAACAACATTCAATTTAGCAATTACATAATGACTTTTCTCCGCTCGGAGGGTCAAAACTAAGCGTGTGGCGAATTGGTACCAGCTGCAAATTATAATCCGATCACAACAAATTTCTACAAGCATGAATCTAAGCACAGCATGATAATCAATCAGTAATAATGTCAAATCAAATGTTTCAATACAACGAGAGGCTCACCAAAGTAGCGGTTGACCGACACACTGTAGATTCCGGAGCCGGATGCATAGATCGGCGATCGAATGTGGAACCTGCGGTGTGGAAATAATGACGGTGACTGTCCCCAACGGTGGAGGGTGGAATCGGGCCGAAAATGGATAGATTTGGCCACGTGTGGGTAGATCCAGGTGGGGAAGAGTAGATCTGATATTTTGGGATCGAATCTGAGCTAGGGAATGATGTACGGGTGGAGAAAATAACGGATCGGGGATGGACAGTCCGGATCAGGACTGTTTTGGAAAGGGGCGGTGGTGGGGAAGTGGATCTACGGAAAGGGATGGTGGGAAAGGGATGTAGGATGGTCGGGTGAGGAAGAAAGTGGGGAAAAAGGGGGGTCGGTGGGGCCGACGGGCTGTGAAACAGCCAACTGCTGTTATGGGGGAAGGTGGACAACAGGGGAGGGATGGCCGCAAGGCTGGCTTGCTGGGATTTGATGTAGCCGACAGTTGACATGGAGAAAATAAACTATAAAACTTGAATAGTAAATTTCACAAATAATTAGTAAAACTTTAGGAGTGCAGGAATTTCTAGACAGTCAAACAGTGGCTGATTCGGGGGCTGTAGGGGCTGCGGGAGGGAGTTTGGGAGGGGGAAAAGAGGGTTAGGGTTAGAGGATACCTTGAGTTAAGAGTCGTCACCGTGGGTTTCACGGAATCGGCACCGTGAGATAATCGCGGGAATCCGGGAATTGTCTTCTCCAAATTCTGCAATGCCTTGGATCAGCCCCTAACACCTCTATTTATAATAACATGAAGACTAGGGCATGCTCAATCAACGACTATAATTGATCGGGGGGACCACATAAATATAACAATAATAAACCAAAATATATAATGCAATATATGATGTCGATTCGTGAAGCAGATCCAGACACATCTGTGGAGTCCGATTGTCGATCCGGACACGCCATTGGGTAAGTCGCCAAATCAGCCCCGAACGGGCGCAAAGCTCGTCCTCGTCTCTGCTCTGTATCAATTTCCCCGGCTTGAAAGAATTCATCTCTCGATGAATTAGGATCAGAATTCTCTCGATGAATGTCAGGTACAACTTGAAGAGGTCCACCGAAAGTCGTCCAAGCGTCGTCGGCGGAGGAGTGTCCTCGTCAATCAACTCTCCAGTGAATGGAGATGGTCGTGCTGAAGTCGAAGTCCAGGGGGCAATCGATCAGGCTTTGTTGTAAGTATCCAAGCGCCATCTGTATCGAGCGGCCCCGCCAATGTACCAAGTAGAGACAACGCAACTCATCTGAGGTAGGAACAAACTGGTGGGATCTGAACTCTGTGATGCTCTCATCGCCCATCTCTCAAGTTGTGGATCTCAGTGTGATCCATGGTGCCTTTGATGAAACCAGAGAAGACGAATCCCCAGGTGGGTGGGTGTCAACAGTGGGTGAGATGTACTGGATATCAGACGCATGTGGAGTATGAGAGTGGTAAGGCAACAAAAGTGGGGGTGGAGACGATTGGGTATCTCCACTGCTCGGGTCCACATACTCGCGAGCCTCGTCGACGTCAGATCCTCGACATTAAATACTGGATACTTGCCGGAATATCGAGCTGGTAGGCGTTTGTCCCAATACGACTAATAATAGAGTTGGGGCCCATTCTCCTGGCGCTTAACTTTTTAACAGTCCCCGCGGGGAGCCTCTCAAGGCAGACACGCATCATTACTTTTTCCCCTTCATTAAACACTTGTTCTCGCCTTCACTTATCTTATTGGGTTTTATAGTTTTCATTGCTCGTTATTATTCGTTCGTGAACTGACTCATGTAATGCATGCAAATGATGAACAAGTGACCCAACTGACTCTTACAAATGAAGCGAATGGTGCAAATAGAGCACAACATACTCAACACACTTACTAATGGAAGGCCTGACAATGACTTGGATATTACTAACATGGGGTGACCTATCAGGAGGCTTACCGGGTGGTCAATAGAAAAATTCGGCGTGATCGACGACATCACCCGTGGTGATAATGTACATGGTGACTAAATAGTGTGGAGCACTGGTGTGATGGGTACCTCTCGAATGATATAGCCCATCAAGTGGCTCACCAAGGGGTGTATGCCAAAAGTCATCACCTGTGAGATGATCACTAGCGCGGATACACGATTCATCACTAAAGTGTAGAAGGGAAAGCTTGTCAAATGAGGCTCTCGGGGACTTAATCCCGAGGAGGTAGATAATGATAGGATAGTCCACCACGAGGAGGGCACCAATAACAGTAGTGTCTGTGAAAGCAAGTAGGACACCCACAACAAAGTCAACGCTAACCTTATGAACCTCCCAAGGGAGTAGTGGCTCATCTGGAGGTTCAATGATAAGGTCATTAATAATGGGAAGATTCCTCAGATGAGTATCGCTGATAGAGGTCGTGTACTCGTAAGTGGGTGAGGTAGCCACTATGAAGTCAACATTATACTCTTGACTCTCAGTAGTGAAGTGACTCGAGATAGTACTAAAGGAAGAGTAGGGGGTGCCCAAACTCAAGTGTGTATCAATCGATATAGTGTCGAGAATTGTCTCTGTTCAAAGGGGACATTAGGTCTAGGTGTAGGTCTAAGTGAGGTGAAAAGGATGGGTAAAACAGCACAGCGTCACGGGGTCGCTTGTCCTCGCCCACATGACCACGCTCACTAGTCATGCTAGTATCACTCTCCATCTGTATCATAAGGTCATGATCAGATTCAACCTCAAGATCACATGAGCACTGATTCTCATCAAACTGAGAAGGATCAAAACCAAGTTTTGGGTCTCTTATCTCGGTGGGAGCACTACTCTCCGCATCGGTGGCTTGACCAAAATCCCTAGGCCTTCTTCGTAATGTAGATCTTAGGTGATCAAATTGAGCTTCTAAGAGATCAAAGCGGTCAAGAACTAATTACAGAAATTTAGCTTCAGGTAACTGTATTGTTGGAACACTAGGAGGGTCTTGACATGTATTGTGATCCTTCCGATGGTGACCTCTATAGGGTTCTTGAGGGTCGTATAGATGGTAGTTTCCAACATAATCAGATTGTGCTTGTGTGTGTGTATGGGCCATGTGAACGTGCAGTGGAGGTCGCTCATATCCAAATCCAGGTTCCTCTCCTAGAGGAGATGTGTAGCGGCGATGACCTGAACGATATTAAATTCTATCGTCATGAAGTCGTGGAGAGGTGTAATGATGAAGACGTGAGAACCTCTTGTCGTGGCGATCGTCTATAGCATAATGGAATGGTGTCGAGGGGTCGACACGATCTCTATGAGTGGTGTGCGGGGAACGATGATAATTATAATGATAACATGAAGGTTTCTCCAAAGGGGTTCTATGAGGCCGGATATAGGTAGACTCAGGATACCCTGATAGAGGAGACGAACGACGACGATAACTAGGCATAAATGAATCCAAAGACTATTTAAAACCTACCACTACGAATATAAATGTGGCCCAAACCTAGATTTGATATCAATTGGTGTAGGGTATGCTATGTGGTGCACAAAACCTGACCTCTAGGTGAAAATGCAAATGTGACACACTGATCCTAAGGCTACATGCAATGAAATTGTCCGTGACGGTGATGAGTAATTCAGAGCAATGAAAATATTAACAACACGCAAAATAATTAAAGAACAAAGAACAACATTCAATTTAACAATTACATAATGACTTTCCTCCGCTCGAAAGGTCAAAGCTAAGCGTGCGGCAAATTGGTCCCACCTGCAAATTATCGGATCGCAACAAATTTCTACAAGTGCGAATCTAAGCAAAGCACAATAATCAGTCAATAATAATGTCAAATCAAATGTTCCAATACTACGAGAGGCTCACCAAAGTAGCGGCGGCGACGGGCGCCGGAATCGGGCTGAGCGACGGCGACGGCGACAGGATCGGAACTTTCGGAAATGTTTTCCATCGGTCTCTTCCTCTCGGGTTTAGCACAGTACTTCGTCCATATAAAACTCTAAGACATCTTCTATTTATACCCAAAGGAATAAATAGATGAAACAGTCGCTATCGGCAGACCCAAAACTTATGGAATTTTTGCTCAAGACAAATTCGTCAAGATGACTCTAGATGTCTCGACAAATCGTCAAAATGACACGAGATAACTCGACGAATTCGTCGAGAAGACTCGAGACACATTCGTCGAGATGACTCGGGATGATTCGACGAATTCGTCGAGTTGACTTTAACACATTCGTCGAAATGACACGAGATGATTCGACGAATTCTTTGACATGACACTAGATGACTCGGGATAACTCGACGAATTCGTTGAGATGTCTCGGGATAACTCGACGAATTGACTTATCCTCTCGAATTCCAATTCAGTCAAGTGCTTGGTCCTTCACTCATATCATATATGAGTAAGACCAACACAATCCGCTCCTCCAACTTCTTCAAACGCTCTTATGTGCGACCATATAGACTCATATTGCGTTGACAGTGAAACTACCTGTTTGACCACTTATAGTTCATCATGGTAATACCAACAGATAGACACCTAGGAGTCGTCACCTAGGGTTTCACGGAGTTGACACCGTGGGATGATCGCAGGAATCTGGGAATTGTCTTCTCCAAATTCTGCAATGTCTCGGATCAGCCCCTAACACCTCTATTTTTAATAACATGAAGACTCGGACATCCCCAATCAACGGCTATGATTGGTCGAGGGGAAAACCACGTAAATATAACGATAATAAATCAAAATATATAAAGTAATATATGATCTCGACTCGCCACGCGGATCGGACACATCTGCGGAGTCTGATCGTCGATCCAGGAACATCATATATGATAAGTCGTCAAACCAGCCCCGAACGGGCCCAAAGCTCGTCTTCGTATTTGTTCCGCATCATGATGCACCCTGGGTAGGTCAGGAAAAAGAAATTTCGCACACCAACAATCCAACAGTTTCACAAAATCCTCTTAGATAAAATCATTAACTTGGAAGAGCTAAAAACGACACACTAATATATAAGCGTATATGTATATAACCATATATGATGCGCACTGGGTAGGTCAGGAAAAAGAAATTTCGCACACCAACAATCCAACAGTTTAAAAAAATCCTCAGATAAAATCTACTTGGAAGAGATAAAAATGACACACCAATCGAAACAAGTGACTTACGCCAAAAATTCAGTAAAAGATCTTCAGAAGATTCATTGCCTGCATCATCTCCCGTACTTCAATTGTCAGGCCTCTTCTCTTGTCGTCCTGTAAGTGCCGTGTCATCTTCTCCCACAACTCAAAGTTTTACTATAAAATTTGAAGCCGAGCTTTCCCCCAATGTGGCATTCGACAACACTGCCATCATGAAGAACTTAGACAAACAAGTACAGTAATGAAAAGGTTCCACGAACTGGACCACTAAGTCTCTCAACCAAAAGTTGACTATGACATTGATGCACAATTGGGTAAGTTAATAGAAAGAATTTCTGCACACCAACCCAACACTTACACAAAATTGGTCCAGTCAAAACCAGCAATTTGAAAGACCTAAAAACAGCACAAAATAATCCCAAAACATTGCAATATTTCATGATCAATATGTACAAAACTAACCTTCCCTAAGTTCTAAATCTAAAACAGAAGGTTGAAACATATTCAATATAGAACATGAGCTTGTAGGTCCAGCTGCCCGCACCAAATCAGCCCTCACTAGCACCTATATTGTAGGTGCTGGTGGTCACTTTCCCCGCGGTGCTCTGCCTTCATTTTAGTCTGGGTTGCGTATCATTCACCATGATCCCTTGATGTACATCAATACACACACACACATGTTGATTACCCTTGTTTATGTGTCCATAGTATATATATATATATATGTGTGTGTGTGTGTGTGTGTGTGTGTGTGTACTATTAATTACCCAAACCTCCTGACGCGGGATGAATCTATAGGTGGAGAACTCGTGATACCCTAACCCTTGATGCAATGCAAGAAAACTACGGTGAGTGTAATGGACTCATAACCAACCCTATAATGAGATCGCAAGGGCAAGCACACAAACAAATGCAATTGATCTATGATGACCCTAGGCGATGTTGAAGAAATTCAAGCACGCACGCAACACGCAATTAAATGAACGAGAAGCTCGCAACATAAACCCAACCCTTATGCAAATGAAATAAAACAATCCATTCATGCAATTAATTTTGACAAGTAATTAATTAATAATAAAATTTAAAAATTTGCATATAACTACTATAATTGATTACAATTGATTCTAATCAGGCAATGAGTAATAATTGCATATAATTGAGAGTACTAAAACAATGAGCATTAGACGAATAAGACATATGAGTCCATTGAAAGAAACTAAGCAAATAAACAACAACACTCAAGCCTTTATTCCATTATAGTGGGGTCGGAAACTAGGCAAATAAATTAAGTAAAATATTTCTTCCAATAAATAGTACCCGTCAATGTAAAGGAGAAAGAAATTAATGCAAACTCACTGAGTGATCGGCATCATCAATGGAATAAGATCTGGTGGCCTTGGAAAGGTGTGGTGGATGTCGGAGAAGCATGAGGAGGCTCTGGCATGAATGTTTGGAATTGTGGTCAGTGGATGTGTTACGCCCCGGACGGATCCGAAGGCGACAACGGGGCTGAACCAACTGGTTCAGCCCCCACTTTCTAAAAGGCGGCCTTCGGGGGCTGAACCCACCCGGTTCAGCCCCAATTGGGGCCGGCCGGCCCCCTTGGCCGGCCGGCCTTGGTCCGGGCATAAATGTACCCGGATCCTCTATTGGAAGGATCATGCAAGTATTATCAAAGGTAATTCTCTTTCCTCCTCTCAAACCCTAGAAATCTCTCCTTCTCCCTCAAATCTCATCTAGTTCCTAACATTTGGTATCAGAGGATTCTTCCTCCCTCAAATTTTTTTTGTTCCGGCTCGCATCCAGGCTCTGATCGGCTTCGTTCCACCCGACTTCGTCGGTCGACCCCCGCATCTGTTGATCCCGATCCCGATCGTCGAATCCCGCATTTGCTGCCTCCGCATCGACCGCCGCGTTTGCTGCCTCCGTCGATCCCGATCGTCGAATCCCGGCGTCGACCGCCGCATCTGTTGCCGACTGCCGCATCGCTCCCGATCGTCGACTCCTGACGTCGATCCTACCGCCTCTGCATCCGCCGACGGCCGCATCTGCATCCTCCGCCAGTTGTCGCTTCCGGTTGTTGCATCTGATTGCGGCATCCAGAGGACACCGCCTCCACTTTTTTGCATCCTCCGCCGACGGCCGCATCTGCATCTGGTTGCTGCATCTGATTGTCGCTTCCGGTTGCTGCATCTGTTGCCATTCGCGCACGCCCCGGGGTTCCACCATGGTGACTCGCACCCAAGAAGACTCCAATCGGCTCGCACATCTCGAAGAAAACTACACCGGGCTGACTGCCACCGTGGCAGCCCTCGCCGATAAGTTAACGGCATCGGAACAACGTCTCGAAGAGAAATTGGACGCCCGCATGGACGAGCTTAAAAATATGTTAACCCAACACCTTAAAGGAAAAGCTGTTGTGGGCGAGGCCAACGCAGTCCAGCTTCCCCTCCCTACTCCAGCATCGGGGCACGACGATCGGGCCTCTAGCCTCAATGGGGGGCTTGGCATTGACAGTGGAAGGGTAGGAGGCTCACGGCGACCACAAGCATGGTCCGAGGCAACCCAGTTTGGCGGCATCGCCGCGTCTGCCTTGGATTTTCCTCCTTACCGTGAAGACCTCCAGGAGGACCAACGACCCAACGGGATCGGGTGCCCACCTCGTGATGGGCTCCTCCCTATTCCAGGAGAACCAGGACACGTCGCGGGCGGAAGGGGAGGAGGCAGATGGGAGTTTAGGCCGCCAGTCTTGGGGAATCCCTATGGAAGGGATTGGGGGTACCCACACGTGGCCGCTGATCGACGACAACCGCTTGGACCCGGGCAAGAGTACGGAGGACCCGGGCACCAACTACCACGCGCCTATCTACCGCCGAAGGTTACCCGCATGAACTACCCCAAGTTCAAAGGAGGAGATGCACTCGAATGGGTCCAAAAGGCAGAGTTATTTTACAGTTATCAGGAGATACCAGAGGCACAATGGGTAAGGTTGGCGTCCTTCCACCTTGAAGAGGACGCATACCAGTGGACCCAATGGTTCCTCCGGGGACGGGATCACGCGCCATGACACGAGTTTGTCGACGGATTCATCGCCCGCTTTGGTCCACTTGAGTATGAAGACTTCGAGGCTCTTCTTCAGAAATTGCGTCAGAAAGGGACGGTGATGGAGTATCGAACCGAGTTTGAACGGTTGGCCAACCGGGTGCAGTGGGGCGAGAGGACATTAACAAGTTGTTTTATTTTCGGCTTGCAAGAGGACATCCGAGATGAGGTGCATGTCTATCTACCGCGCAGTTTGACACACGCTATCAACTTGGCCCGGATTCAAGAAGAGCGTATCCATCGACAGAAGTCCAGGGGAGACACTCCGAGGAACGTTACACACCTTCCCGACACCAAAAAGGCTCACGCAGCTACCGAACGGGCGACGCTGAAGAAATTGACTTGGACAGAGCTACAGGCTAGGAAGGAACAGGGATTGTGCTTCAACTGCGATGAGAAATTTACCCCAGGCCACAAATGTCAGAGGATCCAGGTTTACATGTTGCAGGAAGATCCGATGCCGGATGTAGACGGAGGGGAACCGGAGCACATTCTGGATACAATCGAGTACGGGGTATCTTCCCTTGCCATGGAGGGAGACTCCGCTCCGAACACTATGAGTATTGCGGGGCGGATTGACCAACAGCAGGTGGCCTTTCTGTTTGACAGTGGGAGTACACATAACTTCATTAGCCCGACGGTGGCACAGACATTGGGGCTAGAGATCATCAAGGATGCCGCTTCCCAGGTTGTGGTGGCCTGTGGCCACGAGCTGCAGTGCGCAGGGGTGCTTCGGGACGTGGAAATCAGTGTGCAGGGATACACCGACAACATGGATGTCTACTTATTGCCCATCCAGGGGCCAGATGTGATTCTGGGGGCCCAGTGGTTGCGACAGCTGGGTAGGGTGACTCTGGATTGGGAGAAGTTGACTATGGAGTTTGCTAAGGGTGGGAGAGAGTACTGTCTGCAGGGAATCAACATCTCACCAGTGTCGGGGGGCTCTCTTTGCTGTTTGGAGAGGCTGCAGGGACAAGGGCATGACGTGGCTTGGGTAGACCTGAGCGGACGGATGGAGCCACCAGATTCCCACCTTGAGGGCAAGCTGGGTCTTGATGGGGCGGGGAATGTTACGCCCCCGGACGGATCCGAAGGCGACAACGGGGCTGAACCAACTGGTTCAGCCCCCACTTTCTAAAAGGCGGCCTTCGGGGGCTGAACCCACCCGGTTCAGCCCCAATTGGGGCCGGCCGGCCCCCTTGGCCGGCCGGCCTTGGTCCGGGTATAAATGTACCCGGATCCTCTATTGGAAGGATCATGCAAGTATTATCAAAGGTAATTCTCTAGCCTCCTCTCAAACCCTAGAAATCTCTCCTTCTCCCTCAAATCTCATCTAGTTCCTAACAGGATGACGGGATTGGGAGGGAATAAAATGAGGGGAAAGGGCTTGGTTTTAGGTGGGTTAGCTGTATAGGTGTGGGGAGGGGGCAGGGTGATAGAGCAAGGCTGAGGGCAGTCTAATGTTGGTTTCAGAGGGTGCGGGAAGGAGATATTGCAACAATGGAGGGATGTGAGTAGGATGGAGACTGCTGTAGAGGGTGCGGCAAGACAATTACACTCTACAATTACAACCCAAATAGCCAAGTTCATGACTACAACTCAGCTCTTAGCGCGTAAGCTCTGTCCATTCCCCAATATATGTACTACTAGTTTTTTCATGATAATATAACTTGTTATTCAATGATAATATTACAGTTTGGTGTTTTTTCTTTTATATATGGATCATGGCAACTATGAACTAGTGTTGCTACAAAATATCTTAGACAATCTTTGAATTTCAAGAGTGAGAACCATAAAATTTATTGATGATAATAAGTAGCTGATAACATCAAACATGACATTTACAAAAATAACGAAGCACATTAAATTGACCAACGTATCATAAAGTAAAAGTTAGACGAGGGCTTGATTAGCACTTCGTACATGGCAATTATATTGGAAATGAATGATGAAATTGCAAGAACAAAACTAAACGAAAAGATAAGGATTCTCATTCATTTTTCTGTTATTAAGACAATACATATCCTGCCTTTTTTATACTATACAGGTTGCAGTTAACAGTGCATTAATACAGAAGACGAAACGAACAAACATTGGTGCTTCGACTTTGGCGTTGAGTACACTAAACGCCGTAACTATTTGTTGCTTCGTCTTCGGCGTTGAATGCAGTAAGAGCCTTAACTGTTTGGTCCGGTTCAGTTCCCTGGTTAGCCGGTTCATCTTCTAACACCCCCTCTTGAACCGGAGATGGTTCAAGTCTTAAATGTGTCCTCATATCCAGGAAGTGAGCTCTCTCGTAGGGTTTTGTCAAGATATCAACAAACTGAGTAGCGGAGCTGCAGTGTTTCGGCTTTACCGTCTTCTTCTCCAATTGCTCCCTTATAAAATGAAATCTGATATCAATGTGTTTGCTTTGACTATGCAGGACAGGATTGTTTGAGAGTGCGATGGCGGAGATGTTGTCACAGTTAATCACGAACTCCTTTATTTCTTCTCCAAGGAGTTCACTGACTAATCTCTTCAACCATATGCCTTCACAGACGGCTGAGTTCAGGGACATATACTCAGCCTCTGTGGTTGAGAGGGCAACAGTTGGTTGCTTTCGAGATTTCCAGGATATAGGGCAAGTCCCAAAGTAGAACACATACCTAGTAGTGCCTTTACGATCATCCAGGGAACCTCCCCAATTTGAGTCACAATAACCTGTAAGAGTGGAATTTTGAGTTTGAGAAAATCTGAGTCCATAGTCTTTGGTTCCCTGAATATATCTTAAAACACGCTTTGCTGCCAGGAGATGCGACTTGGACGGTGAGCTTATATACCTGGATAACTGATTTACAGTATTTTTGATATCTGGTCTTGTGGAGGTGAGGTAAATGAGTGATCCGACTAGGCTTCAGTAGGAGGATTCATCGGCTCCTCCTCCTAATTTTGTATGCATTTTTTCCCCTTTACTTATGGAAGTAATACAGGGATTACACTTCTCCAGTTTATATTTTTTAAGAAGATCTATCGCGTACCTCTCTTGAGAGATGAAAATTGATTCGGGCATTTGACAGATCTGTAGACCCAGAAAGTATTTCAGTAATCCTAAATCTGTCATCTCATATCTTATCTTCATGCTTTCTTTGAATTTGTTGATAATGGAGACGGAGTCACCGGTGATGATCAAATCATCGACATATAGGCATATGAAGGTTCTGTATTCATTCAAATCTGTTTTAATGAACATAGATGCGGAATCCTTCTTCATGGAAGTATTGGGTAATATTTTCATGTCAGGCTCTGGGAGCCTGCTTGAGTCCATACAAAGCCTTATGGAGAAGGTAAACATCAGATTCTCTTCCCTTTTTCTCAAATCCTTCGGACTGTTTTACGAAAACTTCTTCATTCAGAGTTCCATTTAGAAACGTTGATTTAACGTAGAGTTGATACACTGGGTAATTCTTGTTTGCTGCAATAGCAAGAAGGAGCCATATAGTGTCCATTCTGGCCACCGGAGCATACGTTTCATCAAAGTTCCATTTTAGGCCAATTACATCTTTGTTTGTTGACCTTGGAACCAAGGTACAGGTTCCATTCTTTTCTACTAACTTAATTTCTTCAGCTATTGCTTCCCTCCACTTTTCGTGACTGACTGCTTCACTGTATTTTGTGGGTGTGGAATGAAATAGAGCAAGCCTTGCACGTTTGTAGATGTCTTCCATCGAGCACATTTTCTGGGGAGATGATGACTCAAGGGGTGTTGGTGGATCCAGTGGACCAATCAAAGTTTCATCTTTTGTGGTCTCTTGGAGGGAGCTAGAAGGAATTCGAAGCTCAACCGGGACCCAGTCTGAATTTATAATTTCCCCAATGTCTGAAGCCCAGTTCCAACTGTCTTCTTCATGGAATGTAACGTCCCTTAATATGTATACTTGGTTGGTTTGAGGGTTGAGCAAGCGATTGCCCTTGCTAATCTCGTTGTACCCAAGCAACACACTCTTTATGCTTGAGGGATCAAGCTTATCTCTTTTTTCTTTTTGCCTGGTGCCCAAAAGCAATGCAACCAAATGTTCTGAGTTGTTCCACAAAAGGCTTGGTATTGTTGAGAGCTTCATATGGAGTCAAATTTTTCAATGATCTCGTGAGTACTCTGCTAAGTTATCAAAGGCGCAAGGCGCACTGAGGCGCAAGGCGCACTGAGGCGCAAGGCGCACTGAGGCGCAAGGCGCACTGAGGCGCAAAGGACCCCTGGAGCCTAGGCGCAAGGCGCACGCCTGAGGCACGTGAGGAGCAAAATGAAGGAAAAAAAGAAATTGAGCAAATTGGGTGCTCAATTTGCTGAAATTGGGCGAATTGGGCAGCCAATTCGCTGAAATTGGGCGAATTCGCGGAATTTCAACGAATTGGAAGCCCAATTCGCCCAATTTCAGCGAATTGGGAGCCCAATCCGCCCAATTTCAGCGAATTGGGCGCCCAATTACGCGTAGGGGGTGCCTCGGGTGCGTCTAAGATCATATTTTTGCTCATATCAAAAAAATAAATAAAAAAATACCTTGATAGACCCGGGCGCGCCTTTGGCACGCCTGGGAGACTGTAAAGCGCGCGCCTGGGTGCCCCTGAGGCGCGTCTGGGGCACATCGCCCGCCTCAGCTGTGCTGAGGCGCGACGGGCTGTGCTGAGGCGCGGCGGGCTGCGCATGGTGCGCTTGGCGCCTCAGGCACGCCTAGGCGCGCGCCTTAACAACTATGGTACTTTGTTTAGTATATAAACGGCAGTATTAGTAGCTTCTGCCCAGAAGCACTTGGGCGGATTTTTGTGCAGCATCATCGATCTTTCCATCTCTACCACTGTTCTGTTTCGCCTTTCAACAACCCTGTTTTGTTGTGGGGTTCCAGGGATTGTAAATTCTTGACGAATGCCATGAATCAAACAGAATTGTTTGAAGGCATGGGAGGCAAACTCGCTTCCATTGTCACTTCTAATTGCCTTTATGCTCCTTTCTAGCTTATTTTCTATTTCCCTTTTGAAATCTATGAATGTTGACAATACATCAGATTTTTGTACTAAAAAATAAATCCACATGTACCTGGAAAAGTCATCGGCGAGCAGGAGGTAGAATCTCTTTCCTCCAGATGATTCGACTGTTACAGGGCCCCAAAGATCCATGTGTATTAGATCCAAGGCATGTTGACTCTGATGTAGTGTAGCAGCAAAAGGAAGTCGGTGTGACTTTCCCATGGCACATGTATCACACAAGCGATGAAGAATCTTGATATCTGGAACTCCATTGGCTAGCTTTTCTTCAATCAGAACTTTCATGGATCCATAATTAAGATGTCCCAGCTTATGATGTCAGGTCTTGACCAAATCTGTAGTTTCATTGAATGATGAGAGTGCAAATTGCTCTGCAATATTCATGGACAGAGTGTAGACTCTGTTTATGGTCAGATTTGCTGAGGCGAACAAATTGCCTGCCGAGTCTAGGATTGTGCAGGTTCCTGAATTGAAGATTATGTTGTAGCCTCGTGCGTCAAGCTGTCCGACGCTAAGGAGATTCTGAGCCAATGTGGGCACATACTGCACATTGTCCACTTCGCTTTTTTGGTTTGCTGAGTTTTGTATTACAATGGCCCATTTGCCTTCAATTTTATTTGTCTTCCCGTCACCAAGATATACCACAGATTTGAACGACTCATCTAATGATTTAAATAGAGATTTTTTGTTAGTCATATGTGAGGAGCATCTAGAATCGACATACCAGATTGATTTATCGTCATCTTCTGGTAAATTTCTGGTTTGACACATCAATATTTTTTCTTCTGCCTCCTTTGCGGTTGTAATGAACTTCGATTCTTCTTTCCCTTTGAACCAACAGTCCGTATCGAAGTGAGTAGGCCTTTTACACCGTTTACACTTATAAAAACATTTTAATGTGTCGTGGTTGGTTTTCTTGCACAGATTACAGAACAAGGAGCATGTGCTACCTTCTTCATTCTGTTTGGTTTTTGAATTCTGATTCCACTGGTTTGGCCTTTTCTGGTACGATTTTTGATGTTTTTCATGTTGTCTTCCCAGTTGCATTTTTGGCTGAAGAGCTTTGTCCAACGGTGTAGAGTACCGTTTTAGTCTTTCTTCATGTGATTGAATTTTTCCCATTAAGATAGCAATGTAAGAGATTTTGGATCATTGCTTTCTTCAATGGCAGCTGCAACGTGCTCATATGTCCTCGGGGGACTCCTTAGGACCTTGAGAACCACTTCAGTTTCAGGAAGAGGTGCTCCTAAGGTGCTAAGTTGATTGGTGATGTCGGTGATACGAGTGATGTAGTCGAATATTGTTTCTCCATCTCTCATGATGGTCGCATCAAATTGACATTTCCGGTTTTGCCGTTTTATTCATACTACTTTTTTGTCGCCTTGGAATGCTTCTTTGAGAATATCCCAGGCCAGTTTGGCTTTGTTTGCGCCCATGATCCGCAGAAATATAGCCGGCGTGACGGATTGCTGGAGGATCAACAGTGCCAAGGAATTTTTCATTCTGGCTTCCTTGGGTATTCTTGTCGTCTCTCCTTCTTTCGTCTTGCCAGATATTGGTGGACCCAATTTGACTATATCCCATAAATCTTGGGAGTCAAGTAGGGTCTTCATCTTGATTGCCCAATGCTCATACATGTCTCCATTGAAAACTGGAGCAATATGCGGAGAGTGGGGGATTGGATTGGTAGATGATGAGGCACTCATGATTTCAACTGTTAAGGTTTGCAGGAACACAATGCTCTGATACCACTATTGGAAATGAATGATGAAATTGCAAGAACAAAACTAAACGAAAAGATGAGGATTCTCATTCATTTTTCCGTTATTAAGACAATACATATCCTGCCTTTTTATACTATGCAGGTTGCAGTTAACAGTGCATTAATATAGAAGAAGAAACAAACAGACACCGGTGCTTCGACTTCGGCGTTGAGTACACTAAACGTTGTAACTGTTTGTTGCTTCGTCTTTGGCGTTGAATGCAGTAAACGCCTTAATTGTTTGGTCTGGTTCAGTTCCCTGGTCAGTCGGTTCATCTTCTAACAAATTAAAGATTAAGTAATTAATGTAGTGTTTTTTTAATTGTTTTACTCATTTAATAATCACATATTAGGAGATTAATCATGTTTCTTTTCAGGTGGTTTTTTTTTCAAGTGCTTCTTTTTCTTTTTTCACTCCTAATGTAGTTTATGTAAAATGCATACTAAAAACTGCACCAAAACCCCAACCGCACCACAAAAAACTGCTCCAAACCGAAACCACAGTGTAATTTTGGTGTGGTGCGGTTTTGCTTGGGCCAAAACCACTCTGTTGCAGTGTGGTTGTGGTTTAGGCCAAAACCGCACTAAACTGCACCGTGCACACCCCTATTAGGGATGAGGACCAGTTTAGAGCTTTCCCTCAAACCCTCGCAACCCAATTATGTTAGCTTTGTTTACATATGTATATTAGTAAATTTGTCACATTGAATTTATATGTTGATTTGGTACTTGATAAATTGTATAATGCTGATGGAGAAGCAATGTAGATACATAAATTTTTGCATTTTATTTTCACTACTATTCAAAATTAATATTAATATTTATCTTAAATGCATTATGTGGTTTCACTATTTTTTTAAGATTCAAAATTTCCTAATATTTTTTTATGGTATGATTTTCTCTTAGAAATTTTGTCAAAAATAATATTCTTGATTCACAAGTTGATTGAAAAAACTTGCATATAGTAAATTTAAAATGAAGATTAATTTATCATAATTTTCAATTATACTTATACATAATATAATATAAAAATAATAATATCAATTTTGTGCTTTAAAAATTATTCTAATAAAATCGAAAACCGCCCCGAAAAAACTGCCCCAAACTGCACTGATTATTGAACTGCACTGATCAGTTTAGGTTTGGTTCGATTTAGGGAAATAAATAATCAACCCTTTTTGGTTTGGGTCCAAACCGACCCAAACTGAACCGCTTGCACCCCTACCCGGGGTTCAAGCTGTAACACCACAACATAGTTTAACAACAAATCAACAATTCGGTCGGGGCTTGCGATAAGAAGTAAACTAAGCAACAATATTTAAATTGGCATGTAACAGCTAAAAGTAAAGGTACTAAAAGGAACTTACAGCGAAAATAGAAAATGCAGTTAAAGGTAAAAGTGTACCTCATCAATTCTGAATTCACAGAGTCAACTAGAATATAAAATGAACCATATGTCCGAATTTCTGAAATACTATAAAGTGTCTGATACATGAAAATCTTAAACATTAAGATTACATAGAGTTCATGAAAGGAAAGTAGTACATTACTAAAAGGAAAACAATTGAATGAAAACAAACTATATGAGAAAATTCGCAAACGCGCTCATCCTAGGTGCAACTACTCATCTGTGACCCCTGTAATAAAATTCTCCAAAACGGTCAGCCCAACTGGAGAGTAAGAAAAGTTATTCCTCTTAGTGACAATAAAAATATATTGAAAGAACATGTATGCATGCTTTTGAGACAATATTTATACTACAGAAAAATATATGTTTTTACACTGCATATTTTTCAAAAATAATACTAAGAACATAAATGTATGTTCTAGTTTAATCATATTAAGCGTATTTACTCAAGTTCCGAAAATTGGTTAAATAAGAGGATTTCTAAGGTTTGGTCTATACTTGAGTTCTAGGTGGCTTATGTTTGTTATTATTTAAATTCTAGGTCGAGTAGCTTCTGATGCATAATTTTATTCTAACGATACGAGACCCTACTAACGAACTCAGGTGTTTTAGTGTCTCACGGGCACAAACTTGCATCAACTAATCTTCTAAAAAGGGGGTGTCGTCTCCCCAAAATTGAGGCTCATACAATACACTACGCTCTATGAGTAAGATAGTTCGCATCTATCTATCACGAGAGAAGGTCTTGACCGTGCCTCCTAATCTTTTTTTGTTTAGTGCTACTCTGCTTGCGTATTCATCCACGTTTCTTAGGTATTGCCTCTGATTAGTTACTCAAATAAAATTCATATTCATATGGTTGATATTTCCCGTATTCTAAATATTTATGTGAATATATGTTCCATGAATTTTCACAATTTATGAAGGCCTAACTGAAGGGGAAATATATTATTTAGGATCAAGGTTGCAGATATTGGATGTCGGACTCATGTTGTTTTGGGTTTTTTATATCGGATGTCGGATTGCGGGGGATATATCGGGGACATTTCAAAGTGTCAGATTATAATATTATAATTATATATATTCCAAAATATTTTTCATTTATTAATTAAATTGTAATTTTTTTATCTAATCAAGTGTAAACTAAAATTCATATAAGAAAGTTAAACTACTAATAAGTATATAATCAATTTATAATAAAAAAGAAACGTTGCATACTTTCTATCATGTAATACAACATCACAAAATCATATTAAACTAAAAATATAATTGTATCTTATTCTCAAAATGTGAGTGCACTGTTCCACAAAATCTGCTACTCTAATATAAATATATATTGCTTTTCTGCAATCAATGAACGGACATATGAGTAAGAACTAAACTATATTAAAGATTAAAACATGACAAAAAAAGAATTAACTTAATACAACTCACCTAAATAATATCAAGATTCTTGATCTATTGGATAATCCTCGAAAGTGTAAATCATTAATGCATCATCAATATCCTCCTCAGAACTCTCATCCTCATCCCTCTCCAGCGTAGGACGCTTTCCTTTTGATTTTGCCATATATACTCGCTTTAAAGTCGGCCTTGCACTTCTCTTAGAAGCAGAACCAACATCAACATCTACAATGTCCCCAATCTGAGTTCAAGTCAACCCTTCTCCAGGAAACACTTCGTTATCATCATCATCTACAACATCATCAGCAGGACCCGTTAACCACTCAACAACCTTTCATTCATCAATACTCTTTGCAGACAATGAGTCTCGAGATGGATCATAATATTTAAACTTAATCTTAGAATTGAGTTTCACAAATACAAGATCATTCAATTTTTGGCTTTCTAGTCTATTCTTCTTCTTGTAATGAATCTAAATATAATATACATAAACATTAAAAATTATTATCATTTTAAAATATTTTTGAAATATCATCTTTAAATTTATATTTACAAGTAAATTATCATCTCAAAAGTGCTCCAACTTCTTTCATAACCGGAGTAACTAGTTGTCAAATTTAAGATTCTCATGACCATAGTTCTCAAATTTGGATCTTCAATTCCATAGAACTTTTACCAATGAGCTTATAGAAAAATAACAAATTATTATACTACTCAATTCAAAAAGTAATCCAACAATTATTTGGTGAAAAATAGAGCAAGATAATATACCCGAATTGAACTCTGATAGTAATTTTTTCCTCTTTTCTATGCCCTGGTCAAATAATCCTTGCTCTAGCTGATAAACTTCATCCTTAATAGTAATGACATCTTGCATAGAAGGATTATGAGAGTACATTCTACTGAGGCAGTCAATAAACCCACCCATAAACTTTTGGTCGTCATCTATATCTTCCCTATTTGGGTAGTAGAAGAAGGGATTCTGAAAATAGCCTGTTAGATGTAGAGGACTGCTCATCTTAGTCTCCACTCTTCTATCTATCAACTTTCATATAGGAAGATATTTACTCTTCTTAAAGTCAAGAGCAGCAACAATCTCCTCTCTAGCCTTCTTCATTTCACCATACAACTATCTCATTGAAGGCGTGCCTCTATCAGCTCTTCTAAGAACTTTCACCAATGGGGGAAATATAAGAAGAGCAAGCTCAACATTCACCTAAAAAGTACCACCCAAAACTGTAGTTGTAGCGTACAATTCGTGAATCAAGATAACATTAGAAACAGATTAATCATAGAACTAATATTTGAAATAAACTACTAAGATACATATTTGCTCATATCACTACCAGATAATTTGGTAGCATCCCACCTTGCTGATGTAAACATCTCCCGCACCTGCCTCTTCTTCTCATGGATGCTCTGTAACGAAAGAAATGTTGTGGCGAATCTGGTAACTCCAGGGCGCACAAGATCATAGGACTCCAAGTCTTTTGTAGACTATCTAAACATGTCAATGGAGATAATATGACCATATATAAACACTGACAATTGACATCCGGTCGGACGGCTGATTGGTTGTATAACTAAGGTGGGGTGTTACAGAATACAAGATGACTGCTCATATATCTAGGAATATCAAGCTCAAAGAAATTTGATTCAGACTCTCATAACCGTGTGGACTCGCATTCGAAGCCATCCCAGCTGGAAATCTCTCAAGTAATCTACAAATTAGCACCAAATTATCTCCATTGAATATTTGCTCTCATGTGACCATATACACAAATTTTAATATTCTCATTATTTAATCTAATTTTACGCCAGAGTATGTCATGCAAATATGTAACTGATGCAAATGAACAAGGATCGACCTAACACACTGACAAGATGCAAACTCCATGTAGTGATGAAGATTCCCAAGGATAGGTGGTTATCTGTTGGTACCTTCGGCGGGGTGAAGAAATACTCATCGAGTGACTCACAAACTCACAAATGACCACATGAGACGTCAGTACAAAGATATGAGAGGGTGACATAACAAATACCTCCTCGGAGATGTGACTCGTCAGAGGATCTCCGGGCGGTAGGTTGAAAAATTCATCGCAGATGTAACGATTGCTCACTTCCAAGATACTCGCGCCAACGCAAATGTTTTCCAGAAATAAAGAGCCATCATTTGACTCACCTGGAGACTCAATGAGGGTCCATCAAAGAATTGAGTCATAGTAAGATGATCCTTGAGATGAGAGTCATTGATAATAGTAGTGTCCTCGATAGCATGAGAGGCAATAGTGTACTCTCGGCCCTCACTTGAAACAACACTTGTCGCCACAATGTGGGGAAACTCAGTTGAACATGTGCACAAGGGCGAGTCTATTATCGAAGCCATAACTACGTCAACACATAGGGTAGGAGAAGAATACTTCACTATATGATCATCGGGTTGCCCGTACTCACTTTTTCGAGGCCACAGGGTCTGTGTCAGGCTCAAGTAGCAAACAACTCATTGGACAATGTGTCTGACTGGGGTGATTTAAATCAGTATCGTGTATCTCATCTACCGTGTCTGACCTAACAAGAGTAGGCATAATGTGGCATCAAATGGGAAAGACGCACCGGGGAGTTCAAGGTGTGAATCCACCTGACTAACTCTAGTGGATCTTAAGGACTAATAATGAAGAGCGAGTTTGGTGTGTCTGCTCGAGGAAATTTAAGTAGTGATAAGTCATCTCAATTCGTATCTCGGCTCGAAGTCCTGACCGAAATCGAGAAGTTGTCATAGTTGGCTCCTCTTAGATGTCGCTCCTAACTACTAACTCATCAAAAAGATCCTTATCCTTAGTGGCGGACATGGATCCTTGTCGAGGAGTACATAATTGATTGAGTATGCGAATCTGATATGATGTTGACAAATACCTCTAACACAGCTTTCCTCTCATCTCTACCCAACTAATAATTTGATGCAAATAATCTCGCTCGCTGGTCCTCTCAATGTTATACCAATATACTCTCACCTGATTTAGAAGTCTAAGTTTCGCAAATTTTATGCGACGCGCACCAAATAGTTCAAAATAATCAGGATAATATTCCATAACCACGAGACAATAACTAAAAGACTATGGACTCGATGAACCGTCAAACGATGGAGAAACAACACGAAACTTACACTCAAAATCTCTCTTGAATGAACCTATAAACTCAATGAAAGAACCTATAAACTCAATGACTGCTTATCAAAATAAAACCTAAAACTGAGGCTCTGATACCAATTTGACAGAGGACGAATCTGTTGTAACATCCAAAGAAAAAATATATAATAATAAGAATATATCAGAATTTACCCCTCTTAAACCAATATCTCCCCTCCTTTAGCGGTTCACGATTTTAATAACCGCAGGGGACTCCATTTATAAAGCCTCCCCACTCTCGTAAAATTAATTTCCCCAACGTGCGGATAACTTCCGCACTCCTGCTATTTTCCGCACTGTCTTCCTCACCTACTCCTGATACTGTAGGTTCCATCGACATCAGGAGCCCAGATCAATCCATCCTCCCTTGCCGGAACCAAACTCTGGTCTCTCCTCCTCCCTTTTTAGACCCCGACGGTCTCTCTCCTCCCTCCTAGCGTAGTAGGAGTTCTCGTTTCCAACCCTAGCCGGTGAAGTAGGTTGCCTACTTCGCTGTTTTTTATTTCAGTGAGTATAGTTCCTCATTTTTCATTCTCTTGTGGAAATCGTCAATGTTATACGTCAACTTTATTTACCCTTCGTATCTCTTGCCCTAATTTAGGAATCGAAGAACTCGGTCTTCCTCAGACTGAAATCAACCACTAATTTTGGAGTCTAACCGTTGTTAGATCGAGGTAACACTTACATTTACGTTCCTTTCCTCCATAATTAGTTATTTGTCATCATTATGAGCAATTCCCATTGAAACCCTAAAAGGGGAAAGCGTCTAAATTCGGGTTTCTGTTTGGAATTCTGATTTTGATAGTTGTTGGATCAAAGGATTGGAGAAACTTTACATTTTACTCTGATTCAAAGTGAGACTTTTGTCTCTGAATTCTTTTCCAGTTGTTTTGATTTGAGCCAACATATTATTCTTTATTGGAAATCGCTTCTAATTTTAAGAATTTTATGTGTTTTATTTTAAGGTTTTCCTAGCACACGGAAATGAGTGTATTTCACCTCTAGTTGGAGAAGTTTGTAGTACTCAGACCTTTTGGAAGGAGAATCATGTCACCCTGCCGCGTATACGAGCGTCGAAAGACCGATGTATGAAATTCGACTCCTTTTAGTTAAACATATCAGATTGTATTAATTTGTGTTTTAATTATGTCAATGTAAGCACTTGAAAGTTACAAGTTCATATAGCCAGAACCAAGTCAAAGGGGGTAGGTACACTTAGGCTAAATTATTAGATTCAGTTACATGAAAATCTTAAACGTAGTGTATTTAACTAAAATTTCACCCCGTGATTGTCTCAATGAACACTAGTCTAGATTAATTCAAAAAAAATGGTGAGGTTTACCCTCGTTTTTTTGGTGGAAGCACGCCACTGTGTTCTCAAGGCTAGTAGGCCACCACACAAATTTCAGGTTTAGGGTCGATGACCCATGTTACAAATATGAAACTCCTCAGATAAGGGGTTTGTGTTTTACTTGAGGGACGTTTAGTTCAGGGCACCACCAGGTTTGCCACTCAGACTACAATTTTCAGTTTGTGCGATCGTCATTAAAAATAAGGTTTAAGAAGATAACTCATGAAATCTACCTCAGTTCAGGGAACCATCAGGTTTGTTACCCAGACTTCAGTTTTCAAATTGTGCGCAATTGCCATTAAGTATAAAATTCAACAAGTCAATCATGAAATCTATTAGAACTTACAACAGACACATTTAAAAAGCTTCAGAAATCGTTAACCAGTAGAACTCAAGAAATGAGACAAAACTTATAATAAATCGATTACATGAACAGAGCTAGTGTACAAATGGTAAGATTAATAGTATTCAATATTACATATTTGTATATAAGAAAAGTTTATATTTTTTTGTGTTGCTGAGAGTATTCTTTTTTACTCTTCAGCGGATCTGACCTACTTGGAAATTGTTTTTACAGGAGACTCGGGTGAGGGGATCCGCTTAGGATAGGCAACGCAGTCTTCATATTCGTTAATTTCTTTCAGTTGTACCACTTTACTATTGTACTTTATTTGTTTACAGACATTATGTGTTTCTGTATTTCGATCATGTTTTGATATATCAGTTTATTTCAAACTGACAGTAAATCAGTTTCATAGTGTTATTTTCAGTTTTAGTTGACTCTGTGAATTCAACATTATGAGGTACACTTTTTGTAACACCCCTTCCCAGTTTTACAATAATCAGTCATCCGGCCGGATCAGCGATATAAAGAGAACTAGGAAACAGTATCAAAACTAGTACACAGCAGGTATAAAGTAGAAGCTACTAAAATTTTAAAACTTACAACGGAAGCTAAGAAAGTAAACTAAGGGCAACCACGTACCTGATATCTGGATTCACATAGCCACTAAATATGAATAGAAGTGAAATGACTGAAATTCTGAAATAATATCATAAGTCTGATACATGACATATAAAACATTAACAAGGTACATTGTCCATATTTACAAATACATGCTGAAAAAGGGAAAACTGAAAGTAGAAGCTACTACAAACTTACTTCACTTAACGCTCATCCTAGGCGAAGTTTCCCACCTGGGTCACCTGTAAAAACATTGCCCACGGGGGGTCAGAGTAAGGAAAATAAACTGCTCCTAGTGACACTAAAAACTTTTTCTTAAATGATGAATGCATGCCTTTTGAAAAATGGTTTTGTTCATTAAAATCTTTATGTTATGATATGCATGCGCTTACTATGCTCCCTGGTTAACAGAGCTACTCGTTCTACGCTCATGAACTTTCATTATATTTACCCAAGTCCCGGCGTTCACTAACTAGTGTACTGTCTCACGTCAGGTCTATACTTGAGTTTTAGGCGATTTCTAGCCTGCACATCTACTTTAAAGGCTCTAGGCAGAGTAGCTATTAACGCTCATCTGAAACTGACGACCCGAGATCATCTGACAAACTCAATTGTTCTAGTGTCGCGCGGACACGGTCTCGGATCTGCTAGCTATCTCAAAGGGAAGTCAATTCTCAAGACTGTACTGCTCATAGGGTACCATATGTCTTATGAGAAAGGTAGTGCTACTCTGCATGGGACATTTCTTTCTGTGTACTACTGAGCGACCCTTGACTTTCTCGTGGTCGACTAGAAGGGACATTCACGCCCTTGGTTGAACAAATTTTAAGCTTACGTATACAGGTACAGGTTTCGTACCTAACGTTACTGTTCAGGATCTGACTACTATGATCTTGGAGAATGGTGTCATCGTACACATTTTCCGCGATCGTTTTCCTACCACCACACCCTTCTATACATGGTCATGATACTTGTACAAAGCCTACACATGCGTATATAAAATATTTTTCTTGCTATGTCTAACTAACTGGAATTAGACTTCCTTACAGTGGTGTTGTGTCGCTCGTACATCGGCACGGCGACATTTGCTTTTCCCAAGGAATTCCGACTGCTAGAAACTTTCAGAATCTTGTCCCGAGGCTACCAAAATCCTGAAATCCAAAACAACCCTATTTACATATTTTCGCTTTAGGGTTTTTTGTTGGAAAAATTCCAATAACGCTAGGGTAACCCAAAATTAACGGATAACCTGGTGTATTACCTTTACGAGGGAGTGATTTAGGCTCTCAATGCGCTCAACTCAAAATTTGCAGCGGATTCCGTACTCCAAAACCTATATATGGCAATAGGATGAAAACCTAGGTTAGATTAACTTCCAAATTGAAGAATTTTCATGAAGGAATAGAGATAAAGGAGAAATAAACTCACCGGAAACGAACGATTTCAACTTCCACCGGTTAGGGTTGAATCCGGCTCTTCCACGGCCAAGGAAGGAAAAGGAATACCCACTGGTGCTCGTAGAGGAAGGAGGAGAAACCTGCGTTGCAAACTGGAGGTGGATCGGGCGGCGGAAGGGCTACGTGAGGCGACGTCGCTTGCGGAAACGGGAGGCGTCGGGCTGCGCTCGTGCGTCGGGCTGCGCTCGTGCGTCGGGCTGCGCTCGTGCGTCTGCTTGCTGTTAATTCCCGAGAACAAGTGAGGTGTGCGGGTTCATTCAATAGCGGGATGCAGTTTTACTTATCTTCTTATTAACCGTATAAAGAGAGAGGGGGAAAATGTTATTGGCACCCCATAAGCTATTAATTTTTTATTATTTCACATTAATTCCTATGAATACAAACCATCTTGTCGTGCTTCGATAGCAAAATTAAAATGTGTTACATTAAACTTATGACTAACACACTTCTCAAATTAACGGACGCGAACTTTAGGTATAGTAGCATTGTACCTTGACGACACGCTGCCTCGATCACAATCCGTCGCGACTCGACCCTACAATTTAAATAAAATTTTGCATCAAATCTATGGATGTTACACTTTTACCCATAGATTTTTCTTGCTCTACTTGTTCTGTAAGTTACCTTTTAGCACTTTTATTTTTACCTGGTTTATACCAGTTCTTATACCATTACTTAGTTTATTTTTTATCGCGGGCTCGGTCGGACTGTTGATTTTCTGTTAAACTAGGTTGGGGTGTTTCATCTGTAGGTGCCCTAATCCTAGATGTAATGCAAAAAATCACGATGAGTTTAATGGATCCACGACCAACCTTATAATAAGTTTGCAAGGGCAAGCACACAAACAAATGCAAGATCTACGACGACCCTAGGAGATGCAAAAGAAATACAAGCATACACGCAACACACAATCCAATGAACGAGAAGCTCACAACATAAACCTAACGCTAATGCAAATGCAATGCAACATTCCGCTCATGAAATTAATTCCGACACATAATTATTTAAATAAAACTTTAAAACTCACATAAGACAACTATAATTGATTACAATTGATTCTAATGAGGCAATGAGTAATAATTGCATATAATTGACAGTACTTAAACAATGAGCATTAGATGAATAAGATATATGAGTCTATTGAAAGAAACTAAGCAAATAAATTGAGCAAAATATTACTAGCAATAAATAGGAGTACCAGAACAATTTGAAAGAGAATGAAACTAAAATGCAAACTCACCGAGTGATCGGCGCCATCAATGGAAGAAGATCGGGTGGCCTTGGAAAGGTGTGGTAGATGTCGTAGAAGCACGAGGAGGCTATGACATTACTATTTGAAGTTGTGGTAGGTGAGTGACGGCATTGGGAGGGAGTGGAATTGGGGGAGAGGGCTCGACTGTAGGTGGGTTAGTTGTAGAAGGTGCTAGGAGGGGGCAGGGTGGCAGAGCAAAGCTAAGGGGTGTTCAGCGGCGATTGTAGAGGGTGCGGGGAGGAGATGTTGCGGTGGTGGAGGGTTGTGGGAAGGTTGTCGGCTACTGTATAGGTTGTCGGTAGGCTGTGGTAGCACTGGGAAGGGTTTTATGGGCAAGGAATAATGGTCAGCGGTGGTGGGAGGGGATGGGAGGAAGCTGGAGGTGGTTGAGAGGAAATTTCGGCATCCGCGGGCTCAAGCGAGGTTGGTGAAAGGGGGAGAAGGTGGTTTTTAGTGGAACCGAAGATGTTAGAGGGGGAGAAAGTGGTGGGCGGCTGCTGGAGAAGGATTCATCTGCAGAAAAATGACCGACGAAGAATTCGTCGGCGGCTGAAGGGGCGGTAGGAGGAGGCAGGTGGTGGCTCTCGACATCGCATCGAGAGCAAGACCGAGCCGTTTGATAGAGAAATTATGGTTTAAAGAAAAGATGTTCTCTGATTCTATATCCGATAAATGCAAATGTACCTTATCAACTATAGTATATTATATTTAGAAATAACAAGGTCGTATTTTCTAGGCGCGTTGATTACTTCTACTTCTAGGAAATTGTTATTATCTTACCAACTAGATTTTGGATTTTGTTGCGAGAAAAACCATTCATTGTGAATTAAGAGATGATTTAGATTATGTTTAAAAGATTAACACTCGATCTCGACTCACCTTGACATGAAATAATTGAAGGAACATAAAAATTTATAATTCTCTTTTATGGAACACTTTGATCGTGGAGGTTTCTGATGTAACACCCCAACCTAGTTTAACAGGAAATCAACAGTCCGGTCAGGCCCGCGATAAAAAGTAAACTAAGTAATGATATATAAACTGTTATAAAACAGGTAAATTAAAAGTGCTAAAAAGAAACTTACAACGGAAGTAGACTAAGAAATATAAACTATGGCTAAAAGTGTACTTCACAATGCTGAATTCACAGAGCCAAAAAGAACATAAAACAACGCTATGAAACTTGTGGATAAAACCTAAAACTTGTATATACTTTTTCAATAATCAAATACAAGGTATGAATACACATTTATAGGAGGGAGAAAGTGAAAAGAGATTCATATACATGATGTGAGACTAAAGAGGAGAGAAGAAAAATAAACAAATGGGCTCCATCATGGGCCTCTTTACATAGGCTTTTCCAACACTCCCCCACAAGCTGGAGCGTACAAGTCATAGGCACCCAGCTTGGACAGGAACTGATAAAATAGAGTACTCGGTAGGGCCTTTGTGAGGATATCAGCAACTTGTTCAGTACCTGAAACATGCTTCAATTCTATCTTCTTTATTTGAACTTTCTCCCGGATAAAGTGACGGTCCACTTCAATATGTTTCGCTTTTTCATGGAAGATCGGATTCTTTGTTATGTGTATAGCCGCTTAGCTGTCACATAATAGAATGGCTGGTGAACGAAGTTTTACTCCTAGATCGGCGAGGAGACTTTCGAGCCATGTAAGCTCAGAGACAACTGATGTCATCGATCGGTATTCTGCTTCAGCTGAGGATCGAGCAACCACGACTTGTTTCTTACTCCGCCAGGCAACAAGATGACCTCCAAAATAGGTACAAAACCATTGGTTGACCGCCGATCATCCAAGGAACCAGCATAATCTGCATCAGAATACGCAACCAATGTTGGAGTAGAGGATGAGGTTTTGTATACCATCCCTTGACCCGGAGTTGTTTTAAGATATCTTAGGATGTGTTTGACGGCTTGAGGGTGAGATATTCGAGGAGCATGCATAAACCGGCTGACCACCCCAACAACAAAAGATATATCTGGTCTTGTGACTGTTAGGTGGATCAATTTTCCAACAGGTCGTTGATAGTATTCATGATTTTGGAGAGGAAGATCTGTATCGGAAGCATGTGCACCCAGCTTATGATTTGCATCCATTGGAGTAGTAGTCGGCTTGCATCCAGAGTAGTCGGCTTGCATCCAGAGTAGTCGGCTTGCATCCAGAGTAGTCGGCATTTTGAAGTAGATCAAGGCAGTACTTTCGTTGGGAGAGGACAAGTCCATCCGGACGTCTTGCAACCTCAAGACCAATGAAGTATCGAAGGTGCCTCAGATCTTTTGTGTGAAAGACGAAGCTAAGATGTTGTTTGACCGCTTGGATACCCTTTGAATCATCTCCAATGATTAAGATGTTATCAACATATACTAACAGAAGAACCGTTCATGCTACCTGATGTCGAGTAAACGGAGAGAAGTCTGCTGAGCTCCGAGTAAAGCTGACTTCCCAAACTGCCTTACTGAACCTGTTGAACCATGCCCGAGGGGATTGTTTGAGACCATAGATGTACTTCTTAAGATTGCAAACTCAGGACTCCCCCGTGGTCTCAAACCCGGGAGGTTGCTGCATGTAGACTGTTTCCTGGAGGTCGCCATTCAGAAACGCATTCTTGATATCCAGTTGATGTAAGGGCTAGTGGCGATGCACAACCACGGAGAGGAGGACACGAACGGTGTTGAGCTTGGCTACTGGAGAGAATGTTTCCTCATAGTCGAGACCTTGTTGTTGGGTAAAGGCACGAGCCACAAGTCAAGCTTTCAGACGGTCAATTGTCCCATCAGGAGCATGTTTGATGACAAAGACTCATTTACACTCAACAAGTGTATGGCCAGTAGGTAGAGGTACCAGGTTTCATGTCTGGTTAGCCCAGAGAGCAGTCATTTCTTCTTCCATGGCTGCCCGCCAGCCAGGATGTTGGAGAGCCTCCTGCACATAGTTAGGGATAGAAATCGAGGATAATAAAGCGGCAAATGTTTGAAGTTGTGTGGATAGGCAATGTAAGGATACATAGTTCGTCATGGGATGAGCGGTTGATTCTGGTGTCGAATCAGTAGGACGCGGGGCGTCAGAAGTTGAAGCCGACTGCTTTGGGGCAACGGAGCCAGGATGGCGACGAGTGTAAACATGTATAAGAGGAGGCTTGGGAAGAGCGGGAGCCCGGTCAGGAATTGGTGGTGGCGGAGTGGTAACGGGAATGACAGATCATAGGACGGGTGGTGGTAGAGCAGTTGGATCTAGAGCGGAGAAGAAAGGAAGATTCTCCTGAAAGATAACATCAGCAGAAACAGTCACCTTGCGGGTAGCAGGAGAGTAGCACACGTAGCCTTTATGAGTTCGTGAATAGCCAACGAAGATGTGTTTGGCCGCCCGGGGATCCAACTTGTCCGTGGATGGACCAAGAATGTGAACGTAGTAAGTACAACCAAAGATGCGGGGTGTGAGAGAGAATGCCGGAGTAGAGGGGAACAGGAGACTTAACGGAGTGGCATTGTGGAGTATGGGGGAGGAGAGACGGTTAATCAGATAGCATGTCGTTGAAAGCGCAAAGTTCCAATAAGCTTTGGGGACCTGCGTGTGAAGCATGAGAGAGCGAGCAACATCAAGCAGATGTTGATTCTTACGTTCCGCGATTCTGTTTTGTTAGGGGGTATAGGCACACGATGTTTGATGAATGACCCCAAATTCAGAGCAGAGATTCACAAATTTGTGGCTAGTGTATTCGCGAGCATTATCGGTGCGGAGAGTTTTGATGTTCGCGTAGAATTGTGTGCGGGTATCAAGGATGATGCCCGAAAGGCACGAGAAAGCTCGGAGCGATCACGAAGTAAATATAGTCACATCATCCGAGAATAATCATCAATAAAATTTAAAAAATAGCGATACCTAGAAAGGCTA
Source organism: Platanthera guangdongensis (assembly GCA_039583875.1). Taxonomy (NCBI): domain Eukaryota; kingdom Viridiplantae; phylum Streptophyta; class Magnoliopsida; order Asparagales; family Orchidaceae; genus Platanthera; species Platanthera guangdongensis. Next base: position 184,137,472 of record CM077148.1, read on the forward strand.
GTGATTTTATACGGACCTCAAATATCGGAGTGTACTAAAATAAAAGGAGCAGAGCTCTGAGTACAATGAGATGAAAAAGATGAACGGGCATGTTTACCGAAAATACAAGATTCGTAATGAAAAGTAGGAAGAGATACATCTGGTAGAGCCTTCTGGAGGTCCGGTAAAGGGGCATGCCCAAGACGCCGATGTCAATCGACGGAGGAGACAGAGGAGACAGAGGAGAGGATAGTAGGAGTGTCATCAAGAATATAGAGCCCGTTCTGCAGTCGTCCCTTACCAGTGATATTCCGCGTCTGTCGATCCTGTATCAGAAAAGAAGATGTAAATGTTACAGAGCAATTCAAATTGGCAGTGAGATGACCAGAAAGTAAATTAAACGGGGAGCCCAAACATGAAGAGTCGAGCGTAGGGATAGAGAAGAAGTGAGAGGGATATCAGCAGAGTCAGAGACCGAAACAGTGTCCCCATTAGCCACTGTGATACACTTAGGATGAGGAGAATCCAAGTACTGATGTGGTCGTAGTGAGGTTATGTGATGAGTGGCAACTGAATCCACTATCCAGTGTGGACTAGTGGAGAGACAAGCGATACCTTCATTTGAGATGGAGGCAGCTGAGGCAACGGAGGCAGGTGGGCGGCTGAGCAGACCATGAAATTGTTGGAGCTGAAGCCGGACCTCTTCAAGGTCAGTACGAGTGACAGATGAGTCGTTGACAGCAATAGAGGAAAGCGGATGGGGAGGAAGCTTATGCTTGCGGTAGCAAGTGACCTCAAGGTGGTTGTCCTTACCGCAGAAGGAACACTTAGGTCATGGCCGGCCACCCCAACCTCTGCCCCGAGAACCTGAACGACCCCCAGGAGCAGGAGGAGGGAGAGGCAGTAAGGGCGCAGAAGTTTGTTGAAGGAGGACTGGTGTCGGAGGTCCAGAACTGTCAGGAGGTGGTGAGACCTTGAGCAACATGGAGCACACATCAGATAGTGATGGAGTAGCAACATAGGAGAGAATCTGAGCCCGAACGCTCTGAAGATGACGCGGGACACAAGCCATCATCATGGAAACACTGACGGCTTTTTTTTGGGCACGTTGGGCAACAAGATCCATCGTATGGGGCTGATGTTGAATGCAGGATTCAACCAGAGTCTTGTCCCGAGCAACAAGGGAGGTGAGGTCGGCGGCCCCGCTGATGTTGGAGGCTATCTTTGCCGGAATATAGAAAATGGAGCTCATCCCACATTGCCTTAGCCGTCTCGTGATACATGGTCATGCAATAAGATTCTTCATCAAGGGAGTTGAGAAGCTAAGTCTGAACTCGAACATCGTTGTGCAACCAGTCTTCAGTGGGAGCAGTGGGAACAGCTAGGGTCAAGTGATGTAAAAAGCCTTTTGACTGAAGAACTCGGCGAACAGAGTGCGCCCACTCCACAAAGTTCTTTTTTCGGCTAAAGAAATAGTGGTGATCCGCAATTCATCCCGTAGTTCAAAGACAAGGGTCGGGCGGTCTGCAGGAGTGGAAGCCGTCTTTCCGGTAGAATCAAGAGAAGACCCCATGACAAGACGGTCAGGAGGCTAGACCGGCGGCAAGAAGACCAACGAATAGAGAGGAGACCACGCGAGCAGATTGGGCGATCAGAACAGCGAGCAGAAAGAGGCCACACGGTAAACCGCGCGAGAAGACCGCACGGTCTATGTGACAACACACCAGCGGCAAGGAAGAGGTCGCGTCCTAGATGCGGAGCGGTTAGAGAGGAGTAGCCGCTGCGACTAGAGAAGAGGAGAAGCCACATGGTCACGGTGACAACACACCAGCGGCAAGGAAGATGTTGCGACCAAAATGCGGAGCCCGCAATAGAGAGAAGAAGTCGCGGCGATTAGAAAAGTCGCAACGACCAAGCAGCGATTAAATCGCGCGAGAAGATCGCACGATCACAATGACAACACACCAACGGCAAAAAAGAGTCCGCGACCAAAATGCAGAGCCTGCAACGGTTAGAGAAGCTGCAGCGACTAAAGAAGTCATAGCGAGAAGAAAGAAGAGACCGCAGTGAGAAGGCGAGTAGACAAGCACGCGGCGAGAAGGCAAGCACACGGCGAGAAGGCAAGAACGTGGCGGCAAGGCGAATAAACAAGAAGAAACCGCGATGTTAGATGGGAAAAGGGGAAATGACCCCACCTGACAGAGAGAGAGAATTATACGAGGGTCAAGAGGAAGAGGAAGAAAGGGAGGTGGAAGCCACGAGAGAGAGCAGCGGTTAGAGAAGACTTAACCGCGCGGGAAGCAGCGATTAGAGAAGGCTTAACCGCGCGGGAAGCAGCGGTTAGAGAAGGCTTAACTGCATGGAGGACCTGTTTCCTCTGATACCATGTGGATAAAACCTGAAACTTGTATATACTTTCTCAATAATCAAATACAAGGTATGAATACACATTTATAGAATGGAGAAAGAGAGAAGAGATCCATATACATGATGTGAGATTAAAGAGAAGAGAAGAAGAAAAATAAACAAATGGGCCCCATCATGGGCCCCTTTATATAGGCTTTTCCAACAAAACTGATATACTGTCAATCTGAAATAAACGAATACAACAAAACATGAGTAAAGTACATCATATACATAATGTCTGCAAGTAAAAACAAGTACAACAACAGTGGTACAACTGAACAAAACTGACGACTGCGAATATTGCGTCTCTTATCCTAAGCGAATCCTCTGACCTGAGTCCCCTGTAAAAATAAGTTCCAAATGAGTTAGGCTCAATGGAGAGTAAGAAAAACTACTCCCTCCAGCAACATTTTAAAAAAACATTATAAGTGCATATTACTTAAATATAAGATTTTGCATAATTTTTCTAACGTTATACTTTCATCTGAGATCATGGTCTGACATAAAACCGACCTATCGTGTGATCTGACACACCCTTTTCTTAACTATATTAATTGTTGAGTTCTGAAGTTTTGGAGTTACATCTGTTGTAGGTTTCAACCAGTTTCATTAATTTCATAATAACTTATATCAACAAGTAAGAATGTGCACAACTAGAAACTGCAGTTTGAATGGCAAACCTGATGATGCCCTGAATTGGGTGTCCCTCAAGTGGAACACCGACTCCTATCTGAAGAGTTCCATATCTGTAACAAGGGACATTTACCCTGAACTTGAAGTTTGAGTGGTGACCTACTGACCCTGAGAACAAGGTGGTGTGCCTCCACCAAAAACACGAGGGTGAACCTTCCCCGCTACTTTTCTGAATAAATTATACTAGCGTTCAGTGAATTAAATATGGAGTAGCGCTCTAGTTAAATACATTGGGCTTAGAATTTTCATGACACTGAATCTGCTAATTTAACTTAAGCGTTCCTACCCGTTTGACTTGGTTTTGACTATAGAAACTTGTAATTTCTGAATGCGTACACTGACATAATTAAACATGAATTTAAGTAGTCTGAAATGTTCAACTAAAAGGAGTCGAATTTCTTACCGCAGTGCTTCGACGCTTATACACGCGACGAGGTGACATGGTACTACTTCCCAAAAGATCTGACCACTAATAACTTCTCCAACCCTTTGCTCCAATGACCACCGAAAAATCTGAAAACCAACAGTCGACCTAACTTAAATGTTTTCCCCCCTTAGGGTTTTTCGGCGGACAATACTCATGATGACAAAATAATTATTTAGGGAGGAACAAGAACACTAACGTATGTGTTACCTCGATCTAACGGCGAGAAACTTCCCAAAAACCGTTGAAATCTTAACTCTAGGAAACAAAAACCTCCTTTAAAAATCTGACATTGGAAACATAGGGTGTATCCACAATATAGGAATGAAGAAACACTAGAATAGAAGGAGAAATGATGAACCGCACTTACCGAAATCGAAAATGACGAAAGAAAACTTCCTCTACCGGCTAGGGTTAGAGACGGAGCCTTCCACGACACTAGAAGGGAGGAGGAAGAGTGACGGCGCCTGCAGAGGGAGGACGAAGAGGCCGGGCGGCGTTGGTTCCCGATGGAGGAGGGGGTTGGAGAATTCTATTAGATATTCTTAACAATCATTGTGTTGTTCCCAGATATATTTGTCCTAAGGAAATAACTATAGTTCATTTGTTTTATAGGCTGGGGAAGGCAGCGTCGAAGAAGCAATACAGTGGCTACAAGATAATTTTGGGATGATGCAAGATGATGAATATCTATGGTGATGCAGAAGGTCTAATAAGTTTAGAGGACTTTTGCTGCGCTTGAAACCCTAAGCATCCGAGCCTCGATCGATGATTATGCAGCCTTCAGTTTGATTCTGCACAAATTGCTCGCCCTAAGTGTGTAAATACTGGTGTTGCTTGTATATGTGTTGGCCAATATATCTAAACAGCAGAACTTCTGTTTCAGTCTGTCACTTGCTTTCAGCATAAAAGCTCATGGAGCGAAAAACTGGAAATGTGCTGTATTATTGGAATACAAGGTAACATCTTTATGGTGGTCTTTTATTCTCTCTACATGTGTATATTATTTATTTTGAGAATATAATCTTGTATCTGTCTGGCACTTAGAGTGAGATCTTGGGAAACCTTTAGCTAATTGATTTTTAGGTTGAATGCATTAGTTCTAACGTGACATCAGAGCGGACTCTAACTGCACACTTTCAATTGGGACCTCTTTCGGGCAAGGAAGCCCGGTGCACAAAGCATCCCCGTGCAACGAGGGTCCAGGGGAGGGTCACATGGCGACGCCTTAATTGGTGCACCAAGGCTCCCCTTCTATGAGAGCCTCCCTTCTATTTTTTGAAATTTCAAAAATCTTCCTTGTGAATTAAAATTGTTAGTTTTTCCTCCCATCTGGGAGGGATGCACTTGTAATGTATGTTAACTAGGAGGGGATGTCTTGTAACAGTGTAGATTCAAATGAGTGGTTTTTGTACTGGCCATGTAATTATGCAATGTCCATGTAATCAATCTTTACAAAGAAAATTTGTGCGCTGGAGGCTTAAGGACCATGCGTGAGAGGGGACGTGTTGAGAATACAGGCCCATTTATGAAAACGTATATGGTCTGGTGCACTTAATATGCATCATGAGCATACAAATGACTTGAAAATTGGTTCATAATATTTAGGGTTATTTATCGGGACCTGCACTCGAAGTTTGTGTAATTATAATTTGCATCCCTCTAACTTTTGAAATTACAAAAACCTCCCCTCAATGTTTACATTTCAGAACAACCATGCACAGAAGTACTCCCTTTGGAGTAAATCCTCAGAGGGGTCTTTTTGTGCATTAATGTTATGAAATGTAAACGTTGAGGGGGTAATTGTAATTTCTAAAGTTAGAGGGGGTGTAACCTGTAATTACACAAACTTCGAGGGGAGGTCCTGGTAAATAACCCTAAGGGCCCGTTCGTTTCGCCGGTTTTGGTATGCAGGTTTTGGTTTTACTTAAATAAAACTAAAAATCAAGTTCGTTTTAGGCTTTTTGAACCGAGATTTTGGTTTTATACAAAAACCGGTCGGTTTTCAACGCTTTAAAATTTCACTAGCCCTAAAACTTACCTCCATACATCGGTTTTCATCTGCCGCTGTTTTCTCCCTCCCGATCGAGCGAACAGGCTCCGTCTTCCTCCTCGCCCACGCTTCCACGACAGCAGCAGGAAACTCCGGCGACGACACACGAAACTCCTACGACCACCACCGGCGTCGACTAACAATTCATGTGTCGTCTTACTCTTCGTGCTCCGATGACTTCGCAGCCTCCTCCGAACTGGTTTAGGTTTTCTTTCTTCCTCCTCCAGCAAATGTTATTTTTAGGTTTACAAATTTCGCTCGATCTTTACTCCAACATTGCAGCTCGCTCGATCTTCGTATTTTCACTGTTATTTTTATTAATGACATCCCTCCATACATCGATTTTCAGATCTTTGCTGTGTGATCATGTGTTATGATTCATTATAGTCAAATGAGATCTGTTTCTAACATCAATTTATGTTATTCTTATAGTCAAATGAGATGTGTTATTCTGCAGATGATATTTTCACTGCAGCAAATGTGTCGTCTCCCTGTCCGTGTGGCTTTTTTTATTGTTATTTTCATTGTTTTTGGGGATTTTTTTACGGTCAAATGTCAAAAAAAATTTACAGTCAAAAGAGACCAATTTTTTTCTCAGTCAAATGAGATCAATTTCGTGTTTGTTATCGCAGACGAATGTGATTATTGAGTTACGTAGGAAAAAAAATTATTCAGGCGGAATAGAAAGATTATAGTTTTTTAATGATGTTTAAAATGTTTGTTTATATAAGTTTAATTTTTTTATTACTCTAAAAATCAATTCATGTGTCTGAAAACCTTCCTACAGACGAACATAAATATTGTTATTTATCAATTTCTGGGTCTGAAAACCTTCCTGCAAACGAACAGCAGGATTGGTTTTGACAGAAAACTAAAACCTTCTCGTTTTTAGTTTTCAAACAAAATCAATTCCTACAAACAAAACCTGTGAAACAAACAGGGCCTAATATTTATAGGGCATCCCATTATTATTGATTGAGTATAATGGGAATTTAAGTGAGTTCTGTTGAGAAAGTTTGACATAATGTTGTAATTATTCTCATTGTTCTGCATGAGAACTGATGTAATTGGATCCTTTAGTTATTCCCTCCTGTGGATGAATAAGAATGGTGCTATTATACTGTTTGAAGATTTTAGAAAGCTTGAGCTGTTTTTTTTTAAGTCGAAGACTTTGTTTTCCACTGTAGTCGGGTTTGATTCAGTCTGCATATAGATGGTTTTTTTATCGGAGTTTCGAGCTATTTTTTAGACGACTTTATTTTTTTCATGCATAATGTTTTAATTCTTATCATGAACCAAGTTGTTCTCTTTTTTTCCATTGTTTGCTTCTCCATTTTTTGGTGCTCCTGTTAGTGTATATTTGGACGAATAATGAGTTCAGAGACATAACGAGTCAGTTCGGACACGTGTAGATCCGATACCCTTAGAAACTCCTTGGGTTTGCCTATTTATACCCACCTAGGGGCAACGGGTAGGTGATTCCACTTTGATCACCACTCGGATGCTTCGAGCGACATAACATCTCCTTCCTTGCTCCTGTTCTTCTCCTTCAAGAAAAGAGTTGGATGCTAATGGAAATGAAGGATTTTGGACTGAATTAAGGAGACACGGGCCTAGAAAAAGTTGGGGGAGAGAAGAGTCAGCCGAGGGTAATCCGCCGAGGCGTGGAGGGTTTCGCCGGGCAGGGAGAAAATGTGCCTAGTATGGGCTAAGTTACGTGTTTTTTTGCTTATTTTGAACTGTCACGTGTCAAGGCCTAAAAGCTCGGCTGTCTCCTCTTGCTCGACCATAGAGTACGAGTCCACGAGAAACTGTACAAAGGATCGGGGGTTGGTAGAAATCGTAATGAGAGGGAACCGTTGAGTTCATTAATATCTCTAAGGCTGATATCTCTTAAGACCTTTTTAATCTAATTAACTAACCTTCCATCAAGTAAGGTTGCATCTCACTTTTTTGATAAATAGTGCATTGGCTTAAGTGACTGAGCTACACAATGTATAATCCAATCAAATGTAATGCAACCAAAAATTAAAAGCTAGGGCATCTTTGACTCCAAGCTAGTAAAGTGCCTTTTATATCAAAAAAATTGTGCTTAGAATACATAGGATTCGTTTGATGCAGCGTTCGAGTTTGGATAGAAAAGTCATCGTCATAAAATGTGTTTGACTTGACATGACAATTGTCAATAAAAAAACATGGAGTTCCTTAGGTGGGGCTTGGTGTTCACGAACGACGGTTCACGATCACCACCGCCGTGCCAAACGGATCGTTAAAGAGTACTTGCCTACGACGACAATATCTTTCTAGTGCATATTGTTTGTCAGCAAAAGTATTTGGAATTAGGGATGCAAATTTGGCTCTGGCCGAATTCCTGAGCCCGGGTCTGTGTCTTGTTAGACCCGGGCTCGGTCCATGCCTAGGTCAGGCCAGTCCTATGAGGGCTTAGAAGACTCTTATTTAGTCAAGGTCTGGCCTAGTACCAGGGCCCGTTCGAGCCCAGGACTGCCGGAGCATTAGGCCCCCTTGCACCCAACATTTAAATGTTAGGCATTGAGCCCAATAATAATTAAATGTTTGGCTCAAAAGGCCAACGTTTATTAAATTATGGCCTTTTGTCACATTTAGGCTTCATTTGGTTTGGAGGTGGCGGATCGATCCGGCAGGTGAAAACAGAGCGTTCGAAACGGAGGGGAGAGGTGGCTGCTCCAAACGGAGCTTTTTGGGGCGTTTCTCAAGGCGGGCGGGTGGAAACGGAGCAAACATCGCCGGAGGTTCATTTGTTTACCCTCCTTCCGGTGGCGTTTGCTCAAAACGGAGCAGCGAAACACCCAAACAAATAGGACCTTAATAAATGTTGGGCACGACAACAAACGTAGCAGCTATCTGCCAGCTTCTGTTTTTGGGACCTGTTTGGGGCCCGCTCAAGTGAGCTCATACAGACTCTCTTATTTTATTAAGGCTCGTACCCGACAACAAAAAAGCCCGGACTCGAGCCCACGAGGCCCGAGCCCAACTTGGGACAACAAGGCTTTTTTTTTTGAATGCCTACTTGCAACCGCCCAACCGTCATCTTACATAATTCTTATTTTTATTTTTCCCTACTTTTAACTTTTACTTTCTATTTTATAAATAAATTGAAGTATATAATTAATTAATTGTATGGGATCATAATATATTTCACCCAGTTAATTTAATTTTAAACTAAATAACAAATAGTTGAAACTTCAAAGCCTAATTCTGTTTTAACATGATTTAACAATTAACATGTTCATTATAAAAAAAATAGAGTAAATTGTTGATAATTCCTCTATACTTTTTGCCATTGTTGATGACCCGCTTATTTAAAAAAAAATAGGTGGATAATTCCTCTTATCTTTACATGTTGAAAAGCTTTGAATTTGTCCATTTTTAAAAATTAGGGGTTATCGAACACCATTTAAATATAGGCTCCGTTTGACACGATGGCAGCGGTCATAAACGCATGGGTTAAACCGTCATTTATTAAGGAATGTCTAACAAACATCATCCGTTTGAACATAAAAGTGGATGAAATTTCTTTTGTGGGCATTAACGAAAGACAATTTAACCCTCATGTTCATCAGTTCATGAACGCTCACCATCGTGCCAAACGGAGTCATAGTCAATCAAGCATGATCATTTTATGAATTGTTGTTAATGTTAGGAAATACGAGATCCAGAAAACACACAAGAAATTGTAGAAAAATTAACAAGCAAAACACACAAGGATTTAACGTGGAAAAACCTCAAGATCGGGGAAAAATTACAAGCCGCACGCGCCCAGAAAATTCACTATGAAAGAGATTAAGAGTACGCCACTTCTATTATGTCGCTCCTATTCTTCAGTTCTCGCATACACGTACATAACCCTAGGCCGAAACAGGCTCGACCGGCAAAATCGTGGCGAGTGCCCAGTAATCCCAAACGTAGTCAGACTTCACAAAATAACAGTTATGTCCTAAGAAGAACTTGAATCTGCATTCAAAGCCTATGAATAATGTCCTAAGAAGAAATCAGCTCGGGATGTAGACCCAAAGTGATTTTCAAATTCATAAAAACCCACTTAGGCTTCGTTTGGGGGGACTTATTTTCACCGGTCAAGCGGTTACGACCGCATTCAGGTCCGGTACATGCGGTCGTAACCGCTTGATGAAAATAAGTCCCCCCAAACGGAGCCTTAGACTCTTCTAATTTACTCTATTTTTAATGGTCATATTGATTGTATTTATATTATATCAATCAACAAGGATAACATTTCGCAGACATTATTTAGAAATAGACACAATCTCACATAAGTTTCAATGATAATGATAAAAAATGAACTCTATATATGGTGATTGTTATTCGCAAATCATATTTGTCTATTCACGAACTGTCTGTTTAACTTGAGTTTCTCTCATCAAAAGGAGGTTGTGTCCGCTAACAACCCGTCAGTGGGATCGGAGACGGGTTATGGTGCTTAGGTTGTATCCCGGTTGCGATGTCAAGTGCATCACTATGGATGTTGTGCGATGCACTAGCCCGGGGGTCTGCAGGCTTAGGTCGTTACATAGAGGCTGCCTCTACTTACAATAGTGGTAGAAAAAAAAGAATTCTTTGAGGGTGACATGCCACCGCTCAAAAAGCTAAGTATTTTTCCTGACTGTCGGAGTCGGCAAGAAATACAATGATGGAGGATGTGCTCATAAGCTATCTGATGCGGTGGAATTTGCAACATATTCTCTGTTGGGGTGGAATCTAGGCTTCCAGATGAAGGAAGCGTTCATCGTAGGTCTCAGTAGAAAAGTATAGTTTGTTCAATAAACAAAATCCTAGTGAATAGAGGAGCGGAGCAAACTCCTGGATTGGGTGAGGGCGTAGGACGGTCATTCGAACATCTTGGAAGCTGGAGCGTTGGACGTCGACAAACACCAAATTGCATGGAGGGGGAATTGACATCATCGGACTCGTCGATGAAGGAGATAAGGAGCTGACGATGAGCGGGAGAGTCAGATAGGCGACTAGAAGTGGAGAATGAAAATTAGGGCGTTGAACTTTTGGTCTGTAAGTAGATGTTTTAAGAACAGAAATGAATTATAAACACCAAAAATATGAAATTTTTTGCTTTGCGAATAGATAAACATTGATATCCAAATAACATCATCAAAATCTTTAAACAAAAGCATGAATTTCTATTTTGAATTTGATGGACGATTTATGATGGGTCATGTTAAATGCAGGTCAATTTTGATTGTATGCAGTCCACCAATAATACAGATCAAATTAAAAACTCATAAAATTTGTGAACCCGTTTAGAAATGGGCCTGCAATCCTTGCATCAGAAAAAATGGCCAATTTCAAATACATGACATACACAGACAGTCAAATTAGTTTCCAAACAGAGCCTGTCCGACCCGTTTAGAACGGAATGGAGTACTCCCAAACGTAGCCTTAGTTATTACCTTCATGAAATGAGTCAATTCTGTCTTTTCCTAAACCTAGTTATATATATTAAAGTCGTTTTTTTTAAGAAAAAAATTGATTCTCCCTGAATCCTAAACCTAGTTATAGCCAAGCTGCTCCGACCATCTCAAATCGCCTCCTCGCCGCCGTTTCGCCGTCTCCTCAACCATCCATGGCCACTGCAGTCGCTTCTTCCTCTGCTCTCTCCTTCCTTTTCTTAGACCCCAACTACTCCAGCCTCAGAAACACCAACGCCCTCTCTCCGCAACCTTCCCGCTCCTCCCTTCCCCGCCAGATCCGGCCTCTTTGTTGCGCCGCCTCCTCCACCTCCCTCGAAGAGTACAACGTCCGCAGAGTCCGCCACGCCGACGAAAGTATCCGCGAAGAAGCCGCCCGTCGCGACCTCGCCTCGCCTTCCCACGCCCAGGGCTTCTCCGCCTGGTACGTACCTTTCGGCCCCTCGTCGGAACCCGGTGAGCGCTACTCCCTCGACGACATCGTATACAGGAGCAGCTCCGGCGGCCTCCTGGATGTCCAACACGATTTCTCCGCCCTCGCCAAGTTCCCCGGCTCCTACTGGCGCGATCTCTTCGACTCCCGCATTGGCCGGACGACCTGGCCCTACGGATCCGGCGTCTGGTCCAAAAAGGAGTTCGTTCTCCCAGAAATTGACGCCGACCACATCGTCTCCCTTTTCGAGGGGAACTCCAATCTGTTCTGGGCGGAGCGCCTCGGCCGTGAACACCTCGGCGGCATGCCGGATCTATGGGTCAAGCATTGCGGCATCTCCCACACTGGGTCCTTTAAAGACCTAGGCATGACCGTCCTTGTGTCCCAGGTCAACCGCCTCCGCAGCAAACCCCTTTCCCGCCCCATCGGCGGTGTCGGATGCGCCTCCACCGGCGACACCTCCGCCGCCCTCTCCGCCTACTGTGCCGCAGCCAAAATTCCAGCCATTGTCTTTCTCCCGACAGACCGCATTTCCCTTGCGCAGCTCATCCAACCCATTGCCAACGGCGCCACCGTCCTCTCCATAGACACCGACTTCGACGGTTGCATGAGGCTGATCCGTGAGGTCACCTCCGAGCTCCCGATTTACCTCGCCAACTCCCTGAACTCGCTTCGACTCGAAGGCCAGAAGACCGCGGCAATCGAAATCCTGCAGCAATTCGATTGGGAAGTTCCTGATTGGGTGATTGTCCCTGGAGGAAACCTTGGGAACATATATGCCTTCTACAAGGGTTTCAGCATGTGCAAAGAACTTGGCCTCGTTGACAAGATTCCCCGTCTTGTCTGTGCTCAGGCCGCCAATGCCAATCCTTTATACATTCATTACAAATCAGGATGGAGAGATTTCAAGGCGGTTACCGCCGCCCCGACATTTGCCTCCGCCATCCAGATTGGAGACCCTGTATCCATTGATCGGGCGGTTTATGCTATCCAAAAAACCAACGGAATCGTCGAAGAAGCGACCGAAGAGGAGCTCATGAATGCGATGTCGGTTGCTGATCGAACCGGGATGTTCGCTTGCCCACACACTGGCGTGGCTCTTGCCGCCCTCTTTAAATTGAGGGAAAGGGGAGAGATTGGGACAAATGATAGAACTATTGTTGTTAGCACTGCACATGGACTCAAGTTCACACAATCGAAGGTGGAATACCATGCGAATGAGATTCCGGATCTGCTCTGCAAGTATGCGAACCCTCCATTGAAAGTGAAGGCTGATTTTGGCTCTGTGATGGATGTTTTGAGGAAGAAACTGGTTTTGAAGAATTAGCTTGGGAGGATCATTGTAAGTCTTTTGATGGTTGAGACACATGTTTAAGTTATTTATGTGCTTTCTATTGTTTTTTCATCAAAAACAATGTTTTAAATGTATTTTGTAACTGCTCGTGGATGCTGACAATTTACATTGCATATCATACAGTAGCACCGCAATATTATAGTAAACACAATTAGTACAAAAAAGGCACAAAATAAAAACAATTTCATACATTAAAAGGCCATTCATACATTCCATGTTCAAAATTCCATATACACGTGCATATGATGTGACATGGGGTCATATATAACATACAAATACACTAAGGATATAACTTAATCTGATAATCATAATACTGTTAATCTGTCCTCTTGTAAGCAAGGCACTACGGCACCATTTCCCATGCTCATCAACCACCCTTATGATCCCCACTTGGATACGTGCCCAAAATTTATAAAGCTCTTCATTTTTTCCTCTTTTCCCATCAAACAATTGCTTACTAAGATCGATCATTGATTTTCTCAGACCCTAAAATGTATAATACAAAGAGTTAGTCATAAAGACTAAGTGGGATTTTACCTCTTTAATCGTTGTGCATGCAAATACAAAGAGTTAGTAACAATATGCATATAAATCATATTCTACTTAAATGTGTGAGAGGTAATGAGGAATAGTAAATAGTAATCAGTACAATAATGCTAGAGAATGATCACATTCTTAGCTATTCATTCATTTCATTTATATTCGCAATTCTCGTTATTTTTATTTACTGTATATAGGTAATGCCAAGGACACCTATTTCAATCATCAATAATTAGGCCTGACCCCACTGGGTCATCATATGTCTTTCGCCCCTTGATTGGTAATCATATCTAATCAAGCACTATCGAACAAGCATTAGGCTTTTTGGTCTTCTGGATTAGACATTCTATTCCAATTCAGGCTATTTAGCGCCATGGAACAAGCATTAGACATTTCAACCCCTTGAATTGGAAAATTAGTATATTGAGTTGACAGGTAATTCATACACCCTATCCAGATTAACCCTTAACATACTTACGCATCAATGCATTGTCATTTCAATGTCGTATTTCATTCAGCTGTTATGTTCTTCATTAATTGGAGATATCATTTATTATTTCGCCCCTCAGAATTATGATTTTTTTGGTTTCCCAATATTTATTTATTGTCATCTTTAGCCGTCAAATCATGGGAGATAATCTATTGTCAGTGATATAGCAAACATATTTAATTTTAATGGAATCACGAGTATGCACATGCAAAAAATAAGTTACTATATTAAAATAGCATTGCATGTGTAGTAAAAATACAAAAAGTAAAGCATAAATTAGAGGGATAAAACTCACCGTAATATTTTTTGCCCTTACCATTTCCAGGGTTATCATCACACCTATCTCTGGACACCACCCCTCGCTATATCTGTAATTGTAGGAGTTCTCTTATTACATGTGTTGCGTCCTTAAAATAGAAGTCAACATTGACACGAGAGAACAATAACATGATTTTTCAAGTTCGAAGAATTTGCATATAAATCTATTAAATCAAGAACGAATTTCAAACACCACTAGAAGGAAATAACTCGAAAATGCCATTAAAATAAAGCTAGATTGCCTTAACTAAAAACCCCATAATCAATAAATAGTGAACTAGAATTCTTCCATAATTAGCAATAAACATCCACAAAACAATAAGAAATGATACCCATAAAGAATCAACCCAAACCTGAGAATAACCAGCTGATACCCATAGAGCATCGACTGTATCAGTGCAACCCCAGCAAAAATTTTAATTGATGAAAGATACATGACAGACTATACTAAGAAAGAGAAGGAACCAAGTCATTGTAGAAGAATGAATAGAAAGGAGGAGAAAAGAGTTTACAGTGGAATAAGTTGAAGCATATATTCTCTATCCCGTCAGAATCAAGGCCATAGAAATCCCAATCAGCATCGTGAACTAGGGCCGCATTCATTGTTGTCGAGGAAGAAGAACACTTCATGTTTCACATGGGACGATCGATGGAGTGAGGTGGAAATCGAAGCCCTAGCTTCACGTCGACGCTCCAGTGCAGAATAACTAGGAAAGAGAAGTGAACGCTCGTCTCAGGATCAAGAATGGCTTAGAAAACTCTCAAAATCTCGATAAATGAATATAATAAGTGTAAGAGTGCAAATTCCCATTGTAGCCCTCGACCTGCTGTCATTCAATCTCCATCCACGACCTAAAATCGAACCACCTTGAATCCACTTATGGTCAGATAAGGAATTCACTCATTCCATTACCATAAGATGTAAATCCAACCATAATATATCAATATGTTATGGGTCGGTCAAAGCTCATAACACAATAGCCATTGGATTATGATAAACCTTAATTTAATCCAACCAACCAGCCGATATAATCAACCCAGCCAATGTCTAATACCTAGCTACCATATGTATGTGTTCTCTGTCATACATATTGATAAAGTAATAAGACTAAACTATATGAATAAAAATAAAAATGAATAACAAAAATTCATCAAAAAAAATCCAGTCAAAATATTTTAGGAAATTGTGCGATAGGATTTTGGGACTTTATTTTATAATTATTGTTATTATTTTCATATTTTAATTCTTAATAATGTTTAGGTGTTACAATGCCATAAAAATCTTCATCCGAAAAAATGTTATTCATTTTGTTCATCAAATAGACATGTATTTAGGCATTAATGAGACTAAAGATAGAGCGCAATGACGACAAATAATCCGTATAGCCGACCCCACTATGGTGGGATAAAAGCTTGAGTGTTGTTGTTGTTATTTGTTCATCAAATAACATAGGAAGCAATTATATCGTTACATTCTCGCACTCCTATGTGGCTTCATTCTTCAATGTCCTTTCCATCAAACTTTATCAAAATTTACATCTCAATTACATAATTTCTTGCTTTGCCAGCCGATGATTTGCTGAGGTTCAGTTGGGCTTATTAAATATGGTTCAATATGCACTTCTGCTGACACAAATTTATGTAGATCTACAATGTATCTGTGTAGAGCCGACACGTGAAACACATCGTGCAAATTCGGTAGTTCATCGGGCAACGCCAATCGGTATGCTACTTCTCCAATTCGTTTAATAATAGGGAAAGGTCTGACATACCTCGAAGTTAAGTTCCTTTTTTTTGCATTTGTGAGGTTCCCTTGAAAGGCTTAATTTACAAGTAAACTTCATTGCCAACATTGAATTTCGCAATAGTATTTTGACGCTGACTTTCTTTTATCGTCATCGGAGATTTATTTATTGTTTTCATATTTTAATTCTTAATAACGTTTGTGTTACTTCTTTTGCTTGCTCTCTGTTTTAGATTATATGGTGTAAAGGTAGAAGAGGTTTGGCATATTAAGATTGGTGGTGTAGAGCATCCACTTTCCTTATTTTGTATATATTTTTTTCTAATGAAAAGAATGTTTTTGTTGAGTCAGTTCATGTTTCAGGTTTTGATGAGGTTTCTTGTTTGCAGTGACTCATGATGGCAAAATATTGTCATTATATGAGAAATGGTAGGAGACCTTATGCATCCATATGTTACTTTTTTTTATCCTATTTTATAGAAAAGTGATTTTTTTAAGATTCAGCACATCACTACACCATTTTGGGGGAAAGGCTATTTATGTTGTTTTGTTTGCTAATGATGCTGCAAGTTTAAAATTATGATCCCTAGGATTTTAATTTTTTTGCAGTTTGGGCAAAAAATTATATGATGCAATAGTGCATGACTTATTGATGCAGTTGTAAGGCTCGACTCGGGGTGGACTCTCGAATGCAAACCTATGTGCAATGAGAAGGTCCGCGGTAGCAATTGCAGTTAGTAATTAATTATTATAACAAAATGACAGAGGTGCATGCAGCCACAGATAAATAAATAAAGGAGAACAAATATCAACTTTACAAATGATAGAGGCGCAATGAATATTAAGCATACACAGAATAGGTTCCGCAAATAGTATGACAAATAAAGTACTAGCACAATAAAATTAGAATCCACCACAGTACAGGTTGACAGAATAAACAGCAAGAGAAGAAATGTTTTTTCCATAATTTTCTCGTGCAGGTGGTGGTAATAGCGTATGTGGAGGGCATCCAACGTTGCCGCAATTTAGGAAAGGTAGAAGTGTTGAACGAATAGTGGTACGGGTAGGAGTTGGTGGGGATCTGACTAATGGGATTTAGTGAGTGGAGTCACGGGTGAGTGGGGAAGCAATTTAGGCTTCATTTGTTTTAGCGGTGGCGGGTGATCCGGCGGGTGGAAACGGAGAGTTCGAACCGGAGGGGAGAGGTTGCTGCTCCAAACAGAGTTTTTTGTGGCATTTCTCAAGGCAGGCGGGTGGAAACGGAGCAAACGCCGCCGGAGGTTCATTTGTTTACCCTCCTTCCGGCGGCGTTTGCCCAAAACGGAGTTGCGAAACGCCAAAACAAATAGAGCCTTAGAAGAAGGGGAAGGTGAGGTGGTTGGGCCGGTGGAGTCCACAGGAGGGGGTTTTCGGGAAGGGGCTTAACATTAAAGCAGGAGAGACAGGGGGTGGAGCCGTTGTTTGCGGCAGGCGGAAGGGGCGGACGGGGTGCTGGGTGGTGCAGGGAATGGGGCCGGCGGGACTGGGGTTGGGAAAGTTGGCCGAAGCTAACGGGAGAGTGGCGGTGGGAAGACTGGGAGGAAGGGTCGGGGCTCTGCTTCACGAGGAGGGGAGGTCGCGGGACAGACGGGTACATGGAATAATGAGGCGAAGGGGTGGAGTTCGCCTGGAGTCGCACCAGGCGCGGGAATCTTCTCCGGCATCGCTCCGAAAAGCACGGGACCGTGCGGTTCCAAATCTTCAGAAACCTTCGATGCCTCCTTTCGTGAACCACTACCCATATATATATAACCCTAAAATAAAACCACTGCATAACCACATAACCCGCATACACCTGAATCGAACGACTTACACTGTTTTGTTCAATTGGGCATTAAATACAACTCAAAATAAAAAAGTAAAATATGAAGTCGACTCGGATCGACCATCCGGACGCAACCACGGTCTTGGATCGCCTGCCGGAGCAACATATCACCGTCTCCTGCGGGAATACACGTGTTTCGGTCGCGGCGCGCCGTCAACTCCCTCGGCTTAAAAGCACTCATCTCCGGTGAGTGCAGGTGGTCATCCTCACTGTGTAGCCACGGGGCGAGTCTCTCGAGCTCCTCTGAAGATATCCAAGTGGCATTGTGTAGTGGTTGGCCGCTCCAACGGACAAGATAGCGCACAATATCTCGCCCGCCTGCGGTGTAGTAGTCGTGGCCGATGATCAGAAGAACACCGTCTGTAGAACTTGGTCGCGCTGGCTAGTGATGCATCTCCGTCTGACAATAATGCATCTATGTGTGACTATAATGTATCTCCGTCTGACTATAATGTATCTCCGTCTGGCTGCAGTGTCGGTGGAACCGCCGATGGTGCAATGCGATCTGTATGGCGCGACTCCGCGGGTGGCAACAAAGAGGGACTGGTGGAGACAATATGAGGTGAAGGCTCATGTAGAGGGGCTAAGAGAAAATAAGGATCTGGTAGAGGTGTGGAAAAGGGGTCCACATACACGTGCTCCTTGTAGTAAGCAGTCAAATCCTCTACGTTGAATACTCGGTTGATGCCCATATCATGAGGGACATCTATCTCATGTGCATTTGTACTAATCCGTCATACAAGTATACAGGGGCCCATTTTGTGTGCGCTTAATTTCTTTGTTGATCTTTGTGGGACCTTTTCTGATCGACTGTGAATCAATATCGATTGTGCTCCTTGTTGGTCTGCACAATCCTTATAATAATCATTACTTGTTGCAATTTTGTTACAGACCGACTCATGTAGTGCATGCAAATGATGAACAAGTGACTCAACCGACTCATAAAAATGAAGCGAATGATGCAAGTTGAGCACAACACTCTACACACTTCCTAAGGGAAATTCTGGCAATGACTTGGGAATCACTCACATGGGGTGGCCTATCAGGAGGTTTACCGGGTGGTCGATAGAAAAATCCGGCGTGACTGACGTCATCACCCGTGGGGACGTCGTAAATGGTGACAAAATAGTGTGAAACACAGGTGTGATGGATACCTCTCAAATGATAAAACCCATCAGGTGGCTCACCAGGGGGTGTATACCAAAAGTCATCAATTGTGAGATGATCACTAATGCGGATACACGATCCATCACTAAAATGTAGGAGGGATAGCTTGTCAAATGAGCCTCTCGGGGACTTAATCCCGAGGCGGTCGATAATCATAGGATAGTCCACCATGAGGAAGGCACCAATAACAGTAGTGTCTGTGGGAGCAAGTAGGACACCCACAACAAAGTCAACGCTAGTCTCATGAACCCCCAAGGGAGTAGTGGCTCATCAGGAGACTTATCTGGAGGTTCAACGATGGGGTCATTAATAATGGGAAGATCCTGCAGATGAGCATCGCTAATAGAGGTCGTGTCCTCGTAGGTGGGTGAGGTAGCCACTATGAAGTCACGCTAGTACTCATCGAACCCCCAAGGGTAGTAGTGACTCGATATATCAGGAAGACTTATCTGGAGGTTCAAGATGGGGTCATTAATCGAATGGGAAGATCCTGCAGATGAGTGTCTCTGTTCGCTAGGTCTAAGGTCTAGGTGAGGTGAAAATGATGGGCATACCATCACATTGACTGGTCGTCGTCCTCACTCACCTTGTAGTCATACTAGTATCACTCTCCATCCGTATCATAAGGTCATGATCAGGAACACATGAGCGCAGTCTCATATGAAGTGTTGGGTCTCTTATCTCGGGAGCAACTCGCAGCACTATCCCTACTCTCGAATTGAGATCTCAAAGTGGTCAGAACTAAGTTAAAATTCAGTCTCAGGAATTTGTGAACACTATGAGGGTCTCGTTCTTGGCAAGATCTCTATAGGGTTCCTAGTCACTAAGGCTCCGAGAGAGTACGTGGGCCCTACGAGTGCCACAAAGGTTTCTCAGAGTGGCGACGTGAACGGGTCATGGAGAAATAACGATAATAAGTATCGAATAATGGAATCTTCTGTCGACACGTCGAGGAGTGTTTGTCGTGCAGGAGGATAATCGGTAAGAGTGCCGCTCAGGGCGAAGGATGAGATAATAGCTCGACATAGGTGTAGGTCTAGGTGATCTTGTGTGATAAATCTGATGATGGTAAGGCTCATGGACCATGCAAACATGTGCAATGTCACAATTGCGGTTCATAATTAATTATTATAACAAAACGACAGAGGGACGTGCTCGTCAAACTAGAGGCGCACTGACTATTAAGCGTGAGGCTCCGCAAATACTACGCACAATAAAATTAGTATTCACCACAGTACATGTTGCCAGAATAAACAATAAGAGAAATGTCTTTACCACAATTTACTCGTGCAGGTGGCGGTAATAGCGGATGTGGAGGGCATTCAAGGTTGCCGCAATTTAGGAAGCACTGGGGTAGAAGTGCTTAACAAACAGTGGCATGGGTAGGAGTTGGTGGGATCTGACTAATGGGATTTAGTGAGTGGAGTCACGGGTGAGTGGGGAAGCAGTTTAGAAGAAGGGGAAGGTGAGGTGGTTGGGCCGGTGGAGTCCACAGGAGGGGGTTTTGGGGAAGGGGCTTAACATTAAAGCATGAGAGACAGGGGGTGGAGCCGCTGTTTGCGACAGGCAGAAGGGGCAGACGGGGTGTTGGGCGGTGCAGGGAAGGGGCTGGCGGGATGCAGGGAAGGGGGCCGGCGGAACTGGGGTTGGGAAAGTTGGCCGAAGCTAACGGGAGAGTGGCAGCTTGGGCTGGCGGTGGGAAGACTGGGAGGAAGGGTCGGGGCTCTGCTTCACGGGGAGGGGAGGCCACCGGGATAGATGGGTACAGGGAATGAGGCGGAAGGGTGGAGTTCGCCTGGAGTCGCACCAGGCGCGGGAATCGTCTCCGGCGTCGCACCGGAAAGCACGGGACCGAGCGGTTCCAAATCTTCAGAAACCTTCGATGCCTCCTTCCGTGAACCGCTGCCCATATATATATAACCCTAAAATAAAACCCCTGCATAACCACATAACCCACATAAACACCCGAATCGAACGGCTTACACTGTTTTGGCCGATCGGGCATTAAATACATCTCAAAATAAAAACAAAAAAGTAAAATTTGAAGTCGACTCGGATCGACCATCCGAACACAACCACTGTCTCAGATCGCCCGTTGGGGCAGCAGATCACCGCCTCCTGCAGGAATGCACGTGTGTCGGTCGTGGCGCGCCATCACTTATATTATAGTTTTAGGATTTTTATTCTCTATCCATACAGAATTAACATTGTAAAAACTAGTAAACTGGAATCCTCTTTCTCCAAAAGAGGTGGTTATGCTGATTGAAATTCTGCATGACTCTTGTGTTTTGGACATTGACCTAAACAGAGAACAAATGATGATTCTGAACCTAATCTATTTACCATTGATTTGATTTAGTGGATTAAAAATATTATTTTGTTTGCAGTTGTCTTCTATTTATTAGGTTTGCAATGCTGTTTATAATTATAGAATTATTTGGCTAGCAAGTGTAATTCTTCCATTCAGACTTGTTTAATCACAGTTGATGATATCGTAGTGCCCATCTTTACTACCGTTATCTTTCAGGTCTTTCGTGATGTCGAACTCTCCCACACTAACACAGGTTATTGGATTATCCTTTTTTGTCAATTAGACCAGGGTAGTTTCGGAGGTTATGGCCGTGATGGTTGAGCTAGGTGTGCTCCTTGTTGTGATGGTTGATATAGGTTTGTGTGTGATCATTGAAGCTTTCCATATTGTACATATTGCAGTTGAATGAATCACCCTCTTAAGCATTACTGGATCTAATTTGTCTCTTTCCATTGCTTCATATGCCACAACCTCAGATCCCGATCCTTCTTGTGACTCCATTTTTCTCTCAATAGATGAGTACGATTTATTTACTTTCTAATTTTGGGCTTCATTCTTTCCATCTCATGCCATTTTCTTTGGATCTGATGTGGTTATTTCCACTAACACGCCGTAGATCTTTAGATTCTAGTCCATCCTCACATACTATAAGAAGTTGTAAATTATACTTCTCTTTTCGCATGCCTTGTCTTCTTCTTCTTGTCATTTTTGATGGTTCTAATTCTCTTATCTACGGGGAAGGAGTGGTTTATCCTATCCCTCCTTGACTTTTTTGATGCTCTCTCACTATTTTTCTTGCTCACATCTTTCAGGATCTTAACTTGAAGAAGATGATTGTGTTAAAGTTGTAAGTATCTACTACTTGATGCCTAATAGACACTTTACCATGGTGTCTACTATCATTCCATATCAGAAGCATTATCAATTGGGTCATCCTTCTTATCAACTTTGGGGTTTACTTCTTCCTAAATTTGAGTGTATTCCTTGTGACATCATTGAGGCTCCTTCCCCCTTATATTACTATTTCTTTGTACTCTCTTATTTTAGTTGGTTCACTCAAAAATCTGGTGTCTGAGTCCTGTCTTGAGTCAAGAGTATATGAGTGTTATGATCCTCTTACTCAACTTTTGCTCATACAGTCATACTTGTTGATATTACCTTTCAAGAGGCAATTTGTTTCTTCTATCTTCCACACGTTGTTCCCCTATATGCTTCCCGTCCTCTAGAAACGCCTATCCGTTGCCATATCCTCCTGCAGATTTTCTCCCCGTCCTCTAGAAACACCTATCCGTTGCCATACCCTCCTGCAGATTTAATATTGCATGCCACGTCTTCTTGTTGATGCACATCCATCTGTATTGTCAAATCCGACTGAGCATCCTTCTGTCTCTATGTTTTCAGATCTTCACTTGGACATTACGATACAGAAAGGAGACATCGATGTACCCTTCTCTCATTCACTCTTACATATTACTTGTTTACTTCTTACTTTTCATAATTTTGCCCTCCCTCTCATCTGCTCTACTCCTAGACAACATATGAGACCCTTACCTATTGTTTGACTGCTGTCTATATCTTACTTTTCATATTTCTCTCTCTCTCTCTCTCTCTCTCTCTCTCTCTCTCTCTCTCTCTCTCTCTCCTGCTCTTCTCCAAGGAGATAGATGAGAGAGAGAGAGGAAGCTGTAGAATCCTCTGCAAAGTGGTCCTAAACTTGGAGATGCAAGTCCTACTCAACAAACATGGAACTTGCTTGATGTTCTGCATGGGATGAAACCTATTACCAGTCTGTGATTGTTTACTCTGAAATATAATCCAAGCAGCTCAATCAATTAGTACAAAGTTCGGTAGTGGCCAAATTGTTGACTTAAATTTAAGAGATTGACTATTTTTAATTTCTTATCTTCAGTTTCTAGGCTCGACTCTTTATCAGATTCTCCTATAGGCGCCTTCCAATTAAGGGCGTTCTATGTTACATATGCCTCTCGTTAGATTTTTCCTTCCTGTGACCTCAATTAAACCTCAACTATGGAGCAGATGGATGTTTACATAATGAAACCACAAGGGTATTGTTACTCAAGGGTAGAACTATATATATGGATTCTTAGGAAGACTATCTATAATACGAAAGAATGAAGTAGATATGTGCTTGATATCTTATTAGGCATGACAACAAGCATCTGTAAGGCAGCATCTTATTCACAAAAAACAGTTAATTGCTAAGAAATAAGACACCTCAAATACCCACTTGGGGTTGAAATCGCCTACGAAACTAATTTCTTTGGTTGCAATCCGACTCCCATGGTCACAAACAACATTTGGTAGCCAGGAACGTTTTGTGCATGTAGGAGTTATGATCCAGTACCTATAAACACCCAAGTAAAATTCTGAAACGCTCTTCTATGCATTCGCGTCGAGATATCTACTAGATAATGACCATCATCTTGTTGGACTGATAGCTAAACCGACGAAGGATAGCCCACATCAGAATTATAACCATCATCTATTCGCTTTGAAAAGTGTGAAGCAAACAATTATAACTCATTCTAATGCTGAGATCGAATATAAAGCATAAGTCATTCCACGTGTAAATGATGTAGCGATAACTTTCCCTAACAGAGTTTGGTTTCTCAATTTTTTAACCCACGACTCTGGATAATGACAATCTAACTACAATCTACATTGCTTGCATGTTGAGGTTGTCCCACAACTTCATTGTGGGTGATATTCTCTCTAAGAAATTCATCACCCATCATTTCTCCCATTCAAAACAAGTCATGTCTACCTTCACCAAAAAACCGCAGTACCTCGATTTTCTAAAAATTATATAACAAGCTGATTAAATTAGTATTCATGTGCTACAATGGCCGGGACAAAGGGCCATGATCCTGCAAGGGTGAGCTGACTCCAAAAACTGTCATCAGTTTAGATTGAAGGCTGCAACTCACCTGCATGAAGCCGAAATCGCTGGCCAACCATACAGAGGTGAATTTGTTCCCAAGTCTTGTACACACAGCCCGTCACAATACGGAAGCTGTCAATGCCCGAAATTGTTATCTTAATAGCTTGAGATGATGTCTTAGATTGCAAATAAAAATAGCATATTTGTCCTTCATCCTTGTAATACACACAACACACATGCACGCACAGTCGCACACGCACACCCACATATATAGAGAGAGATGAATCACTGGAGGGAGGGGGGATAACAAGAGAGAAGAGGTAATCAACTAAATTAATGAGACATTTGAACTCATTACCTCATGAAAAACTCCCACTATGATTGGGGGTGAGATCAACAATATAGAAACTTCAGCCCATACAGCTCATGTGTCAATTGCGTACACCTGCTTGGGTTAGGCCGGCCAAATTGTATTCGACCAGCCCTGAATCGCCAACTAGCCAGAATCCTATTAGATATACATGATATATGAAGAACCTCTTCTTCAATAATTCCTCAAGTTTTTTTAGTTATTTCGCCTCGATATAATAATACTGAAGATCATTGGAGCTCACCATTCCTTGCACCTACCATATTTGATGAAAGCAGAGATTGTCATAAGATCTTTGATGCTTCTTTTTCTTCAAATTTCGAATAATTCTGCAATTCTATATGGCTGAATTATCCTTTTTGGTAGTTCTCTTGGATAGAATTTGCTGGAGTATGAGGAGAGTTGATGTGTTTGTTTGTTGTATATTGGTGATGGATTCCCTTCAATTTTCCTTCTAGTCAACTTTTTGGAACATTTGAAATTCTTCCGTCAAGCCCTGATTAATGAACCTGCAAAATTCCTCAAATTTACTCGACTAAATTCAGGTATTGTTGTTCGTCGGTTTCTTCGGGCGAACTGCGTTGCAGGGCTTTGGATGGTTGCTTCTGTTCTAGTCTTTCCAAAAAGGACTCTGGCTCCACATCTGAATTATCCTTCTTCATTCTTTGCTTATAGTTATAATCCAATCAGTTTGTGTGTTATACTTTTATCAATCTTCTATATTATATATACATTTTTTATATTCCCTTCAAAGTATATATCATCTGCGTGTAATATTTTGGATAAGTTGTGGTGGTTAACCCTAAGCTGCGTTTGGTGCTGCTTATCGTAGTTTATTGGACAAAAATGTCATTGTATGTTTTGTATGACAAATGTTACTACCGTTGCCAAAAAAAGAAACTAGTTTGGGACATAAGATTTTGATATGACAATGACATTTTTGTCCAACCTCACCAGAGCAAATAAGTCACGACAAGGCACGCCAAACTCCAAGAATCCTTCGCGAAGGAGTTTGGTCAAAGAGGGATGAGGGTAAAGACTAGAGGATTAGCTCCTTCGCGACTCACTTTCTCTATCTTGTTGTCACTCGGAATGCTCAGCATAGAGCTTTTTTGTCTCCTTAGACTATGACTCTAGTCAAACTAATCTAACTAGAACACTTCCTATATTTTCTTCATGGTATTATGGGGATTTAGGTGAAGAGCAGAAGAGCGGGGGATGTCGACCATGATTGAGCGATGCAATGGCCTTCTATTACGAGTAATCTCTTCAGTATGTTACATAGTATGTTTAGTTGGCTTTTTAGAAAGCTCTTTCGTTGTCAGCTTAGGTTTTTCTTCGAATATGATCATCTAGCCGGAGTAACTCACCTTGACGATGCGAAACGAACAAAGTCTTCACGACTTTGCACTCAAAGCCCGAACCCGGCATAGTGATTAAATCGATAATATCGACAATCAAGTATTAAAAAATGTCTTTCTAAGGCGCACTTGGTGTGCACATTATATGCCATAGCAGATACGCAAAATGACCAAAACAACAAGTGGAACACTCGTGTCAAAGGCTGAAAGACTGAAAGGGTGCAAATCTCACTTCTAATCCATGAGAGAATGGTGCAAAAAAATATCAATAGATATTACCTGAGCAGTGTTATTACACAGCAAGAGAAAACTACAAAAACTAATATTAATTTTGAACATAAAAGTGGATGAAGTTCCTTAGGTGATGTTGGACGTTCATGACCGCCGCAGCTATGCGGAATGGAGCCATAATCTTGTTGTTTTACTTCATTATTATAAATAATGAAAGTAATTACATAGTATAAATTTTTTATATCTAATATAATAATTATAATTAAGTAAGCTTGGGAACTGTGCAAGTATTGTTGAAAATATTGAAGTTGGAAGTAGGCTATCAGAATAGTGTAGACCTCGCAGTCTATTGAGACCGCACGGCTTGTACTGGTAGGCTTTGGCGAATAGCCTGGTTCTTGGTCATAGTTGTTCTCGCGCTCTGACTTAGCAAATTTCCTGGGATGTTAACCAGACGATTAATTTTAACTAACCGCGGATTGCATTGTCTGAATTAAAAGACCGCGGAGACCGGCAGAGCATCGTTGGCGCGGTTAGATTTCAAGTCGCGTGGTTGTCTGTTTGGCGACTCAAGTTCACGCAGACTGAGGTTGTTGTCCGTGTAGCTGTGCGGACTTGTGGTGTTAACCACGCGCGGTCTAGTGTTGGCAGTCCGCATAATGGGCGGATTGATGCTGCTAGCTGTCATGTCATTGATGGTTACTTTATCCTCCTGGGCGGTGACAGTATTTGTTTGTCTGCCTATAAATAGGGGTGTTGATTTTGTCATAAACAACGAAAACTGTAAGAACTGTAGCTTAAGTTAAACTAGGCGGTTGAGTTTTTTTAACCGCACAAGAGGTGACCGGTTTATTGTCGTGATTGTAGATTGTGCTGCTAGCACTTGACAACCAGAAAATTGGTTGACCGTGAGGTCAGAGGAAGCAGTGCAGATAACTGGTAGCAGTCGGTGACGGTTAGCAACAGGTCGCGGGTTCGACGACTAGGCAGTCTTCTTCCCTGACAGTTTTTTCAGCTTGGATAAGCTGTTAATTCAACTCAGCGATTAGGCGACTTTGGCGGTTAGACGACCAAGAGTTGCGGACAGTTGGTCAGTTTTAGTTTAATCTGTTCGCAACGACTTATTCGGTCAAGGTGACCAAGAAGTGTGAATAGGGTTCTTTCTTCAGCAGTCAATAAAACAGTTCGCGCAGCCTAGCGGTTTGCAGAGCGGATAGGCAGTTACAATGTTCCCTCCGTCAGTTTTGTACTATCTGTTTTTTTGGGGATCTCCATCGGGTGCATTGCGAAATCATTTCTCGTAATACATGTCTCGGCTTGTAAAGAAAATTGTTAATACAATTTCGGCTCTCATTATTTTGTTTGCTACTGATTTATTTGGCATGATTGGTTGAGCGTTATTGCAACCAATCATGTCAAATAAAATTTTACAAGTATTGCACATGCATAGTGCTTGGTGGTGGAAAAAAATTTTCCTGCGGTACTCGCTCCTAGAGGAAGGAGCGCGGGTACCGCGGGAGCCCTACAATGAGCTTTGTATCTCGTGCATTGCGGGTATCTTTTAGTTTCTTTTTGTTTTGTTTTTTCGCAGCTGCTGGATCAAAAAAATAAACATTGCAGATCTCGCCCGTTTCATAAGGAGCAAACGCTACACGTACCTAGCTAACAATTATTCGTGGTGGTGATATATGTCTAATCCATTTTATAGGCGCAATTGATGTCAGAACTCAAGTATTTTTGTCATCACACATGCACGTGACCAGCGGCTGATTTAAGCGATGGTTGCAAAAAATGGAGGTGGATTTAAAATTCTCTTGTTTTGGTAATTAATTTTGACTATTTATACGTGAAAAATGATAGTTGTATGAGTGAGAAATGTCTCCGAAAGATTGAAGGCGTTCAAAATTTGTTTTAGCTCGAAAAAGATGATGTCTGACCTTCTATGTTAAAATTTCTAGATCACGAATACAAAAAGATGACAGCATTCAAATTTTATTTTTAATTAGGAAGTAAATAAAAACTAAATAAAAAATTTATTTAATTAAAAAGTAAATAATTTTTTTGATGATTATATATTTATATGCTAATATATAACACGAGAACAATATTAAAGTTGTCTTGAATATTTTCGATGTACATCATGGGCATTTTAGGGGCCCAGATGTTTCTCATCTTAAATTTTATTTTTCTTTAACCTTTATATTGATCATATATTTTATACTTAATTACTTACTATATTAAAATGTAAAAGTTCTCTTTTATAAAACATTCTTAATGTCAATATTATTCATTTTTTTAATCAAATATTATCAATTTTTTTAATTCAAATAATTTAAATTATTATCTTCATCTACTTTCAAAAAAAGTCAAAAGAAATTTGTCAAAATCAAAATTTCAAATTATCAGAATTATTATATTATTTAATTATGCCTGTAATATCAAATAAATAACTTGATTTTGAAAGTAGAAAGAAAAAAGTGTAAAAGAAATAAAGGAGAAAGGAGAGAGAAGAGAAAGTGAGTGCCACACAGAGTCTGTTAGTTATATCGCGGCTGCACAAGAGACTGGATGCACTCGTGTGTCTATATATTCTATATTTTTTAGATTAGTTTAATTCATTATATTTATTTATTTTAAATTTTTATGAATGATGAAGACATTGTTATAAAAAAGGAGATTGTTATTAGCACTATACTTTTGGATATTCGCATAACTTTTACTCCTAATTTTCTGCGCCTTTTGAAAATACTCCTTGTACATGCATTTTTAGGAAATGTGTTCAACACGAAAGTTGTAGATCTCGTCGAGATCTACAACTTTCGTGTTGAATACTTTTCCTAAAAATGCATGTATAAGGCGTATTTCTAAAAGGCGCGAAATCTGAGCGTATTTCCTAATGTACGTCTTGTACATGCATTTTTTGGAAAAGTGTTCAACACTAAAGTTGTATATCTCGACGAGATATACAACTTTCGTGTTGAACACTTTTCCTAAAAATGTATGTACAAGGAGTATTTTCAAAAGACGCAGAAAATTAATAGTAAAAGTTGTGCGAATATCCAAAAATGTAATGTTAATAACAGTCGCCTAAAAAAACAGAGCATTTAAATTGATAGTCCGACTATGACTATTGACAATCTAAATATAATAGCAACCCAACAAAATGACATTGACAGTCCATTGAATATTGAAAACCTAAAATTTAAATTTTTTTTATTTGCGTACAAGTGTATTTAATTAAGCCAAAAAAATATAAAATAAAGTTTATAGATTTTTCGGTCACAATTTTCTATCAATCTATAAAATCGATCAAAATATAATGTAAAATTTATTGTGTCTTACAAACACAAGATTCTAAATTCACGTCATTCTTGAATCAGCTCCGATACATACACCTTGGACGCTCTTGAAAGATCTCGCAGTTTCAGTTTCAGCGCTGCCCAAAAATTCTGTCAATCACTTTGAGAACACACTATCATCGTTTGTTCAGAGCTTTCTGCTCTCAATCAATGGAACAATTTTTGGGTACGGTACCCGCACGGCTACAGTGCCGTGCGAGTACCCATCTAGCCGTGTACTCGCTCATCAAAATTTGTGTAAGTGCATTTTGAGGAGCAATCAAACAGCTGGATGCGGTACTCGCACGGTACTGTAGCTGTGCGAGTACCGTACCCAAAAATTGTTCCAATCAATGATGCCAAGTTGCCAACCTTTCCTCCAAAGGAAGTGCATGCATTGGTAACTGTATTCGGCAAAGTATTGTCAAGCTTCTTCAACTTTCTGGTTGTGATTGTGCAGTTTGTGCTTCAATATAAGAAATGTATGTTGTTATTTCTCTTGCAAGTCTAAAGCCAGATTTTCACCAATAAGTTTTCTATATCATAAAAACATTCAAAGCTATTTGAGCAAAGCATAAAGTTATCACACCAAAACATCAAAAGATGTGTAAGTTGAGTACAATTAACACAAACTGTTAGATTTTATCACTGAGAGATAACTCCAATTCAAGAAGAATAAAAACTGACAACAGGTTGCGGACAATCTTGCAAGATATTGGACATTTAACAAAACAACCACACCAAAAAAAACACAAAACAAGGAAACCAGCAAGACAAACAGAACGACAGCGCACAGGCTCAGACCGCCAACGACTTCTACAACAGTTAACTCGCAGCAACTAAAAACAGGTCGGCAACGATCTCAAAGCACAGCGACCACTAGCACAGGCACAAACAACCACTCCAACTCCAGCTCGCAGCCATAAGGATCAGAGCTGCAGCGACCACAAGAACAGGCGACAACTTCTGTTCAATTCGCTAACAACTGCAGCACTCCAGTTCGCCAGCGACTGTCTCAACTCGGCAGAGACTAACCAACAACTCGCCAACTACGGCTTCCAGATCGTCGAGGCCGAAACCAGTAACTCGCCAACAACTCTCTACAGAACGCCCAGACCACCTTGCAAACCGCAACCAACAACTCTCTAGCAGCTCGCCAACAACTCGCTAGCAACCCTATACAGACCGCCCAGATAACTTTGCAAGCCGCACACCAGCAACTCTCTACAGACCACCCAGATCACCTTGCCCCCTTCTATTCAGATACTGAAATAGAGGAGGAGCAACCTATTTATAGGGAAAAGAAACCAGAACACCAAACACCATCCTCACAGCAGATTCACCTGGAACACCCACCAGCAACCACCAAGACAGGAAACAGGCCGCTCGGCTTACCAGACAAGTCGCCCGGTCTCCAAGGGCGGACCCACATATGGCCGAGAGTGGATGACCGCCCACACTGAAATTTAAAAATTCTATCTTTCAATAATAGGAAATAGATCTATCATGACAGATATATTATAAACTAATATATAAAAAGAAATTATATTTGTTAAAATGTTTTTCATGGCATAGTTGATAGATTTATTTTTTAGTAATTTAGAGGTGTAGGGTTCAATTCCTACCAACCACATTTTTTGTATAAACAAGGTTGTTATGATATTCCTTAAATTTTTTTTATAAACAAACTCTTGTTATTTAAAATAATATTAAAATTAATTTGTTGTTATATTGATGTTTAATTTTTTGTGATAAACAAATTTGTTATTATATTTTTGACAAAATATTTTATAAATAAATTTATTGTCATGTTGTTTTTATATTTTATTGATAAATAAGGGCCTGTTTGGGAGGGCTTTCTAGCTCCTTTCCGTTTTCTAGAAAACGCTACCGCAACTAATAAACCGTTTGGAATGTCTACCTGTAGGAAAAGCTACCACCAAAAACTCATTTTTCTCCTCTATTTGAAAAGCCACGAGCCCTCCTACTTTTCAACTTTTGAAAAAGTATTTTCTCATCACGATACACAGTTGATGCTGCGAAAATATTTTACTCCTCTGGATCCAGTTCGTCAACACTGCAAAAACACTAGCCTTTCTCTACACGAATATATTTTGCTCGAGCGCGATTTTTTCGCCCGGGCGATTTTTTCGCTGGGGAGCAAATTTTTCGCCCGGGCGCATTTTTTTCGCCCCCCCCCCCCTGAAGGAAAATTCAGGCCCGGGCTGAAAGTTCGCGCTTGAGCGAATAATTCACGCCCGTGTGTAAAATGCGCGTCCGAGCGAAATTTTCGATCCCAGGCGGAAAATTCTCGTCTGTCCGGAAAATTCAAGCTCGGATCGAAAATGTGCGCAATTTTAACAAAAAAGTAACTGCAACCGAGATTTGTCAAACAGTTTATAAAATGCTTCTTTCTGAAAATCTCTGCAAAAGAAGTTCACCCAAACGGATCTACTTTTGCAAAATACATTTCCAAAAGCTCATTTTCTCATCTTTCTTATGCTACCACTCTTTTTCCTTTACGAAAAGCCCACCCAAACAGAGCCTAAGTTTGTTATTACGTTGTTTCTTACCGTTTTCTTAAACAAGTTCTTATTATATTGTTTTCTATTTTTTATATAAACATATTAGTTGTTTAAAGTTTTTGTATATAAATAAGTTTTTTATTAAGTTGTTTGAAATGGTTAGAATTTAAAAAGATGATGATATTCAAATAATTCATAAATAATGATGAATTGAGATATATGAGGTCGTTTTTCTCAAATTAATCAACTATTTAAAATAATTGTGTGATATTATTGTAATATAAACAATATATTACTGTAATATAGACATATTTAAAAAATATAAACAATATTTTACTGTTTATATTATTGTAATATAAATAATATATTACTGTAATATAAACAATATATTACTGTAATATAGACATATATGAGGTCGATTTATTTTATCGAATAATTTTGTACTCCGCCTACACAAAATGTAACTTCTGCGTCCGCCACTGCCGGTCTCACTTCAAAACTTAACACAAACAGCTGAAGGGCAAGACAGGAAAGCAGGCAAGTGCTGTGTGACATCACCGCCCAGTCACCGGCACGAGGGGGAGAGTGTTGCCGGCCCCCTCCAACCATGCGAGATGCGCACCTCCAATACTCACCCAACGAAAGCTACTGTATGAGGCATGCACCAAGGACATCGTCCTTACCGGATTCTCAGGGAAGAGGGTTCAATCGGACATCCTCGTCTAGCATCAAGGACATCGCACAAGGATATCACACAATAGCTTCTCCGGCATATTCTTCCGGCGGGAGGACTATAGGCATAGACGGGGCTGGAGATAAATGGTGGTTGGACATGATACATGAATAGGGGTGGAAATATGGAGCAATCTGCTAATATCGATTCATGGGTGGCTAATATAATCCCCCCAAAAATATCCCCAATGGATGGTGTATGATGCATCCACATGTATAGTGTTCAATAATAATTATTATTGGCAAAATTATCAAATTGGTACATAAACTTTGAGATCTTTTGCAAATCAGTTCCTAAACTTTCAAATGATTCAAATAGTTCTATAAACTATTAAAATCAGTTCAAAGTAATCTCAAATTGGTCCCTATGAGGGTAGGCTTCTTGTACTGGTTTTAATAGTTTAGAGACTTATTTGAATCATTTGAAAATTTAGAAACTGATTTGAAAAAGTTGATAAAGTTTAGGGACTAATTTGATAATTTTGACATTATTATTTATGCACAATATATATGAGTATATGAAGTGAAATATTCACAGAATCACAGCAGAGTAGACGGCGGTGACATTTGGACATTCAGCGAACCTCGCGAAAATCGACATACCCGGCCGAAGATCAGAAATGGCTGCCGTGTTCTCCTCCGACCACCGCCAACTCGATCTCCGTTCATCATCGTCCTCCGCTCTAATCTCCCTTAGCCTCAGAGAATCTCTCGAAGCTTGCTCAAGCGTAGATAACAAAAAAAATAAGCTTCCCTTCTCCTTTTTCCTGGGTTTATCACTTCTGCTGCTTCTGCTCACACCAGCCTCTCTTTCTTTCGATTCCTCTAGTCGATCGCGTCAGAAGAATGCATCCAGTCAGATCAGGCCGTCGCTCCAGTCACCAGCCTTCTCCATTCCCTAGTGGAATCCCCGACCTCCGATTTGGAGGAGACGCTACCGGGCGAATGCTCAGAAATAGCCCTAGATGAGATCTATCGCTATCTTTCTTCCCCTGATTCGAATCGTATGGTGGTTGAAGCGCTTTCTCTCGAGCTGCCGAAGTTGGTTATGAAGTTTGTGCCCTTGTCGGCAAAGTGCCGGGAGATTGCAGGAAGAATCATCGAATACTTTGCTTCTGTCTGCAACCCTCGTGAGATGCTCTCAGTTTTCTGCGAGGTGATTTCTCTGCAGAGCAGTTGCTTTGTGACCCTGTATATATTGTCTTTATATTACCTTCTTGTTATATAATTATACATGACATTGCATAATACTCAATTTTCTTCTTCAATGGTAATATGTGATGGCTTTAAAAACAACACAGATTTGAGCTCCCAGATTTCTAGTTGGTGAGTAACAAATGAATACCATTTTGTTTGGTTCCTCCTAATGTTACCTTTGGGAAGTATAGTTCATCTACTTGCCATAAGATATCATGCTACAGGGTTCGTTTTGTTAGGAGTAAACTAAGTAAAGATGACTCAATAACTACATAAGTGGTAAGATAGGGTTCTTTTTTATAAGGAGGAAACCAGGGAAAGATGACTCTATAACTACATAAATGGTAAGATTCATACTCCAATGTTAGTAGAAGCACACTAGGTATATTCTTGGGATATAAATCCTAGAACTCAGTTATGTACTGGATGAAATCCTCGAATGAGGAAATAGAATTAGTAAGATGATCTTGGTTCTTATTCTTGGTCCTCAATTTCTCATTTGCATGAGAGAATTGGAAGAGAGAGTTGGATATGGATGGAGTGTGTGCATAGATGGGTAAGGAGGGTTGAGATAGAGAGATGTAGCTCAATTTTCTATTATTGTTTACATCTTCTAAGTGTCCATTTCTTATTACAATACTATATCATAGATATGCTATAGAGACTTATGGGAGTGCATATGATGGAGAGTTCACAGAGAGTGATGCTAAATCTCTTAGGATTTGGGTATTAACTATTGTTTTCCGTATAAATAAAAATCACACAAAAATGAAGTTTGCAAGAAGTCCGTTGAAGCATAAATACCAAAAACAAGTAAACACATGACAAAAAACCAGATGAGTTGACCTATACCATCCAAAACCTCAGATAGCTCATAAGTAACATCACCCCGTTCCAGAGGTTGCCATTGTTACAGAGGAGTATAACCACCGCATTAGTGGGGCAGATAGAAACTTGGAGGATGTAGCCGAGGAGAGCGACCATGGCGGTCCAGTGGAATCATTATACAACATCAATTAGCACTCTTCCATCTTAATCTGAACACTTTAATACATGCATTTTAATTCAACTATGTTATTTACAATTTTTCCCCTGGACTAGGGCTTATATAAAGCAAGGTTGTAAGAATTCTTTCATCTTTTGAGCAAGGAATTGCAACCTAGGTTTGGTCAAGGAGCATACCTTGGAGTCTTCATTCTATTGTTCCATCTATCCCCCTCCTCTCGCCATCTTCAGGGGTGTCAAAGGGTATTTATCTTTGACCATTTTTTGTCAAATTCATACATCATAAGATATAGTAGAGCCTTACTGTGACTACTGGAGGCGGAAAGCTTGAAGAGATAGTTGTTAATCTCTTATGATACGAGGGATTAATTATCGTTCGTCTTTTATCATACCGAAAGTTCATATAAATACAATTCACCCCAAAAAAGATTTCAAAAAAGTGCACACAAATAGACATACTAAATATACCAAAACACATAATAATAGCTCAAATTACCCGTAACGTGATCCATAACATCTAAAAGCCAAGTGGTTTGTAATGTTACCCACACCACTTTCTTACTTCCATCTTTAACAGTTTCTATTTTCATTGAGGTCCATGCTTCTGGCAATTCTCTTTATTATGTAATCACTTCTGTAAGAGTTTTTTGCTAAGTGATTTATTGCAGGCATTATCATCTCGTTCTGATGATTCTGAAGCACTAGGATGCTATAGTCATATATTGCTCGGGCTCTCGAAAGGTACATTT
This sequence comes from Platanthera guangdongensis, assembly GCA_039583875.1. Lineage (NCBI taxonomy): Eukaryota > Viridiplantae > Streptophyta > Magnoliopsida > Asparagales > Orchidaceae > Platanthera > Platanthera guangdongensis. The sequence goes on from CM077148.1 coordinate 184,173,135, forward strand.
GTATTACAAGAAAAATGACAGACTTGTATGCATAGAAGATACTGTTCAGGTCTGCTGATAGAAAAAAACATTATTATTTTTTTGTCTATGGAAAGAACATGATTTTTTTTCTTATTAAAATATAAGTTGATTTATTATTTCTTCTTATTAAACAGATTACCAATTGATTGCCCAAAGCATGTCTACCAGTTTAAGTTGCTTATCCTTTATAATTGTTTTGTTTGTGCTTTAGTTATGATATACAAAATGAATTATAAAATGATAAAACATTTCCCATTACCATTGAACAGAAAGACTATTAGAAAGGATTTTTTTCATATCAATAATTATATTCATTTGGAATGTGCACATGCTTGCATTTGGTCTTGAAAAATCACTCTGATGTCAAACACCATTCTCATATACCTCTTAGGGTCCATTTTTTTGGGCGGTGAGAGTGGGAGCGGAGAGATTGGGAGTGGTGTGATTGAAAATGATGAGAATGTGCCTTGAAAAATGGAGGGAGGCGGTTCTGGTCTCAAAATATGCCAAAAATGGCGTTTTCGAGCAGCGGTGGTGGAAATGGGAGGTTTACCAAATGATTTTTGACCGGCGGTGTTTTTCTCCCACCGGAAATTTAGCAAAAATGCCCGAAACAAACAGAGCCTTAGAGTATCAAATGTGGGTAGGAGCACCACATTGATAAATATCCAGTACGAGATCAATCATGACTAGTATTATCTATCACAGTCTCCTCAAGTATATAAAGCTTATAATTCTTGTTAAATTGGGTGCACGCATAGGAGAATTTCCACAGGGAAAAAGTTGTTTTTCCGCTGGTTTTCTTTGTCTGAGTTCACTAGAAAATGGCTTAGATGTACTGTATACAACAGGGAAGAGTTTGAAGGCATGCATGTACATGTTGAACTCCTAGGCAGATCTATAACTCTTTTTTTTTGCTCGGTCATTTGAATTGTTAACTTTTCTTTTTTTTTAACATCTCAGTTCTTCTTCGCATTCAGAGACGTCATATCGAGCAAGTTAAAGTGGTGTTACCTGTTATTCTAGAATATCTACATGTTGCATCTTCAGGAGCTGATGAAGAAGATAAAGATTCTCTAAATGATTTACTCTCGGCAACCATTATCATTGGTTCTTCGATCCAAGAAATTTGCCAAAAGTTGGTTTGTATTTATTTGCATCAGGACTATTTATTACCTTTTCATATACTTCAGATATATATATATATATATATATATATATATATATATATATATATTAATCTTATTATCAACTGTAACAGGAAGGACGAAGTAAAGAAGTACTGTGTGCTATACTTGGCCTTTATGTTCTGCAAAACATTGTTGAGTAATTGAAACTTTATAAGCATAACTTTACTCTCTTTATTCCCTTTCTTTCTTTGCTTGATACTCAATTTTGTTAATTTGTTTACATTTTTTCCAATTTAAAGGCTCTTATATCAGGCTCTAGGCAAAGGAGCGTTATTGAAACTTCCTCATTGATTGTAGCAAAATTTTCTCAGTTCCTCCCATTTTGCGGACTATCTTATTTTGGCCTTTTGACTGGAGATTTAGACAAGCTTATTGAAATTTGCAAAGGTGACTATTTATTTCCCTAGTAATTTTCAGACTTTAGATACTAGTAATTTTCAGGCTTTAGATGCTAGTAATTTTCTATAAATATTTTACTATAACTTCCCATTTCGCTCACTGTTGGAAAAGATAAGTAAAGACCCATTTGTGTATTTTATTCCTATTTGTTTTAATCCCACATCTTGAATTTGAGATTCTTCTCTCTCTTTTCTCCCTATATATTTGTACTCATACTTGTATTTACATACTGAAGAAGGATATACAAGGTTCTCTACATGGTATCAGAGCCAGGTTCCGCTCTAGGCGGTTCTCCTTTTACCTCTGCGGTCTCCGGTTCTCCCTCTTCTTCTAATCGCAGTCGGCTTCTTCCGTGAAACCGCAAGCCTTTGTGCGGTCTTCCGGCTTTCCTAATCACAACCCTTTGTGTGGTTAGTCTTCTTGAAACTGCAATCTGTGTGATTTCGTGTTTTCTTCTCCCTCCCTCCCGTCTGATCCCCACCACTCTCCCTTTTATAGGGATCTCTCTGGGCCCCACAACCATTCAGACCGCCCCGGTCTCGAAATCCTAACCGTCCGCTGTCTTCTTCCGGCCTACTCTTGTCGCCTTGACTACCCACTGCGGCCTCTTGCGACCTCGCGCGGTCTTCTTCCGCTTCTCTCAACCCCCATTTGTCGCGCGGCCTGGTCTTGCGCGGGCTTCTCTTCTACCCGCTGTGCTTCTCTTCTTCCCTATCCGTTGTGGTCTTGTTTTCTCTTGCCGCTGCGAGCTTGCTTTGTATATCTGCTAGCGACATCTCTCTGCGGCCTTTTCTAGTCACCGTCTGTTGTGATGTCCGTTGTGGCCTCCTCTCCGACAGCTTTCTCTTCTCTAGTTGTTGCGGTTTATTCGTAGTCGTTGTTCGCTGCGACCTTCCCTGCTTCCGAAAGTCCACTGCGGATTCTTCTCTAGTCGCTGCGGCATTCTGTTCGTTGCGACCTTCTCCTCGGGTCGCTGGTCACTGCTCGCTGGTCGCTAGATGTTCTATCTTTCGCGACCTGTGTTGTTTCCGCTCTGCTCACTGTTGCTTCTCGCTCGGACTGCTCCCTATGTTCGTTGGGGTTCCTCTTGTCGGCCTCTTCTTCTTCCCGAGCGGGCTGTCTCCCTTTGCTGCTTACCCGCTTGTCAGTTAATTGCTTATCTTAACCGCCTGACATGAGTTCTTCTACTGCGACCTCTATTCCAGCTGGGGAGGCTGTCCCCATCCCTGAAGTCTGACGAATTGAGTATTACCACCATTTCCCTCACTGGGAAGCTTAGTTATTAAAGGCGCAAGGCGCACCAAGGCATTAAGACGTCTTGGAGCCTAGGCGCAAGGCTCAAGGCACAGACGCGTGCCTGACGAAGGCAAGGCGCAACCACATTAATTTTAAATAATCACCATCAAACATAATTTCAGCTTCCCGATCAAATTCTTCATGTAGTCCACTAATTAATCATTCATTACTATCGTTTATATCTCTTAAAAAATAGAATCAATGTGGTCATGTATATCATATCTAAGTCTCAACGCATAATTATCTTTCACAAACACCAAGTCAATAAAAAATTATTGAGTTCTTGCAGTATTTTTGTTCTTACTTTTTGAAAAAAAAATTTACAACAAAAAATTCACTCAAATACATCTTTTATATTCTAAAGGCGCAAATAAGGCGCACAGAGGCGCAAACCTTTGAGCCTGGTGAGCCTGAAGCCTTAGGCGCGCATGAGACACGCCTTTAACAACATAGCTGGGAAAAGAATTTTGTGGAGTAGGTGCATTCAATTCGCCGAGTCCTTCAGTCCAAAGGATTTCTACATCTTTTAACCCAAGATGGTTGATGCAAAACGGGCTAAGGCTGTAGTTTTGAAAATTATAAAAGAGATCTTTTATAAAATAAATGTGACGCGAGAGCGCTTCGCGGGCTAATCTTGAACGGACAAAACGACCAAAGTGTCACAAACGCTCGCGAACTACAGTACGATTATAATGACATCATGAGACTTATTCCACAGGCACAGAAATACGGTAGCAGACATACATGTCAATGGAAAATGAACGATAATCAGGATATAAGATTAGTAGGGCAAGCTCATAATAATCAAGTACTCATTTATAATATAGGCATTAAAATTTACTAAAGATTGCAAGTGAGGAAGATTAGGGGTATACCATAGGGGTCGGGTTCGGGCACGACGACGGCTGGAAAAGCTTCAGGCGGCGGAAATAGCGGTGACTGTCGTTGAAGCTTCACTGGAAGCAGGTCGGAGCTCTGGAGGTAGCAATGGGTGTTGGAATAGGGTGCTGGGTCGACGGGAAGTGGGGGAAATCGCCGGAGGTTCCCAGATCCCGCCGGAGGGGGGGTGCCAGGGAGGTCGACGACGCCCTAAGAGAGCTTTGTCGCCATCATCGATAGCAGACGGAGCGTCGGGAGAAAGCTTAGTCGAAGTAGAAGGTGTGCCAGAAGGGCGGAGCGGCTGGAAGTACTTGCGGGATTCACCGTCGACGCAAGGTGTGGAAGGAGAGACGGCTTCAGAAGATTGTTCGACAAGAGGAGATGAACGCGGAAGATGGCTTCGTCGGGGAGAGAGGCGCTGGCAGGTGCGGCTGGGGAGGATACCGAACCAGAGAAGAAAATTCTCGGTTCAGTTTCGTTTTTTCCAAGCCGAGTATAATAGTGGGAGGGGTTGGCTTTTATAAGCTAAGGTTAGGGTTAATAGTTTGAGATGAGCTTTGGAGGTGGGCTTCAAGATGGGTTGATTTTTTAAAGCATATATATCTAAATGAAATAAGTAATTTTAAAAGCTACCCTAAACTAATCTATCCCCTAAAATACCGGACCTATGCATTTAAGGTCTCATTGACCGGTCACACTAACGAGCCAAATAAAATTTTGCACGAAAGCGTGCGCGATCCAAAATTACAAAAAAGCGCTAATACCATACACGTACATCTCAACACGACAAAATAAACCAAATGCGCCACAACATGCGCTACACAAATAAAACAGGTACAAATAAAAATAAAGATGCGTCGCGGGTTGCATCAATGTTCCTTCTGCACCTACCGACAATTGGCTTCGTAACGATGGTCGTGTTCAAATATAGCTTCTTAACTCCCTTGACGACGAATCTTACCGCATGACCATGTATCACGAGACGGCTAAGGCAATGTGGGATGAGCTTCATTCTCTTTACTTAGGCAAGGACAGTCTCCAACACCTCTATGACATCATCACTGATCTCCAGAGACTTGACCCCGACAGTGCTGCTGACTTTACCTCCTTTGTGGCTTGGTCCAAGACGTTGGTTGAAGCCTGGATTCAGCATCAGTCCCCTACTACGGATCTCGCTGCTCAGCGCGCTCAAAAGGAAGCAGTCGGTATTGACATGATGATGGCTCGTGTCCCGCCTCATCTTCAGAGTATTCGGGCTCAGATTCTCTCGTCTGCTGCTACTCCCTCATTCTTTGATGTGTGCTTCATGCTGCTAAAGGTTTCACCATCTCCTGATACTATCAGACCTCCCTCCCTGGCTCTTCTTCCAGCACTTGTCGGCGCCATTACTACCTCTCCCTGCCCCTACTCGTGGAGGACGTTCATGCTCTCGAGGGAGGGGTCGAGGAGGCCGACCACGACTTAAGTGTTCCTTTTGTGGTAAGGATGGTCATCTTGAGGCCACATGCTACCGCAAACATGGTCTCCCTCCTCGTTCAAATGCTTATGTTGCTTCCCTCAGTCTGTCGGCCACTCATGCTGATCTTGACGAAGTCCGCCTCTAGCTCCAACAACTTGCCTGCCTCTGTTGCCTCCGTCTCTAATGAAGGTATCACTTGTCTCTCCACTAGTCCGTGCTGGATAGTGGATTCAGGTGCTACTCACCATATCACATCCCTGAAGCCATCCTGATACTTAGATTCTCCACATCCAAAGTTTATCATCGTCGCCAATGATAACACCACTCATGTCTGCGGCTGTGCCGACATACCCATTAATCCTTCTATTTCTCTTTGCCCGACTCTCCATGTCCCGAGCTCTCCCTTTAATTTACTGTCTGTTAGTCGTCTCACTGCAGATTTGGAATGTTCTATCATGTTCACCCCTTCTTCTTTTCTAATGCAGGATCGGAGGACGCAGAGTATCATTGGTACGACTGCAAAACGGGCTCTACCTTCTTGATGTCTCACCTACCATTCTCTCCTCCGTCTCTTCAGTTGACTGACTTCGACGTCTTGGGCATGCTCCGCTTCTTGTTTTCCAGAAGGCACTTCATAATGTTCTATTTAAAGTTTTTTCCTGTGATTCATGTATTTTGAGGAAACAACATCGTTCCTCGTTTCCCCCTCATTGTATCTGGAGTTCTGCTCCTTTTATGTTAGTTCATTCTGATATTTGCGACTCCTATAAAATAATAAATGTATCTGGTTATCGTTATTTCATTACTTTCATTGATGATTATTCTCGGATGACCTGGTTGTACCTACTTCGTGACCACTCCGAACTTCCTCGCGTGTTTCATGCCTCATTCTTGAGATTCGCAGTCAGTTTGCCGATAAACTCAAAACGCTCCTGACAGATAATGCTCGCAAATACACTAGTCATGAATTTGATACTATCTGCTCTGAATTTGGATTTATTCATCAGACTTCGTGTGTCTATACTTCTCAACAAAACGGTGTGGCCGAGCGCAAAAATAGACATCTTCTTGGTGTTGCTCGTTGTCTCATGATCCAAATGCATGTTCTCAAGGCGTATTGACATTTTGCGGTTTCCATGACATGCTATCTCATCAACCGTCTCCCTTCCTCCGTCCTCAACAACGCTGCTCCGTTTAGTCTCCTCTTTCCCTCGGCACCACCATTCCCTTATCCCTCGCACATTTGGTTGTACTTGTTATGTTCATCATCTCGGGCCCTCCACTGACAAGTTCAATCCTCGGGAGGACAAATATATGTTCGTTGGTTACTCTCGTACTCAAAAAGGGTATGTTTGCTACTCTCCCATTACCCGCAAGGTGACTGTCTCGGCAGATGTTACCTTTCTAAAAGATCAATCGTTTTTTCTACTTCAACTGTTTTATGCGTATTGGTATTTTGCAGTTTCCTGTTACGTCTTCTCCACCACCACCACTTCCCACCGAATTTCCTGTTCACCACCAACCTCCTCTTCTTCGTGTCTAGACTCGTCGCCCTCCTCGTTCCGCCGCCCCAATGCAGCCGGCTTCAACCTCTGACACTCTGCGACCTACTGATCCGATGTCGGCTTCCACCGCCCATCCCATGGCAAATTACATATCCTTACATTGCCTGTCCCCGATGCTTCAGGACTTTACCATTAAATTATCCTCTATTTCTGTCCCTAATTATGTGCAGGAGACTCTCCAACATCCGGGCTGGCTGGCGGCCATGGACGAATAAATGAATGCTCTCTAGGCAAATCACAGTATGGTCTAGTCCTTCCTCCAGGACAGACCTCTGTTGGTTGTAAATGGGTCTTTGTCATCAAGCATGCTCCTGATGGGACAATTGATCGTCTTAAAGCCTGATTGGTGGCTCGCGGCTTCACTCAATAATAGGGCCTTGACTATGAAGAAACCTTCTCTCCAGTAACAAAACTCAACACGGTTCGTGTCCTCTCCGTTGTTGTACATCTTCAGTGGCCATTACATCAACTGAATATCAAAAATGCATTTTTAAATGGAGATCTTCAAGAGACAGTCTACTTGCAGCAACCTCCCGAGTTTGATCCTACGTGGGAGTCTCAAGTTTGTCATCTTAAGAAGTCAATTTATGGCCTCAAACAATCCCCTCGGACATGGTTCGATAAGTTCAGTAAGGCTGTTCGGGAGGTTGGTTTTACTCGGAGCTCGGCAGACTTCTCTCTGTTTACTCGACATCGAACAATAGGAACGATTCTTCTTTTGGTGTTTGTTGATGACATTCTAATCACCAGAGATGATTCAAAGGGAATACAAGTGGTCAAACAACACCTTAGTTCCGTGTTTCAAACAAAAAATCTGGGAAACCTTCGATACTTCCTTGGCCTTGAGATCGCAAGACGTCCCGATGACCTCGTTCTATCTCAACAGAAGTATTGTCTCGACCTTCTTCAGGATGCAGACTATTCTGGGTGCAAGCCGGTTTAACACTCCTATGGATGCCAATCACAAACTGTGTGCACATGCTTCTTATGGAAATGTTCTTCTTCCAAATCCAGAATGTCTCATCACAAGTTGGGAAATTGATTTACCTAACGGTCACGAGACCGAACATATCCTTTGTTGTTAAGGTGGTTAGCCGGTTTATGCATTCTCCTCGGACGTCTCGTCTTCAGGCCGTCGAACGCACCTTGAGATATCTAAAAACTGCTCCTGGTCAAGGGTTGACATACAAAACCTCTTCTTCTACTCCAACATTGGTTGTGCATTCAGATGCAGATTATGCTGGTTCCCTGGATGATCGACGTTCTACTAGCGGATTTTGTACCTACTTTGGAGGTCACCTTATTACCTGACGCAGTAAGAAACAAGTTGTGGTTGCTCGATTTTCAACTGAAGCTGAATATCGGTCAATGACATATGCTGTATTCAAGCTTACATGACTTGAAAGTCTCTTAAGTGATATGAGAGTAAAACTTTCCTCACCAGCTATCTTACTATGTGACAGTCAAGCTGCTATACACATAGCTAAGAACCCGATCTTTCATGAAAGAACGAAACACATTGAAGTCGACTGTCATTTTGTTCGGGAAAAAGTTCAAATGAAGAAGCTGGAATTGAGACATGTTCCGGCTACGGATCAAGTAGCGGACATTCTCACTAAGTCCCTATCAAGTGCTCTATTTTATCAGTTCTTGTCCAAGCTGGGTTCCTACGACTTGTACGCTCCAGCTTGCGGGGGAGTGTTTGAAAAGACAATGTAAAGACCCATGTTTTGGCCAATTTGTGTATTTTCTTCCTATTTGTTTTAGTCCCACATATTGGATTTGAGATTCTTCTCTCTTCTCTTCCTATATATTTGTACTCATACTTGTATTTACATTCTGAAGAAGGATATACAAGGTTCTCTACACTTACTAAAACAGTCTCAATTTTTTTTTGTAGATGATGATGATAAATTTGTGGCTATCTTTTCATTGGCTATCTATGGAGCGAGTCTAACTGGTCAGATTTTTTTTTCTTTCTTCTGAATCTATATTATCCCGAAGCAGGCAACCTCCATCTGATTATTTTATTGACTTTTTTGTTTATTTATTTATTTTATTGTGTTTTGTTAGTGATGTGGTGCCATATATCGGATGAAGTCGTAAACGCCACTGGCGAGCAGTTAGATGTTGTTCTTAGTAAAATTCGAGAAGCTCGTTTTAGGCGGTGGCAAGCTATAGGGATGTTCAAACTTACACTTTCTTCAATTGACTATCCCTGGAATATCAAATCCCATGGTATAGATTTACTAGTAAGCATGTTCGATGGAATCATTTATGAAGAAGACGACAGTGGCGATGACTTCTCATCCTTTTTGCCCAATCTGTTTTCTTCTCTCATGGTAACTTTTCCTTCTTACATCATTGATTATGACTGTTTGGTTTGATGGAATAGAACAAGAGGAAATGGATTTTTAATTTGTAAATGAATAGCATTTAAATTAGTTTCATCTTTCTGATTTTATTTTTGTTCCCTTTTTTATTAGGATTGTGTAATTGTATGGGAATTATCAATGGAAAAATGCATTTGTTAAACTTTCTTAGGTAAAATTTGATATTAAATTGTGAAATAAATTGCATTACATTTCCCTCAAATTCCTTCAAGCCAAGCATACCTTGTGTAGTTATTATTGTTATTTGCTTTAACTTGGTGTCTATAATCAATACAGGCAATTGAAAGGATCATGATGGGTGCTCCTGACCCCTTCTTAAGAAAGAGAGCTTTTATTGCACTTAGGAAGGTCAGTTTTCAAATTGTGCGCAGCATTAAAAATCAATATACCTTGTATAACTTACGGCAAATGCATTTTCTACTTTCTAGCCTTTGATTTTCTTGCTAGCTCTTCCATTTGCTAATCCATTAGAGGTTTTATAGTATTTGGTTTTTAAAAGGTGAACGTTTAGTCATGAAATCACTATATTTAGGCACTGTTTGGAGAGTGGTAGGAGATCTCTGGCGGTTGTGAAGTACACTATATTTTAGGGACCTACATTTTAAAGTATAAAATTTCTGGGACTAATTTCATAAATGTGGCAAAAGTTAGGGATCAAAATCTATATTTGGCCTTTTGAATTTGCTACAGGTGATCATGGTGAGGATTACGTGCATTTAGGAATAATGTGAGGAAAGGTTTGAAAAAATAGGTTTACAATTTATGTGATAGATTTTGGGTTAGTTAAAGTAGTTGGTGCTAATGAAATGACTCAATTAAGAAATCATATCACCGATCAGCCCTAGAAAGCTCAGATGTTCGAAGTGCGTGATACTTACAAATTGGGCGTTCTTTTCCAAATGAAAGTGTAAGAATTTTTAACGGAGTAAAGCCATGTTATGTTACTCACATTGAAAACATTTTCCCATCTGTGTCTCTGTTTTGCATTAGGTGCAATTACTAATGCTATTTTCCCAAGACAACAATTTAGGTCAAAAAGCCGCCACAATCATGCATGTGGTCAATTTTTAGCGGTTGTGAATGCCCAGACCCAAAATAAAAACACGTCATGAAAGTTCCAAGCACAGTTAAATTGCCACCACTGTGTTTACTAGCATAGGTTCATACCGCCACAATTCAAATGTGACAGTTGTCTCAAAAAGAGCCCTAATTACTATCTGTTGAAGGAAATGTGTGTAAAAGCTCAATATAAGGCTCATCTTCTTTAGGATTTAGTCTCACACCTTAGATTGGGATTACTTCTCCTCTCTTTATTCCTATATAAGTGTATAAGTGTACAAATATATGTATGATGCATGAAAGTTTTTTTTAGAGAAATTAATAAAATTATTTTATTTCTCTTATTTGTTGTGTTCTTCTACATGGTATCAGATCCACCGGTTCAAAAAATATATTATTCTTCGTGCTTCTTCTGACAACTCTTTGCCCGGTTAAGCATCCTCTAACTGCAGACTTGTGTCAAGTCTGCGGCTAGCCCCTCTCATAACCCTCAAGCTCCCCCTCCCGCGGCTAGTTCATTTTCTAACCGCAGTCCCCCCTTTTCTAACCGCAGTCTGCGGCTATCCCCTCTCATAACCCTCAAGCTCCCCCTCCCGCGGCTAGTTCATTTTCTAACCGCAGTCCCCCCCCCCCCCCGTGCTTTTATAGTTTATTTTACTGCCACCACCGTCCACCATCCTTTGCGGCTTCCTTTCTTTGCCGTCGTGCTCACTCGCGCAGCTCGCGCGACCAGCTTTCCTAATTGTGGCTTCCTCTGCTACCCGCTTCCCTTCTCGCCACTTCCAGTACTCGCGGCTTCCTTTCTTTGCCAGTGTACTCGCTTGACCAAGTCGCGCGAACAAGACCTTATTCGCAGCCTTCGTCTGCTCTCCTCTCGCGGGCTCTTTGTCGCAATCTTCTCCTGCGGCTTCCCGTTCACATGCTTCTAATCGCAGCCGACAACTCTCTTTTACTCGCACTGCCGGACTTCTCTGGTCGTAGCTCTCCTTCCGCGATTGTCGCCTCTGCCAGCCAGTCCGCTGGTTTCCCTATTACTCGCAAGCCTCTCTCTTGATCGTCGATCTCCTCAGCAGTTTCATCTCTTCTCGCCTGTATCAATTCTCGACAGTAATCTTACCGCACTCATCGCGGGTCTCTGTCCGCTCTTGCCGGAGGATCTCAATAGATCCCGTTCTCGACAACTTCCTTTCTCAGCAGTTCTCTTGCCGCTTGTCCGCAAGGTATTCTCCAGCTTGTCGCTGCAGTAAGCCCGCGGCTTCTTCTTGCTTGGCCACATGTTCTGATTCCATCACTGTCGTTCTTGCTTTCCTGCCCGCAGGATCTTCTTCCCACAGGTCACTGATTCTGTTCGATAGGGTTCTGCTTGCCGTTTTTTATCGTCAGTTCTGTCTTCCCTGCTCTTCTATCGGCTTCTACTGTGGTTGGATTTTTTTAATGGCCGATAACTACTCTGTTTCTTGCAACTCAACTGTGTTCTTATGTAGGTCGCATCTCTTCTTAGGGTAATGGTCAACGCAATTACACTCCAAAAACATTCAAGCTGACATTGATGTCTTGCACACCCAACTCCAACAATTTCAAGGGATGATCGACCGTTCCTCTGACTCTGTTGTGTTTATTTCAGATGGCGGTATCTCTTGTCTCACCTATAGTTCATCCTGGATTCTGGATTCTGGGGCCACACACCACATTACCTCACGAAAACCTTCAAAATACTTAGACTGTGCATTCCAAGTTCATTACTGTTAATGGGGACACTACTCCAGTCTCTGGATCAACAGACGTTAACCTTTACTTCCTCCATCACTCTTCGCTCGGTTCTGCATGTTTCTGACTCTTCTTTCAATCTCCTTTATATTAGTCGTCTCACTGAAGATCTTGATTGCTATGTAACATTCTCTCCCACCTCCTTTGTTGTGCAGGATCGAAATACGCAAAATATCATTGGTAAACGACAACTGTCGAATGAGCTCTATATCATGGATCCCTCTCCCCCATGATTCTCTCATCTATTAGCTCTGTCGAGTGGAACCAGCATCTGGGGCATGCGCCTCTGCACATCCTCCGGAAAGCTCTCCCAGATTTATCCCTCAATGAATTCACATGTGAGTTTTGTATCTATAGAAAACAACATCGTTCTACTTTTTCCCCTCATTGTACTCGGAGTGATGCTCCTTTTTGTTCTAGTTCATTCAGATATTTAAGGACCCTACAAAACAACAAGTGTTTTTGGTTATTGTTACTTTATTACCTTTATAGATGATTACTCTCGTATAACCTGATTGTATTTCCTTCATGATCGCTTTGAACTACCTCATATATTCATGCATTTATTATTGAAACTCACAAGCAATTCTCTACTACCATTAAAACTCTCCAAACCGACAATGCCCGTGAATACACAAGTCATGCGTTTACAGACTTATGTACTGAGTTTGAGATCATCCATCAAACCTCGTGTGCTTATAATCTCAACAGACTGGCGTTGCAGAATACCAGAATCGTCACCTTCTTGAAATCACTTGTTCTCTTATGTTTCAAATGCATGTTCCCACAATTTAGTGGAATTTTGTGGTTTCTACGGCCTGCTATCTTATTAACTACATGTCTTCCTCCATTCTCAACTTTGCGACTCCCTTCAACCTTATTTTTCCCTCCACACGTCTTTTTTCAGTCACACCTCATGTTTTCGGCTGTGTTTGTTATGTTCATAATCTCGTCCCATCTACTGACAAACTTTCTCCATGTGCCACGAAATATATGTTCGTTGGTTACTCACACACTCAAAAGAGCTATGTTTGCTTCTCTCCCAAGGATCGCAAGGTTGTTACATCTGCTAATGTCACCTTTCTCGAATATCAGCCCTATCATTCTCCATTAACTGATTCTCCACTTTCGCCTCTACTTCCGCAACTTGCTGTCCTTGTTACTTCTCACCTTCCACCGGTCTTTCCCACGCTAATCCCATCAAAACCACCCCTCTTCCCACGCCAATCCCACCAAAACAACCTCCGTGTGTATACTTGTCGTCCTTGGTATATTGCTTTACAAGAAATGCTCTCTACTGATGTTATTTTGCGGCCTGCATATCCGACAACCATATCTACTGCTCACTTGATGTTGAATTATGTATCCTTACACTGTCTCTCTCCGGAACTCAGGAAATTTGCACTTTCTTTATCCTTTATTTCCACCCTTACCTCTGTGCAGGACAAGAAAATGTTTGTTCTTTGGGCAAATCAAACTTGAGTTCTTGTCCCTCTTCCTCCTGGACAGACCTGTGTGGGTTGTGAGTGTTTGTCATCAAACATGATCCGGATGCGACGGTTCATCATCTGAAGTCTCGTCATGTGGCTCGTGGTTTTGCACAACAACAGGGTCTGGATTATGATGAGACCTTCTCTCATGTCGCCAAACTCAATACTGTTCGTGTTTTGATCTCCCCCGCTGTTCATCGACATTGGACGTTGCATCAATTGGATGTCAAAAATGCTTTTCTCAATGATGATTTGCGGGAGATTGTCTGTATGCAACAACCTCCCGGGTTTGATACGCAGGGAAGTCTCTTGCATGTCGTCTGAAGAAATCATTGTATGACCTCAAACAGTCTCCTCAGGCATGGTTTGACAAATTCAGTCAAACTGTTCGTACTGTTGGGTTCACTCGGAGTTCAACCGACTTCTCTTTATTCAATCGTCATTGTCCAACAGGCACTGTGATTCTCTTGGTATATGTTGATGATATTTTGATTACAGAAGATGATCTCACAGAAATACACATGATCAAAAAGCATCTGACTTATGTGTTTCAAACTAAGGACCTGGGAAATCTTCGATATTTCCTTGGTCTCGAGGTGGACCGACGTCCTGATGGACTTGTTTTATCTTAACGAAAGTACTGCCTTGACTTGCTTCATGATGTTGGTTACTCTGGATGCAAGTCTACTGACACTCTCATGGATATCAATCACAAGCTCTGCACTCATGCCTCAGACTCTGATCTTCTCCTTCTCAGTGTTGTAGATGTTGGCCGACATGTCCGACATGTCGGCCGACATAAAGTTTTTGGATAGAAAACGTCACGACATCGACATTTTAAACAAAAATGTTGTTTTAGAAAATATCCCTGATATATCAGTCATCAGACCCCGATATATTGGTTTTATCCGATATATGGTTTTATCCGATATATTGGGCGATATCTCGCGGACGATATATGATGAGTACTAAAAATATATGTTTTTCATTTCTTTTAAGCGTCCAAGCGATAATATTTTATTTTGTGTTGCATTTCATACATCTCACTGAGTCAATATTTGACTTCTTTCTCATCTTACTCTTATTTAATGCTCTTTATGTCGTTTACTATCGGTCGTCAACGCTTAGTTTTGTGTAATTTACAAACATACTATATGTGTATATATATTATTGTATAATTTATAAACATACTTTATGCATATATGTTTATTGTGTAATTTATAAAAATATATTATGTATGTAACTGCATGTATTTAAAAAATTGATTATATATATGAAAAAATTTATTTAAATATTAAATTCAACATTATAAAATATCCCCGATATATCCACCGCAATACGACATACGATATTTCAAAACTTAAACCGACATGAATCTGACATCCGATATCTGCAACCTTGCTCCTTCCAAACCCAGAGTATTATTGTCGTCTTGTGGGAAAGCCAATATATCTCACTGTTACGAGACTTGATATATCAATTATTGTTGGAGTTGTCAGTCGATTCATGCATGAACCACAAATCTCTTATCTCCAGACAGCTGAGCATATCCTTCGATATTTGATGACTGCTCTTGGACAGGGACTTGTATACAAACCCTCTTCGTCTCCCTTATCTCTTATTGCATATTTTGACGCTGATTATAATGGTTCATTAGATGATCGTCGTTCCACAAGTGGATACTGTACTTACTTTGGAGGACATCTGATGTAGGGTAGGTTGTGGAGTGAACTCCTAAAACATTTGCTAGTGACGTGGGGAATGGACTCACCTAACCAATGACTATATGCGAGATGAAATTAATCAGGCGTTAAATTAATTTAAGCAACAAATCAACATATGAATCAATGCATTCATTTTGAGCAAGAGAAACGATTTCTATTCAGCAATTTAGGCAATAGCGTTCCTCCGCACGGAGGACTAATTTAAGCGCGCGGCGAATGAAGCGTCCTGCAATGCAAGAGATTCACAGGCGAAAATAACGTGCTATAATTCCGTCGAACACAAAATCCACAACGTGCACAACATATATTAAACCATCAACAATAAAATCCACATAAACAAGTACAAAGCGCTGAATTAAAATTCGGGCTGCAGGAAATATGTAGATCTGAAATTTCGGAGGCTTGGATGGACTTCCGGGTGGTGTGGAGACGAGATCGGGCAAGGGGAAAGGTGGATCCACGTGGGGAATGAAAGGGGCTGCTGTTTGGGGGGGGGGGGGAAGGGGCGGTTTTGGTCGGCTGGGCTGGATCCAGTGGGATCAGCCCAGATCTGGGCGGCTGGATGCTGGCGGGTTGCTGGGGGGGCAGCGGTGTGGGCCGGAGGGGCCTTTGCGGGGGGCTGCTGGTGGGGGAAGAGGAGGGTGGCGGTAGGAGGTTGGGGGCTTGCAAGGGGGAAAGAGGGAGGAGCGGTGGGCTGTCTGGGGGGTTTAGGGTGGCCGCGGCTAGGAGTGCTAAGGGAAGGGGCTGGCGGCTAGATCCGGCAAGGAAGAGGGCGGGGCTGCTTGGTAGAGGAAGAATGACACGAGAAAAGAAGGAATCTTACCCAAGGAGTCGGCACCAAGGGGCTCCACGGCGTCGGCACCGCGGAATGACCACCGGAAGCGAGGAAGATGATCTTCTCCTAACTTCAGCAATAATATTCCTGCAGCCCTAACACATATATTTATAGGAGAATGGAATTAGGGCAACCGGAATCGACGGCTATGATTGGCCGGCGGTTCCGATCCCATAAGTACATGAAATAAAATCCA
The DNA here is from genome assembly GCA_039583875.1 of Platanthera guangdongensis. Lineage (NCBI taxonomy): Eukaryota > Viridiplantae > Streptophyta > Magnoliopsida > Asparagales > Orchidaceae > Platanthera > Platanthera guangdongensis. Next base: position 184,189,408 of record CM077148.1, read on the forward strand.
AAATATAAAATGTCATATATGAAACTGAGTCGAAACGACGAGCCGGACACATCCGCGGTGGCGGATCGCCGGTCCGATCAAGCCCGTCGACGCGAATATACGAAGGTGGGGCCCGCCTTGCGCCGAGATGCGCCCGATGGTCCCCCATCAACTCCCCCCGACTGAAAAGCTTTCATCTCCGATGAATGGAGACGATCGTACTGTAGTCGAAGTCCGGGAGCGAGTTGATCAAGCTCAGCAGCAGCAATCCAAGTATCGTCGGAAGAAGAACGTCCAAACCAGCGAACCAAGTAGCGGCACACGGGTCCGTCAGTGGAAGGGACGAACTCATGTGCAATGATCTCTGTAATCTGCTCGACCCTCAGCTCTCGGGAGAAGTGGTCCGGTGATGGTGGTGGTGCCACAGGTGAAGCCACAGGTGGTGAACTCCGGGGAAGTGGGAGTCAAGGGGAGGCTGGGTGGTGGGAGAACGGGGTGGTGGTAGAGGCTCGGGAGGGCCGCCAAGGTAGGGATCGGGGTACTCGTGGGGTGGAAAGTAAGGTGTCAGGTCCTCAATATTGAACACAGGGTGGATACCCATGCTCGCAGGAATGTCCAGCTCGTAAGCATTCAACCCGATCCGCTCAAAACAGTGTAGGGCCCAATTCGCCTGGCGCTCAGTTTCTTAGCAGGCCCCTGAGGGAGCCGCTCCGCACGAACTCGCACCATCACCTGTTCGCCAACCAGAAAATGTTTCTCCCGCCTATGTCTGTCTGCCAGTTCTTTATAATGTTCGTTGCTTAAATTGATTTTACGCCTGATAGACTCATGCAACTCATGCAAGTGACGTGTGAAGGACTCAGCAGACTCACTAGGACGTGACTCAGTCGGGACTGGTAGAAGATCAATAGGCTTCCTAGGGTCATAACCTGACACTACCTGAAACGGGCTCAGACCAGTCGACCTATTGATGGAACTATTGTATGCAAACTCCGCTATAGGGAGCACCGAGTCCCAACTAGAGGCGTGCTCTCCAACTAGACATCTCAGCAGGCTACCTAAACTTCTATTCACTACCTCGGTTTGACCGTCCGTCTGAGGGTGGTATGCGGATGAGAACTTAAGAGTAGTTCCTGTTTTCCGCCACAACGTCTTCCAAAAATAACTAACGAACCGCACGTCCCGATCGGACACGATGGACTTTGGGAGACCGTGTAGCCTAAAGACCTCGCTCATAAATAAGGCCGCGACGCGGGGAGCATCTGCGGTCTTGCTACATGCAATAAAGTGCGCCATCTTAGAGAACCGGTCGACCACAACAAAGATAGAATCGTGTTTCCGCAGGGTGCGCGGAAGTCCCAGCACGAAGTCCATACTAATGTCCTCCCAAGGACGGTGGGGAACGGGTAAAGGAGTGTATAGACCCGTGTTCTGCTTTGTTCCCTTGGCCGTTTGGCACACACGGCAGTGTCGAACGATACGAGCCACATCTCTCTTCAGACTCGGCCAATAGAAACGATCTTCTACTATAGCAATCGACTTATCTCGCCCAAAATGGCCGGCGGCACCCCCGGCGTGTAGTTCCCAAACTAAATAGTCACGATATGAGGTATTGGGCACACACAAGCGGGAGCCCCGGAACAAGTACCTATCAATGATCCGAAACCCCTCAACAGGATCTGGAGGGTCCCTCGATAATGCGGTGTAGGTCTCAGCAAAATCTGGACAAGTGGGGTAGTCCAAAATCACCCTCTCGAACCCATCCACCTGGGCCCTCAATGTGTGAAGTAGAGAGACTCGACGACTGAGTGCGTCGGCGGGTTTGTTCTCAACACCGGCGCGATGTTTGAGAACGTAGTGGAAATCCTGTAAATACTCTACCCACTTCGCATGGCGATGACTCAGCTTCCTCTGGGAGTCGAGGTAGCGTAGGGCCTGGTGATCCGAATATAGCACAAACTCACGGGGAAGGAGGTAGTGTCTCCAATACCGCAAAGACTGGACAATAGCATAAAATTCTCGATCGTAATTCGAGTATTTTTGCTTGGCTTCATTCAGTTTCTCACTAAAGTAAGAAACGGGTGTCCCTCTTGACTTAACACTCCTCCAATACCCACACCCGATGCATCGCACGCGACCTCGAAGGCCCTACTAAAATCGGGGAGTTGCAGAACGGGGGCGGACGTCAGCTTGTCCTTAATTTCTTCAAATGCTCGAGTGGCCGCGGCGGTCCACTGGAAATCTCCCTTACGCAGGCAGCTAGTAAAGGGGGCCATGATCGAGCTAAAACCCCTAACAAATCTCCTATAAAAGGTAGCCAGTCCATGAAAGCTACGAGCCTCATGAATGGTCGAAGGTACGGGCCACTCACGGATGGACTGGACCTTCTCAGGGTCAACTGACACGCCTGAGGAGGAGATAATAAATCCCAAGAAGTGGACGGACTCCGATAGGAAGGAGCACTTCTTCAGATTGATAAACAGCTTCTCCTTTCGGAGAATATCGAATAGGAGTCTCAAGTGCTCAAGGTGATCAGGTTCAGTGTGGCTATAGATCAAAATGTCGTCAAAGTAAACGACTAGGAACTTGCCCATATAGGGCCGCAGAACCTGGGTCATGACTCGCATAAACGTGCTCGGGGCGTTCGAGAGCCCAAATGGCATGACCAACCACTCATACAGACCGTCTTTCGTCTTGAACGCCGTCTTCCACTCGTCTCCCTCGCGGACCCTAATCTGGTGGTACCCGCTTCGGAGATCGATCTTCGAGAAGATCTGAGCTCCGGACATCGTGTCTAATAGGTCATCTAGACGAGGGATCGGGAAACGATACTTCACAGTAATCTTGTTGATAGCTCTACTATCAATGCACATGCGCCAACTGCCGTCCTTCTTAGGGGTAAGAAGGGCGGGGACGGCACATGGACTCAAGCTCTCGCGGATAAACTGCTTCCGAAGAAGCTCATCAACCTGCCTCTTGAGCTCAGTATGCTCAACGGGATTCATGCGATAATGTGGCAGATTGGGGAGCGAGGCCCCCGGGACTAAGTCTATAGCGTGCTGGATGTCCCGCAGAGGGGGTAACTCATCAGGGAGCTCCTCTGGCATAATGTCCGCAAACTCATCTAGTAACGGTCGCACGACAGGGGAAACCTCAGGTGTAGGGCAATCAGAAGCCATAGTGGCTGCCACTACATACATGATACCAGCATCAGTGCTATCTCTCAGAAACTCACTACGCCTCAGGATATGCACGGGTCTCGAAGCAATCGTGCTAGTGGACGGCTCGACCCGGCCCTTAGGCCTCTCTCTGGGCTGGGTGGGGGATAAGGTGATCTTCCGCCCCTTATCATAGAAGACACACGTGTTCGATCGACCGAAGCACGTGACATCGCGATCAAATAACCAAGGGCGGCCCAGCAGGACGTGGGCGACATCCATAGGGATGACATCGCACCAAACTCGGTCCTCAAAAGATGCTATGGTGATCGGAACGAGACAGCGCTGGGTAACCTGGATAGCTGTCTTATCAACCCAGATGACACGATAAGGATGTGGGTGAGGCTCCGCCTTCACCTGCATACGGTCTAGACCCTTCTGGGCCACGATGTTCACGCAACTCCCGCTATCAATAGCCAACTTGCAGGGGCCGCCTGCACTCGGGAAATACGTGTAGAAAATGGTGGTGCGGCGCCAATCCTCATCAGCTCGTGGGGTATGCAGAAAGCGCCTGACCACTCCCACCTCTAACGATCGCTCAGCGTCGCTCTCCCAGCCCTCCTCAACGGTGGCAGTGACCTCCTCAGTAATCTCCACATCACCCTCTAAATCGGGCTCCTCATCCTCAATCAACAGACTACGTGTGGGGCAGTGGGCCGCCACGTGTCCTCTACCTCCGCACCTAAAACACTGTATACCCCCAGGCCTCTGGCCCTCGGTAGCGACAGCCTTCCCCTTCAAGTCAGGAGTGACTCGGGGGGATGAGGTGGCTGCAGCAGTCTGGGCGGGAGCGGGCTTCCTAAACGTCGACGAATCCGTCCGCAAAGGAAACTGCTTCGTACTAGGGGCACGAAGGTATTGCTCATACTCTAGAGCGAGCTGGAAATCTGATCTACAGTCTCCAAGCGATGGGGAATCAGCTCTCTCCGGAGCTCCGAGCGGAGGCCAGCCTTGAATCGAGAAGCGGTGGCGATGGTTCCTCCGAAATATCGCTCCTAACAACTAGCTCGTCAATCGAGCCATATACTCAGCCACCGTAAGTGTTCCCTGACGCAAGTTCTGTAATTGCTCGAATAACTGATCCCGGTAGGACGCAGGGAGGTACTTCTCGCTCAGCCTCTGCTTCATCTCTCCCCATCTGGTGATAGGGTAATAACCGTCACGCTCTAAGGATCTCTCGACACTAATCCAATATACCTTGACCTGCCCGACTAACTTCATCTTGGCGAGCCGGACACAACGCTCATCACTCATGTCGTACCAATCAAAATAATGGTCCATGTCCAGGAGCCAATCACTAAAGGCCTTTGGATCCAGGCGACCATCGAATGTCGGGGCATCGAGGCGAATCCTACGGGTGATGTCAAAACCGCGATCACCTCTCCGCGGGTCAGGATACTCATCAGGATCGTCGTCCCGGTCATAGTCGTGCCGAGCGGGCGGGGGCCCGCGCTCACGTCGACCCGGCGGGTAATACTCGTCTCGACGATGGTCACGGCGATCGTGTGGAGGGACATGGTCCCTCAGGCCAGGATGACGTGGCATGCGGTAATCTTCCCGCGGAGGCGGGGGTCGGCCACGTGCTGGCTCAGGATTCCGCCACGCAGGCGGGGTGGGGACTCTCACGGTGGTAGCGGTCTGCCGGTGGCGGATCATCTCTGACTCGCTGCCCGCGACGGGGAGACTCTCCCGGTCACCCGCGATCTCATCGTCATGAAGGGAGGGGGTATCTCTAGCGTGCTCTATCAGATCTAGACGACGAGTCACCGCGGCGATATCGTGGCGCACATTCTCGAACTGGGTACCCATTGCGTCAAAGCGTTCTAGAATGAGGCGCTGGAAGTCGGTGGTAACGGTACTCGAATTCGAGCCCGCTGCCCGGTCATTGGTGACTGGTGGATCTACCATGCTTCTAAATGTCCTACCACTACGGAGCATGCACAATGGCCCAACCTCGCTCTGATACCAACTGATGTAGGGTAGGTTGTGGAGTGAACTCCTAAAACATTTGCTAGTGACGTGGGGAATGGACTCACCTAACCAATGACTATATGCGAGATGAAATTAATCAGGCGTTAAATTAATTTAAGCAACAAATCAACATATGAATCAATGCATTCATTTTGAGCAAGAGAAACGATTTCTATTCAGCAATTTAGGCAATAGCGTTCCTCCGCACGGAGGGCTAATTTAAGCGCGCGGCGAATGAAGCGTCCTGCAATGCAAGAGATTCACAGGCGAAAATAACGTGCTATAATTCCGTCGAACACAAGATCCACAACGTGCACAACATATATTAAACCATCAACAATAAAATCCACATAAACAAGTACAAAGCGCTGAATTAAAATTCGGGCTGCAGGAAATATGTAGATCTGAAATTTCGGAGGCTTGGATGGACTTCCGGGTGGTGTGGAGACGAGATCGGGCAAGGGGAAAGGTGGATCCACGTGGGGGAATGAAAGGGGCTGCTGTTTGGGGGGGGGGGGGGGGGGGGGGGAAGGGGCGGTTTTGGTCGGCTGGGCTGGATCCAGTGGGATCAGCCCAGATCTGGGCGGCTGGATGCTGGCGGGTTGCTGGGGGGGGGCAGCGGTGTGGGCCGGAGGGGCCTTTGCGGGGGGCTGCTGGTGGGGGAAGAGGAGGGGTGGCGGTAGGAGGTTGTGGGGCCGGCGGCGTGGGGCTTGCAAGGGGAAAGAGGGAGGAGCGGTGGCTGTCTGGGGGGTTTAGGGTGGCCGGCGGCTAGGAGTGCTAAGGGAAGGGGCTGGCGGCTAGATCCGGCAAGGAAGAGGGCGGGGCTGCTTGGTAGAGGAAGAATGACACGAGAAAAGAAGGAATCTTACCCAAGGAGTCGGCACCAAGGGGCTCCACGGCGTCGGCACCGCGGAATGACCACCGGAAGCGAGGAAGATGATCTTCTCCTAACTTCAGCAATAATATTCCTGCAGCCCTAACACATATATTTATAGGAGAATGGAATTAGGGCAACCGGAATCGACGGCTATGATTGGCCGGCGGTTCCGATCCCATAAGTACATGAAATAAAATCCAAAATATAAAATGTCATATATGAAACTGAGTCGAAACGACGAGCCGGACACATCCGCGGTGGCGGATCGCCGGTCCGATCAAGCCCGTCGACGCGAATATACGAAGGTGGGGTCCTCCTTGCGCCGAGATGCGCCCGATGGTCCCCCATCAACATCTCATTACTTGACGCAGCAAGAAGCAATCTATGGTTGCTCGCTCATCTGCTGAAGCTGAGTATCGTTCAATGACAGCTGTTGTGTCTGAGCTTACATGACTTGAAGGTCTCCCGAGTGATTTAGGAGTCAAACTTTCCTCACCGGCTACTCTATTTTGTCATAGTCAAGTTGTTATACACATTGTCAAGAATCCTTTTTTTCATGAACGAACCAAACACATGAAGTTGATTGTCATTTCATTTGGAAGAAGGTTCAATTGAAGAAACTAGATTAAAACATATTCTGGCTGCTGGGCAAGTTGCTGATACTCTCACCAGTCTTACCACGTCTGCTATACTACCAATTTCTGTTCAAGCTGGATGCTTATGATCTGTATGCCCAGATTGTTGGGGGATGTTGAAGTATGTATAAAGGCCCAATATAAGACTCATCTAGAGCCCACTTCATCTTTATGATGTCTCATATCTTAGATTGTGACTACGGTTCCGTTTGGGGGGACTTATTTACACCGGTCAAGCGGTTACGACCGCATGAATCAGACCATAATTATGGTCTGATTTCATGCGGTCGTAACCGCTTGACCAGGTGTAAATAAGTCCCCCCAAACGGAGCCTACATCTCCTTTGTTTATCTTATATAATTGTACAAATACATGTATGATGCATGAAGTTTATTTAGAGAATTAATAAAATTATTTTATTTTTCTTATTTGTCATGTTCTTCTACAATATCATTATCACATTCCTTTTAATATTTAGATCTTGGGAAATAAAGGAAATTCTATCCGATTGTGCTTTTCTTTGATGAATGTAAATGATCAGGTACTCTCGGATATCCCATGCTCTCAGAGATTCGACACTCTAAAGGCTCTTATTAATAATACTGATTCTCCCTCGATGGTGAGCTTCTTGTAATGAACACATTTTTTTATGGTTGTGTATTTGCTTATTACTTTCTTATTCATTTACTGTGAACAGGTGGCGATTCTTATTGATATTGTTAAAGATTATGTTATGGTAGATAGGCATAAAGAAATTTCGAGGAAAGAGCAAAACAGATTCGAATTTTCTAGATTTTGGGGCTTCAAGGCCCTTGAAATTGTGGAAATGGTACTAAGACCCCCTAAAGGAGGACCTCCTTCACTGCCAGAGGATAGCGAGCCGGTACATACTTGTGTCTCCTCATTTCTGCCTGATTATGGTTTTCATACAGATGGATTCCTTGGGAGACTTGCTAATATTTTTTGTGGTATGTTGACTTTTTCCTTCGCGGTCTGAACCGCCATACGGTTTAGGCTCCGTTTGGCATGATGGTGGCGGTCGTGAATTCGCTGGTTATGAACTGTGGTTCGTAAACTCCGGATATCACCTAAGGAACTTCATCAACTTTTAAGTTCAAAACTAATTTTCTTTTCTTGGCGGCAGTCATAACCATTCACTTACCAAACAAGCATTCTATGATGATGGTATTTTTTTTCCAAACTCACCGAAGCAAAAAAACAGTGCCAAATGAAGCCATAGGCTCCGTTTGGCACGGCGGTAGCCGTCATGAACGCGGTGGTTATGAACCGTTGTCCGTGAGCACCCGACCTCATTTAAGGAACTCCATTCACTTTTATGTTCAAAACTATTCTTCTTTCTTGCTGTTGTCATGCCAGACATACGTTCTATGGCGGTGGCATTTTTGTCCAAACTCACCGAGCAAAAACGCCGTGCCAAACAAAGCATAGTCTATGACAAGACTTTGAATCTCTCTCTCTCTCTTGTGTATGAGAGTTAAAGAGATTCTTGTCCATTGAGTGGTCGAGGAATTTGGATCTATAAATGAGGCCCCACTTGGGAGAGCATATTTGCCCTCAAAGCGACCATGTGTACAAGATTTCTGTCTAGTTGAGGCATTTGTCATTCCCATGTCGATTGCAACTTAGGACTCATTTAAGGAGGCAAAAGCACCACCCCATATACACAGATGCTGGAGACTTCAGTCTGGTCGAAATCCATAGGAAGTCCGCGGGGTTCTTTCATGCTCCGACCTGATCAAAGCATAACCAAGCTACCTCCGTGACAAACCTCCAAATCCGCGCACCTTAAGTATAGAACAAATAATGATGTTTCCTTCATGGTGGTGGTACAAAAATGCGAACATTAGCAGCTTAAATGTTGTTTCATTAAGTATCTACATGACAATTCTAACTTCTATGTGCATGCAGGTCCTCTCTGCTCTCAACCTCTACCGCTTTATAATAATAATTGAGTTAACAGGTATATCACTTGAAAGCCCTTTGCAGCATTGTTTTTTCCCCTTATTTGTTCTGTGTGCTTCTCTCTTTGGTTTCAAAAGCCTGAACCATCTCCATGCTCTAACCTATTAAGTTTGAGTCTAGGTGATGTAGGGGTAGGCTAGTGGTGCACAAAACCTACAACGCTAGGTGATCGTGCCAGAGTGACACGCTAATCCAACTCTACATGTAATGCAATGACCGGTATTTGACAAATAATTTAAGCAATGTAAGCTTTAGCACCACACAGATATTTGAATAGAAAAACAATTACTTATTTAGGCAATTGGAATGGCTTTCCTTCGCTCGGAGGGTCAAAGCAAAGCGCGCGGCGAATGCTCCCTCCTGCAAGTTATTAGTGCACAAAAACAAATTTTCACGAACAGAAGTCGCAGCAAGATATGATAAATTACCCAATGCAAATGTGAATCAAATAGTACAATAATACAAACGCTCACAAAGTAGAGGGCTGAACCGAAGCAATGAAGATTTGGAGGGCCGGATGTGTAGATCGGCGATCGGAGATGAAACCGGTGGCGAGGCGACGGTGACGGTGGCTGCCCTCAGTGGAAAGTGGTGGTAACGAAGGGTAAAACGGCGGATCCGGACACGAAAGAGTAGATCCGGACCGGGGCGAGTAGATCCGCTATTTAGGAGCAGATCCAGGCAAAAATGGAAGGTTTGTGCGGTGGAAACAACGGATCGGGGAGTGGTAGCACTAGATCAAAATAGATAGTGTTTTCGGTGCGGTGGGAAGTGGATCCACGAAGGGAAGGTGAGAGGAGTGACCGGCTAGGGTTAGAAAACCCTTGGGGTGGCCGGTTTTGGGAAGGGAAAGGGCAGAGGGGGGGCTGGAATGGGGGCAGCAGGCCGGCAGCCTTGTACAGGAAGGGGAGGGGCGGCGGTACAGGTAGAGGGAGGGGGTTGGGCGGCGGAACCAAGGGGGCTTGGGAGTGGCGGCTGTTGAATTCCAGCAGGCCGACGGTGGAAGGGAGGGAGTTTTGGGGGATTTCGGTGGTGGAAAGGGGGAGGGGATGATGAAAAATGATGGATGGGGGTAGGGGTTACCTTTGGGAGGAGTTTGGCGGCATAGGAGTCGTCACCTAGGGTTCCACAATATCGGCATCAAGGAGGGATCGCTGAAGTCCGGGAAAACTTTTCTCCAAATTCAACAATGACTCAAATCAGCCCTCATACCTCCTATTTATAAGAAAAGACACATTAGAGTTTCTCCATCAATGACTATGATTGGCCGGTGGGTTCAATCTTAAAATACATCAAAAATAAACTGAAAAATATAAAGTAATATAGTATTTTGACTCACGGCGACGCTCCGGACGCAATCGCGGAGTCCGATCGTCTATCTGAGCACGCCATATATGGAAAGTTGTCAAATCAGCCCCGAACGGGCGCAAAGCACGTCCTCATCTCTGCTCCGCATCACTAGGTTAGTATACCTATGTCAATCAGGGTTTTCAGGAAGCTCGACGGTCGCAAAACTAATGGAGTTTGAATACGAATTTTAGCTGGTTTACTAAAAATATATTCAATAAATTTCATCTTGAATTTTAGCTCGATATATAGAAATATTAAATGTATAAATGTTTTTATATCTAGACGCACATGTAATTCATTTAACTAGCATTTTAAAGACATCAAGTTTAGTTGAGAAATCATGGAACCCTATATGAATCTTTAAGGATGCTGTACTGTGAAAAATTTCCGACTTTTTTTCCATCCATATGGAGCCATCAATAATAAGAATATTGATGCATTTGATGGCCATCGTCCGGGTTCATGCCCAGCTCATCTTCGATTCGATATTTAAATAGTCGAACACGAACATGTTTTTGTTTGTGTTCAAGCCGATGGCATGTGAGCTCATTCATATTGGCTTGTCTACACCCCAATGGCATGCATTTTGTTTTAGGCTTTGTTTTGATTTAACTAAGATTTCTCCCATCGATCCCCCCCCCCCCCCCCCCCCCCCCCCCCCCCCCCCCCCAATAAGAGTAGATTTAACAGGGATTTTAATTAGAATAATGTGTACAAATCCATCATGAATTCTCTGCCTTGAAAATTTTGAAGAATCAAAATTCTAGGCAGACACCTTAATTTTGAGGATTAAATGGCTCAAGTATACCCTAGCCCTCTCTTCCCTTGGTTCTTATTTCTTGAAGCTTGTTGTGATTTGGTAATAGCACTATTTCTTCTCCATTATCATTTTCTTCTATATGTATGAAGTTCACATCATTCTAATTGTCTTATTTCTGCAATCTTAGGCTCCGTTTGGGAGGACTTATTTTTACCGGTCAAGCGGTCACGACCGCATGAATCTGGCCTTAATTAAGGTACGGTTCATGCGGTTGTGACCGCTTGACCGATGAAAATAAGTCCTCCCAAACGGAGCCTTAATCTAATGCTTGACGATCTGAATCTTCATTTGCTTGAAAATTCTTGCTATGAATTTCGCCAAAAAACCCGAACCAATGGTTTCTCTTCGGTGAGAATATAGCCATAGAATGAGAAACTCATATAGTCTCGCCTCTCCACTCGCAATCAATTGGTTTTAGATTAGACCCATAGGTTTTGACATGGTATCAATGCGGGTTAGACCCATCGACCCGCCACTGTGTCGCACAATTAAATAAAGGGCAGCCCAATGCATAATGCAACCCCGAGCAGAAGGGTTTCACCATAATGGTGAAATGTAATTACCCTGCATTTTTTGCAAAGACCCTGCAAGTGAGGGCTTGTGTTGGATATATAATCCCATATTAGGACACTTATAAAGCCTTGTGCATTTAAGAGCCCTCATACAAGCTAATTGGTTTTAGGGTGGATTCTTAGATTTTAGTAGCTTCTAACGTAAAATAAACTTATAAATTGCATGCATTTCATTTTATTTCCTTCATTTACCTTTGAACCAAATAGTGCCTCAAATGATGTAATCCTATGCATGCTCTTCCACCTTTATTCTGTATGAGTTGCAGGAAAAACAAATTACACGGGTGTTTTATCGGAGGATTCACTTCGGAAGGCCTACTTGGAATGGATAATGCCTCTTCGCACACTCGTTTCGGGGATCCTGGCAGAGAACGATAATGCCGGCGGCGAACTTGCTGAAACCATCACATGCGCACTCTCTCCCGTTCAATTGGTATTACATCGATGCATCGAGCTAATCGAAGAGAGCTTGAAGTAGACGTAGCAGAATTATACTTACAGGTTCAAAGTTTTGCATCTCCTCTGTTGTTGAAAGCTTTACTTGTTCACATTCTCCTGAACAATGTGCTGAGAATATAGTTCTACATCAAGATTCGTGCATTTTATATAGATCTTGGGCCACTTTAACTACAACCAATTGATTTTGGGTTAGGATGTTAAAAAGGCAGCTCGGTGCACAAAGCATTCCCGCACAGTCAGAGAAGTGTCTCGCCACAAAGGTGAAATGTAGGCAAATCTTACCTTACATTTTTTGCAAGAGGCTGCTTCCGGGACTTGAACCCGTGATCTCAAGGTTACACGACAACACCTCCGCCCTCGCACAACCAAATTAAAGAAATTCATGTTAGAGATGAAAGGCTCTTACACAGGAGAGCATGTAATATAATCCACATATTGAGAAGATAATGAGCAATTCTTATATAAATATTGGGCCTCTCCATCTTCAACAGTAGCATTCCCTTGCTATTTCTCAATAAATTTATTGAGAAATGTTAAGTAATCAATTTATTGAGAAATATTAAGTAATCAATGATTGTAGACAAGAAAATACTGTATACATGCTCAATAAATTGATTATGTTTGCGTGATTTGATCCATTTTAGGGTTCGAACTAAGTTTGATTCTAGTTGAGCTGAAGGGTGTAAGTTGAGTTGAGCTAGCTCATGAGTTCGACGAGTCAACATAAAACAAAACTCGACTCGAGCTATTTTGCAAGTGAGTTCAAGCTAATTTATCTCTGTTCGTCAGCCCGCAAGCCCGCTCATTCAAAATAACTATTTTGAGCTTGAGAATTTTGTGGAGCGGGGCTCATGCTCGACACGTTTGCACCCCTGGGCTTGCATCTGCGAATTGGATTGCTGATTTTGATGAAATCTGAGCTGAATCAATAACTTATTTGACTCTAAAATGATCATGAAGTCGAATCCCAGTCATATAAATCTGAATATTTCAGAAAACTATGAAATAATGAGTTTGCTAGTGGAAATATCATTGTGTGCATGATGGCATGGAAAATGAAATAATGAGTTTTTTCTCTATTTATAGAAGCTTGAGAAATGATTATATTGTCGCGGATTTGTATTTAGAAGGGCCATTTACCGGGACCTCCCTTCTAACTTTGCTAAATTACTGACAGCACCCCTCTTATTTTCGAAATTACAAAAACATCCCCTAAAGTTTTCATTTCATTACAAAAACCTCCCCTGAAGTTTTTATTTCATAACATTCATGCACAAAAACACCCCTCTCGGTGAATAATGTCAAGGGGGTATTTTTCTTCATATATGCAATGAAATGAAAATATCAGGGGAGGTTTCGGTAATGAAATGAAAACTTAAGAGGAGTTTTTTATAATTTTGAAAATAAGAGGGGTGCTCTCACTAATTATTCTAGTTTACATGGGAGGTTTGGGTAATTATTTATTAGAAGTAATATTTATGTTGTGCAATTTAAGGTCATATGTTTCTTCTCCTAGGGATGTAATTCGGATTGGTTTGGATCGGTTTCTTCTAAAACTAAGAATTGATTTATGTATGTTTGATTTTGATTTTTGAAAATCGGAATTGACCCATGTACTCGAGATACGGAATCGGAACCGAACTGAAAATTTTAGTTAGATTTTACTCATGCTTCATAGTTTTTCTTGACGTATATCTCTTTGGACATGAAGATCAAGGGAGCAAAGGGAACATAAGAAGAGGTGAAACTATCTTGTTACTCTGTTGAGAAACACCTAACAAACACATTCCATTTGAACATAAAAGTGAATAAAGTTTTTTAGATGGGTGTTAACAAATGACGATTTAACTTCGTTACCCTCATGTTCATGAACGCCGCCACCGTGCCAAACAGAGCCTAAATATAAAGTTTATGTAGCACTGCTAAAAATTCAATACTCTAGGTATCAAAGTTTTGGAAATTATATAAATATATTAATATTTTAATTGAATATACCAAAAAATGATAATACTGAAATAGGTGCATGATAAAAGTAATAAATACAGATTAAAAACTAATTATATTAAATATATAATGAAAAGCAACATCTATCAAAAGTTGATATAAAATAAAACTTAAATACTAGGATTAGTGTAGATATAACTGTAAAGGTAGTAACAAAAATTGAGAGGAGGATCAAAATTGAACCAAATAGACTGATTCGGGTTGGTTCTCACGGATCTCGGCTCAGTTTTGGATCAAAAAATAATTATAACCAAATAGTTCGGTTTACTTTTTAGACCTTTAAAATTTTAGGCTTCGTTTGACACGGTGGTGGCGGTCACAAACGCATGGGTTAAACCGTCATTCATTAAGGACCACCTAACCAACATCCGTTTGAACACAAAAATGAATGAAGTTCCTTAGATGGACATTAACAAAGGATAATTTAATCCTGTGTTTATGACCGCCACTACCGTGCCAAACAAACCATTTACCTTCTTGAGGATGGTCATAATCGTTATCATGCCAAACATATATTCTACGATGTTGGAGCTTGTCCAAACTCACCATTGCAAAATCGTCATGTCAAACAGAGTCTATGTTAAGCAATTATTTTATATAATTAGTTTCATTCATAACTTGTCGAAGTAGTAGAGGCAATGAAGTAAAAATCATCTAAATCTAATAAATTGTCTAGATATACTCAAATTTGAAATAATTGTAAATATAACTCAGGGCTCCGCCGCTGTCCAATCGTAACAGTACCTCAACCCGTGAGTTTTATTACCCGGCCACCAAAAAATGTTAAACAGATCGCAGACTTCCATGCACACCGCAAAAATGAGCGACGGGCGGGTATAAGACTCGCGGGTTTGCTAGTGGCGGGAGCGCCGTTATGACCGGACAATTTTGTGGCCGGATAATATCGCGAGGGGTAGGAGTCTGCGATCTGTTTATACCCGCCCGCCCATTTTCCGGTGGATCCTCCCTCACCCAAGTCGCAGCGTCATTCCCGCCACGAAATTATGTCATTTACACGTTGGATGGCATTATTTTAAAATTTAATGTAGCTGTAAGACTGGCGGAGCTGAAGACTTAGGGCCTGTTGGCGGAGCGGCAGCACAGCGGCATGCCGCTGATTTGGCTGCCGCCCCGCCAAACAGAAATGGCACACGGGCGGTGGCCAGATGCCACCGCCCGCTGTGCTGCAGCGCTACAGCCATTG
Organism: Platanthera guangdongensis; assembly: GCA_039583875.1. Taxonomy (NCBI): domain Eukaryota; kingdom Viridiplantae; phylum Streptophyta; class Magnoliopsida; order Asparagales; family Orchidaceae; genus Platanthera; species Platanthera guangdongensis. Next base: position 184,204,480 of record CM077148.1, read on the forward strand.
AAAAGGCTGCAGCGCTGCAGTTTTATTTTTTTTTTAAATTAATATTTAAATTTATAATATATATATAATTTATATTTTATAAATATTAATTGTATATTACGAAATAACGTTAATAATATAATTAATTTTAATTGATAAATTAATTTATATAATTAAGTTTTAATATATAACTTTTAATTAAATAATTAACTTTTATAATATTAAAATATTAATACTTATTTTAATTTATAATTTTTGATATTAATAACATAATTAATATATTTTTAATATATATATATTATTAATATTGATAACATAATTAATTAATCTTTGCTGTAATTTTTATAAATACAATCATCCCATCTCGGAATGACTCGAGCACGAATTTATGCGTTTTGATGTCTTTTGGAAGATCGAACGGCCTCAAAATTAAGCGAGATTGTGTCTATTGCATGTACAAGGCGTATTTCCAAAAGACGCAAAAAATTAGTTGAAAGTGCGGTGCGACTAGCCAAAACTGCGGTGCGGATATCAACGCCCAATTATCAACGTTAATTAATTTAAATATTAACATTTAATTAATCATAATTAAATTTTATAATTAAATGATTTATGTATTAACGTTTTAATTAATATATATTAATATTTTATTATTAATGTTGATGGTCGTCCCGCTTGAAAATCGGATCGCTGTAACCCCGAGTCGGATCACTGTTCATGAGCTCGCGGGCTGGCTTGCGAGCTTTTTATTTATACTTTTTCTTTTAAAAAAAAAGAATAAGAAAATACGTGTGTCTTGAGTGAATCGAGTGCGCATACGTGCGTCTTGAGTGAATCGAGTGCGCATACGTGCGTCTTGACGTCCGTTAGGAATTGTAGCGTCGAGTCGGACAAGATCGGGAAAACAATCTATGGCTTGTCCGATCATATTTTGGGGAAACCTATCCATATTAATATATTTACTTTTATAATTAAATAAAATTAATGTCGAGCAAATAATTTATTTATTTTTAGATTTTGTAAAGTCTACGGGTTGTTTAATTATTACTATCTTTGTTTAATTCTGCACCACTGTTTCACACAACACTGCAAATACAGTTTTCCAAACAGTTTCATAAATTTTTCCACCACTGCAAAACAGCTGATTCCTGCACCACTGTTTCTCACCACTGCTTCCTGCACCGCCACAGCTTAGCCAAACAGGCCCTTAACGTTCATGACTCCGCACCTAAAAAAACTCACACGATCCAAAATCGAGACGGAGTTTATACAACAGTTATGCCGACTCTTTGTGATGTTATGACCATCGGCAGAGGAAACAAGCAAATCTTGATCATGGCAATGGCAAGTAATTTTTTCAAAAAAAAATTTATATATATATATACATACTAGCATCTTCGAATGGGCTTCACCCGCAACCTAGCGCGACAGTACCCGGCCGGCACCGGGGGACTTCGCCCGCAACCTAGCGCGACAGTACCCGGCCGGCACCGGGGGACTTCGCCCGCCCCCATTTTATTTTTATTATATTATTTGTTTAATTATTTGCATATTTTTTAATTATTTATTTTTAAAAAAAAAGAATTATCTAATATATAATATAAAAATAAAATAAAAAAATAGGCTCGTTGTTCTCCACCTTTCCCAATCTGACCCATTGTTTGCCTTTGCCTCTGGCGGCCTGCCCGCCACCCACCGGCGGGTTCGCCGGTGGCCGGCGGCCAAGCCGTCGACGTCAAAGGCAAAACAACGGGAACCGTTTTGGTGGGGGGGGGGGGGGGGGCGTCGGAAATCATGGATTCTAGGGAGGGGGTTTTGGGGAGGAAATGGTATAGGCAGTCTCATCCTTTGGATCCAACGACTAGTTTTGGAAGCTATTTGATCGGACGATCCAGATCTTGTTTTTGGTGTGTCTCAAGATATACCTATTATTTTATATAATAAAGATATATATATATATACACACACACATATATATAATAAGTGCAGTGATGGTGAGTGTTTACATAACCATAATTACATACAAATGAAAGCAAATTAGTGCACTAATGGTGAGTGTTTATATAACCATAATTACATACAAATGAAATCAAATTAAAATTTTGAAATTATTAATCAAAGATGAAGCAAGTTTGGCTGACTGACCAGACTTGAGGCTAGTGCCTTTTGAGGAGGATGGCCGTGATCGCCGATGTCAGTTGAGAGTATTTTGGGCTTCGATGGAAGTTATTAGTCCTTTAAGCTGTCGAAGAGCGAAGAAATCTATCAAAGTCGATCTAGTAAGCTATCAAAGCCATCAAAGCTGTCCAAGTTATTAATTATTTTATCACATTTAACAGCTAAAATTCATGAAATAGAATTACAATTATTAGTACTTTCTAGAAAGCTATCAAAGCCATGTTTTCATGAAATAGAATTACAATTGCTAGAATTACAATTTGATCTTCTTCTTTTCTACTACAGTAAATCGACTGACAGGACTGGCCTGCTCATGAAACTGATATATAGGAAATGCTGTTAGATGTTGTCAAGTGAAATTACCTGTTCCTCCAAATGCTGAATCTTCTCATCCTTGAGTCTAATGGCTACTTGCTCCCTGAGAAGTTCATTGTTGCGAATTTATGAGAAATCAAAGACATGATTCCATGCAAAAAGAACTGAAACTGCGCATCGAAGTTTCACAAAAAAATTCTTAATGTAAGTTTACATTTTTCCTGCACAAAAATGTCATTAAAAGGTTTGGACAGTGGAATTTGCTTTCATATGTGGGATTGGGTTGTCTTCTCCTTTGGTGTTTTGAGATGCATTATGTGAAATAAACAATGGGTGTGAAAAATGAGACCTCCAAATTTAAAGCAACAGGAAACCATATAAAAGAGTCACATCAACAAGAAAGGATGAAAGATTGATATGACATTGATCATCATATGATATATGCATGAATGCTAATGAAGATTCTATGTAGTTGGGCAAAAATGTCATGACAACGGAGCCTAAATTGGTTCCGGTGAGTTGGGAACAATGGGTGTTTTGGCTCCGGTGAGTTGGGAAAAAAATGCCACCGGCATAGAATGCAGGTTTGGCATGACAACGGTTATGACCGCAATCAAGAAAAGAAAACTAGTGTTGAACATAAAAGTGTAAGATGTTCCTTAGGTGAGGTCGGGCGTTCACGAACGATGGTTCATAACCACCACATTCATGAATGCTACCGGTGAGTTTGGACAAAAATGTCATCGTCGTAGGATGTATGTTTAGCATGACAACGGTTATGACAGCCACCAAGAAAAAACTAGTTTTGAACATAAAAGTGAAATAAGTTTCTTAGATAAGGCCGGGCGTTCATGAGCGACGGTTCATAACGAGCATGTTCACGATCGCTACCGCCGTGTCCAGCGGAGCCTAAATTGGTAAGAGTAAATACCTTTCCGTAACCTGTTGAAACTTCGTCTGCCATATCTCCTGGTTTTTCAGAAGATTCTCATTGATCTACAGCAAATATAAAACATTGTAAGTCATTAACACATATCTGAAGAAGAATATGGGTAAGCAAATATGTATTACATCATCCATCTTATCATCAATAGATTTATCCAACTATTTAAGTTTGGATTTGTGAATTCTTCTACATTCAGTTCTATGAAGCATCCCATGCAGTTCCTAGGTTTAGCTTATAAAAATATTTGTTTTTGGTTCATTGATCCTATTGGTGAATTTTCTTTTTTCACATGCGAGAAGCAAAGACGTTATCCCTTAGGTGAAGGAAAGACGTCATTATTTAACATCTTGTGGGACCCTGCAAAGGACTACCCAGTTGTGTCATACTTGGTTAAGATTTTGTTACAAAAATCGGTCCTACAACATAGTTGATCATATTAATACATTTATTTCTTCTGAAATTCATTTTGTAAGACCTAATATTCATATACCATCTCTGAGTAGCCTCTGCCAAGTAAAACCACAAAAAAGTGGATGTCATACTTCTAGGAGTAGATTTCATATTCGAATGAACCTCTTAATCGACTTCCTCTACATTCTTTTATTTGTAAAAATATTTTTCTATCACAATTACCATCACAAGTATCGTCTATCAATTCAATAATCACCGAGGCTATATTTGTTTGGATGGAATGAGACCTTAGAATTGGAATGAGACCTGAGCAACTCCGACGTCGTTAGACGTGGCGGATCCAGGAATTTACAAATAGGGGTGCAAAAAAATCTAAATATAATAATACATAAAATATTTCATTACTTGTTCTTTCACGAATCGAAGGGTCTACCCTAATTCCAGAAACTGTGATCTATTTTGCAACTGAGCAGGGGTGAGTAGGCAGGTCATAGGTCACGGATTCGAAACAATTAGCCGAGCTTGATCTGCAAATAGCTAAAGTTGATCTACAAATAACCAACTTTGGTCAGCAAATAGCCAAATTTGGTCTCCTTTTAACAAAACACAAAAAATGGGGGGGGGGGGTGTCAGTATCCCTTTGGCCCCCCTCTGGATTCGCCCTTGGTCGTTAGGAATGAATTGAGTTACCTTATGGGCCCGTTTGGTTGACTACAAATAAATTTCTAGATATTTTTGTCTATCTTAGGGAGCTTTGAGGAGATTTGTTATGTTTAAATCCAACTTAAGGGTCTAATTGGAACCAAATAACAAATGCAAGAAACTAAATTGTGTCTGGAACAAGTTGTCTAATTTCGAAAAACCAAGGAGCCAGAATGTTATAGCTTTCAACCCATCAGTTCAATGTTATTGTACAAATAGTATACACCAAAGTATCTAATTGAGTATACCAAATGTAAGCACCTGCATTATTGAGTGATTATGAACGATTAGAAACTTTTAATGACCACACAACTACAATTTCTTCATGGTTCATCATACAAATAGTATTGGGGGCCTAATAGGTTGCACTGGGGGCTCGGTTGATTAGATCAGAGCCAGATCCAACCCGAGGAGCTATGGACTGGTTGCTGTTTCGATGAAGAGAGTAAGCAGAAGAGGATCCGGAGGGAGGTATCAAGAAGGACTATGCGCTTGTTGTTAGGGTTTCAACCGAGAAGATGGAGCGTTGTTGGAAAGATTTTGTGAGGGGAAAGGATCGGCGGGAAGAGCCGAGCGGAACTAGAAATGAGTGTCCATTTATGCGAAAAAAGAAGTGGTCCTAGAACCAATCTGATCCTTTCGAGGATATTCCACGACGCTCCCACGAGAAACAAGCATGTCAATTACTTTCAGAAAGCTTATGCGAGTGATTTTGTCAGGGAAATTGGAGTTTGGATCAAGCGGAAGTGAGGATGAATGCCTCTAAAGATTGACAAAATCTGGGTCAGAAAACTAAAATCGAGGGGTTCTGATCATGGATGAGAGATCAACCTAACTTTAATAGCAAGCTGTTAGCTACCCGAAGGGGTTAATCCCTAGAGGAAATGAAATCAAGTGTAAAAGATGAAGAGCCTAACCCTAAAATGGATTGGAATATGCTAGAGGAGAGACTAGAGAGAGGAAACTCGGGATGAAAATAAGGCTTGGTTTGAGTGTGTTGCAGTTCCGCTGGTAGTTTGGCAGGGGATGTGGTCGGCATTCACAATCCACACACGCAGAAAACAGCGGATTTTTCATGGTTTTCCACCGCAGCCCATGAGTTGTGGTCGCAGCTCAATGGGGGAAGATAAGCGCCAGGTGAAATTGGCTGCCCCAAACCAAGCCCAAGATTTAATTATTGCCTCTCATTCTTTAGCTCTAAGACTCTTAACATAGAGTCATGAAAGACATTTTGCAAACAAGTTTCCAACAATCGGAATAATTGCAGAATTACGCATACATGAAATGAAAGGATAATTCGCATATTAAAGCTCTTAATTATCCAGAACTAAGGACATAAACATGTGTTAGAATTAATTATTTAGACTTGTATCACCCCTCTTCTTATATACGAGGGTTCAACACATTAATATGATGATGGTTTACCTTCTTCTGTTTGTTTAACATAGTATCAGAGTCATGACCTAGGCACCTCCGCACATGTTTGATCCTCTCTCGCAGCCCACCGATCGACTGACGACACTCCTCGCCTACCTCCTCTCTCCCGGCACCGACCAAGTCAGGCCTCTTCTCTTGTTTCCCTACCTGTCGTGCCGATCGTCTTGCGCACTTGTTCTCGTCGGCCGATCAGCATTAGATGACGGAATGACTTATCTGGCGACCTTCCGGCAGTTTGGTTGACTCCAAATTTTGGGGAATGTTTAACATAGTATCAAAGTCGTGACCTAGGCGCTTCTGCACATGTTTGATCCTATCTCGCAGCTCACCAATCGCCTGACGACACTCCTCGCCTCCCTCCTCTCTCCCGGTACCGACCAAGTCAGGCCACTTCACTCGTTTCCCTACCTGTCGTGCCGATCGGCTCGCACGTCTGTTCCGGTAGGCCGATCAGCACTGGTTGACGGAATGGCAACTCTGGCGACCTTCCGGCAGTCCGGTTGACTCCAAATTTTTGGGAAAGTTTCACTTTGACATTCTTATCATCATACTGAATATTTAGAAGATTCCAATAGATAGATGCTTCTCAAAATCAGATATAATTTTTTTTTGTTCAAGAGGAGGCAGGCTACTAGGAGTCCAGTTTTTTTTTCTAAGTTCCTCACCAATATTCTCTTGGAGGAGTTTGGTTGAAGATTTTTACATGATTGATTCTGGTAAGCTCCATGACCCCGCTAATCTACCCGAGTTGGTCAATATTTCAAATTATCTCAGATCACAACGATCCGGCTTGAAGACACTTATTATTTATCATAATCTTGCTTTATTACTCTAGCCTTAAAAAATTTGCATCTCTTTGGCTATATCAATGGCACCACCAACTCACCAGCTACGAGCTCTCCAACTTGGCCTCAATGGGAGTCAGAAAACTCCATTGGCATATAATGTCTGACTAATTCCACTGCAAGAACCAATTGCTTGAAATTGCCTTTTCTTGGACACTGCTACTGACATATGAAAACGTGTTAAGTCTACCTATTCCCGCAAGGGGAATGTGGCCCAGATTTACCAACTATGCCGCAAAATCTTTTTCTCTGGTAGGGTGATCGTCTTCCCTCTGTTTACTATCTTGAGTTAACTCAATTGTATCAGGAGTACGATCATTTTGACTCTCTTGCCATGGTATGTAATGCAAATGAGCTCTTGTTGAGGGTCCACGAGGATCGTAATCAGGTATTCGATTTCCTACATGGGCTACACAAATATTTTGATCTGCTTATTGTCCAAATTTTAGGATGTGTCCCTATACCTTTGCTTCCTGAAGTCTAGAACATTGTCCAACAAGATTTTGACCGCAGACAGTCTTGAAACACCACCACTCTTACAGAAGGATCATTATTAGTAGCTCATCAGGCCAATTTTGGAGGTCAGGTTTCTTGTGATTTTCAGCTTAAACCTATAGAAAAGGATCAATTTACTTGCGATTATTGTGGTAAGATTCGTCATACTCGAAATACATGTTCCAGCTTATATGGCTTTCCTCCTCCAAGGAGCGGCTCGACATCACGTGGTCGTATCGGTTGTGATAGAACTTCAGGGCAAACTCCTCACTTTGTTCATTTGACTGAGATTCCCAAGAGCAGTTCTCCTTGGTCATCCTCTTTTTTTGTTGAAGAGATGCAAGCCCTTCGTCGATTGATACATGACCTTACTACTGAAACTGTTACTTCATCATCTACCCTCTCCCACATAGGTACATCGGGTGCCTACTCTACTACTGCTCGCCCTTGTACTCATTGAATTATCAATTCTGGGGTCACTGATCACATGACTGGATCAGCTTCAGGTCTTGTGTCTTATTCCCCTCCTTCTGTAAGAGAGAAAGTGAGCATTGTTGATGACTCCTTTTCCTTTATTGCTGGAAAAGAATCCCCTTTTGTTCTTCCCACACTTTATCTTTTGTGTTTCATGTTCCAAATTTTACCTTTGTTTTTTGTTAGTCATTTGACTAAGTCTCTTCAATGCTCAGTTACCTTCTTTACATCTCATTGTGTTTTTCATGATCCGAAGACGAGAAAGATGATTGGCTCTGGTAGCATGCAAGATGGCATAAACCTGTTTGACTCCTCTTGTGGGTCTCCATCTCCTTAAGTTCTCCATACTTTGCATGCATACAACCTGCTCACCTGGCATTGTCGGCTTAGTCATCCCTTTATTGCTAACAAGCAACATTTATTTCATTTGTGTGCTTTAAAAACCTTATTTGTGATGTTTGTGTTGTTTACAAACACCATTGCATTTTTTTGTTAAACATGTTTCGTTCCCTAGTACTACTCATTTTCATATCGTTCATAATGATGTTTAGAGGTCTTGCCCCCCTGCCTCAATTTCAGGATGTCATTTATTGATTACCTTTATTGATTGTTTCTTTTGCATGACTTAGAGTTTATTTGATAAAAAAAAATGAAGTATTTTCTATTTTTCAAAAAATTCAAAATATGATTTCTACTCAATTCTTCGCTACTATCAAAATTTTAAGTAGTAATAATGGTCGGGAGTATATCAACTCTCAGTTTGAACACTGTCATGTTGATCATGACATTCTCCATCAAACATCATGTGCTCAATTCCCGTATCAAAATGGGGTCGCTAAGTGCAAAAACCATCACCTTTTTGGAAGTTGCACGGTGTTTACTATTCACTATGAACCTCCCAAAATTCTATTGGAGTGATGTTGTTTTCAAGGCTGCTTACATCAACCGTCTTCCATCTCCGATCTTGGGACACCAAACCCCCGTTATAAGCTTAGGAGTTACCACGGCCTCCCTCCAACCAAAAACTTTTGGTTGTGTGGGCTTTGCTCGCATACACTCTAGGGCGTTCAAAACTTCATCATCATGCTCTTAAGTGTGTATTCCTTAGTCATTCTCTGACTCATAAGGGGTAAATGTTATCATCTCAGACTAAGAGTTTCTTTGCCATTGCAAATATTATATTTTGTGAAGTTGAGCCTATTATGTGACCTCACTTCAGAGGGAGTATGTACCTACTGAAGAAGTAAGCTCCCCGATAATATCCTTACCAATACCTCCACAGTACTCCATTCCTCCACATACTTCGACTCATGGCGAGACTCCCAATCAAGGGGAGCCTCTTCGTAAAGAGTAGGAATTACAGGTGTATAACAAACAGAGTAAAAGTTCTAATACACAGGCTCATCCCACGCTGCTAGTCTCAGTGTCAACTCCGTCAGCAGATTCCTCTAAACTTCTCATTGTCTTTTGTAAAAATACCAGATCTTGCACCCAACATCCATTGTCTCATTATATTTCAAATAACAATCTAACTCTTTCACATAGTCTTTGTCTCTTCTCTTGCATTTGTCTCTATCCATCCACAAGACAGGAGGATCTTAGGTATCAAAAGTGGAAAGTGGCAATGATTGAGGAAATGATTGCTTTGGAAAAAAATTATACATGAGATTTAACACACCTCACATATAGAAAGAAGACTATTGATTGTAAGTGGGTGTTTACTGTGAAGCAGAACTATGAAGACTTGGTTGAATGTTTTAAAGCAAGGTTGGTGACAAGGTCATATACTCAAACTCGAGGGATCGATTATCAAGAAACATTTGCCCTTGTTGCAAAAATGAACTATGTATGAGTATTGTTATTGTGTGTTACGTACAAGGGATGAGATCTTATTCAATTGGACGTAAAGAATGCATTTCTTCATGGAAATTTAGAAAAAGAGGTATAGATGTCTCTCCTCCCTAGTTTTTTTCTACTAGTTCTAGGGAAAGTGTGCAAACTAAATAAGGCTCTCTACGACCTGAAGCAATCACTGAGAGCTTGGTTTGACCGTTTTCACAAAGTCATGATCTCTCTCGGATACAGAAAAAATCCCGCTGATTATACTTTGCTTATAAAACGGAGGGATAGCATGTTAACATCCCTCATTGTATATGTTGATAACATCGTCAGAACATGAGAAAATGTTGACGCGAAAGCTTTAAAGAGGAATTTGTCAAAAAAGTTTGAAGTGACGTAACTGGGAAAACTAAAGTTTTTTTTGTATTGAAGCAGCTAGAACCAAACGGGGTATTTTTATCTCTTAGAGAAAATATATCTTTGGTTTGCTGGAACAATCTAGTATGAGTGGGAGTAGACCTGCTGATATTCTATTACGGAACCATTAGCAGGAGACGCGGAGTCGGATCTGCATTGGGGGCACACCTACTGTTGACACAACACCGACACGGGGACGAGCGCATGATCTCTAATTTAGTCGTACTTTTTATTTTGTTATTTATCGCGTATTTTGATCCCACGTTTTTAAGCACAAGTGGGGGGCACACAACTCTTTATTTTTTATTTTCCCTATAACTACTTGTTACAATATGTTAATGTTTTTCATTGTGTTTTATTTTCTCATGTGTATTTTTGCTACTTTATCTTGGGTCTGCCTCCAAATATAAAGGGGACAATATCAATAGAATTATCTATTTTGTTTTTGCTAACGTGGTATCAGAGCCACGAATGCCTAGCCGCGATTCTCGTCTGTCCATCGCTCTCCCCGCATTCCGCACTGCCGCGACCTCCGATCTTCCCCGCGTCTTGCGCTCGCCCTCTCTTCCTTGCCACACTTTCAGCGCGTCCCGCTCAGGCTTCCCGCGTCGCCGCTTCCGCCGCTCTTCCAGCGCCAGTCTCCTCCCTTGTCCAGTCTCGCTTCCGCCGCTCTTCCAGCGCCAGTCTCCTCTCTCAGCCGGTTCTCGGCCAGTCTGCTCGCCTCCTAGGGTTTCTAGTCCATTCTCTTTCGGCGCCGGATATGTGGTGAGGCCAGTTATTCCTTCTGGCGCCGCCTCCTAGGGATTGTTGCCCACGTTATTGGATGGAGTTGATTTGTATTCCTCCTTTCTTCTACTTCGATCGTTACTTGGTGTAATCGGTTGCCCCTTGTTGCCTTGTGTGGTGTGTGGTCTCCTAATTTCTATTCTTGGAGCTACTATGTCTTCACTCAGTGATTCTACCTCAACACCGGTTCCTCCTCCTGCAAGTTCTTTGCGAGGGAGTCATGATCACAATACTCCGCAGATTACTACTCTCCGATTAGATGATTCTAATTACTTGTCCTGGTCTCGCTCTATCACACTTGCTCTTAAAAGTCATCGCCTCTTTGGTTATGTCACGGGACACACTGCGGAACTGGAGAAGATAGCCCCTGAGTGGCCTCAATGGGATTCCAAAAATTCTTTAGTCATGTCTTGGCTAACGAATTCCATGCAGGAGTTCATCGCTCGCCACTACCTATTCCTGGATACTGCAGCTGATATTTGGTGACGTGCCGAGACTACTTATTCTCGAAAGGGGAATGCTGCACAGATCTTTCAGTTGTGACGGAATATATCCTTACTCCGTCAGGGTGATCGTCCTCCATTGGCTCACTATTTGGAGTTCACCCAGCTGTATCAGGAATATGATCATTTTGATCCCCCATCTTTGTTAGCCCTGTTGATGAGGCTATGGTCTGTGCTCGGGAGGATCAGAACCAAACCTTTGAGTTTCTTCATGGTCTTCATCGGGACTTAGATCAGATTAGTGTTCATATTTTGGGACGTTTGCCGTTACCGTCCCTTCCAGAGGTTTATAGCATTGTCCAACATGAGTTTGATCGTCGACTGACTCTTCTTCCCGATCCTTCTCCTGAGACTTCTGCTCTTGCTGCCAGTACTCCTTCTTTGATGGGGGCTCGTCCTACCCGTGATTCTAAGAAGAAGGGTACTGATAAAGACCATCTCCTTTGTGATTATTGTGGGAAGAACCGTCATACCAGAGACACCTGCTTCAGACTCCACGGTTTTCCTCCACCGAGAGGTGGTGCTTCTCCTCGTGGTGATCGTGGTTTTGGGAGCTCCTCTGGCCACACATCTCCTCAGTCTGCTCACCTCACTGATACTGATCAAGATACCTCTTCTGTCCTCCATGGTGCCTTCTCGGCTGATGAAGTCCTTGCCCTTCGCCGGATGATGCAAGGTCTATCTATGGAATCTTCCGCCTTATCTTTGTATGCCTACACTGGGACTCCAGGTGCTCACTATGTTGTTGCTCATCCTTCTACTCAGTGGATCATTGACTCCGGAGCCACCGACCATATGACTAGCTCCGACTCAGGTTTATCTCTTATACTCCTCTCTCTGATCGTAATGAGGTGAGCATTGCTGACGGTTATATCTCCTCTATTACTGGGAAGGGCTCCATCTCTTGCTCTTCTCTCACCTTATCGTCAGTTCTGCATGTCCCAAATTTTACTCGTAATTTGCTCTCTATTAGCCATTTAACTAATTCTCTGAATTGTTTGGTAACCTTCCATCCTTCCTCTTGTGTGTTTCAGGACCTGAAGGCGGGGAAGGTGATTGACTATAGTAATATAGTCAATGGTCTGTACATGCTCGACTCCAACCCAGTGGCACCTCCTCTAGCCCTTCACTCAAGCACATTTGACCTATATTCCTGGTATTTTTCGCTTGGGACACCCGTCTATCCCTATTACGAGGTTTTTATTACCTGCTATGCTTGCTATTGTCTTTACTTCTTTTGTTTGTGATGTTTGTGTTGTTAACAAACATTGTCGTACTACTTGTAATCATGTTTTGTTGTCAAGTGCAGTTCCTTTTTTTGTGATTCACTCTGATGTTTGGGGACCTTATCCCGTATCCTCTATTTTTGGTTGTGCGTGGTTTGTCACTTTTATTGACTGTTATTCTCGCACTACTTGGTTAATTTATTGCGTAAAAAGTGAAGAATTTCCCACTTTCAAGATGTTTCATAACATGATCTCCACCCAGTTCAATGTTCAAATTTGGATCCTCCGCAGTGATAATGCTCGTGAATATCTGGATTCACACTTTGCTGCATATTTAGCTGACTGTGACATTATACACCAAACCACTTGTGCTTATTCTCCTGCTCATAATGGGGTTACAGAGCGTAAGAATCAACATCTTTTAGAGCTGGCTCGCTGTCTCTTGCCAACCATGAATCTTCCCAAGTATTACTGTGGGGATGTTGTCATTACGGCCGCTTACCTTATTAATCGCATGTCATCTCGTATTCTTGGGAATGACACTCCCCTCAAGACTCTACGGATCTCATCCTCTCAACTCTCCCCTAAGGTGTTTTGTTGTGTCTGCTTTGTTCAGATCCATCACCCTCCTCCCAGCAAGCTCGATCTTCGAGCTCTCTGGTGTGTGTTCATTGGTTACTCTCATACTCAGAAGGGGTACAAATGTTTTCATCCTCCTATGAAGAGGGTTTTCGTTACCATGGATGTCACGTTTCGTGAAACTGAACATATTATCCTGCCCCGGGTGACTCTCCTTCTTTGCCCTCTTCGTCCTTGCCCTCACCGTCGGTCACTCTGCCTATTCCTCCTTCATATCCCTCACTTCAGGGGGAGCATTTACTGTCGGAAGTGAGTGATATTCCTGTTATTTCTCCTACCTCTCCTACTTTGAAGTTGTACACTCGGCGGAGAAAGAGGCCCACAGACACACTTGACCTGCAACCAGATCAGTCATTGGACCCGGACTTAGGGGCCTTCTGAGCTTAGGATTACCCTCCGCAAAGGTATCTGGTCCTGCACTCAGCACCCTCTTTTTAATTATTTTCTTATGACTCATTTTCTACCTCCTATAAGACATTTGTGTCTTACCTTACGTCCATATCTATACCAACATCCTGGCAGAGTGCTCTGGAGATTCCTGTGTGGAGAGAAGCGATGTTTGAGGAAATGACTGTGCTTGAAAAAAACAACACATGTGATTTGGTGTCTCTTTCCCCTGGAAAGAAACCGGTTGGATGCAAATGGGCGTTCACAGTCAAACAAAATTCTCATGGCGTGGTTGAAAGGTGTAAATGTTGGTGGCAAGGGGGTACACTCAAACTCTTGAAGTTGGCTATCAAGAAATATTTACTCCTGTAGCAAAGATGAACACTAACAGAGTTCTTCTTTCCCGTACTGCTTGTAAAGGATGGAACCTTTGGCAACTTGATGTAAAAAACGTCTTCCTCCATGTAAATCGGGATGAGAAAGTTTATATGTCTCTACCTCCAGTCCTTACTCCTAAAATTTCAGTGGGACATGTCTGCAAATTGAAGAAATCTCTATATGCACCGAAACAGTCTCCAAGAGCTTGGTTTGGAAGATTTCACAAAGTCATGTTATCTTTTGGGTATCACCAGGGCAATGCCGGCCATAATCGATTCATCAAGCACAGGACCGGTAAACTTACAGCTCTCATTGTTTATGTTGATGACATCGTTATCACAGACAATGATGTGTAAGAAATCAAGCTTATAAAACAAAAGTTGACGTCTGAGTTTGAGGTCAAGGACCTGGGTGCTCTCAAATAATTCTTGGGCATTGATGTGGCAAGGTCCAAGCATGGGATCTTTATCTCAAAAAGGAAGTATACTCTTGATCTTCTTGAGAAAACCGGAATGAGTGGTTGTCGACCAGTGGATACTCCAATTGAAGCGAACCAAAGAATGAGTCGTGATGATGGAAAGAAGATTGAAAATATCCCTGAATTCCAAAGGCTTATAGGGAGACTGATCTACCTGGCTCATACCCATCCAGATATAGCTTATGTTGTGAGTGTTATCGGCCAATTTATGCACGCTCCAAAGACTCGTCATGTTGATGCTGCCAACAGAATCCTCAGATATCTGAAGTCCTCACCCGGGAGTGGAATAATTTTCTCCCCCAATTCGGCTCTAAAAATTGAGGTCTACACCGATGTCGATTGGGTCGGGTCTATTGACGATCAGCGATCTACCTCAGAGTATTGTTCTCTTGTTGGTGGAAAACTTGTTACCTAGAGTAAAAAACAACAGATCGTGACGAGATCAAGCACTGAAGCAGAGTTTCGGGTTATGGCTCATGATGTTTGTGAAGACCTATGGTTGCGGTCGTTGCTAAGTGATCTGGGTCTCTCTGAAGATAAACCTATCTGGTTGTATTGTGATAAAAAGGTGGCTATCAGCATCGCACACAACCCGATCCAACATGATCGGACTAAGCATATTGAGGTGGATCGTCATTTCATTAAAGAGAACGTTGAAAAGGGACTTGTGTGTACTCCATTTGTTCCCTCAGATAGACAACTTGCTGATATTCTCACGAAAAGCCTGAGTGGAAGTGTCTTTGGAAGAATTGTTGTCAAGTTAGGCATGATCAACATCTCACGCCCAACTTGAGGGGGAGTGTTACAATATGTTAATGTCTTTCATTGTGTTTTATTTTCTCATATGTATTTTTGCTACTTTATCTTGGGTCCGCCTCCATATATAAAGGGGACAATATCAATAGAATTATCAATTTGGTTTTTTGCAAAGACTACCCATGTGAAAAATCAATTAGAAGAAACCAATTTTTTCCCATCTCTTTTCTCTCTCTCTCTCTCCTCATCCCATTTCCCTCTCTACCGCTCGCCCTAAATTCCCGAAATCATTCTCGCCGCCTGTCGCAAGGTGCGAATCCGCACCTCACGTCGTTGAACAGCGCCAAAACTGGAGGATCTTCCTCCTCCTCGACGGCACACTCGTTCCCAAGCAACGACACGTAACATATTGGTATCAGAGGCACCTCCGGCCGCTAAATCTAACCCAGCGCTACAACTCTGTAAGCCTTCATGCCCCGCCCTGCAATGCCGAATTCGCCGTTGTTTTCCGCCCCCACGCCTCGCCGCACTGATAGATGGATAGGGAAAGTCTAGACTTGGCCCTTTCCAAACTGATAGAGGATACTGTAGAGGTTGGAAGGAGCGTGGAGGACCAGCTCATATTTTATCATAGGCGTCTAGGTCATGCTTCATTTTTTTTTGTTTTGAGTCAGATGTAACCATTTTTATTTAAGAAAGCTAATCAAGAAAGACTTAAATGTGATGTGTGTGAATTGGGAAAACATACCAGAAATTCCTACTCAAGTTCTGGTAGTAGGACTTCCTGTTCATTTGATCTAATTCATTCTGATGTCTGGGGACTATGTCTTACACCTACTGTGAATGGATTCGATATTTTGTCTTTTATTGATTGTTTCCCACGTGTGACTTGACTCTACCTAATTAAAAATAAAAGTGATGTGTTTGTTTGCTTCAAGGATTTTCATAAAGGGGATCAAACACAATACGGTGCAATGGTGAAGGCGTTGAGGTCGGACAATGAGATAGAGTACACAAACAGGGCATTTGGGGAATATTTATCATCATAGGAAATCTAACACCAAACCACTTGTCCATGCTCACCAGAGCGAAATGGAGTAGCTGAACGAAATAACCGACACCTTCTTGAAGTGACTCGGAGTATGATGATTTTAATGAATGTGTCGAAGCACTTGTGGGGCAAGTTGTTCTAACAGTGCGGCTTATTTGATCAATCGAAATCCCTTGCAAGTATTGAATTGGAAATTTCTGATGGAGATACTGCAAGAAAAAAGTGGAGATACTCTTCTCATTAAAACCTTTGGTTGCGAATGTTTTGTGCAAGACAATAGACCAAATGTGCGAAAGTTGAATCCAAGGTCCTTGAAGTATATTTTTGTTGGATATATCGAGGAGGGCAGATGAAATTGTGGTGTGATAGTAAATAGCCTATTGACATTGCAAACAATCTCGTCCAATATAATAAAACCAAGCATATAGAGATCAGTAAGTTTTTTATCAAAGAAATGTTGGATGGTGGAACACTAAAGCTAGGACATGTTGCTACAAAAGAGCAAGTGGCTGATTGTCTAATCACAAGACTTAGCTCGCTGAATTTAAGTAGATTGTGCGACAAGATGGACTTAATGAATACTTTTTGCCCACCTTGAGGGGAAGTGTTGGTATTTGGTGTGTAAATAGCGCAAAATGGTGTGCAGATAGCGGTCTCCTCCTTCATGTATTTTGTTCCACACCTCTAATTAAATGTTTGGCTCTAATATACAGGCAAGATGCAATAAGCAATGTTCAAAAATAATATTCCTTTTTCCATATATATATATATATATATATATATATATATATATATATATTTTTTTTTTTCAACTTCTTTACAGCCCAACACCCAAATCACGAAACATCGTCCCATGTTTTACAAAATTTACACGTAAGTCTCAATGATATTCTAGTATCAAATATAACTCCCGAAGCTTCCAATTTAAAGTTCCTTATTCAAAATAGAAAAGAATATCTTGTATCTTTACAATTATCACGTAAAAATCATCTCTACTATTATCCACTTTTACCACAAAGGAAATACAAGAGATATTGTGGATTGGTTACTGCTGGAACTTACATCCTCAAGAAATCTTTTCTCTTCAAGAGATTTATTTAGCTTGGCATGCAGCTTCTGCAGCCTCGCACTTATGGCCTTTTCAATTGCATTTGAAATTTCTCTCTCATCTTCTTCCTTCAACTCTTGAAGCAGAGATTCAAAATGCTGCAAAAGAATTTAAGAGAAATTTTGAAAATTCAAACTAGTATGCCCACGAACACTAAATTTTACCAGCCAGAGTTACAAGAGCTACTATCAATGGGACATGCTCCCTACTTCGATATTAGAAGAAAAATAAAATATGCAAAATCAACGGGGTTCATCTTTCATGTTTTTTTAGAACAGTGCATACCTTCCTTTGAATTGCAAACTGTGATGTCAGAAGATCATTGTATTCTACAAGAATCTGCCACAATAGTGAGAACAGGATTCAACGCATAAATCAAAGCATAATTTAAATATCAAAGTATAAGATTAAATTTACAGCATCAAATTTACTGTCGACGAGAGCATCACTAATTCCAGAATCACCCCATTTACGACTTTCGCATGTATCATCGGCATCATGTGCATGACAAGTCAGCTCTACTATCTTTCCATCGGGTTTTGACTGAAGCATGCGGTAGACATAATTGTTCTCTACATAATCCCATACTTGTCGAGTTCCTAATTCGAGTGAAAAGCAGTGTTGTGTCTCTATCCAATGTCGTATTGCATGTCCTTCCTTGTAACTGCATAAAGAAGACAAATGACAGATTAGCAGAAAAATATTACACCCAACTTTTCAAAATATTACAGGGAGAATGTGTTGGAAAATCCTATATCGCTGAAAAACTGTCTCGAGATTTTCTGGACCTGTCATTGCCACTCAATCAGCTTCGTGGAGAGAGAACCCTAAGTAAAATGATTTTCCTTCATCCTGGTAGATTAATCTACACAATTCTAATTTAGTGCATAAAGTTGGTGTTATTCAATTTTTTATCAGTGTTTTCCCAGATATAAAACTCAGAAAAGAAATGTAGTGTCAAAATTTTTCTCTTTAGTCATATAAGAACACTACGCTATTAAATCAACAAAACAATACTCCATCAAAGGATATCTTCAGATTTTCTCACCAATAGGAAATGCATAATCCCAAAGTTGGTCAATGCATTTCTACAGTGAAAATTTGAAGAAGAAGAAGAAAGCTAGGATTGTAGGAAGCCAATCTATAAGAGAGTGTCAATGATGGTAGAAAATGTCAATAGTGTGAGGCAGTCGAGAAAATGGGTATGATATGTAGGTTAGAAAATAAAATTCGAACTTAGTTAGAAATAGAATAGTAAAGCAGCAGTGGCATAGAGAAAAGGTCGTATAAGTGATAATTGTTGAGTGGGGGTACTGGTAAGGGGAATAGTTGGGTTAGGGTAGGAAGACCAAAGAGTTTGTGGGTGGAAACAACAAGCAACAACTTAATGGGAGGAAGACTAAGGTTATTATGATTGTCGTGTGACTCTAGGCTTTTCCTCTACACAGGTTCGTACCTGGAAGAGGATGGTGAGGTTCGTACATGGAAGAGAACTGTGGGTATCGAACCTCGAAGAGGATTGCCGGAATTATCAGATGTGGGGATGGTAGAACACCATGTTGTAAAATTATATCTTTATCTTTAGATGAAGCTTTTATATATTCAGTTACACGTACCTTAGTCACTCTAACAAGAAGTTCACTGGAATATGTATCAAAAGTTTTGGAAAAAAACAATAATTTATAAGCCACGAGCTTTTACCTTCCACAGCCAACAAAACCACAAATTAGACACATCCAAAGGTTTTGAGAAGTTCCACAAATTGAACATGCTGATTTTTCAGGTTGTTGTTGACAATGCCTACAAACCTGGAGATCCGATACATGAACAAATGAGTGAGATAAAAAACAAACAAATTTTAACGGCTAAGCAAAATCAACATAGATGGAACATAAACTGCTAAAGAAACAGAACATTTCAGAAAGGTACGCTGATACACTCAAACGGAAGGTAAAAATCATAGATAAAATTCATAATAATGCAAATACATACATACAGCCTTGAGTTATGGCCTACAGACGCAACACAACTGGCAATTTGGACGGTTGAATAACTTCTCCGGCCTATTTCAAATACAGTAAGTTTTAATTTTACACACACTCCTTCATACAATCAACGGTAATTAGCCATTGAATTACAAAACATAATATAACAATACTCCTCCCTTTAAAACCTTGTCCTCAAGGATCAAAATTGGGGAATATCGCCTTGATGGTGAGATAGTCCTCCCAAGTGGCATCTTCAGTTGCGGCATTTGACCACTGAACAAGGATTAGAGCGACAGGATGGCCCCGTTGTGGTGTAAGGCGCCTATTCAGAAACTTCTCTGGTGTCCTCTGAATGCCACGTCCATCAGAAATTTTGGCAGGGCAGGTGATACAGGGGTTGTTCCAATGTGTTGCTTCAATTGAGAGGTGCGGAAGGAATAATGATGAATTCTTGATGAGGGTGGTAGCTTAAATTGGTAAGCTACTGGGCTTAACTTTTGATGATCTGAAATGGTCCAAATAAACGTGGAGATAGCTTGTTATACTCCAGTAATCGAATGTTGGATTGCTTATATGGTAATAAAGAAATGTAGACCCAATCTCTTTCCTCAAACTCTTTCTCCTTCCTCTTTCAATCAGCAATCTGCTACATCCTGTTTGAGCTGCCAGCAGGTGTTGCTTGAGAATGTTGATGGTCTGCTCACGGTTTTGAAGTGTGCAGTCTACGGCTTCATTCTCAGTACCTACTAGGTATGGTATGTGCAAGGGTGGAGCCAGTCCATAAACCACATTGTATGGAGTTATTTGGGTGGCACTATGGTATGAAGTATTGTACCAATACATAGCTAAAGGCAGCCAATGACTCCATGATTTGGGTTTGTTGAAGTAACACACGACAAGTAACTCTTCAAGCATCTATTAACCACCTCCGTTTGCCCGTCAGATTATGGATGGTAGGCAGTTGAAGTGTTAATCTTGACATGTAGGAGTTTGAAGAGTTCTTGCCAAAAATCACTCACAAACACATCTCTATCCGACACAATAGATTGAGGCATACCATGTAATGTATAAACATTATCCATGAACAATTGAGCAATACTTGCGGCCGAGTAAGGATGTTTGAGGGTTATGAAATGGGCATATTTACTCGGTCGGTCCACCACACCATAATAAGTTCATATACCAATGATAATGGAAGTCATTTAATGAAATCCATAGAGAGATCACTCCAAACCTTGTCTTGAATTGGTAATGGTTGTAACAACCCCAAAGGCCAGTCATTTCGAATTTTACACTGTTGACATATGACACAAAGTTGAACATATTGATATACATACTCCTTTATATTTTTCCAATAGAAATTAGATTTCATTTTTTGCAATGTCAAAAACACCCTCCGAGTGGTCTCAAATGTTAGAATTATGAAAAATGTGGCAAAGTAGCTTTTTAACTTCATTCCAGCCTACCACCAATCTCCCCTTCTCCCGAGGGTTGCTCTCCTTCAATCTGATG
Organism: Platanthera guangdongensis; assembly: GCA_039583875.1. Lineage (NCBI taxonomy): Eukaryota > Viridiplantae > Streptophyta > Magnoliopsida > Asparagales > Orchidaceae > Platanthera > Platanthera guangdongensis. The sequence continues at coordinate 184,225,330 of CM077148.1, forward strand.
ATGCTCTGAATCTTTTAATCTTGTTGTTGGGAGAGTTGAAGTATACTCTCTAAGTTCGTATTTCCCATCACCAGCAAGTTTAGATTGACATCTTCCTCTTGCCATTTTCTGGACAGTGCATCAACTGTGACATTATCCACTCCCCTCTTGCACTTAATTGAATAGTCATACCCAAGCAAGTTTGCCAAAAACTTTTGTTGCACCTTGCAAGGGAGTGGTAAGGTGTTGGTCGATCAAGAATTTAAGGCTTTGATGATCAGTGTGGATCACAAAGTGGGTTCCCATGAGATAATGCCTCCAATTTTGTACTACTAAACAAAATGGCTAGGAGCTCTTTCTCGTAGACTGATATAGTCAGGTGGTTCTTTCTCAACTTTTTGCTGAAGAGGATATAGGATGGCCTTCCTGCAGTAGCATTGCGCTCCCACTCCATTGTTAGAAGCGTCTCTCTCTAAAATAAAATGTTTTTGATAGTTGGGTAAAGCCAAAATAAGTGGGGAGGTTACAGTTTTTTTACTTGTTGGACTGCAATTTCAGCTTTTGAACTCCACTTAAATTGATTGTACTTTAGTAGTTCTGTGAGGGGTTTAGCAATGCATCCATATCCCTGGATAAATCTTCTGTAATAGTTTGTGAGTCCCAAGAATCCCCTCAACTGTTTATGGGTGGTTCGAGTGGGACAATATTGCATATCATCCAATTTAAGGGGGCGGCTGATACACCCTGGGCTGAGATAATATGACCAAGGAAGTCAATTTGGGAGACCCCAAACCAACACTCTTTTTGACAAAGAGTTCTCTTTTAGCAATACTTGGAAAGATTGTTCCAAGTGTCATACATGTTTTTCCCAACTTTTGTTATATATTAAAATGTCATCAAAAAACACTAAAATGAATTTGCGCAAGTAGGAATGAAAACCCTAGTTCATGAGGCTTTGCAATGTAGAAGGCGCATTAGTAAGATCAAATGGCATTACAAGGAATTCATAATGTCCTTCATAAGATTTAAAAGTTGTCCATCTTGTGATGTCATCCTCACTTGATGATAGCCAGCCCTAAAATCAAGCTTGGAGTAAATGGTTGATCTCTGAACTCATTTAATAGCTTTTCAATAATTGGAATGGTAAAGTTGTCTTTAACTGTGTTATCATTTAATCTTTTGTAGTCAATGCACATCCTCCACAAGCCGTCTTTCTTCTTTACTAGAACAATGGGGGATTAAAGAAGCTTTTGTTGTGGTGTATAATCCCGGCCTCCAACATTTCATTGATCAATTTTTCAATTTCTGTCTTTTGCATATATTGATATCTATATGGTTTGGAATTGAAGTATAAGCCTGAATCTTTGAAGATGATGCGTCGTGTGTTCTGTGAGGCAGCAGACCATGAGGGGCTTCAAAAACTTCTTTGAATTTATCAAGCAGAAGTTTTGATGGCTCTGAACTTCTCTGGAAGTGTTGCCTTCCTGGTTGGAAATACTTGAAGACGTTATTGACTTATTGGGTTGGATGTAACATCCTGAGGTCGCATCCAACTGACACTCAGCATGGTTCATTGGGCTGGTTTCTCTGTCAGCTTAGTCATTCGTCTCTTGCTAATGATAGCACTGCCCTCATTCTTGCTACCTTGCAAGAAAATCTTCATGTCCCCGCATTTGAACTCCATGTGCAGATTGAAAAAGTCCCAATTAATGGTGCCCAAAGTAATCAACCCTTGAACACCTAACATCACATCACAACCTCCCCAGGGTAAAATTAACATATCAACCTCAAAGGGTATTCCATGCATGGTCCATTTGAATCCAATACACGTCTATGTACTAGCAAATCTGTTTACATCCACCACAGCCACCTTGAAAATGGTATTGTAGATATGGGGCAATGCAAAAAGGTGGTTGTGTGTTCGTCGAATTGCGAGTGCACCCCATATCAATCAAGATGAAGATTTGCTGTCCCTTGTAGGATCCAGTGACCATCATGGTATGATAATCACTGAATCCCGTGAGAGTGTGCAAGGAAACTTGTGGGGTGATAATCGGTTCTTGGTTTTGATCGGCTATCTCTTCCACTGTTTTAAATGTCCTCCGACATATCCGACATGTCTGCCGACATGTTATTTTTTTGGGTAAAACGGCATTTTTTCTTCTAAAAACCGATTATGTCCTTTTGTAAAATATAGGTTGATATATCCGATATTTCTGATATATCGGACGACACAACTTTTGATCGTATCGTCTAGCAATATATATCTAAATCGCGCGCGCGCACACACACACATATATATTATGATGTTTAAATCAATTAGACTTATTGTTACGTTCTTTTAATTTGTTATTCTTATAATCAATTTTACATAATTATTTTTCCACTATTTTTCTTATTTCATATTACAAAGATGTGAAAAAGCTTAACATATTTATTAATTGTTATTCATATGATTTTAACATAAACTTATTAAGTATTCTCATACATATAATCAATTAAGAATATTTAGCTTTTAATTTTTTTTATTACTATAAAATTAGTACTAATAAAGTAAAAAATTTATATAATATTGAATATATTTAAAATTTTGCTGATTTTTACTTGTTATATAATATCTTACTTTGAATATTTTTAAAATTTATTTTAGGATATACATGACTGATTGTTTGTGTACTTGTTATGTAAATTTGTTTCCTTTTAGAACAAATAATATTACCAATCAAGAGAAGATCCGGACTATGGGGAGGGCCCGCAGTGAGAGTGAGAGAAGGAGGCTAGGGTTTTAGAGAAACAAGGGAGCAACCCTTTTTCATATCACATCCAAGACAAGGAAATTACAAAGTCCATACATGTCCTCTTATAGCAGTGAGTGCAAATAGCAAACCTAAAATATAAAATAAACCAAAACATAATATAAGCCTAAATGTTAATTATCCCCTGTGCTCACCACAGCCGGCTCATCCTTGTCGGTCCGAGCCGCACTCGTCGTCACCACCGCAAGCGGTCCCCGCCGCTTGTAGACCCTCCATGGACAGACCTCGCCATGAATGTCCATAACAATGTCGTCATCTAGAAAATCTATCTTGTCCTCAAAGCAGAAGTTTGAAAATTGATGGTGGAAATCATCCTGCGGTGGACAAGCGGCCTCGGATGGGGGACGGTGGCGCCACACCACAAGGATCTCCTCTGGGGCCACGTCTTCGGAAGGTGGTGACGGCGGTCTAGTATGATGTGCGGATATACGGGAGCGGAGTCGAAGCAGTAAAGATCGCCCAGAATATGGTCCATAGTCGGGAGGTCGCCCACGACACGGTGATGTTGAGAGACGTGGAAGACCGGGTGGATATGGCTATCCTCGGGAAGTTGGATCTTGTAGGCAACGATTCCAATCTGGGCCACGACGGTGAACGGCCCAAAGAAACAAGGTGCGAGTTTGGGGCAAGGGCATTTGGCGACCGTGAGTTGGCGGTAAGGATGGAGCTTGATGAAGACATTCTTGCCGACTTGGGAGGACAGATCCAGGCTCTTGGGGTTGGACCAGGGAAGGCATGTAATGAAACCCAAAGCAATGTCTTCCCAAATACGATCCGTAATGAAGTAACCGGCCAGGAAACATAGTCTCGTACTTCACCTTCTGGCATGGAAGGCGAGCGGCCACGTGGGCTTTAACTTGCTTGAACATGTGGAGCCAGTAGAGGGAAGCCGTCAAACGTTGGTGAGTGTGAAAAGCCCCGATGTGGCCCTCGATTGGTGTAGCATGGAACTCGGCTATGAAGCGCAGAATGAGAGGGGAGGTCGCGGACAACACTAAGCGGCCTCGAAAAAAGTGTCGACTGCCCACCAGGGAAGGGAGTAAGGGGGTGGCCTCCCGGATCGACAATGAGGGCCGTTTTGAATGGCAGCAAGGTGCGGGTCCATCTCTACATCATGTTGAATCAATGCGGCATACTCCTAGACCAAACAAGAGATGGCCAGGAGTTCCGGGGAGTGTACTTGTTGGGAGAGCATTCGCCGCTCGGTTGGTGCGGCCCAGGTGGAATTCGATGGAGAAGTCGTACCCAAGGAGCTTTGCCACCCAAAGCTGATGTGTCGACGTGACAATCTTCTGCTGGAGGAGATACTGCAAGCTATGATGATCGGTGCGGATGGTAACGGGGCAGCCTAGGAGGCACGGTCGCTAATGTTGCACTGTCAAGACAAGCGTCATGAGCTCGTTCTTATAAGCCGAACGACTACGAATGGTGGTGGAATTGGAAAATGCCCAGGCTGTAGTAGGCGATGGGGCGTACGCCCTGCATGAGGACTGCACCCACACCGGTGCCTGAGGCATCGCACTCCACAATGAAGGGTTGATTGAAGTCGAGCATGGCCAGAATTGAGCCATTCACAAGAGCCGCCTTGAGGGAGGTGAAAGCGGACATGGCAGCTGGGTCCACAAAAAGGGTCCATCTTCGGTAGATTTGAGCAACCGTGTCAGGGGGCGAGCCAAGGTGTCGTACTCCCGAATGAAACGTCGATAGTAACCGATGAGGCCCAAAAACCCTCGGACATCACGAAGGGAGGTGGGAGTCAGTCAATGCATAACCGTCGTGATTTTGTCGTCGTCCATGGTCATGCCCTGGGCAGAGATCGTGTGGCCCAAGTAGCTGACAGTGGTCACACTGAACAAACACTTGTTGCGGTGGGGGACAAGATGATGTTGATGGATCGTCTCGAGCGTGCGGCGTATATGACGTAAATGTTGCTGCTAGGATGAGCTATACACCAAAATAACATCAAAAAACAAGGGTGTGTTAATGGAGTACCACTCAAAAGATATTGCACATGATGGTTTGAAAGGTGGTTGGCGCGTTGGTCAGCCCGAAGGACATCACCAGGAACTTGTAGTGTTTGTCATGCGTCTGAAATGTTGTTTTTGGTACATCGTCCGGCCGAACACGGATTTGGTGGTACCCCGCCTGGAGGTCAAGCTTTGTGAAAAAGGCGGCGTCGTGGAGCTCGTCTAAAAGCTCTTGAATGACAGGAATGGGATACTTGTTCAGGACTGTGGTCTTGTCTAACTCCCGGTAGTCCACACAGAAGCGTCAACTCCCGTCCTTGCGCACGAGGAGGATCGGGTTGGAGAAAGGGCTCACGCTGGGGCATATGAGGCCGCCCATGAGCATCTCAAGCACCAAGCGTTCAATCTCATCTTTCTGGACATGCCCGTAGTGATAAGGCCTAACGGATACGGCCGAGGTGTGGTGCTGCAGCGGAATGGCATGGTCAGTGGCCCGCACCAAAGGTAAGCTCGTGGAAGGCGTAAACACGTCGGAAAACTCCTCGAGAAGAAGGCGGAGGTCGGGTGGAAGCACTGGGGTGGTCGTCGGCTCTGCCTACAACTGCCAAAGCCACACAGAGAATTCCACATCAGCAGTGCGTCGGATGGAACGAAAGGAAACTGGTGTACAGAGAAGAGCGGAGTAGCCAATGAGGTGGCAGGGTGACCCCTCCTATAAGAACTGCATAAACATCTCGGCCCAATTGACCCGAACGTTGCCCAACGTCGCCAGTCATGCCACACCCAGGATTATGTCAACGTCGTCGAGCTCGAATACATAGAAATCTGTCATCAAGGAGCAAGGTCCCATGGCAACCGACACGGTGGTGAGAGATCCCACAGTCGGGCGTCGGCGGCCATCTCCCAAACATACGGTGAAGTCCAGCGACGGTGTATACAAGATGGAGAGTTGCCGCACAAGATGATGACAAATGAAATTGTGGTTGGGGCCGCTATCCGCTATCGATCATAATGAGAATTGGAATCCCATAGACGGGGCCGACTAACTTCATAGTCCGTGGCTCGATGAGGCCTCCCACCGAGAAGCAGGGAAGGTTTAAGAGGTGGAAGGTGGCCCCGTCGGCTTCCAGCATGGGAGGCTCATCAGCGAGTTAGAGCACTTCAAAACCTCCAATGTGATTTGGGGGGCAGAATCCCCGATGATTGTGTGAAACTCCTTCACGGTGCACTCGTGATTGGGAGAGTAGGGTTGGTGGTACCGGAAGTATAACCCATTTTGTAGCTTGTTGTGGTTCCCGTTGGAAAGGCGATGTTGTCGGCGTGCGGCACGGACGAGTCCCGCCAGGGGGCACTGGCAGCGGCCCATAGTCACGTGGCGGGGGTGGCCGAGTCGACGAAAGGTTGACGGCGGACGGCGGACGGCAGTCGGGCAAAGAGATCCGCCTCCACGGCACATGCTAGGTCGAGCGCCTCGAAGACCGTGCGTGTTGACGAGTGCGGAGGCGAGAGCGGATCGACGAAAGTAGGCCTTGCATGAAGAAACTCATACAGTGGTCAGGCGGGAGGCCGGGGACATGTGTAACCAAAGCGACGACCTCGTCGATGTAGGCATCCAGACCGATCGACTGGCAGATGCTACAAAGGCGTTCGATGGCGGAACCGACATAGAAGGGCTTGTGCTTCAGTTCGCCCCACGAGATGAGGGGATGAGATTGGCGCAGCCATCGTGCCCAATGGAGAGCGGAGCCGTCAAAGCCTACCACGGTTGTGCCGACCTTGTCCGCCTCGGGCGTGAGGTGGAGATCAAAATATTATTCCGCCTTGGCTATCCACCCCATGGGATCGGTGTCGGAAAAGTGCGGAAAAGCAAGGGCCAGGATCGAGCGACCCGAAATGGAGACGGCGGGTGTCCAGGCGTGCGACGATCGCTTATAGCGTGGCTTGGATCCAGGCAAATTGGGAGTTGTGGACGTCCAGGCGACAGTGGATGACATCGTCGGAGGCATTGGCGGCGGAAGTGTCGGGCTGAGCACGAGTGGTTGAGGATCCATGGGAGAGTGGGGTGGGCACGAAGGCGAGAGATCGGGTGAGTACGAAGCCGAGGCGGCGGAGTGCGAAGTCGCGGAATCGCGACTATGATGCAGCAACACGGAGGGCGACATCGAATGGCGAGGCTACGTGATGCAGATGCAAGGGAGAAACACTGGAGGCTTCTAAGCGGGTGGAATGGCAGGTTGGACCAAATATTACCGATCGAGAGAAGATCCGGACTAAGGGGAGGGTTGGCGGTGAGAGGGAGAGGAGGCTAGGATTTTAGAGGAAACAAGGGAGCAGCCTTTTTTCATATCACATCCAAGACAAGGAAATGACAAAGTCCATACATACCCTCTTATAGTAGTGAGGTGCAAATAGCAAACCCAAAATATAAAATAAACCAAAACATAATATAAGCCTTAATGTTAATTATCCATCGCGCTCGCCGCAGCCGGTTCATCCTCGTCGGCCCGAGCCGCGCCCGCCGTCACCGACGCGTGTGATTCCTGCCGCTTGTAGATTCGTCATGGACGGACCTCGTCGTGAATGTCGGTAACATATAATTATATTTAGTATACATGAAAATAAATTTTATTTATTTATAAGATATGAAAATCTAATATTTTAAAATATCATCGACATGTCTCTGACTTCCGACATCTGATACTTAAAAACTCAATCTGATATGTCGCCGACATCCGATATTTGAAATCTTGATTTCTACTATAAAGAATGTAATCTCTTCTATATCTTCTTCTCTCATTAGGCTTCCTCCATTTCTACTTCAAGGACATAAAGTTGTGCTGAATTGCCGCATATGTGCCCCTTGAAATATTTTTGGAAACAAAGACCCTTGAGCTACTTCTCATCCACTTCTTTGGGGGATAATCTTTTAGTAGTTTTTGAGGGTTTTAATTGGTTTGAATTGATGGCAGGGATCTTGTTGGATGATTTGTTGCCTTCGAGGACCGGATTAACAAACGTCGCTCCCTGATGATGAGAGCCACGCTTTCCCCCAGGTGAACACTTTTGTTCATGGATTCTATCTAAGGTATATGCTTTCTGAGAGCCACAATTTAGAAACCTTGGCTTTGGAAAAATTTTCAAACCAAGCCAAGTCTTTGCCTTCCAGATTTATGACTGCCCACTTCACCTTCAATGATTATGACGTGTCATCGTCTTTAAAAAACTACCCACAACGAAACAACAAATCACGGACTATATCTCTGGAGAATGGGCAAAGTTAAATCCTGCTCCTCGGGTCGAAATTGAATATTGTTGATGATTTGGAGATCCCCTGATTTTTGTCAAGTTATTGTAGGAGCCATCAACACAGGTCTTCTCAATTGTCAAGGCTGTGAACATCTGCCCCAACTCATCCATTGCAGATGAGTGTCGTTGCTACATCTCCTGAAGAGAAAACTTCAAATTGTCATTGTTGTCATCCATTAATTCCAACGCATCCTTCGCGGCATCAACATCCTTGGGTAGATCATGGTTGTGGGTACTACGATCACTCATGATTACATTATTGTTGCATCTTAGATATGGCTCTGATACCAATTGATACACTCTCATTGATATGATCACGGATAAATTCCAGAAGGAATCTGGCAAAGGGGAGGGACGACGGAGGTGACAGAGAGACGAAACCCTAGGAGGGAGGAGCGAGGATTAGAGAGAGGAAATTAGAGAAAAAGAAAACATCAAATTCATTCTTCCATAACCACTACAAGACCCCAAAAGCTCTATATATAAGCGTCGATGACATAATTGTAAATAACAAAACATACCACCATATTAAAACACCTAAACGCTACGACAAGACTCGGCACAACACGACTCGATACGACACGACTCAGCATATAATTAAATAATAACAATAATAATAACTGACGGCGGATCTGTAATACTCCATCTGTCCTTCAAAACGAGTTTGCCCTCAAGCTCGTGTACCATGCGGGTGGCCGGATCATCTGGTACCTTAACCTCCCGCCAGAACAAGGTCTGGTAGCGTGTAGCAGCGGCGGTGGTGTTAGCGAGTAACGACGGCGCCATCGGAAAGACAGGCGGCGGAAGTAATGGCTTTCGCAAGGTCGCTGGAGCAGTGATGAGCGGCAACCACAAGGATGTCAGAGACGCAACGGTCGGCAGCAAGAACGGGTCCGCTGGGGTCAGCGGAGCACGGGGCGGCAGAAAAGGCGGTGGTGCGGCCGGTGGAAGTGGCAAGTAAAGGCATGGCCGGAGGGGGCGACAAGGCAGGGATCGGTGAAGCAGCAACCCCCGGGATGTCGGCTTTCCGACGGCCAGCGGCAGGAATGGATCTGTCGGGGTCAGCGGAGCACGGGGCGGCAGAAAAGGGGGCGATGTGGCCGGTGGAAGCGGCAAGGCAGGGGACGGTGGAGCAAGAACCGGGAGAGGAGACGGTGAGATGGACGGAGGGGGGGCAAGACCGGGGCTGGCGGAGCGGATGACCGGAGGTGGCGGAAGTGGAGGGACGTCCACCGTGGAGAGAGGTGGTATATCGGAGGCCGGTGTCGTTTCTACAGGAGGATCGACTGCAGGGCGGAGGGTCAGGTTGGTGTCGTAGAGGAATGTTGGGGGTGGCATGGCAAGATGGCTCTCGCATGGTGCAAGAGGTAGCCGTGGTGGAGACAACTTAGGGCAGGAAACCTCGTGGGGGGTTGCAGAAACATGTCTGTGGAACACGAGAAGACGATCGACATTGGTGTGGAGGGAGGCGCATGTAGCCTGGATTTGTGCAGCTAGGGAAGCGAAATCTAGCTGAGGGTCGGTGGTCGGCGACGACAAGAACAGCGGTCCGGGAGTGGTGGATTGAGCGACAGCCATGGTGCCCAGGATGTATGTTAGATGTGATGTTGGTTATCTCTGTGGCGGCACGACAGGTTGGCACAGCGGAACGGAGATCCGGGGCGGCGGCCCTCCTGCAACATAAACGAAAGGGGAAGCAGATCTAGTAGACAGAAGCCCTGCGACACAGGCGATGGACGGTCGATGCCTGGAGCAGAGCGGGGCCAAGCGCCGAGAGGTGGACACTGCAAAACGGAGGCCCTAACGGCGGGCCAGATCAGCGGAACAGAGGCCCGGGGCGGCGGCCTCCCTGCAGCAGAAATGGGAAGGGGAAGCAGATCTGGCAGAAATCGACGGCAGAACCGGTCATGCGGTGTTTCTGCGGTAGATCGACGGTGTCGGCCGATCGGCAGTCGCAGAAAAATGGGCGGAGCGGCAGTTGAAGCGCGGAGGGAGGCGGAACTGTGATTGAGATGCGGAAGGCAAAACCTGCGGGAGGCGGAAACCTGCAGCACCCACTCCGTATGCAGCTCTGGTAGCAGATCGGCAGAACTGGTTGCACGCTGCTAGAGTTGCAGTGCGGCGGATTGATAGGCGTGACGGGCTGGCAAAATCGGTGCGGTATCGCACGTTGCTGGAAGCCACGGATCGGACGAATGATTCCAGCGGAGGCGATGGAAGCCAAAAATGGGAGCGGTGTTTGCGGAAGCGGAAGACGCACGTCGCTCGGTACGGGAACTGAAACGAGAATTCCAGCGGAAGTGAAAATTTCAGCAGAAGCAGATTGAAACCTAGCACAATCTCGAGCACCGGCGGCTAGATGGCGGGCGGTGAGGCAGGTCGGACCAATTGATACGATCACAGATAAATTCCATTAGGAATTCGGCAAGGGGGAGGGCCGACGGAGGTGAGGGAGAGACAAAACCCTAGGAGGGAGAAGGGAGGATTAAAAAGAGAGGAAATTAGAGAGATAAAGAAAACATCAAATTCGTTCTTAGATAACCATTACAAGACCCCAAAGGCCCTATATATAGGTGTCGATGACATAATTGTAAATAACAAAACATATCACCATATCTAAACACCTACACGCTACGACAAGACTCGGTACAACACGACTCGATACGGCGCGACTCAATAAACACGACTCAGCATATAATTAAATAATAACAATAATAATAACTGACGGCGGATCCGTAACACTCATTCTTAAATTGCAGGAAAACTAAGTGGAAATGGATTAATGGCGCACCACCAACGCTGAGAATAGATGAAGGGAAGGTAAAAGTCACATATAAAATTCATAATAATGCAAATACACACATACGGCCTTGATTTAAGGCCAGCACGTGCAACACAACTGGCGTTTTGGATGGTTGAATAACTTCTCCCACCTAATACATCTCCCGCCTATTTCAAATACTGTAAGTTTAATTTTACGGACACTCATGAATACAATCAATGGTAATTAACCATTGAATTACAAAACATAATATAATATACGCCCAATATTCATGAAACATTACTTCATTCTTAATAATGCACAGGAAGTGATGGATCCCAGACCTGACCAGATCTTCATTGGACTCTTTTTCTTAAGATTTAGTCTCATAATAATTTTCTTTGGGATCAAAACTCCTTTAAATTGTTTTTTTATGTCCATTCAGTGGTTATTGAGGTTCTCCATGAGCTGCTTATTTTTAGTCATTAAATAATGTAGATTATGACTGTCTCATTTCATATGATTTGTCACTTGCACTAAATTTTGAAAATCATGCCTCAAGTTCATCCGTTCCTGACTCAACTTGAGTGAGAAAAACTAAAAATGAGTGAGCAGAAAAGTCAAACAATTGCTCTAAGTGCATATTATCTTCTAAGTACGCAATTAAAAAGGAGCAATGTTATAAGCACATCAATATATGTTATTACCACACCAATTTTAACTCAAAAAATGCAAAAATCCTAACCTTACCTCCGTTAAGCGCACACCGACTCTTTTCTTATTTGCGCCTTCTGCCAGTTCGCGATTCTGAGCCGCACACCCCGCCTTCCGCTAGTTTGCAATTTCATCGCCGCCATCGGAGGAGATTGTCGGAGCCAGGGAGTTTCGCCGGAAGAACGCCGCACCCCTGCGAGTTGAATGTACGTTCTGACCTCCATTTTTTTGCTCCTCCTTTCCTATTTCGTCCAAACCCTAATGTCTTGAATTTATATTTCAGATTCAGCAGAAATTCCACTGAGTTTGTTGTTTCACTGTTGCCATGGAGTAGAAAAATGCATATTGTCAAAACCCCTACACTTATCTTTCTGAATATCTTTGCTAAATTTTGAAGTAGAAAGCTGCTTATGAGTATTTATCTCAATCAGAACATCAGAATAGGCCTCAATACTCGACGGGGAAGTTTTGGTGTTGATCTTGCTTCGTTCTTCCTGAATAACGATTTTAAAATTGGTGTGGCAATAATGCGTTGGTGTGAAAATAAAATAAGTTGATGTGTTAATATAATTTGATTGTCAATAGTGAAAATTGGTGTGCTAACATTGCTCTTAAAAAGGTGGATGATGAAACATCTTTGAAAATTTTATATAATTAAATCAGCAAAGCAAGATGCACATAATCGGTAAACTTAACTTTGTTTTCCCCTACCTGCCCATGCAATGCAACATAAGAAAAATAATTATATTATCAAGTAATCTGAGTTTAGTATCTTACAGAAAACTAACTTTAATTATTTCATAAAATGTTGGGATTATATTTAATTTTGAATTAGATGATATGGTTATAGGAGTTATTTAGATTTAAATAATAATTTATATTGTAACCCTATTTCTATAAGTGATTGATATTATTATTGAATGATGAATTGAAACATCCTCTTCTCTTCTTCCTTCCCTTTTCTCAATTGGATTTCTCTCTATATTGAGGTATCTTCAATTCTCTCTACATTTTGATATCCTACGGATTAAATATTTAAATATGACTCCAAACTTGCAAAAGCCCTAAATATTGTATCCTATTAGATCACATTTCTCGCACTTGAAGACGCTTGCATCCACACAACCATAATAATTTATTTTGTAACCCTATTTCTATAAGTGATTGATATTATTATTGAATGATGAATTGAAACTTCATCTACTCTACTTCCTTCCCTTTTCTCAATTGGATTTCTCTCTATATTGAGGCATCTTCACTTCTCTCTACATTTTGATATCCTGTGGATTAAATATGACTCCAAACTTGCAAAAGCCCTAAATATTGTATCCTATTAGATCACATTTCTCACACTTGAAAACGCTTGCATCCACACAACCATAATTGGTGCTTTATCGCATGACCTCACTACTCTGTCTAAAGGTATGGGCTGAGATAGAAATCAATGAATAAACATAACTATTACTCATACTTACATATATGAACATAATTTGGCTTCTTATCAAAATAAAAATTACAAAGCAGTAGCTTGGCATTGATGAAAATGGCCAACAAATGGATCATGCTCATTGGTTTCCTTCCACGGGAAGGATAAAATAATAAAACCAAAAAGCAGAGTTACTAATCCAAAAAAAAATTACGTTTGAACTATGCATCCTCTTTCATTTAGTAGTCTTCTGTAACTTTGGGAAAATCAATCAAAATAACTGGAGAACAGCAAACATGCATATTGCAGCAAATGTAGTCAAAATAAGCCACTCACCGGACAAGAAGAATCTGCCCATTTCGATATACAAGAACAATGGAATGAGTGATTGCAAATTGTTATGAGAATCGCACCATCATCTTGTTCTAGTCTCTCTGAAATAGCAAACAAAATTTACAGTTTCTTTCATGATATTAGTTGAACTTAGTTCATAATAAAAGCAGCAAGAGCTTAACTAAACATCTAATTTTTGAAATGTAACAAAATAGCAATTGTTGAAGGATGTGTCTCCCTACTATTATCCACTGATTTGAGACTTTAGAAACCTTTTCCCCATAAATCTTGATTAATGACTACTGGGTGTTGTCTTAATGAAAGTTAACTTGAGACTACCATTAGTAACGTTCTGTAGTATTGTTCTATAAAAACAAAGACTGTTCACTATCATAGTTATGGGAATATACCATTTCAAATGTGTTACCATTATCCTAAAGGTATGGAGGTGCAAGTGTAATATAGCATTTGATTTTTGGAAAGAAGAGAAGCTGGAAACAATTCCCAAATTAAGCTTTCTAATATCTTCCTCAGTATTCCTTCCAAAATAGCTAAATCATTGCTTAGTCTGTGCATGTTTTAGCCCTAAGATCCCAAATCACAACTTTTTTCACTGACTTATCTTTGATAGGTATTACTTGATACTTATGCCATCTCTTTGATAGAATCAATACATATTCTATCTTTACTATTTTTACCCCAATCCATTAACAATCTCATATTTACGACTAGCTTATTTATCAGTGACTACTATTCAAAACACAAATACCTCCTGTTTATCACTAAATTTAAGCTTCATTTGGTGTGATGGTAGGAGCACGATGGAATGCCCTCCGTCCTCCACTTTCGGTTCATTGTTTGGAAGGCGTGGTGAAAGAGCGCTACATCGAGCGTGAAACAATGGGCCACCGTTGTTTTGCTGGCATCGAAGTGTCCCGCAATTGAGGGTATGTGAGTGGTGTTGGGAAGGGCAGTGTGACTAATTTAGGAGAATCTGCACCAAACAATGCCTTAGTCCCAGTAGACTGCTTTAAAAACACAAATACATGCAATGCAAGTTGTCTAATCAAAGTTTTATTAAATTTTATTTTATAGTCTATATAATATTTCACTATGGCATAATACTCTTTTACTGCCTTAATCTCAGAAAAATGTGAAACGCCATTGTACAGTAAGCTACATGACACAACGAAACAGACGTGAGAATAAAGACGGTGTCGACGCGCTAAATGTAATTGTTAGAAAAGCCCTTGTAAATGCTCATTTAAGAGACCCATTTTTTTCCTTGTATTTGTCCACATCTTGGATTGCTGCCCTTCTTCAATCGGCGAGCTCCCTTCCTGCACTTCCGGCCTCCCCTCTCTACTCGCTGCCGACTACTCTGATTCTTGCTGCGGCCTGGTTCTCGCTGCGTCCTGATTCTCGCTGCGGCCTCGGCTTCTTGCCGGTTCTTGACGTTGGTCGCTGGTCGCTGGTTCTCTCTCTGTCACTAGTCCCGGTTGCGGCCTGGTCCTTGTTACCACCTCTGCTTCGTGCTCCTGCTGCGGTCTCTACGGCCTGGCCTTTCCTCCGCTTGGTGCTCCAGCTGCGGCCTCTGCGGCCTCTGCGGCCTCTGCGGCCTCGTCTCTTCTCTGCTTAGTGCTCCTGTTGCGGCCTCTGCAGCCTGGTCTTTGGCGACCCCTATCAGGATGTGTGCCTCTTCCGCGTTGATCGCCCCACCACTGGGCTCTGTGGTGTCTATCTCTGATAGCGAGAGCTCCTCTCTTGTACACAGTTCCTCCTGGATTTTGGACTCCGGTGCGACACACCACATTACCCCCATACAACCTCCGCAATATCTGGTCTCTGTGCATCCTAAGTTCATCACCGTTGCAAATGGGATACAACTCCAGTCTCTGGATCCGCTGACATCCCTCTTACTCCCTTTATTACCCTTCGATCTGTTCTTCATGTTCATGGCTCTCCTTTTAATCTTCTCTCTATTAGTCGTCTCATTCACGACCTTAACTGCGACATAACATTCTCTACAACCTCTTGTGTTGTGCAGGATCGCAGGACGCGGAACATCCTCGGTACTGGGCGGCTGTCCAATGGGCTCTACATTTTCGTTTCCTCTTCTCTCACCGCTCTCTCCACCCTCTCTTCTGTTGACTGGCATCGTCGTCTTGGACATGCTCCTCTTCCCATTCTCCAGAAAGCTCTTCCTGATGTTTCCCTTTCTGAGTTTCGGTGTAAGTCTTGCATTTATGGAAAACAACATCTTGTCTCCTTTTCCTCACCTAGTACTCGGTGTGATGTCCCCTTCTCCTTAGTCCATTCTGATATTTGGGGGCCCTATAAGCTCCCGAGTGTTTTTGGCTATCGATATTTTGTCACATTTATCGATAACTACTCCTGTGTTACCTGGTTATATTTACTTCGGAATCGTACTGAACTTCCCTCGACTTTTCGTGTCTTCCTGGTCGAGATTCGTACTCAGTTTTCTACCTGCGTCAAAATTCTTCGTACCGATAATGCGCGCGAGTATACGGGTCGCACCTTTTCCAATATCTGCACAGAGTTTGGTATTGTTCATCAGACTCGTGTGCCTATACTCCTCAACAGAACGGCGTCGCCGAGCGGAAGAATTGGCACCTTCTCGAGGTCGCCCGCTCTATCATGTTTCAAATGCAGGTTCCGCCTCTCTATTGGAACTTTGTCGTCTCTACTGTCTGTCATCTCATCAACCGCATGCCTTCCTCCACCTTGGACTTCGTGGCTCCTATCACTCTTCTCTTTCCTTCACAGGCTCTGTTCTCTCTCACGCCCAGAGTCTTTGGGTGCACATGCTATGTTCATAACCTGGCTCCGCTCACTGACAAGCTCGCTTTCCGAGCAATCAAGATGATGTTTGTTGGCTACTCTCGCACCCAAAAAGGATATGTTTGTTAATCTCCTGCCAACGGTAAACTAATCATCTCTGCTGGTGTCACTTTTTGGGAAGATCAACCCTTCCATACCATCTCTACAGATTCGTTTCTTTCTCCTATAATTCGTCCTGTGGTGCCCGTTACCTCTCCTTCTCCCCCTCTACTTCCAACACCTACCCCCCCCCCCCCCCCCGCCGCCAATCCGCCCTACGCCGTCTATCATCCAGGTGTACTCTCGTCACCCTCCGAGCTCTCATGCCCTGCCACGGCCGCGCTCTGCCGACGTGCTTTCGCAGCCTGCTGATCCGGTGTCTCTCTCCACGGCCCATCCCCTGGCCAACTACGTTTCTCTCCATCGGCTCACTTCACCTCTCTACGCCTTTGTCACTTCACTTTCCTCTATTTCTATTCCTAACACTATGCAGGAGGCGCTTCAACACCCGGGGTGGAGAGCGGCCATGGAGGATGAAATGAGGGCTCTTTGGGCTAACCGGACTTGGGATCTGGTTCCCCTTCCTGCAGGCGAACACTGTGTCAGCTGCAAGTGGGTCTTTGTTGTTAAACATGTCGCGGATGGTACCGTTGAGCGTCTGAAGGCCCGCCTCGTGGCCCGGGGTTTTACTCAGCAACAAGACCTTGATTATGAGGAAACTTTCTCTCCAGTGGCCAAATTGAACACGGTCCGAGTTCTTCTCTCCTTGGTTGTTCACCGTCATTGGCCTCTTTATCAGTTGGATGTTAAGAACGTCTTCCTCAATGGTGATCTGCAAGAGACTGTTTATATGCATCAACCTCCCGGGTTTGAGACGACGGGGGAGTCTCGGGTTTATCATCTTCGAAAATCTATTTATGGTCTCAACAGTTCCCGCGCGCTTGGTTTGACAAATTCAGCAGTAGTCCGCGATATTGGCTTCACTCGGAGCTCGGCTAACTTCTCTTTCTCCACTCGACACCGGCCAACCGGAACTGTGATACTACTTGTCTATGTTGACGATATCCTCATTACTGGCGACGATACTACAGGGATACAACATACCAAGCAACAGTTGAACTACGCCTTTCAGACCAAAGATCTTGGTAACCTACGGTATTTTCTCGGGCTTGAGATTGCACGACGGCCTGATGGTCTTGTATTATCCCAAAGGAAGTATTGTATGGACCTCCTTCATGATGCTGGCTATTCGGGATGCAAACCTACGGATACTCCAATGGACGCTAATCACAGGCTCTCGGCCCATAGCTCTGACTCCGATAAGCTGCTTACGAATACGGAATACTACAGACGCTTGGTTGGGAAACTGATCTACCTTACAGTTACTCGACCAGACATATCTTTTGTCGTAGGAGTCGTGAGTCGATTTATGCATGCTCCTCGGCATCTCATCTTCAAGTTGTCGAGCGCATTCTTCGGTATCTCAAGAACGCTCCAGGACAAGGGCTTGTGTACAAGCCATCCACATCTCTATCTCTTGTTGCATACTCGGACGCTGACTATGCAGGATCCATTGATGATAGGCGCTCTACATCTGGTTTCTGTACCTACTTCGGTGGTCATCTCATAACTTGGCGTCAAAGTTGTAGATGTCGGATGTCGGGTTCATGTCGGTTTGGGTTTGAAATGTCGTATGTCGGATTGCGGGGGATATATTGGGGATATTGTACAATATCGGATTTTAATATTTAAATAAAGATTACAGTATTTATAAACATATTTTTTGCAAATAAGTAAAAATGTATAGACAAAAAACTATAACAATGTATAGACAAATAAGTATTTATAACATTTTTTTAAAATAATTTTGAAAGATAAAGGAGAAGCTCATGTAATTATGTAAAGTTGGAGGGGAATTTTTCTTAATATAGGAGAAACAAAAATCACTGCAGATTTACACGAGAAAAGGTATAAACTTAGTTATTGCAAGAAAAAAACCTAACTATAGCATAAGTAAGAATCTTACAGTAACACAAGTTTAATAAAACTTTTAGATCTTATGACTTGATCAATATAATAACTCCAAATAAAACTTTCAATTGTCGCAAAAACAAGAAAAAAGAAGAAGAAAGAAGAAGGGGGCTTACAGTGGAGTGAAGTAGCAGAAACCCTAAAGCACGACATCGACTCCTCACGTCCTCGCCTGCGATGCCAATTCGTAGAAAGCCCGGCGTCGTCGTTTACTCCTCGCCTGCGATGCCGATGCGTTGCCTCGTCACCGGAGAAGGAGCTGTCGAGTGTCGACCACTCCGCCAGAGCGACTCTCCCGTAAAATTTAGGGTAGAGCGAGAAATGTCGAATGCGTGAAATGGACTCGTGAAGTAGAAAAATATGAGTCCTATGAACTTTGTTTTTTTATATATTAAATATAATAACCGAAATATCGGGTTAGAGATATATCGATATATCGGGATATATCGCCGTTTTTTAACAAAACGATATTTTTGTCAAACAAATCGGTTTCGTTGCGGTTTGCACCCAAAACCTTTATGTCGGCCGACATGTCGGACATGTCGGCCGATATCTACAACACTGCTTGGCGTAGCAAGAAACAGAATGTGGTTGCTCGCTCTTCTGCTGAAGCTGAGTACCGGGCCATGGCTGCTGTAGTTTCTGAGTTAACATGGCTTGAGAGCCTTCTGGGAGACCTGGGTGTTTGTCTCTCATCACTGGCGACCCTATTTTGTGATAGTCAAGCAGCAATACATATTGCCAAGAACCCGGTCTTTCACGAACGCACAAAGCATATTGAAGTTGACTGTCACTTTATTCGGGAAAAAGTACAGTCAAAGAAGGTAAATCTGGAGCATGTCTCTGCTACAAATCAAGTTGTTGATATCCTGACCAAAGCTCTCTCCCGACCGTTATACTACCAATTTTTATCCAAGCTTGGCGCCTACGACTTGTACACTCCAGCTTGCGGGGGACTGTTAGAAAGCCCTTGTAAAGGCCCATTTAAGAGGCCCATTTTTTTCCTTGTATTTGTCCCACATCTTGGATTGGGATCTTCTCTTCTCCCTCTCTTCCTATATAAATGTATTCATACTTGTAATTCATTATTCAAGAAGTATATACAAGGTTGGAGGTCTCTCTCTTTTCCTGCTCTCTTTACAGTAATGCTACGTACAAATGTGAGATGATTGTGCCAACACACTAATGCAAAGCTACGTGAATGTGCGGAACGAATGCAAACAAGCCCAATGAAATGATACGTGCACATTTTTAATTAATTATCCGGAATCAAATTATAGCAACAAGGATTATACGTAGCTAGTAAATCGACACAGTGTTCACAATAATTTTTGCGCGTGTAAGCAAACAATCACACTCTCTTTTCACAAGTGGTGTTTCCCACTATAACTTGCACGAATAAATATTATAGAGTTAAAGAAATGAAGACAAAAACAGCAGCAATCTCAATAACCAAACACATAAAGCATGTCCATCCAAGATTCAATACAAAATAAAAGGAGTACAAAATGTTAATACTCACAAACAACGATGTATCTGGTGACGGGAGTCAGCGTGGCACGTACGACTGTATTGAGACAATCAATTTCAGACCTTAATGGGAGAATGATGAGAGGTGATGTAGGAAGGGAAAAAGAGATGTGCTGATAGGAGTGGAGATATGGATTCATTGTTACTGGAAGGAGGAGGTCTAGATAGGGGTGTACGGGGAGATAGGTGGTTCTGGGGAATTGAGTGGTGATGAAAAGAAGGTTGGTTGCAGGTTGGGAGGAGGGAGGCTCACGGCTAGGCAATGGAGGACAACAACCAACGCTGGTGGGGAGAAGGTCGACGGGTGTTGCCCTGCTTGACGAAGGGGGGGAGAAGAAAATCGTTGAAATGGAGCGGTGTTCTTCGATCCCGTCGAGGAAGGAAATGAACAGGAGGAATACGGGCGCTGGACAGAGGAGCGGGCGCTGCTTGCGGTTGTTGGAGGGTTCAAGATAGGAGAACGGGGCGGGAGGAAGTATCGCGGAAGGGGAATGACGACGGGTTGCAATGAGGGGAGATCAACGAACCTGAGGAGTCGGACGAGGGATACGAGTGGGACGGAGGAAGTAGTGATACCTACGCCGACAACCGACTGGAAGTCTGTAACAGGAGACAACAGAGAACGAAGGGAAGCAGTGACGCTACTGTGAACGTGGTTTATGAAGTGAGAGAAGGAAACGAGCGGTTGGCTGATTCCAGGCGGGGAAGATGATGAGCATGGAAGGCAGGGACGGTTATCTCCTTCTGAAGATGAAGATGAATGGAGATTCGAGCGGTTAAGAGATGCATATTGATTGTTTGGAGAGGGGATCGTGGGATTTGAGAGGGGAAACAGTGACTGTTCACGGGCAAAGATGAAGATAACTGAAATGAAAACAATAAAGGAATAGGGAAGTCGGGACGTCGCACCCCGGGCTCGCAGAGTCGCACCACGAGTGATTGACGAAATTCTGGACTCTCTCACAAAACTCAGCAATCCCTGAAAACATGAACATCCACCCTTATTTATAACGAGAGGGGGCGGTTGGGCACCCGGCGTAAACGACTACGATCGTCTGTTACGCCTGATGTCCTAAAACACCAAATACACGCTAAAAATAAAATAAAATACATATAGAATGAAAAGTGATGCTCTGAACGCACTCACGGTCTCGGATAACCGATATGATCAACGCATATCTACCAAATATGCAAAAAAGGGTCCCGCCAAGTGGTGGCCCGATCTCCATCGAACACGATCATGCGGCCGATCCCCATCAATTTCTCCCGACTGAAAAACATTCATCTCCGAGTAATGAAGATGAATGAGCTTTAGTCAAAGATTGGGGGTAAGACTATCAAGCTCCGTCGTCGGTATCCAAGTATCAATAAAGGTAAAGTGTCCACTTTCGTGCACAAAGTGACGACAAAAGGACCATCTGTACTGGTGGTGCCCTCGTCCATTACAATATCACTAATGCTCTCAACTCTCTTCTCTTGTGCTGGTGAATCCAAAAACCTCGGTATAATCATAAAAGGTGCGAGCAAATCTGTGGGTGCTCGTATAAGGTGAACAGGGGAAGCGTCAAGCTATAACTGGGAGGGTGTCAAAAGAGGCTCAAAGTATGGGTCTCTATGCTCGAGAGGCTCAAAGTAATGTGTCAAATCTTTTGTATTAAATACATGATGAATACTCATATCCACAGGGAAATCGATCTCGCAAACATTTGTCCCAACTTTCTTTATAACCCTATAAGCACTCATTCGCTTAAGTTGTAGTTTAGTAGCGGCTCCTTTTGGGAGCCCCTCCTTGCAAAGTTAGACCATGACATGCTCCCACACCCGAAAATATTGCTCACGTCTGTGCATATTTGCCTTATATAATTCACAATTGTTAGTGGTTTTTCTTCCAGAGTAATTCATGTTTTTCATGCAAATGATGCAAAACATATAACATATGTGAATCAAGCGACATGAATGTACCAAGTACTATATGTAAATGAACAGACAACAAATGCAAAAAAATAAACTACTAGCATGACCAACTCAGTAAACCGAGGATTTTAGGTACTATAAGAAACTCCTAAGATAGGTACATGATCAGGAGGTTCAGAAGATGGGTCGTAAAAGAATTCATAAGTGTGAGTAGTAAGACATAAGATCAGTGAGTCATGAAACCCACTCTCAAACTTGAATGGACTATGGATGAAAGAAATACTTCAAGTGAGCAGTGATCCACTATGTGGCTCATCAGAGGGTTCACCGGGAAGAGTATAATAAAATTCATCGCAAATGCGATGAGTATTGACGTGGGTTCTAAAAATATTTGGCATGCCCTCATACAAGCGACGGTACAAATGAAGCGCAACAAACGTGTTATGCTCGCAGAGGTGATTTTACGTATCATGGGGCTCACCATGAGGGACATATGAAAAATCATCGTGAGTACGATGATCACCTAAGTGAAAATCATAGACATCGACAATATGTCACAACTTTAGCATGTGGCGAGTGCCCCTCACAAGAAAGAATTCATCTAGCAGGTCCTCTTGAGGTACAACCCAAAACTCATCACAAGTGCATGTGACCAGATGACAAACACTCAAAACATATGAATTAAAGTATTTTTAGGGAGAACCCTATATGCTGGATGTTATACTCAAGATTCTCTCTCTAGAGCACTATCGATATCATGAGCGATAATGAGAGAAATGTCAACGTCTCAATACTCATAAATGTGCCCCTCACCTGAATCTTATCCTCACAAGGACGAGGTGGCTCATCTAGAGGCTCAACAGGGGGGTCGTCAAAGAACCCGTCAATAGAGTGATGGTCCTCCAAAAGCAAACCATCAAAAGGAGTCATGTTCCCCGAAAGGAGTGAGGTGGCTCCCACGAAATCACTACTAGGCTCACGGTTCCTAATAGTGATGTTGCTCGATGAGCCATCGGGTGAAGTGTGGGAAAAGCCTACACTAAATAGTGAGCTAATAGGTATAATGTCGCGGGCAGGCTCTCTAAGTGAAGCAGTCTCTCGTGGTGGCTGACTCCTAACACGCACGTCTTGTGTTCGCAGGGCAGCCCGTTCTTCCTCAAATAGAATATTAGGTGGAGTGGGTGAGGTTTCCCTATTTTGGGAAGTGGAGTAGTCTTGTCGACCCTCAATCACGGCGACGTGCATACGAAGGTCGTCAAATTGTGCATCCAATTGATCAAACTTCTTAAGGACTCATTGTTATAATTCGGCTTCTGTTATGCCCGCTTTCGGAACACTAGGAAGATCACTACATGTGAAGTTACCTCATTGAAGGTGACCTCTATAGGATTCTTGAGGGTCAACGAGACAGTCGTTCATAGCATAATCATGGCGTGCTCGTGGGTGGACGTGAGTCCTATGAACGTGTGGTGGTGGTTGCACATATACAAATTAAGATTCCTCGTATAGAGGAGATGTGTAATGACGATGACCTGAAGCGGGTTCCTCAAATAGAGGAAATGTATAGCAACGATGACTAGAGCGATACTGAACTCTATCATCGTAAGTCATGTCGAAGGATCAATAGGATCCACTATAATGTGGGGATAAAAACGACGACAGTCATTATACTAATTGTATCTAGCATAATAAGATCGTGTCGGTAGATCAACGTGATCTCTGGAAGTGAAGATCTCCCTAAGGGCCTCTATGGGGTGGAGTGTAGGCGGATGTGTTTCCTCAAATTGAGGATCAGCGTAGTGACAACCACTAAGATAAGACATTGAGTGGCATAATATGTAGTCTCGCGTATATTAAAGTAAGCCATAACTTGGGGCTCTGAAACCAAACTGACGCAGGGCGAAACTGACGCGAGAATAAAGATGTTGTCGACACGCTAAATGTAATGCTGCATACAAATGTGAAATGACTGTGCAGACACACTAATGCAAAGCTAAGTGGATGTGCAAAACAAATGCGAACAAGCCCAATCAAATGATGTGTGCATGTTTTCAATTAATTATCCGGAATCAAATTATAGCAACAAGGATTATACGCAAATCGACACAGTGTTCACAATAATCTTCGTGCGTGTAGGAAAACAATCACACTCTTTTCCCAAGTGGTGTTTTCCACTATAACTTGTATGAATAAATATTATAGACTTAAAGAAATGAAGACAAACAATAGCAATCTCAATAACTAAACACATATAGCATGCGCATCCAAGATTCAATACAAAATAAAAGGAGCACAAACGTTAATACTCACAAACAACAATGTATCTGGTGACGGTAGTCGGTGTGGCTTCGCGTGGTGAAGGATACGGCTGTATTGAGACAATCAATTTCAGAGCTTAATGGGGGAATGATGAGAAGTGTTGTAGGAAGGGTAGGAGAGGTTTACTGATAGGAGTGGAGGAGATATGGATTCATTGTTACCGGAAGGAGGAGGTTTAGGCACGGGTGTACGGGGAGATATATGGTTCTGGGGGAATTGAGAGGTGATGAAAAGAAGGCTCGTTGTTGGTTGGGAGGAGGGAGGCTTACGGCTAGGCAATGAAGGACAACATCCAACGTTGGTGGGGAGGAAGAAGGTAGACGGGTGTTGCGCTACTTGGCGAAGGGGAGGGAGAAGCAAATCGTTGAAATGGAGCGTTGTTCCTCGATCCTGTCGAGGAAGGAAATGAGTAGGAGGAAGACGGGCGCAGGACAGGAGCGGGCGCTGCCTGCGGTTGCTGTAGGGTTCACGATAGGAGAACAAGGCGGGAGGAAGTATCGTAGAAGGGGAACGACGACCGATTGCAAGGAGGGGAGATCGACGGACCTGAGATGTCGGATGAGGAATACAAGCGGGACGGTGGGGGAAGTAGCGATACCTACACTGACAATCGACTGGAAGTCTGGAACAGGCGACGACAGAGAACAAAGGGGAGCAATGACGCTACTGCGAATGTGGTTTGCGATGTGGGAGAAGGAAACAAGCAGTTGGTTGATTCCAGGCGGGGAAGATGATGAACAGGAAAGGCAGGGGCAATTATCTCCTTCTGACAATGAAGATGAATGGAGATTTGAGCGATTAAGAGATGAATATTGACTGTTTGGAGAGGTGATCGTGGGATTAGATAGGGGAAACAGTGATTGTTCCAGTCAAAGATGAAGATAACTAAAATGAAACGAGAAAATGAATCAGGAAGCTGGGACATCGCACCCCGGGCTCGCGGCGTCGCACCATGAGTGATTCTGGACTCTCTCACAAAACTCAGCAATCCCTGAAAATCTGAACATTCGCCCATATTTATAATGAGAGGGGGCGGTTGGGCACCCGGCGTGAACAACTACGATCGTCTGTTACGCTCGGTGTCCTAAAACACCAAATACATGACAAAAAATACATATAAAATGAAAAGCGATGCTCCTGACGCGTTTGCGGACTCAGATCGTCGATCCGATCAACGCATCTCCGCCAAATATTGAAAAACGGGTCCCGCCGAGTGGTGGCCCGATCTCCATCGAAAACGATCATGCGCCTGATCCCCATCACTACACCATCTTGAACATAAGCAAAAAATATGTCTAAAACCAAAACAAAAGATAAATAATGAACGCCCAGTTGTTGACCATTACTGGAGCAAAAAGGTGATGCAGGGGTAGGCCGACAATACCAAAGGCGCTCTAGAATGGAACCCTTGAAGGAATTCAATGTTATGTTAATGCAAGAAGCGGTTCAAATAAAATGGAAATAAGTAATAAATTAAAATAAATTTTAGGCAGAGACGCATTCGTTCACAAATTTGAGTAAACAGAGAGAGCAAGTTAAAACGCCTAACTAACTGAGGCGCAATTACTTTTAAGTGCGCACGAAATAGACTCTGCAAATCACAAAACTTTTCAATACTAGTAGCAAATGAAAAAAGAAATCCAATAAAATATAGTTCCAAGTACGCAACAATAGAAAGCAACAATTCCAAATAACAACTTACGCAAGCAAGTGGCAGCTGGGTAGAGTACGACCATAATCCAAAAGTAAAAGCAACTGGATTTTAGCGTGGAAAGGATCGGTTGGGAGGCATGGGAAGGAGTTGGTTGGGTCTCGGAATGACTGTGGGGTGATCTGGGTTGTAGGAGGCGGGAATGTTGGAGCCTCAAGTTTAGTAGGAGTGGTCGGGAATTGTTGGTATGGGAAATTGGAACTCGGTGACTGGGGAGAAGATCGGGCAGGGGGTTTGGAAGGGAATCGAGAAAGGGGTTGAGGGGGAAGTTGATGTGGAAACGTGGCTGTGGAATCTAACGGCAGAATGAAGGCATGCTGGCTTGATTCGGGCGGTGGGAATGACAGATGGTCAGGGAAGAGCCTGATGGAAGATCATGTGATTAGGAAAAGGTCGGCGGTTGTGAGGTTGACGAGAAGAAGGTTCTGTGACTGGGAGTTGAAGGGAGGAAGAATCTGCGGGTGGGAGAGGGTGAAGGCTGTGGAGATCAACACCTTGGAGTCCACCAAGGGAGCCACTCGGCGTCTCCCCGAGGGATAAAGGACCGGCATTTTGCAAAAATGAAGCAAAACCACGATCCCCCCAAACCGGCGTCTGCATGCGTATAAATACAATAAAATTGGCATAGGGCAGCCGAATAGGACGATTCATATCGTCTGAGACGATCGTGCGTCAAATACAACTCAGAATAAAGAAAGTAATATATAAGCATGACTCGGAACGACCGTTCGGACACATTCGCAGACTCGGATCATCCGAACGCATCGCGGTTCACCACCTCCTGTGGGAATATATGTGTATGTGTCGGCTACATCCATCAACTCCCCCCGGCTTGAATGTACTCATCTTCGGTGAGTGAATAAGGCATACTCTTGGTGTAGCCTACGGGCGAGTCTCTCAAGCTCCTCTACAGAGATCCAAGTGTCATCAGAAATCAGGCGGTTGTCCCAACGAACAAAATATCGCAATATATATAGAAATATGTATCGCCAGCCTACTCCTGTGAAGTCATGAACAATGATCTGAAATGTATCTCTGGCGGTCACATATGACTCTGAATGAAACGTGTCTCCGTCTGAATGATGAACTGGTGGAACCTTTGGTGGTTTGATGTGACCCTCGTGGTTAGACTCAATAGGCTGAGGCTGGGGGAACATGGAAGGAGGTAAAGGAAGTTGTGGCTCAGGTGTAGTTATGGAGAAGGGATCCACATACACGTGCTCATCATAGTAAGGAGTCAAGTCCTCTACATTGAATACTCGGCATATCTTTATATTTTGAGGGATGTCGATCTCATAAGCATTCGTACTGATCTTTTGTGTGACTATACAAGGACCCATTCAGTGTGCTTAATTTTTTTGATATTCATGGTGAGAACCTCTCATATTGTATGTGAATCATATTTTGCTCTACAACTTCAAAAATATGTTCCCTTCTTTGTTGATTTGTTTGACCTTTATAATAATCATTACTTGATTCAATTTTCTTTTGGACTAACTCCTACAGTGCAAGCAATGTGGCCTGAAAATATGGAACCAGTATTTATTGCTCATCCCATGACTATTTATGTGTCATTGCATCGCCTCTCCCCAATACTTCTCAAATTTGCAACTTCTTTATCCATTATTTCCATTTCTAACTCTCTGCAGGAGTCTCTTCAACATTCGGAATGGTGTGCGGCCATGAATGAGGAAATGTCTGCTCTATAAGCCAATCTGACTTGCGATCTTGTCCCTCTTCCTCCGGCACAACCTTGTGTGGGATGTAAGAGGGTATTTACAATCAAACATATTCCAGACGGGACAGTTGAAGGCCTAAAAGCTCGTCTTGTGGATCGGGGGTTTACTCAGCAACAAGGTTGAGACCTTCTCACCTATCGCAAAGTCAAATATTGTTTGTGTCCTGATCCTCTTAGTTGTTCATTGCCAGTGATCATTACATCAATTGGATGTCAAGAATGTCTTACTCAATGGCAACCTTCTAGAGACTGTCTACAAGTACCAACCTCCCGGGTTTGAGACCACAAGGGAGTCTCTTGCCCATCACTTCAAAAAATCTATAAGTGTACAAATACATGTATGTATGAATATATGATAAATAAATAAATAATAAAGATTTGTTTGTTTCTCTCCTTTTCCACAAAAACAATGTATCTAAGATATCCAAGGGAAGAAAACAAGTCCCTTTTCCTAAACTTTCAGCGACAACAACTTTTGAAATGTCATAGTGATGAATCACATTGAAAGAAAATTAAGTTTTTCAAATCTGTATTACAATACACACCAAGACATACGGGGCAAAATCCTTCCTCTGTTGAGCTCACTAGTGGGACCTGTACATGTTTTATTGATCCTGTATACTGTATGTCCAACATATACAACACCCGACACGCATCAACCTGCACATAAAAAGTATCAAAAAAAGATATGCAACAAGTAAATAATATTAAGCCAAAAATCATGTGCGGAATTTGAATTAACAAGTAAAACTTCTAATGGTGTGCACACCTCCAATGAGGAGAACTTCCTTCCCTTGAAATGCATGAAGAAACTATCTGTAGAACTTTGATCATCGAATTGTATAAGAACGCTATACTGATCTTCCATCCCATCATTCCTACAATTTGAAATCATTGACCATCCACTCAACAAGAAAACCAAATTTATTATCCGAAATAATCTAGAAATGAATAATGACCTGACATGGATAATATTAACTAGTAATATATTAAAATACGTCCTTGAGTTCATTATTTAATAAAGGTACTTTAGACTTCTTAATTATTAGACTAATTGTCCTAATCAGTAATTAAATACATACTAGAATATTAAATTAACATAAATAAGGAGAGACTAGGAACTAATTAGGCTAAGTAGTGTGCTAACTAGCATAAATAGAATAATAATGTGAGTGCTAGTATTAATTTAGTACATTTTTCTTAATCATTTGATCCAAAAACATGCATAATTCAAATAAAGTTACAAGATTTAATTCCTTTCATTCATTTCAACTCCTAACCAAAAAGAGGAATAACAATCTCACTTTCTCTTAGGAATTTTTCAAAATTTTTATTTGCTACTTAATACTACGAGTGACAGACATGGGACTTCACACCTACGGCCAATCGCGACAATACCTCGACTGCGATAGGTTTGGGGCTTCACCCCTATCAATTATTTAATGCAACTTAAAATAACAACAACAACACTCAAGTCTTTATACCACTATAGTGGGGTCGGCTATATGGATCCTTTGTCGCCATTGTGCCATATCTTTTGTCATAATCTGATAATATCACGAAAAAATTCTACGAGGAATTCGGCAAGCGGAAGGGCCGGCGAGGGTGAGCAAGAATGAAGAAGTACGAGCAGAGACGAAAATGGGGAGCAACCCTACAAACCTTCATACATTCCAAGATAAAGATTACAAGATCCGTCGGCCCTCTTATAATGGCGAGGAGCGAATATAAAAAGAAATACTGAAATTAGGAAATACTAAAATTAGAAAATACTGGAAATACTAAAAATGCGTCAACAAACATAACAACCTATTTATTATTAAATATTCTTCGCGGTCTCGGTGGGCCCTTGCAATATACACGTCCAGCGCGTGTATACTTGTCATGGTGGCTCGTCATTGTGTAGTTCCGTAACATTTGGACCCATAACACTACATCCTTCCTTCAAAACAAGCTTGTCATCAAGCTCGTGTACCCAGCGGGTGGCCGGATAATCTGGTACCTTGACCTCCCGCCAGAACAAGGCCCGGTAGCACGTAGCAGTGGCGGTGGTGTTGTGAGTAGCGGCGGCGCCATCGGAAGGACAGGCGGCGGAAGTAATGGCTTCCGCAAGGTCGGTGGGGCGGTGGTGAGCAGTCGCCACAAGGATGTCAGAGACGCGATGGCCGACAGCAGGAACGGATCCGTCGGGGCAGCGGGGCAGCGGGGCGGCAGAATAGGCGGCGATGAGGCCGGTGGAAGCGGTGGGGCAGGGGCCGGTAAAGCGAGAGCCGGGAGAGGAGACAGTGAGATGATCGGAGGGGGTGACAAGACTAGAGCCGACAGAGTAAGAGCCGGTAGAGGGTGCAACGAGTTTACCGGACGGGACGGCAGAAGAAGCGGTGATGCGGCCGGTGGAAGCGGCAGAGGGACGGCCACCGTAGAGAGAGGTGGCGCATTAGCGACCGTGGAGAGAGGTGGCATGGCCGAAAAACTTTTGCATGGTGCAGGAGGCAGCCGTGGTGGAGACGGCTTAGGGCAGGGAACCTCGTGGGGGGTTGCGGAAGCCCGTCCGTGGTACACAAGAAGACGATCGACTTTGGCGTGGAGGGAGGCACATGTGGCCAGAATTTGTACAGCTAGGTCAGAGAAATCTATTGGAGGGTTAGTGGTCGGCGACAGCAAGAACAGCGGCCCGGGAGCCGCGGATTGGGCGGCGGCCATGGTGCCCAGGATGTAGGCTGCATGTGATGTCGGCGATGTTCGTGGCGGCACAACGGTCAGCACAGCGAAACAGAGGCCCGGGGCGGCGACCTTCCTGCAACAGAAATGAAAGGGGAAGCAGATCCGGCTGACAGAAGCCCTGCGGCACAGGCGAAGGACGGTCGATACCTGGAGCGGAGTGGGGCCAGGCGCCGAGAAGAGAACGATGAAAAACAGAGGCCCTGGGTGGCGGAAGATTCGGAGGGCTGCAGCGGCGGGGTTGGGGTGCGACTGAATCAGCCGGTTGTTGGAGAAGGCTTTGTGGCAGACCGGGGCGGATCGAGTGCGGAAAGGACGCCATCGGCCAATCCGGTTGCTGGAGGAGGTGAAGCGGGTCGATCTGCTTCCTGGAGAGCCGATCCGGTTGTTGGAGGGCCAATTTGGTTGTTGGAGAGCAGGACGTAACGGATCGGCGATGGCGGCGTGATGCCGGAGACAGATCGGGGTTGGGATGTCCGGCAAGGGTGAACCGTGCGTTGGCTGGGTCGTGCGTCGTGCGCAACGGCGGCAACGATCGGGCCTCGTCTATCTTATGGCGACGCAGGATCGGGTGTTATGTCGCGGAAACAGGGCTGTGTCGCGATGACGCGAGTCGGCGGGGATCGGGTGTTGTGGGGGTCAGTGGACAAGGGAGATAGATTTCTGAATTCTTTAGGCAAACTCGAGCACCGGCGGCGAGAGCGGGCAGTGCGGCAGGTCGGATCAATTGATACGATCACGGAAAATTTCCAGGAGGAATCCAGCAAGGGGAAGGGTCGGCAGGGGTGAGCGAGGATGAAGGAGGGCAAAAAGAAACGAAATTATGGAGCAACTCTAGAAACCATCATACATTCCAAGATAAAGATTACAAGGTCCGTCGGCCCTCTTATAGTGGCGAGGAGCGAATATAAAAGGAAATACTGGAAATACTAAAAATACGTCAACAAATATAACAACCTATTTATTATTAAATATTCTTCGCGGTCTCAGTGGGCACTTGCGATATACGCGCCCGACGCGTGTAGACTTGTCATGAAAGTTCGTCGTCATGTAGTTTTGTAACATTTGGACCCGTAACATAATCTCACTAATGCCTAAGTACATCATGTATTTCCTTATAGTTTTATTTCAAGTCTTTATCGGTCTACCCCCTCCCTCGTTTAACATCCCTAGTGACTAGAATCTCACAACGCTAACAGGTGACTCTAATGGTCTCTTTTGTACGTGTCCAAACCATCTTAGTCGAGCTTCTCATATCCTCTCTACAAATGACGCTACTCATGTCTTAGACATAATACATTCATTTCTAATTTTATCCAGTTCGTGTGTCCACACATCCACCTAAGCATTCTTATCTCCGCAACTCCCATTTTTTGCGCATGTACACAATTCACTACCCAACACTCAAAACCATAGAGCATCGCGGGTCTAATTGCAGTACAGTAAAACTTGCCCTTAAGTTTTAGTGGTACTTTACGATCACATAAGATCCCTGACGCGCCTCTCCACTTCAACCAACCGACTTGGATTATATTTGCCACATCTTAATCAATATCTCCGTCTTTTTGAACTATTGATCCAAGATATTTAAAACACTCGCTACGGGAAATATTTTGATCACCCCACTTAATGACGAAATCATTCGTCCTTCTTGTACTGCCAAATTTAAGCACCATGTACTTTGTCTTTGCCCTGCTCAACCTAAAACCCTTCTTTTCTAAAGTATTCCGCCAAGATTCAAGCTTTGCGTTTACACTCTCGTGCGTCTCATCAACCAAAATGATATCATCCGCAAACAATAAACACCAAGGTATTGCTTGTTGGATGTGTCTGGTGAGCTCATCTAAGATAAGGGATAGCATGTGCTCTATTTTTTGGTGATTGATGAATATATGATTTTGAATTGAGTGTGCTTGCTCCTTTAAATCCTATAGTCGATTGTTGGGGAATGATACTTGTGTTTTCGTGAGTATAGAGATAAGGAAATTTGATGTTACTGTTGCTGTAAATGTAAGATTGTGTATTTGTTGATTGCCTTCTATCGTGAGGGTAGTGAACAGTTGTTGAATGTGAGAAGTTTACTGTGCTGATTGTTGTTTCCGATTTGAGTTGGAGTTGTTGATGAAAAAGTTTAGAGATTGTTGTTAGTTTGGTTCCAGTTGGACGGATTATTGTCTTGATTGCTTCTGTAAAGTAGGATTTGATTTAGTGAAGTGCTTGCAAACTATTGAGGTTTGATTAATTGTTTCTTAACTTGAGATTTCGTGAATCCACCTTGAGCGATTGAGATTTCGTGGATCCACCTTGCGTATGAGAGCGAGTGAACGTTATGTTGTTTAGCTTGTGGCTTCCCAAAACCCATTGTGTTTAAGATTCTGTGGAACCACTTTCGTGTGAGAGTGGGTGAAATTTCTCCTTGTTGCCCGTATGTGATAACGACTGACCTCGGAGTGGGAAATCGAAGGTGACGAGGAAATCCTCGTGTGATCGCCATCGACTTCGAATACGGAAAGACGGCTCATTCCGTGGGTAACTTGATTCTTACCCTTCCTTTGTGAGTGTCTATTTTTTTCTCTTAGGATAATTAGAGTCATTGTTGGGTTTTTGCCCGAATTTTGTCAGCGAACGCTACGTCGAAAACTCCAAACGGAAACATATTTGGAGTTCGCGATTTCTGTTTGCTACGACAAGGGGAACAGAACGAAAGTTGCGAACTTTCTTCCCGAATTTAGAATTGAACCGTTTTTCAAGAAAATCCATTTTAAACAAAATAGTGATTTTGTTTTTTTTCTCAAAAAAAAATCTAGTTGCTTCGTTTCTTACAGTTCGTGCAACGTTCGCTCAAATCAGAATACTCCATTTCATGCATTTAGGGTTTCCTAGGAAAAGCCGACAGACGCACAAACCCTACGCGCCGTCCTGCATCAGTCCTGATCAAACCTGCTTCTCAGAAACCAACTTGTGGATGACGGGCTTCAGCTTGGTGACCAAAATGCGAGCAACAATTTTGTACACAACACAATGTGCAATCTCATCATCAGTCTTCTTCCATTCAGCTGACGATGGGATGACACTCGGGAGCAGGAGGTAGAAACCTAATTTAGAAAAAATGGTGCCCAGAAGTTCCGCCCATGACGGCCTCGCAGACCTCCATTCTAATAGTGCTCCAATAACAGTAATAGAATGTATCATTGAACACATCTGCACCAAGAGCCTTGTAGATAGGAAGGTATATAACACAACGTGCAATCTCATCATCGGTGAAATTCCTAGAGAGGCAAGTATTAACCTCAGTTGAGAGCCTATGCTCGATGTAAGGCAATTCCCCTTCCATAACACCAACCACCGACCCCAACGGTCCCTGAAAAAAATGAGACTGGATAACCTCAGGATCAAAGACAACTTCACATTGATCATCTGTCAGTTATCAGATTGTGTTTTGATGACGTTGAATGAGTGCAGAGTGATAATAGAAGGTGGTATTATCCTTGCCCTGCAGAAGATACCAAATTCTAGACAACCCCCCCCCCCCCCCCGAAAGCTTCCCAAACCTTCCTACGAAGGAGATGGAGGAGGTCTACAGACCCCCCCCCCCCCCCGAAAGCTTCCCGAGTTTGAAGGCACGGGATTTTTCGCTCAGCAGAATCATCCTTCATAAATAAATTCTTGGCACACTCCTTATTCCATCAGTACAACACAAATTTGATCTTAGTGAGAAGCTGATTAAGTATGAAGGAAGGAGATCCTGAGTCATTAGAACGCCAAGACGTCCGAACAACCTGAAAGAACTCCCCAAAATCTAACAATAAATACTCAAAACGGAAGGGTCTCCAGAAAGGCGACGAAGTAACCTCAGTAACAAGGAGCAACGAACAGTGATCAAAATTCTAGCGGGCCAAGTGAAATAGTTAAGCCTCCAGAAAACGATGAAGTCAATCCTTGGACCTTGGTACACAGTACTCGATCAAGACGAGAAAGGACACGCACCTCGGCATCCTGATTATTACAATAGATATAAATGGACCCCTGAAACCCAAGAACAAGATGATTAGAGCCAATGAAGTCCCTAAACTCCAGTATCGCAAAGCTGACTGTAAACCTAACACCGCCATAGCATTCCTCCACAGAGCAAATCACGTTGAAATCACCAATGATAATAGTAGGAAGCCCTTAAGAAAGAATGGTAGAGATGGAGGCACAGAGAGGACGGCACTCCCTATAATTCACTTTGTCATTAACGCCACAAATGACCCAAGGAGGCACAATAACAGGTAGGATCGATCCCACCGCCAGTTGATCATTCACAACTCCGAAGTCCATAATATTCTCATTCATCTTCCAGAAAATCATAATGCCACCAAAAAGGCCTTTTCAAGGAAGGTAAAGACAACTCCAAAAGTCGCTTAAGGCACTTCTAATCAAAAGAGAAACTTCAGCAGCCACTACAGTCTCCAAAAAATATAACCACCTCGGGATCAAAGACAACTTCACATTGATCATCTGTCAGTTATCAGATTGTGTTTTGACGACATTGAATGAGTGCAGAGTGATAATAGAAGGTGGTATTATCCTTGCCCTGCAGAAGATAAGAAATTCTAGACAACCCCCCCCCCCCGAAAGCTTCCCAAACCTTCCTACGAAGGAGATGGAGGAGGTCTACAGACCCCCCCCCCCAAAAAAAAGCTTCCCGAGTTTGAAGGCACGGGATTTTTCGCTCAGCAGAATCATCCTTCATAAATAAATTAATGGCACACTCCTTATTCCATCAGTACAACACAAATTTGATCTTAGTGAGAAGCTGATTAAGTATGAAGGAAGGAGATCCTGAGTCATTAGAACGCCAAGACGTCCGAACAACCTGAAAGAACTCCTCAAAATCTAACAATAAATACTCAAAACGGAAGGGTCTCCAGAAAGGCGACGAAGTAACCACAGTAACAAGGAGCAATGAACAGTGATCAAAATTCTAGCGGGCCAAGTGAAATAGTTAAGCCTCCAGAAAACGATGAAGTCAATCCTTGGACCTTGGTACACAATACTCGATCAAGACGAGAAAGGACACGCACCTCGGCATCCTGATTATTACAATAGATATAAATGGACCCCTGAAACCCAAGAACAAGATGATTAGAGCCAATGAAGTCCCTAAACTCCAGTATCGCAAAGCTGACTGTAAACCTAAAATCGCCATAGCATTCCTCCACAGAGCAAATCACGTTGAAATCACCAATGATAATAGTAGGAAGCCCTTAAGAAAGAATGGTAGAGATGGAGGCACAGAGAGGACGGCACTCCCTATAATTCACTTTGTCATTAACGCCACAAATGACCCAAGGAGGCACAATAACAATTAGGATCAATCCCACCGCCAGTTGATCATTCACAACTCCGAAGTCCATAATATTCTCATTCATCTTCCAGAAAATCATAATGCCACCAAAAAGGCCTTTTCAAGGAAGGTAAAGACAACTCCAAAAGTCACTTAAGGCACTTCTAATCAAAAGAGAAACTTCAGCAGCCACTATAGTCTCCAAAAATATAACCACTGACACAATCTTCTCTCAAACCAAGATTGCAAGCAAACCCCCCCCCCCCCCCCCCCCCCCGCAATTCCACACAATGCACTTCATAAACTCACTAAGGAGGAGAGGCCCTCCGCACCCAAAAAAAAGAAGTAGAAATATACATCTCCCCAATAGTTGTCATCAGGACAAGAGTATCTAACTCGTCTGGTGCTTCTTTAAGCCCTTTCTTTAGGTTTACAGAGGAAGAGTGATCCTGCTTATAGCAGATATAAGGTCCCTTCGGCGAGCAGCAGGCCCTCCATGCAAAGCCGGAACACCTACCAACACCCCTAAAGCTTGAGGCTCTGAAGCCTGCATCCTCCGAACAACTTGGCCCAAAGATAAAATGCCTATTATGAACAAGAGCAAGACCCGAACTAGGATGATCGTCGGAGGCTCCTACCTTGCATGTAAGTCCTTGGAGGAAGGCCCATCCCACTCCTGGGAAGGGAAGAATCAAGAGCGTGGTGTTATACCTTCGACCCCGTAGGCACAATAGGCCGAAAAATTCATGGCAGATTTGTCGATCGTGCCCACCCCACTGGACCGTGCTTGTCGTCTACCTTTACCACTCCAGTCCATGGGACCCACTATTAGAGCACCTCCAAGCCGCATAGAACCATCTACATCCTGACTCAATATGACACCATGAGTCACCCTGCTGGCAAGCGCACCTTTCCAACTACGCCCCCGCCAACAAACAGTTTGCTACTCCTTCCCAAGAGCTTTGGGACTCGCAGTGGGCTGATTCTGCTCCAAAGTGTTGAAGCCAAAATCTGACTTCGACAAAAGTTCGAAATTCAGGGGTGTAGCCAACACCTACTCGCTCCAAGCTTTGCCCTCCGACTGATTGTAAAGGACTAGTAACCGACCCAAAGCCTCAGCAGGGAGGTCCCACCGCTTACCCGGAAGATCTCTGAGAGCTTCCCCTCCAAAGCCAAAAGCTGGGCTTGGAGCTTCTCAGAAAGCACAGGAAAACTTTTTAAATCCCGGGAAAAAGGTGCTTCTGAAGAACTCTTATGGGCTTATTTATAGTTTTCTGAATTTGAACTGTCAATAACCAAACTGAACCGACCTGAAATTACCAAAATACCCATGGTTGGATCTGCCAACAGCCAAACTCCGCTGTTTTGAAGAGTTATATGCAGACCACCAAGGGCAAAAGGGTAAAAGTACCCGGGGTAGAAGAGTAAAATCCTCCATGGGTATAGAAAAGTAAAAACGACCTTCTTTCTGTATGGCGAATAGGGAAGCACCCAGCGGCGAGATGAGCCCTCCTGGCCGTCTCGCAGGCATCCTTCGCCATGGGGTCCTCTCGCCGTTAGGGGCCTACTCGCGCCCCAAAAGGGCGTCTTGCCCACTGCGGAAACCGCTCGTCTCGCCTCCTGCGAGCGGACCACGTGGTCCCACTCGCCTATCCAGTACCTCTCGCCAGCTTCTGTCGTTCACACCTTGAGGGCCTCTCGCGAGCCCGAGGTTGTACACAAAGTACTTGCATGCTTAGTACTAGCTTGATGTATAGCAATCCAAGGACCATATCGTGGCGCAGGCGATGTGCCCAAATTCGGAAGGACACCGCTACCAACATCCACGGAAAGGAAATTATCAAATCTAATAGAATCGTTAGGTGCAGCATGAAGACAATTCATTGGGACATGAACAATCCTCTCGCAGTGGAAGCGGACCATCGGAACATTTTTATAGACAGATTTTTGTCATAAGTCCTCCCCAGTAGAGCCTCTCTCTCCCAATAGTAATCCCAGGAACGAGTGGCTTGCTTGAATCAATGTGGGCAAAGACGCGGCATACTTCCTCCATTCCAATCCTTTGGTATGGGTGTCCACCTTCACAGGTGTGCCAGCAGCTGATGCAATGAGGATCAGAGTTAGGACAAGCCCATAATTCTATGGAGAACTTCGGCAGACGGGCCCAAATGAGGAGGGACGGGAAAAATTCGCTTGAGGTTTGAAGAATGGCTCCCACTTGTCCAAGGCAAGCAATTACCCCGCAACCACCCAAGATCCTCCATATTTAATCTTATCTTTAACAACCAAGTTAAAATTTTTGAGCACGAAGAAACCATCAGTGAGCACCGAAACCTGGAAAGATTCCTTAGCCTGCCATTGATATGTCAGCGACCGAACCACCACAGAAAACGTGAGCTCATCGCCGAAGAACCTCCCCAGAGCTCTTAAGCCTTGCTCACCACCGCAAGAACCACGGGATGAAATAAAAACTTCTTATTATGAAACAGTTGGAATCTCTCAACTTCCTCTAGCGAGATCTCCAAAGGCGCCACCCAGCGATATTGGCAGAGAAACACCACACCGGCCAAGTCTGAGTCGCACGAGCACCGAATGACTCTAAAAAGATAACAT
Organism: Platanthera guangdongensis; assembly: GCA_039583875.1. Classification (NCBI taxonomy): domain Eukaryota; kingdom Viridiplantae; phylum Streptophyta; class Magnoliopsida; order Asparagales; family Orchidaceae; genus Platanthera; species Platanthera guangdongensis. Next base: position 184,263,379 of record CM077148.1, read on the forward strand.
TCCCCACTGGCAGTGCCTACGCAGCCTAAGTAGTAGGCTTCAAATCCGCAGCCACCAACACTTCCCATGAAAGTCGTAGAGAAACCCTAACAACACCTCCCTTCTTCCTAACCGAAGACGGTCCACAATTCCATCGTGGATATGGTTCAAACTCTTGTTTCAACCTACGGGGCTCCTTCAGTGTTTCCGCCTTTTACATTTGTAGCTTTGCCTACCACTTCTTGCTTTCTGAATTCACGGTACTAGTGAGACCTCTTCTCAATTGCCTCAGCAATCAAAAACACTACTGCAAAGATCTTCTCCAACTTCCAGAAAAACGAAGATCGACTCGAAGCTAGGGTTTCTGAGCTTCTTAAGGTGAAGCTTCCTTGTGACAAGAAGCTTGTTGAAGTCTCCAATCTTTGCCACCAATTTTGCAACGTTCGCTCCCAACCCATTTACAGCACCACTAAGAAAGTAGGGTATCCCCTCCTTCACTGAATCTCCGCTTTGAGAAGGGAGAAATGAGAAGAAAGAATAAGCCGCCTTCAACACCGAAGATGTACATTCTTCGAAGATTAGGTGAGATCATTAAATAACAATTTCATAAACAACAGATAATTCACGTTCTAATCGCATCAACAAAACTCAATGTCACTGGTATTATAACTATAGTACTTCTATCAATATAAGCACTGAATCGAAAATTCATTAAAGATAGTGTTGAACCCGGGAAAATCCCATATTCCAAAATTCGGACCAAGGCAATCTGAGATTACCGGTTCAGCGGCCGGCCCGACGGCTAAAGGGCTAGGACGCGGAAACAGTCAGACAACTAAAAGAACCACAGGCGTTGCGGCAGGGAGGTCCCACCACGTACCCAGATGCTTAGAAGAATCAACTCCTTCACAATCAAAAATGATCGAGCAGAGTACGAGGTAGATTCTAGCTGGCGACCAAGTCAAAGCGGCTACTAACAGGAATAATCGCTAGCTCGCAACTTGTCTCTCTGAAAAAAGTATCAAAAGGCTCAGCTTGAATTCTAGGAAAAAAGATGGTCGATATCTTTTGCGAGATTTCGAAATCCGTCTCATCATATCCCTGAGGTCCTATTTATATGCTCATCCAAAAAAAGGGGGGCTTTATTTATAGTCTCACCCCTAGCGACTAGGTGAGTTCTTAGGGGAGCTCGTTCGGCTGGGCGAGTAACCGGCCTAGTCGTCCACCTGGCGAGTATGCGAATGGAACTCGTCATACTCGCCCAGGTCTTCTGTCATCTTGCGCATTGACTCTGACTTCTGTCTTGACTTGCTGACTTTTACTCTTGTTGACCTGACTCTGGAGGGGTCCACCCTCGACGAATATGGGTTATACACAATTTCCGCTCTTTTCGAGCTCCTATGTCGCTCGAAAAGAAACATCTAACACTTATTCGGCGGGCTGCTTGGGCGAGTATCTGCGTTCCTCACGAGTATCTTCGTCATAATCATTATCATAACAAGTATCACGGTATCTCGTCGGCTGTTCCACATCTCGGAACCTGATCTCATGGTTTCTCGTTAGATGGTGTCGCGACTGCATTGGTCGCTCCTCTCTCTCCCTGGCTCGCTCCTTCCCTGGTCGCCTGGGTGGTGTTTCCTCCTCCGACGGTGTCACGCGACGAGGCGAGGTCGTCATGTCATCGGGGCGAGGAGGGAACCCTGTGAGGATGCTCCTCTCTATCCTCCTCGCGAACTCTTCGAATGTCGCCTCTGTCACGAAGTCGCTCTCTCGCGCAGATTTACGAACTTCTGCCGAGTTGCTGACTATCTCCTCATGCTCGTCTCCATTCACCATCTCGCCAACTTGCGAAACTTTTCTCCTCGGTTGCGATTCACTCTCACCGCACCAAAGTGTTGAAGACGAGAAAACCTCCTACCTCAAAATTCGGATCAAGGCTGTCTGAGGTTACCGGTTCATCGGTCAAGCTCGACGGTTAAAGGGCTAGGACGGGGAAACAGACAGACAACTAAAAGAACCTCAGGCGCTGCGGCAGGGAGGTCTCACCACGTACCCGGATGCTTAGAAGAAGCAACCCTTCCACAATCAAAAATGGTCGAGCAGGATACGAGATAGATTCTAGTTGGCGACCAAGTCAAAGCGGCGACTAACAGGGATAATCGCTAGCTCGCAACTTGTCTTTCTGAAAAAAGTATCCAAACGCTCAGCTCAAAGTTTAGGAAAAAAGGTGGTCGAGATCTTTTGCGAGATTTAAAAATTTGTCTTCTTGTACCTCTGAGGTCCTATTTATAGACTCATCCAAAGATATGGGGTCTTATTAATAGCCCCACCACTGGCGACTAGGCGACTTCTTGGGGGAGCTTGCTTGGTTGCGCGAGTAACCGTCCTAGTCGCCCACCTGGCGAGTATGCAAGTGGAGCTCGTCATACTCGCTCAGGCCTTCTGCCGTCTTGCGTGTTGACTCCGACTTCTGTCTTGACTTACTGAGTTTGACTCTTGCTGACCTGCCACTGGAGGGGTCCACCCTCGACGAATATGGGTTGTACAGATAGCAAGAGAAAAAAATGCATTTTTCTCTTCTCCTGGATCCGATATTTTTTCCCTGTAACTTCAAACCAGGTTGCATTTTTCCCATATGTTTTGCACTAAACCAACAATAAAGACTTCCTCACCTCACGATTCGCATTTCTAGCATGTGCTGCACGAAGGAACCGCAGAAATTGCAGAAATCGGCATAGGTCATATGGTTTGGAACGTCCAGCACGCATACAAGAGGCTTCCTATCTACCTGCAAAGCAGAATTCCAGACCGACATAAATAAACCCTAGAATCTACCCTTGCCATAAACAAACTGCACCAGATGAACAAATCGATTCAAGACATCAGAATCGGAGGGGGAGAAGAAATACCGGGAGATTGTTGGGGGAGGAATGGTCTTCGTGAAATATATGCATGATCCCTTCGATCCTAGGGTTCCCAGACGAGAAGGGCACTGCCTGCACGAGCCCGGGAGTAGGGAGCTGACTGACACCGCCGTGATTGGAGGCGGAAGGTTGGAAAGCGTCTCCCTGGGTGGAGGAAGGTGAAGCGCCGGCTGCTCCGGAGCTAATCGAAGCAGCGAGCATGACGGCAGTGAGGCGGTCGTCTTTCTCAAGATTATTCGGATTGGCCTCCGTTTCGAAATCGAAAAACAGGGAAAGGATTGTTTGCGGCGTGAGGAAGCAAAAAGCAAGCGGTGGAGGGATAGGAGCCTCTCAATTTATATAGGAATTTTCGGAGAGTCAGGAATTTTCATCTTACTCACTACTTTTGGGATATTTTTGTGTGGCCTAGGCTCATATTTCAGTCGTGAGCCTTTAAATAGGATCGGGTCCCACTCTCATCTCCTTTCGTCACACGAAAAGGATTTTTTTGAATATTCCCGTGTTTTCTTCCTTGCGTCAATCCCCGTGTCTTCTTCCCCGACGCAGCTTCCCCCCCCACTTCGCCGATCCATCAGGCCTCTCCCCACCTTGAGGAAATCTTTCCCCGCTCGCCCTCAGGCAGGTGTAGCAGGTTTTGATTTAGGCCAGTGACGCAGAAGCAGTGGCGGCACGGCGGCATCCCACGACGAACATTTTTTCTGGTATGCCGAACTTGTTTTGTATGCTGCATTTTCGTCCAATCTCATTATTCTTCCATAATATATGTAGTTGGTATACTTTTTTCGAGAGAGAGTTTCAGCATTAACGGCTAATGCTTGTTGGATGCTGAAATCCTATTTTTTTGTATGTTGAAATCCCTGAATCCGGTCGGAATTACTGTACAGACCGGAAACCCTACTAACATTGTACCGCAATGCCAACCTAGGTTGTGAGTGTTTTCTTTTTTTCTCTGGTATGACAAACATATTGTGTCTGCTGCATTTTCTTTGAAACTCATGATTCTTCCTTAATAATGTCTGGTATACTCTTTTTTCGAGAGGGTTCAGCATCAACGGCTAATGCTTGCTGGATGCTGAAACCCTATTTTTTGTATGTTGAAATGCATGAATCCGGCCGGAATTACTGTAGTACAGGCCGGAAACCCTACTAAAATTGTTGATTCATTGTGAATTCATTGCATTATCTAAATCATAATCAACTTCAATGTTAAACAGTACAAATATATAGTATAATGCTTGAAGTATATATTATTTTTACATTAGATCAAATATACTCACATGCCGCATATTAATTTTGTGAGTAGATTGCTCAATTTTACTATTTAGATTGCTTTCAATTTTGTGAGTTTAAACTTATGCTTTCAATTATAGTATGCAAATTCCAGTAAATCCTTTAGGCAAACCCCGTATAGCCCGTTGGGCTTCGAAGTGAAGTTTTAACTATAATTTCTGCAGGGACTTGCAGCAAAGTTACGTGTGAAATATCGGGTAAGCATAATATCTGTAGCCAATCCTTTTGTCTCTGGTTAAGTTTAAACTCATACTATATTAATTTTGTGTGTTTTAGGTTCACACAAAGTTTACGGAGTACAACATGGAAGAGCAAGAGTTGTTAGGTGCAGAGTGTAACACCTCTCCTGTAATGACCATATAATATGAGTCCGGTCGGGGTCCCACAACATACGGACGTCACAGCTTTAGCATTAAAAGATGATATTAACTACCCAACTCAAAACTCAGAATAAAGCAACAGTGAAAACATACCAACAAAACTAGAAGCTATCCACTACCAATCAGGAGTATCAAAATGGCATTAAGGCCTTACACAAAATAAGTCCAAAAATGAATGATAATAAGATCAAACATCAACGTGCAAAAGCACTCCTAGGCTACCTCGGCATGCAAGCCGGAAATACCAATAACATGGAGCATCACAGTCAAAAAGAAAACAAACTAGTAAGCATGGTAATCACTTCATAAGGCTTAGGCCTTTTCGGCCGGCGCACTTGCTTCCGCTTGCGATTCTTGTTCTGTAAAAATTTGTGGTAACGTGGGTCAGCAAAGGCTGACCTCTACTGTGTAACCAACACATCTCCTCCCGGCCGCCCCTAAAGGACCCCGGGGTACACCTCCAACCTACAAGTCAGCACTTCGTATGTCATATACATAAAGATGTAAAGCTTTAAAAACAGGTTTGAATGTCTCAAACAACAAACATGTTTTCTATGTTGAACATATAATTAAATGGGTCTACTATGCAGCATGTATGCAAACTCGGGTTTCACTCAAGACACTCTATCGCGTATGCATCTAGCACATCATCATAACAACTGGGTACTCCCAATTTCCCCATCGGCGTCAAGCCGCAAACAAAAAGGGTACTGCAATTCCCCTAACGACATACAAGCCGCCACACGGAAATCTTGTCAATGCCCCACCCGCTCGTGGGTCTTAAACCCGGGCTTGCCTGCAAACTCTGACTTCTCACGTCAGGATTTCGTCTCACACACAAACCGATTCTAAAAACTCTTGTTGGACCCCACCCGCTCGTGGGCTTCATTGCCCGGGCTAGTCCTATGTTTGGCGTTCTCGACAGTCTCACAGAAGGGGACTAGTCTCGCTGGGACACTCTCCCTACATGACTTGCACGTCACAGGATAGCCAGCCGTCCACGGAGATAAAGTCGCACCTTAGCATATCACAATCCATAGCCTTTCCCACCCTAATCCATCATTCGTACTGCAACGTTCCCGCACACCAAGGAAACCATCTACCGTCAACGCGGAGCAAACCTTATCCGGTTCCGGCTACACTTACTCACTCAAAGAAAAGGGGAAAAACACATACATTGCAAATGGCATCATGCCGCAATGGATTTATACAAAATCCTTAAGGCTCACTATGCAACATCACCGAGTCGTACTAACGGTCGCGACTACGGCTTCACCCACAATGTTTAATCCACTAACAAAGCGGATCTCTAATGCAATATCATGCCGGGGAAGGACACAATCCACCCGGTGGTTCCTCTTAAACCATGGCGACCCAAACCCCTCTCATTTGAGAGATTTGGTGCCCAAAAGCTTGAAAATCAAGAAAAAAAATATGTTATGCACGCATCCTAAAAAACCGAGAGGATAAATATCGTTACCTTACGACCCATCTTCCTAGCCATGGAATCCTTGTTTTGAACGGATTGACACGAGCGCCTCCACACCCTCCTCACGGATCTGGTCTCGGAACGACGATCGGAGCTCTGAAGCTCAGTCAATGGTGGAAGAAAGTTCTATCTCCTTCCTCCTCCCTTATCTTCCTCTCCAACCCTACTCTCACTCTAAAAGATGAGATAAAAGAGGGGAAAGGCACTCTCAGCCCTAATAAAGTCAAAAGGGCGGAAGATCCTGGGCCCTTGGATTGATTTTAAGGAAGCATCGGACGGCCACAAAAGAAAATGACGGAACAACACCCGCCCGCACGATCAGTGGCGCACGATCAGTGGTCGTGCGCATTGGATCCCATGATCGTGCGATCAATAATGGCAGAACTCTAGAGAAGATGGGATAAACGCGCACGAGCAGCGGCGCACGACCAGTGGTCGTGCGCACTAAGTCCAATGGTCGTGTGATTGCCCTAGGCAGAACTTGGAAACATGAAGAAAAGTGCGCACGATTAGTGGCGCGCGACCAGTGGTCATGCGCACTAGATCCAATGATCGTGCGCTAGCTTCCAGCGACTTCAGGTCTAAAAACTGGGGGTGTTACAACTCTCCCCCCCCCCTACAAGAATTTTGTCCCCGAAATTAATCTTCATACAGGAAGACAGCAAGAAAATTATTGCAGCAAATAAAAACATTGTTACAACAACTTTACACAAACCATACTGTTTCATACCAGCATTACACAAATAACTCGGGATAGTACTCGCGCATTGCTTGCTCACGCTCCCAAGAGAACTCGTCACGCCCGCATTTATCCCAACGCACCTTCACGAGCTTAACTTCTTTGTTCCGCAACTGCCGAACTTCTGTAGCCTCTATACTAGTGGGACGAACTTGCGTCCTCAAGTCCTCTTCTATCGGCACCGATGCCGATTCGATCACCATGCTAGCCTCCACTAAGGCTTTCCTCAAGACGGAGACATGGAAAACATCATGTAATCCACTCAGCTCAGTGGACAACGCCAACCGGTACGCTGCTTCTCGCACCCGTTCTATAACCTCGAATGGTCCCAAAAACCTCGGGCTCAACTTCTTGAGTCGGCGAATCCGCGAAACGCCTTTGAACGGCTTGATCTTTAGATGAACTGCAGGGACATGGCGCAACCAACTCGCCCAAAAGCCCGGACTGTTTGAGGACGGTGCTACCACTCCTTTATGGAGCTGGCTACCCTAGGCAGGATCCACGGGGCGGCCAGTTAGGCCCAGGGGACATACCCTTCTGTTTGACTAGTGTGGCTCATAGCGCCTCATGTTGTACCTCCCAACACCAGGGGCATTGTTGAACCCCAACAATCCCCCCCCCAGAAACGACCCCGGGGTTTCGAACCTGTGACCTCCTCTGATACCACTTGTAGGGACATGTCGCAACCAACTCACCCAAAAGCCCATACTATTCAAGGACGGTGCTACCACTCGTTTATGGAGCTGGCTACCCGAGGCGGGATCCACGGGGCAGCCAATTAGGCTCAGGGGACACACCCTCCTGTTCGACTAGTATGGGTCATAGCGCCTCACGTCGTACCTCCCAACACTGGGGGCATTACTGAACCCCAACATATACTCAGTCGCCTACCGTGAACTTCACCTTCCTGTGGCGAGCATTAAAATATTTTGCTTGTCAATCTTGAGCAACCTTCATGCGCTCTTGAATGGTTCGCACCAACTCGCATGCATCAACTACCACTTCTTTTCCCAAAATTTTGGTGTCGCCCGCCTCTGTCCAAGACATCGGTGTTCGACACCGCCTCCCATACAAAGCTTCGTACGACGTCATCTATATACTTGCTTGATAACTGTTATTATAAGCGAACTCTACCATGAAGAGGTGATCTTCCCACTTCTTCCCAAAATTTGTGGTAGCATGGGTCAGCAAAGGCTGACCTCTACTGTGTAACCAACACATCTCCTCCCCGCCGCCCCTAATGGACCCCGGGATACACCTCCAACCTGCAAGTCAGCACTTTGTATGACATATACATAAAGATGTAAAGCTTTAAAAACAGGTTTGGATGTCTCAAACAACAAACATGTTTTCTATGTGGAACATATAATTAAAGGTGCTTACTATGCAGCATGTATGCAAACTCGGGCTTCACCCAAGGCAATCAATCGCGTATGCATCTAGCACATCATCATAACAACTGGGTACTCCCAATTTCCCCATCGGCGTCAAGCCGCAAACAAAAAGGGTACTACAATTCCCCTAATAGCATACAAGCCGCCATACGGAAATCTTGTCAAGGCCTCACCCGCTCGTGGGTCTTAGACCTGGGCTTGCCTACAAACTCTGACTTCTTACGTCAGGATTCCGTCTCACACACAAATTGATTCTAAGAACCCTTGCTGGACCCCACCCATTTGTGGGCTTCATTGTCTGGGCTTGTCCTATACTTGGCATTCTCGTCGGTCTCACAGAAGGGGACTAGTCTCGCCGGGACACTCTCCTCACATGACTTGCACGTCACGGGATAGCCAGCCGACCACGGAGACAAAGCCACACCTTAGCACATCACAATCCATAGTCTTTCCCACCCTAATACATCATTTGTACTGCAACGTTCCCGCGCATCAAGGAAACCATCTACCGCCAACGCGAAGCTAACCTTGTCCGGTTCCGGCTACACGTACTCACTCAAAGAAAAGGGAGAAAACACATACATCACAAACGATATCATGCCGCAACGGATTTCTACAAAATCCTTAAGACTCGCTATGCAACATCACCGAGTCGGATTAACGGTCACGACTACGGCTTCACCCACAATGTCTAATCCACTAACGAAGCGAATCTCTAATACAATATCATGTCGGGGACGAACACAATTGACCTGATGGTTCCTCCTGAACCATGGCAACCCAAACCCCTCTCATTTGAGAGATTTGACGCCCAAAAGCTTGAAAAGCAAGAAATAAAAAGATGATATGCTCGCGCAACACCATCGGGGCCTGCCCCCCTCACGAAGAAGCCGCAAGCATCCCTCGCGCAAACTAAGCCGCAAGCAACCCTCGCGCAACACCGTGGGTGTCACAACCCGCATCTTCTCATTAATAAATAAATCAGAGCACAAGATAACTACGAGCTGTGATGCCACGTCAAGCTGGGGATAACTGCTGACGCTCAGGCGACACTCTAATCCTTCAAATCATAAGTTAAAATGAATAGAAAACTAATTTTTAAATTAATTGGCCGTATCCCTCGGCTCAGTGGATCAGATAGTCCACGGTTTGAAAACTATTTTTATACGTAGCGGAAAAATACTTCATTTAAGCTTCACATCCTAAAAGAGCGCATAAGTGTCCTAAGAGGACAACTTACACTATGCAAGACCCTAGATTTCAATTTATAATATTTATAAAGAAAACAATCTTTTTACGCATTTGGAAAATAATGATTGAGCTTTTATAAAACATGCTGATCATGCAATTCATATAGTAGTTCCTTTTTTTATAGGTTTAAAGTAACTAGCAACCTAGCATAAAACATTCCCAGAGAGCAAGTGAAGATACCACAAAACAGGTAAACTAGCAGCTAAGCAAAGACTTAGTATCACAAAGGAAAATCACCAACGAGCGTCAACAATCTGACACGAACTCGCTGGCGAGCATGTATGTCTGTACTACTACAAAGCTAAAGAACTACCTCAACAAGTGAGGAAACACTGACACAACGCAGTCCACAAGGAAACTCCTGAAACTAGCCGCACAGCCGGCTACAGACCTGAACCTGAGGCATTCAAAAGAAGAACACCTCAGCAAGAAATAATAAAACAGGAGGCAAAAAACCATCAGATAATAATCGAATGAAAAGAGAAGAAAGAAAAAGGGTTACCAACCCTGCAAGAGAGATGCTGAAAATCTCAGCTAAAGAATCCAAAAAGGGACAAAATGTTAGTAAAACAGTCAGTAAAGTGAGAGAAATGCAACAAGTACTAAAACGTACCAAACTCCGCTCAAGCCTGCAGAGACAAAAAGGAAACCAATATGCATCAAATGAACAGTATGAAAGGAACTAACAGTCCTAAACTTGTAAATCGTTAGCACTGGCACAAATCCCAAACCTGTGTCGGAGACTAAGAACAGTCACAACCGAACAACCAGGTACAGGTGTCTCAAGAGTACTAAAGGGGCCGCCACAGGGTCCACACACATAGAGTTCCAACCTCTTACAGGAACCCAAAATGTCCAAAGGAGGGAATGGTGGTGGCCACGGCTCGAACTCCCCCGGTACCATACTCCCTCAGAAACCCAGCTACCACATGCTATGGATCCACGATTCGGCGCCAAAACTAGCCGACAACACCACTTAAAAACTACCAAGTTCTACAACCAAAATCCGCCGAATTATTTCCCCCTACCCGCCGAATTATTTCCCCCTACCCGTCGTATTATTTCCCCCTACCCGCCGAATTCAACTGAAAATAACTTCCGAAACTTCCTAGTTTAGGCCGACTACACGCCCTAACATAGGAATATTTCTAGTCTCGCCTATACTATTCCGGTATACTACGACAAGGAGAAATAATAAAACGAAATACAACCCATGGAGGTACGCAAGAGGGGAGAAACTCACTTGCCTCAAATCGACCTTGAAAACGTCCTCCCAAAATACTCCAACACGTAGATCCGTCCAAAAGGGGGCACGCGGAGACGAGATCTACGAAAAAAACGGACAACCGGGGTTAGGGCCGAAAAAAACTATGGCGAAACGGTCACCGAAACGGGAAAAGCTTACCGCGATCTCGAAGCTCTCGCCGAGAGCTTTCCAACGCCGCGATCGGATCGAAATTCCGTCCACCGGATCAGCGGTGGCGGCCGCCGGAAGATTCGCGAACGGAAGGGGTTCCGCACTCGGCAAAAAATTTCGCACGGGGGCTGCTGGTTCGGGGAAGAAGAAAGGATTGCCTTTTTGTCTAAATCTTATATAAATAATAATATTATTAATATAATTATATAAATAAAAAATAGAAAAAGGGGGGGGGGCTGTTCGGTGAGATGATTCTCACCGAATTCATAATTCGGTGAGAATCATCTCACCGAATCTCCCCTTCTACTTTATTCTTTACTTTTTTTTATTTAATTAATTCTTTATATAAATAAATATATATACATAATATTTATAATTATATAAAAACGATATAACCTTAAATCGTTACGGAGTGCCAAACGCGCGCCGAATCGAACGAAATTCGCACCGTAGGCGAATGACGACGCTACGAATCCAACGGCAAAGTCGAAATCGAATTCCGACGCACCGTTTTCGAGATAATAATTTCTAAAGTTAACGGCGTACGCGAAAACATACAAACTACAATCGCGCGCCGAGGCTCCAAAAATGCTCGGAACGCGACGAAACTTGACGAGCAAGTCTAAAATTAGCCGATCTAATTTTCTAACGTAAAATTTTCCACTCCCGAAGCAAATCCCAAAATTTGGCCGGTCAAACCTAACGAACGCAAACGCGCTACGACAAAGTCGGTAACAAAATCCGACGAACAAAACTCGGGCAAATTCTCCCGAAGCCAAAACACAAGCATTCCCCAAGAGGCTCCACCGAGTCACCAAACAGACTCCGGCTCGCTAGGGAATCTTGCTACCAGGCATCACCAAGCCACGCAGGGAACCTAAAGAGCTAAGAGCACGCTCTAACAACGTCACATGACCAACACGCGCTAACATAACGCTCTGACGTCATAATACGTCAAATAAGAAATTAAATAAATCACTGAAAAATCGGGGGCGTTACAGTCACTCCCCCTAAAAGAAAGTTTCGTCCCGAAACTTTACGCATAAAACACTGCTACCAAAGAAGGAAAAGAAAATAACCAAGGGTTATCGAATGCTTACCGAGCACAGCTAGGAGAACAGATGAGGATGCGCCTCCCTCATAGCTGACTCCAACTCCCAAGTCGCGCTCTCCACGTCTTGGTTTCTCCACAGAATCTTTACCATCGGTATTGTCTTTCTCCGCAACACTCGATCTTGCACATCCAAAACACGAATAGGAACTTCCACGTAGGAAAGGTTAGGCTCCAACTGGGGCACTGCATCCAGAACTTGTCTGTCACTAAGCACGCACCTCCGCAGTTGGCTCACGTGAAAAACATTGTGCACGCCCGGAAAATTTTCGGGCAATTTCAACTTGTAGGCTGACACACCAATCCGCTCCACAATTTCAAATGGTCCCACATACCTCGGGTCCAACTTATGGTTCTTACCGAACCTCTTCACTCCAACCATCGGGGAAACCTTAAGGAATACCATGTCCCCCACAGAAAATTCCAAAACGGACCTACGCCGATTGGCGTTCTTCTCGTATCGCTCTTGTGCTATCCGAAGCTTCTCTCGAATAAACTTTACCGAGACTTCCATTTCTTCTAAGGCATCTGGACCTAACATCGGCCTCTCACCAACCTCAGCCCAAAATAGAGTTCTACATCGTCTTCCATATAGTGCTTCGAAAGGAGCCATTTGCAGACTCTCTTGATAACTGTTATTGTATGCGAACTCCATCAACCTCAAGCGTTCATCCCACGCTCCTCCGTGGTCTAATATATAACAACGGATCATATCTCCACAATCTGATTAACACGCTCCGTTTGACCATTGGTCTGTGGATGATATGCGGTAGAATATCTCAAGTCAGTTCCCAATCCTTCTTGAAGGCTCTTCCAGAAACGAGACGTAAACCTGGAGTCTCGATCTGATACTATACTTATGGGTACTCCATGTAACCTGATAACTTCATTCAAATATAGTTCCGCTATCTTTTTCATCGAGTAACCAATCTGAAAGGGTACGAAGTGCGCACACTTTGTTAATCTATCAACAATCACCCAAACAGAGTCATGCCCTCGGGGAGATCTCGGCAAACCAGTAATGAAATCCATTGAGATACTCTCTCACTTCCAAGTTGGAATCTCTAAAAGCGCTAACTTTCCACCAGGCCTTCCATGATCAGCCTTAACTCTTTTGCACGTAAAACATTCTGACACAAACCTTGCAATGTCACCCTTCATCCCAATCCACCAGGCAATCTGTTTCAAGTCCTTATACATTTTTGTAGACCCTGGATGGTAGGCCACACTTGAACCGTGTGCCTCACTGCACAACTTAACTCGAATATCTCGAAAATTGGGGACGCAAAATCTACCGCGGTACTTTAGAGTACCCGCATCATCGATCGAAAAGTCAGGCAGCTCCCCCTTCTCAGTTCTATTATGAAGGTGCAGTAGATCAGGATCGTCCTTTTGATGAAGCCTCGTAAGAGAAATCCATGAAGGCTCAGACACTTCCAAACTGCTTGGCGAGTCACATCTACCAACTGAAATATCCATTAAAAGGAACTCTTCTACTAACAACTCAGTGGAGAGATTGAAAATTTTCCCTGCCTTCCTGCTTAGGGCGTCGGCTACCACGTTAGCCTTACCCGGATGGTATAGGATCTCCACTTCATAATCAGCCACATACTCTAACCATCTGCGCTGGCGCAAGTTCAACTCCTTTTGAGTGAAGACGTACTTCAAACTCTTATGATCTGTATAAATCTTGCACTGCGCGCCATACAACAGGTGTCTCCATAATTTAATGCATAAATAACTACTGCGAATTCCAAGTCATGCGTAGGGTAGTTCCTTTCATGAATCTTAAGCTGTCTTGACCCATACGCAATCACTTTTCCTTCTTGCATCAGCACACAACCAAGACCCATGTGGGATGCGTCCACGTAAACGGCATAGTCTAATCCTTCCGTAGGCAATGTCAATATCGGAGCAGTGCACAGTCTATTCTTTAGCTCTTGGAACGCTTCTTCGCACTTATCGCTCCACACAAATGCTGCATTCTTCTGCGTCAATTTGGTCAATGACGCAGATAATGTAGAGAAACCCTCTACAAATCTCCTGTAGTAGCCAGCCAACCCTAGGAAGCTTCTTATTTCTTTGGGTGTGGCAGGCCTCGTCCATTCCATAACTGCGGCTATCTTTTCTGGGTCGACAGAGATTCCTGTCCTTGTTAACCACATGACCCAGGAAAGAAACCTGAGGCAACCAGAACTCGCATTTACTTAGCTTGGCGAACAACCTATGGTCCCTCAAGGCAGATAAAACTAGACGCAAATGTTGGTCATGCTCCTCAACATTGCGTGAATACATCAACACATCGTCTATAAATACGACTACAAACTTGTCCAGAAAGTCCTTGAAAACCCTGTTAATCATGTCCATGAAAGCAGAAGGTGCGTTGGTCAAACCAAACGACATCACCAAAAATTCAAAATGTCCATGTCTGGAACGGAAGGCAGTCCGCGGGATATCTGATTCACGGATCCTTAACTGGTGGTAGCCCGAATGAAGGTCAATCTTAGAGAACACGGCGCTGCCTCGCAGTTGATCAAACAAATCATCTATCCTTGGCAACGGATACCTATTCTTGATCGTTACCTTATTTAGCTCTCTATAATCGATGCACAACCTCATCGATCCATCTTTTTTCTTGACGAACAAAACGGGAGCACCCCAAGGCGAAGAACTCGGCCTTATAAATCCGTTCTCAAGCAACTCGTCTAACTGGATACGCAACTCCTCCAGTTCGCATGGGCCATCCGGTAAGGCGCCTTGGCAATAGGACGCGTACCCGGCTCCAAATCTATAACAAACTCCACGTCTCGATCAGGCGGGAGACCAGGAAGATTAGCTGGAAAGACATCAGAAAAATCACGAACCACCGGGATCTCCTCCAAACGCGGCAAACTAACCTTGGTTTCTAAAACCGAAACCAAACAAGCAAAACATCCGGAACCTATAAGCTTCCGAGCACATACCGCCGATATAGTCGGAGAATCCTGGCGCGGATAACTGTAAACACTCCCGGGCTGACCGTTGTCCATCCTAAAGTCCAAGCGTTTACCCTTGCATTGGATCACATCATCATATCTGGACAACCAGTCCATGCCTAGGATCACATCGAAGTCTTCCAGATCCAACAGCTTCAAATCAGCAATCGCGAAAAAATCGCCTAGTAAAATCGGACAACTCTGAATACCCTGATCCGAAACTACAGATTCGCCTGAAGGAAACTTGACACAGAACGCATCACCAACACGATCGAGATTCAAATGGTAACGCTCTACGAAGGCCCTAGCCACAAATGAGTGGGTAGCGCCGGAATCGAACAGAACACGCGCCCAGCGGTTCTTTACCTTAAATCGTCCTATAAAATTGCACACGCGACTAAGGAAGCGAACGCTCAACACTATAACTATGAGCCAAACATTAAAACTAGGGGGGAATCTAACCTGATATCACTTGCGTGGACGTCTGAGCTTCCTCCATAGAGACCACGTTCAACTTTCCTTTTCCCTTGTCCACTCGCTGCGGCGGCGGCAAGGCCTGAAGAGGAACTGGCTGCAGAGTAAGCTGAGCTTGCGTGCACTGATACTTGAGATGACCCTCTTGACCGCACAAGAAACAACTCCTCGTCTTCTTCCAGCAATGGGCAGCATCGTGCCCCGGCTTCTTGCATACAGAACAAAACAAGTCTTTCTTTGGGATACTTTGGATCGCATGAATCTGCTCTTTTTTCTGAGCTCCTAATCTTTGATAGCACCTTTCCAATGGATGGCCCGGTCGGCCACAGAAACTGCATACCTCTTTGTTTCTCTTCCTCGGAGCAGCGTCAGGGACCTGAGTACTCTTACCCTCATCAGACTTTCTTTTATCATTTCTCAGTTGTTGACCTCGATTCTTGGCGTTATCAATTGCCTCTACCTTTAAGGCAGCTTCCACCATACCAGCATAACTTGAGGTCGCATAGGCACTTGCTAATTGCTGGACGTCACTCCTTAGCCCAGCCAGAAATCGCTTGCTTCTATTTTCATCGGAACTCACCAAGTCTGGGGCAAATCGGCTTAGCTTACTAAACTCGATTTCGTACTCACTAATCGTGAGCTGCCTCTGCTTTAAGTGCAGGAAATCATTCATCAGACAGTCCCTCTCGACCGATGGCAGAAACTTGCTCAGAAGTAGCTCCTTAAAGGACTCCCAGGAACACCCGTCCTTCAGACCTTCTTTCTCCCTCAGCCACCAGCACTTTGCCAATCCTTTGAGCTGATATGCGGCTAACATCACTTTCTGATCATCAGTGATCTCGGAGTATGAGAACATCTCCTCGATTGATATCATCAAATCGTCTAAGACCATGTAATCTGCCTTGCCATCATACGTCGGAGGCCTAAGTCGCTGAAACTGAGAAATAAAGGTCATCTCTGGTGGCACCACGACCGGAGGCACCAGAGGAGCGGGGGGAACAGGGACAGCTTGACCCACAATAGGGTCCTGAACTCTCGGAATCTGCCCTGCCACAACTGCTAACAAGGACTTGACCTGAGACTGCAAATCCACTACTTGCTTTGACAAGGCTTCATTGCTTTGTCGCAGACCTTCTATCATTGCGCTGCTCTGCGCACCTGAAGATTCTCCCTCCGATTGGGGAGTCAACCTTGTCGAAGGACGCCTCGACATTCTAATGGAACAACAAAACACTAATTAGACACCTAGCCCACCCACTAGAACCAAACAACATAGTACAAACAATACATACTTAAGTATTTACTCATGCTGCTAGCTTGCTCTGGGATTTTCAATAATGATGTTATGCTTATCCTACGATGATTCACTATCATCACACTAACTCTTGTGCTTAGATCGGGAATGCATGAATTTATATTCTTTTTAACTCAAAAATTATGTGTGTACACATGTCATCCTGCAAATCTTTAGCTTGGCACGTTGTGCTTATGCAATGTTATGCTATGCATGATTGTGCTATGCATTCTAAAAAGGCCCTAATGCATGTTATGAGCGGCGTACACATGAAAATGTTATGCATCCCATACTACATAACATTTCCATGCAACGAAAAAGAAAACGTGCTAGCCGCATTCATGTGGTGAGGTTATGCATCCCATACTACATAACCCTCACATGTTGCCTCCTATGGTGGATCCATATACAAACACATAGTATGCATCCCATACTACATAATATGCCTTGTATACTTCATGTCATGCTATGAGTGTAGTGTTTGTGCTTCAGCCAAGACGTGCTGATGACATATCGGTGTGTGTATGATATGACTCTAAACACCTAATACTAACAGGGACAGGTTGCCCGACAATTTGTCAAGCAACCTCCCTCTGATACCAACTGTCACAACCCGCATTTTCTCATTAATAAATAAATCAGAGCACAAGATAACTACGAGCTGTGATGCCACGTCAAGCAGGGGATAACTGCTGACGCTCAGACGACACTCTAATCCTTCAAATCATAAGTTAAAATGAATAGAAAACTGATTTTTAAATTAATTGGCCGTATCCCTCGGCTCAGTGGATCAGATAGACCACGGTTTGAAAACTATTTTTATACGTAGCGGAAAAATACTTCATTTAAGCTTCACATCCTAAAAGAGCGCATAAGTGTCCTAAGAGGACAACTTACACTATGCAAGACCCTAGATTTCAATTTATAATATTTATAAAGAAAACAATCTTTTTACGCATTTGGAAAATAATGATTGAGCTTTTATAAAACATGCTGATCATGCAATTCATATAGTAGTTCCTTTTTTATAGGTTTAAAGTAACTAGCAACCTAGCATAAAACATTCCCAGAGAGCAAGTGAAGCTACCACAAAACAGGTAAACTAGCAGCTAAGCAAAGACTTAGTATCACAAAGGAAAATCACCAACGAGCGTCAACAATCTGACACGAACTCGCTGGCGAGCATGTATGTCTGTACTACTACAAAGCTAAAGAACTACCTCAACAAGTGAGGAAAACACTGCCACAACGCAGTCCACAAGGAAACTCCTGAAACTAGCCGCACAGCCGGCTACAGACCTGAACCTGAGGCATTCAAAAGAAGAACACCTCAGCAAGAAATAATAAAACAGGAGGTAAAGAAACATCAGATAATAATCGAATGAAAAGAGAAGAAAGAAAAAGGGTTACCAACCCTGCAAGAGAGATGCTGAAAATCTCAGCTAAAGAATTCAAAAATGGACAAAATGTTAGTAAAACAGTCAGTAAAGTGAGAGAAATGCAACAAGTACTAAAACGTACCAAACTCCGCTCAAGCCTGCAGAGACAAAAAGGAAACCAATATGCATCAAATGAACAGTATGAAAAGAACTAACAGTCCTAAACTTGTAAATCGTTAGCACTTGCACAAATCCCAAACCTGTGTCGGAGACTAAGAACAGTCACAACCGAACAACCAGGTACAGGTGTCTCAAGAGTACTAAAGGGGCCGCCACAGGGTCCACACACATAGAGTTCCAACCTCTTACAGGAACCCAAAATATCCAAAGGAGGGAATGGTGGTGGCCACGGCTCGAACTCCCCTGGTACCATACTCCCTCAGAAACCCAGCTACCACATGCTAAGGATCCACGATTTGGCGCCAAAACTAGCCGACAACACCACTTAAAAACTACCAAGTTCTACAACCAAAACCCGCCGAATTATTTCTCCCTACCCGCCGAATTATTTGCCCTACCCGTCGAATTATTTCCCCCTACCCGCCGTATTATTTCCCCTACCTGCCGAATTCAACTGAAAATAACTTCCGAAACTTCCTAGTTTAGGCCGACTACACGCCCTAACATAGGAATATTTCTAGTCTCACCTATACTATTCTGGTATACTACGACAAGGAGAAATAATAAAGCGAAATACAACCCATGGAGGCACGCAAGAGGGGAGAAACCCACTTGTCTCAAATCGACCTTGAAAACGTCCTCCCAAAATACTCCAACACGTAGATCCGTCGAAAAGGGGGCACGCGGAGACGAGATCTACGAAAAAAACGGACAACCGGGGTTAGGGCCGAAAAAAACTATGGCGAAACGGTCACCGAAACGGGAAAAGCTTACCGCGATCTCGAAGCTCTCGCCGAGAGCTTTCCAACGCCGCGATCGGATCGAAATTCCGTCCACCGGATCGGCGGTGACGGCCGCCGAAAGATTCGCGAACGGAAGGGGTTCCGCACTCGGCAAAAAATTTCGCACGGGGGGCTGCTGGTTCGGGGAAGAAGAAAGGATTGCCTTTTTGTCTAAATCTTATATAAATAATAATATTGTTAATATAATTATATAAATAAAAAATAGAAACGGGGGGGGGGGGGCTGTTCGGTGAGATGATTCTCACCGAATTCATAATTCGGTGAGAATCATCTCACGAATCTCCCCTTCTACTTTATACTTTACCTTTTTTTTATTTAATTAATTCTTTATATAAATAAATATCTATACATAATATTTATAATTATATAAAAACGATATAACCTTAAATCGTTACGGAGGGCCAAACGCGCGCCGAATCGAACGAAATTCGCACCGTAGGCGAATGACGACGCTACGAATCCAACGGCGAAGTCGAAATCGAATTCCGACGCACCGTTTTCGAGATAATAATTTCTAAAGTTAACGGCGTACGCAAAAACATACAAACTACAATCGCGCGCCGAGGCTCCAAAAATGCTCGGAACGCGACGAAACTTGACGAGCAAGTCTAAAATTAGCCGATCTAATTTCCTAACGTAAAATTTTCCACTCCCGACGCAAATCCCAAAATTTGGCCGGTCAAACCTAACGAACGCAAACGCGCTACGACAAAGTCGGTAACAAAATCCGACGAACAAAACTCGGGCAAATTCTCCCGAAGCCAAAACACAAGCATTCCTCAAGAGGCTCCACCGAGTCACCAAACAGACTCTGGCTCGCTAGGGAATCTTGCTACCAGGCATCACCAAGCCACGCAGGGAACCTAAAGAGCTAAGAGCACGCTCTAACAACGTCACATGACCAACACACGCTAACATAACGCTCTGACGTCATAATACGTCAAATAAGAAATTAAATAAATCACTGAAAAATCGGGGGCGTTACAGTGGGGGCCTGCCCCCCTCACGAAGAAGTCGCGAGCATCCCTCGTACAAACTAAGCCGCGAGCAACCCTCGCGCAACACCGTAGGGGCCTGCCCCCTCACGAATAAGTCGCGAGCATCCCTCGCACAAACTAAGCCGCGAGCAACCCTCGTGCAACACCGTGGGGGCCTGCTCCCTCACGAAGAAGCCATGAGCATCACTCACGTAAATTAAGCCGCGATCAACCCTCGCGCAACACCGTGGGGGCCTGCCCCCCTCACGAAGAAGCCGCGAGCATCCCTCGCGCAAACTAAGCCGCGAGCAACCCTCGCGCAGCACCGTGGGGGCCTGCCCCCCTCACGAAGAAGCCGCGAGCATCCCTCGCACAAACTAAGCCGCGAGCAACCCTCGCGCAGCACCGTGGGGGCCTGCCCCCCTCACGAAGAAGCCGCGAGCATCCCTCGCGCAAACTAAGCCGCAAGCAACCCTCGCACAACACCGTGGGGGCCTGCCCCCCCCCCCCCCCTCACGAAGAAGCCGCGAGCATCCCTCGCGCAAACTAACCTGCGAGCAACCCTCGCGCAACAACGTGGGGGCCTGCCCCCCTCACGAAGAAGTCACGAGCATCCATCTCGAAAACTAAGCCACGAGCAACCCTCGCGCAACACCGTGGGGGTCTGCCCCCCTCACGAAGAAGTCGTAAGCATCCCTCGCGCAAACTAAGCCGCAAGCAACCCTCGCGCAACACTGTGGGAGCCTGCCCCCCCCCCCCTCACGAAGAAGTCGCGAGCATCCCTCGTGCAAACTAAGCCGCGAGCAACCCTCGCGCAACACCGTGGGGGCCTGCCCCCCTCACGAAGAAGTCACGAGCATCCCTTGCGCAAATTAAGCCGCGAGCAACCCTGGCGCAAACTAAACGGCAAGCATCCCTCACTCACTATGAGTTACAAACCTAAGCTATACAAGGTAAGCAGCGAGCCAATACAAACAAGCTGCCAACTGACATAGAAACAATAACGATGTCACAACAAAACAAAGCTGAAATGATACAAGTACAATCAGCAATGACAACCAAGCTCAAACAAGGGGCAAAATAAAGTGCAATCAAATGTAAATATACAATGACAAAAGTATCACTACTCGTCTTCAGTATCATAACGTTCATCCTCAGAGACATCTGTAAAGCTAAAACTGGAGGTGCCACATCCCATGCTCTTGCTAACAAAGCGAAAAGCCTTCGAGACACCGCGTCGGAGCGCCAACTCGCGTATGTCATCCATTTGAGGCTCCACCTCCTTGGACCAAATATCGTCACGAACCTCCTCCGCGATCAGGCTACGGTCTCGCATATAGTCCAGCGACTCCAAGTACTCCGCAAGCCCTGCAGCATTCAGCTCTGAGGCATGGTCATCGGAGGACAGTGTCTCCACCTGCACCTTCGTCGCTCGAAGCTGAGCCTCAAGGCCTGAGACCTCCTCCTGCGCCGCCTGTAACTGGGTTCCCAAGCCTGAAGTCTCCTCCTTCGAATGCTTCAACATCTGAGTGGTCCTCTACACCAAAGTCTTCTCCACTTCTAAAGCCGCACGTGCATCCTCTAGCTCGGACTTCAGCTCTGAACCAACCCGGCAGAACCGCGCAATGTCCCGGTCGTGTTCCTCCCTCAAGGAGGCAAGCGAACTCATCGTCGACCGAAGCTTCTCCTGAAGAGTAAGGTACCCATCCTTCAGGCTCGCGTAATGATCATTCCAGTTCAATGCAATCTGCATCTGGGTCTCTATCTACACAAAATATAAAAGAGCAAAGTTAGCTTCTATTAGCAAAAGATGATAAGGGAAAAGCCTTGGAAGCAAACCAAATTCATACCGCATCGCTCATCGCCCTTAAGTAAGAGGACATCCGCGGAGCAGCTACACCAACAGATGCCAGGGGGACTGGGGAAGCAAGTATCTGCACCTCAGGAGTCAAATCATTATAAGCATCAAAGGTCACCGCTGCCACCACATCAAGGTCGCCAGAAGGCGCCATCGCCGCTTTCCTCTTACGGTCCCCTCCTCGAGAAGTCTCCGCTGGCCGTCCTGTGTCCGCCGAAATACAGCACTGCACCAACCGCTTCTCCTCCACATAAACATAAATGTTGAACAGACGATTGGCCAACTCACGAGGCTCAGAAAATCCAAGCACCGGGGAAAAATCCCGCTCCTACCCCCTCACGCGGCGGCAGCGATCAGGAAGCATATCCCACACCTTAGAAAAACCCCATGAATTATTGACATATCCAAACAAAGTGTTGTCGTGGTGACGGTCTTTGCGAGCCTCAAACTCTAACCAGACCTTGTTGCTGCGTACCTCCATCCGCTCGCCGCCATCAGAACGAACATCGCACCAATCCCGAAATTGGTCCAGGGAAAACCGGCCTCCATGCTCGCGGAAGAAAGCAACTAAGCCCATAATTCGAGCAATTCCGACCGGAACAAACTGGGAAATAGGCACCCCACAAAACCTCAAGATCTCAATCACCTCCTCGCACGGCGGAAAACAGAAACCGGACCTCAGAGAAACTTCGCAAATCGTCAGCCAGCCGCGAGGAGGATTTTGAACCCGCTCCTCAGGGCACGTGTAACGACCCGGCCCCTGCCCCGGAGGGACTTACCAGGACAGCATGGCACCGCTACACATATCGGCCCGGCCCCTGCCCCGAAGGGGCTTACCAGGACACCATGGCACCGATAGCGGGCTGCAGCCCAAGCACCCCAACCCCTCTCCCTCCACAGGTTGGTTGTTGGTGGCCACAACCTCCCTTTGATGAGTGAAAGTCTCCCGTTAAGCGGACAACACGGGAAATTTCCTGGAGGTCACCAATCCCAGGACTTTTCCAGTCCGAGCACGCTTAACTATGGAGTTCTTTCAACTCTCATCACCAATTGAGGGCACATGCCCTCTGACACGGGCGTGTCAGAGGTCGTGTCCTCTGCGGGTCGACGAACTTCAGCTCGACGAAGTGGAGCTGGGGCGTGTCAGCTGCCGTGTATGGGCACAAGGCCTAGGACACGGGCGTGTCATAGGTCGTGTCCTTTGCGGGATGTGCCCAGGGCATTTGCGGCCTGGTGAACACAGGCATGACACGGGTGTGTCGTGGGGTACACGGCCTGTGACACGGGCGTGTCACTGGCCATGTCCCGATCGGGTTGATCTTGATTTTATGCAGCCTGAAGTACACGACAACAGATACAGGCGTGTCTGAAGGCGTGTCAGGTGACACGGCCCGTGACACGGGCGTGTCACATGGGGCGTGTACTGGACTGGATAAGTCAGTTGAGCACCACTTGAGGTACACGGCCTGGGACACGGGCGTGTCACGGGCCATGTCAGGCAAAAAATATACTTTTGTGGCAAAATCGTGATTGTCCAAATCTTCAGTTGGGATCCAATGGCTGAGGTGCCTCCTGTAAGACCCCTTTTTTTTTGAACACCGGGGTCTTTGGACCAGAACCGCCGCTTTACGATGACACCTTCACGCCCTGAAGTGTCATCACCGCAAATCGCCGATTCTGCCGGCCGATTCGATCATAGAAAAGCAACATAAGTAGAGTAAGCACAAGAGTGGTAAAACTCTAACCAAAAGTCCAAAAGAATACAATCACATCAGAGTAATATAATCTCCACGAAGGGAGAGTCCACAAAATATAAAGTACTGGAAATAAGGGCTTAAGCCCGCTACATCAAATCCTCACTACATAGTCACTCAAGCGGAAGCAAACTAAAACACAACTGAGGTCAGGGGCTCACAGTCCCTGTCGTCTGAACTCCGGTACTAGACTGCCCCATCTCCAAGCGTGCCGACCTGCGGGGCTGCTCCTCCATGCTGGGCTCCACGATCCCCTAAATGATGTGCTTCGAAAACCGTTAGTCTAAAAGACTAAGGCCTATCATCCCCCACCCCTTCCCCCATGGCCCCTAAGTACCGAGCAGAGAGGAAGAAAGGGGAGGACTTGAAGGTGGAGAGTAATCAAGAAACAGATGGCAGCAGACATATACTAGCAATTTTATAGAACATGTGGCAGTAAAGTAAAGTATGAAAAGTAACCTTAACTTATACGGAGACATATAAGCAAGGGATCTTTTACAGGGCTCTCATCGTATAAAAAGTCTCATACCAATTTATACGTTAGGGTGTCGGTTATTAACAGCCATATATATATATATATATATATATATATATATATATATAAAGAATTTAATCTTAATTTATAAACTTGCTCACACAAGCTTATAGGCCAAGGGGTCGTTTTGCAGGGCCTATTGTATAAGCGTCCCATACCACTTATGCAATAGGTGACAAGAGTTTTATGTTATGATTATGCTATGACACGCAAGTGGGTTATGATGCTATCATGCAAGTGCAACTCACCCACCCGACTCTATGTACACAGATCTTTAGTTCCCCCTTTTGGGAGTCTCACCTCCCAGGATACCTCCGTAGTGGCAGATGGAAGCAGTGGGTTGGGCCTCGCCCACCTCTAAACCAGTAAAGCACTACCGATCAGACCTATCGTATGCCTCAATGCTGGTGCACAAAGCGGACTCCTGCGTACTCTTGTTGGCTGGCGCACCGGACTTCTGTTGGCGAAGTGCTAGCCACACTTGCCGAGTCAACGTATTGGCGTCGATGCATCGACACACCAATACCAAAGACCCACCACCTTTATTTTATGCACATGCAACTTTATGTATCAGCACCGAGCCAAAGCTCCCCGAACCATCCCGTCTGTTACAAACATCAACCGAGCCAAAGCTCGCCGGGTCATCCGGCCCCTCACAAATATCAACCGAGCCAAAGCTCGTCGGGCCATTCTGCCCCTTTCCACAACCAGCGAGCCTGCCGCTCGGACATCCTAGTCAAACTAACTTCCCAAGACACCGGGGTGTGTGAAAGTGAACCCCTAATTATTCTAGTTGCTCTTTAAGATTTATCACTCATACAGTTTACGTTAGCCGAGGACTGTCCAAGGTATACCCCGTGAAGGGCTCTCGAAGGCACTAAGAACTACGATGGGATTACGCTCAAAGCTCCCTTTCGCAAGACACTTACTATTATTGGTTGCTACCCGACTTCTCATCCCTTAATTAATTTTACTGAATCTAGCCCTAGTGCATTAAACACTTCCTCCCTACGGGAAGGACGATCTTTCGTCGATCCCGAGCACCACCTAACACTAGTCATCCTCTCACTCTACAAATCATGTCTTCCAATGATGAACTCCTTTATTTACCCAAACCAACAACCTACTGAGGATTCAATTCTTCAAAATTCATCACCCACTCTAGATCAGTTTCCGCAGTTACTATATACAGACCACCCTATACTATATGAGATGTTTTAAGGAGGTACTCCGGATTATCTTCCAAATCTTCTATAAAATTTACCATAGGTCTATCATAATAAATTTAATCTAAAATCAGAGATTCATAATTTTTCTAATTAATTTGATATTTATTGAATTTTCCCAAATGTTTGGCCATAGGCAATTTTGAACATGAACTATATGATCTACTCAAGTAATGGCCACCCAAAAATTTCGATCACTAAAGTAACAGAGATATATGACTAGATACAAATATCCATAATTTTTCAGAAAATATTTGACTTCTAATTAATTTATCCAAAATATTTCCCCTTAATCATATGTAAAGAAGGAAGTACCAAAATTATTCATCAGAAAATTATATAAAAATTACAAAATCTTAATATGGTTCAAAAAAAGCATTGTACAAAAATCATAATTTTAGACGCTTGCTATACTCCAAAATAAATTAAATTAAATTTTCATGGGAAACCATTCTTAATGAAGCAACCTTTAAAAATAATCATCCAAAAACTCTATAAAACTTCACAGAGCTTTAAAACAAAATACAAAGTTCCTGTGGCTAGATTTCATCAATTTCCAGCAAGTAGTTTCTTCCTAATAATTTCTAAGTAAATAATACAAATTACCAATTTGTTAATGAAGTATCCAAAATAATAATCCTAAATTCATGATAAAATCTCAGAGCTTGCACTATCTCTAAAAACTACTCAACTCAAATCTAAACACTTTTCAAGGAGTTTTTATGACATTTTCTATCCCTATAAAGTTTGTGCCCTAAGCTAGGGTTAGGGTTTTGAGGGGGTTTAATGCTTCCAAATTCCCTAAAATTTTAACCAGAGAACTATACTAGTCCTATGATCATCTCCACAAATTTTCAAGTCAATCCAAGGTCATTTGACCCTATGATCTTCAAACCCTAAAAATCCCCATTAAGGGACTTACCCTAGGGTTCTAGGGCTACCCTACACTTAACCACCCCAAATTCCATTGAAGGGTGAGTTATACTATAAAAAGACAGTGGACAAAATATCAACCTCTGTTGAGGTGATTTGACCACTCAAAACCGAAAGGGGATGCTTGACTTATTTAACCCTAAAAGGGGTCAACCTAGGGTTGGATCAATACCTAACCAAAACATCTCCAAATGAGATGAAAATTTTACCAGAACCCTAACATGCCCTCTAAGACCTCCCACCCAAATTTGGGAGGATTTTGAGGAGTTTAGGGCACCTAATTAATTTATTCATAGATTATTAAATTTTCCTAAAAACTATTGAATAATATTCTCTAAAAATTCTGAATTTTGGACAGGCCATATGTATAGCTAGGGTAGGCTCCCTGCCAAAATCTCAGGTCATTTAGACAAGGGATGAAGGGTGGGCATCCATTTGAATTTCAGGATAGCCCTAGGAATAGGGCCCACCAAAATGGGTGCCCTGGTCAAACCAGGCACCCAAATGGGTCCAAATCAATTTAAAATCAAATAGACACCTAGGGCTACAAGTTTTATGTTGGTGACTTTTTCAGTAGAGGAGCATAGGTATTTTTAAATATTAAAACCATTAATTACAAATATGTGTGACATAATTAAAATATCTTGAAATATATCTTATAGTTTAATATTTAGATGAAGCGCGAATCTTGGCGCGCGACGGACGACATCCCGTCATATTCTATCTTGAGCCGACGGCCAGGATTCATTTTTCCTGGGCCGACTTCAAACGCTTGTTGTCGGCCATCCAGCCGCCTCCCCGGCCGGCCACCGCCACCATCACCTCCGTTGAGGTGGTGGTTGTCGCCAGGCGGCGGCTTGGCCGTCAGAGGGCCACTTTCCGGCGAACCCGAGAGGTGAAATTTGCGGAAAAACCAGGGGAAATTTCGAATTGGAACGGGCTCAATTGAGCCCGAACCTTGGCCCTAACGATTCCTAAGATCTACCCATGAAAGAAGGAGCAGAGGAGGACCTTGCCGGCGGCCTGAAGTCGCGAAGATCGCCGGGAAGCCATTTTTGAAGGCGGCGCCGCTCGGTTTCTGCAACAACACAGTGGGGTGGCTCGGTTTCTTCAGGTAATGCGTGGGAAATCCTCCTCTCGTCCCCCTGAAGGTGTTTAAACACTCAATTGGGGAGGGGAGAGGCTGGATCATCAATGGCCATTAATGGCCTTGAAAGCCACCTCTCGGCCTTGGTGGTTCAATGCATCCAGCCAGTGGAAGGGCCTGGAAAGTCTCCTGATCTTCTCAGGGCTGATAGGGTAGATGAATCAAGCAAAGAAGGATGGCCCTTGGCTTCCCCATGGCATGAATGGCCTTAACTCCACTTTCTCTCTCCTCCATTAAAAGGAATTTGGAGTTTTCTCTCTCCTGCCCCCTCATGGCCGAATTTGTCCATCACTCTAGCCTATTTGCAGCCCTTAAAATCATTATGATTAATTAAAATAAAGTTAGCCCAAGTGAGGGGAAATGGGCTTGAGCTTGGGTTTGCCTATTTGGCTAATTTGACTTAACCTTAAGGTGGAGTTGACCTTGATCAACATGGCCATTTGGGTTGACCCCAATGGATCCCTGGTGACCCATTGGCCTCCCCTAAGGTGTAAGAAGGATTGGGTAGGGTTGGTTGGGCACCTTGATGGTCACTTGACCCTTGGTTAGGGCACTTTGACCTTTTTAGGGCAAGGGTTGACTTTGGTCAACTTAGTCTCTTTGATTGACCCCAAGGGGTCCTTGATGACCCCATGGCTTCCCTTGAGGTCTAGGAAGGGTTATGTAGGGTTATCTTGCACTTTGGAGGTCACCTACCCTTAGTAAGGGTATTTGACCAGATTAGGGGCTTGAGTTGACTTGGGTCAACTTGGCCTCTAGGACTGAACCCAATGTGTCCTTAGTGACCCATTGACCTCACTTTAGGTCTAGGAAGGTATGGGTGGGGTCCACTTGGCTAGGGGAAGGTCAATTGACCCTAAGTAGGCTAGTTTGACCCATTTAGGGTTAGGGTTGACTTGGGTCAACTTAGTCTCTTTGATTGACCCCAATGGGTCCTTGTGCCTCTAATGGGCCTCCCAAAATGTTTGGGGGTGTTGTGGTAGGGTCCTGGGGTCAAGGTGTAGCCCCATGGTCATTCTAAACTATTGTTTAGAATTCTACTATTTGCAGACCATGATGATTTCCAACTTCATGCCTAAGCTCACTTGGTCTTCTTGAGCTTACTAGGGTTTTGTCATGACCTAGTCATGACAAAAACACTCTTAGGGGTCTAGTTGGAAATGAGATGTTACACCTCCCTACTTCCTTAAGGCTGTGGATGAGAAGGAAATTCTCATTTGAGTTTTGGCCTTTATTTTTCTGCAAGTTAGAGAGAGAGGAAGAAGGAGGAGGAGGAAGGAGAGACGGCCACCGGTGGTGCTGCGGAGTTCCGACGAGAAATCCGAGGCCAGCGTTGCGGAGGAAAATCCATTCCGATTCTTTCCAGCCAGCTAAGAGTTCATGGCGTCGAAGCGGTATTCAAGGGTAACAACTTTTCTTTCTAGCCATGTGAAGGCTTCCTTTTTGGCATGTGTATAAGATTCCCCCACCAGAGGGTGGCTTGTTATGAGAGTCCCTTGGGTTGATTCATGGAGTCCCCAATCATTTGGCATATAGATCCAGAAAAGGAGTGCCGAATAGGCATGCTGTGTGCAGCCCATCAAGACAGGTTGGTCTGGATTGGTGATGTTGCATCTACGCACCGGAGAAGACTTCGTGATAAACGTGCAGTTTAGGAGTCGATGGGTTAAACCTGTGAATGGCAGTAGCAGGAAGTACTAGAGTGGTAGTCCAGGAAAATACCCTTGTGATGCTTGTGTTATTCGGTTATACTTGTGAAAGGGAGTAGCATGAAGTACTGGATTGACAGTACAGGAAATACCCATTGTAATTCTTGATGTTCATGGGTGGTACCTGTGAAGGGAAGCAGCAGGAAGTACTGGCGTGATAAGCCAGGAAAATACCCTTGACATTTGTGATATTTGCGGGGTTGTACCTGTGAAGGGGAGTAGCAAGAAGTACTGGTGTGCCCAGGAAAGACCCTCTGATGTTGTGATATGAATGAGTGTGATAGTAAGTACTGGTGTGCCCAGGAAAACACTCAGGCTTTATGCCAAACAGACAAGGTGAAACCGACCCGCGCCTTTGATTTAGGCGCGAGTACGTTGTATTATGTGATGGCAAGGCGATTTGAGCAACGAGGGGTGGATGAGTCGACCTGCGTTATGTCCGTCCGACGTGAGACCTGAAAGTGCGGTCTGTTGGAGCGCATAGCGAGAGTCTTAAGCATGTGCACCGTGATACAATGGGGGACTACGGGCCAATCCCGGTTCACTAAGACTATAATCTCCGGTTACACGTCATGTAGTAAATGCTCAATGTTTTATCGTTGGGTTGCGACCCTGATATGGTGGTGAGCAACTGGTTCGCCGGTACACCAAGAATGTGCCCTGAGTGCACGGATCGTCGGGCGGCGTGGCTGACGGTTGTGATGGAATGTATGTGCGTGAGAGCATAATGTATGATACACATATCTGCCTGTGAAATGCAATGCTTGTAGGGAAGGAATACCACCGCCCCAGGAAAGGGGTGAGGTCGTTATAATTTGGTCAGCTGAATGTTGACCGTTGCCTGTTTGCCACCATTGGGTGGGATGTCCCTGTGCAGGTGCTGGAGAGCCAAGCGGGACACATAAAGGCTGAAGTTCCTACTGCTGTTGCTGCTACTGCTAGCCCTCGAAGGCGAAGTGAAAATGTTATGTTTGTTATACGTGGCCGGCCTGCGTGCCAATGTTTGAGGCCACTGTTGTATAAAGCCTTGTAAGGCCATAAGGCCGATTGTTCTATATTTGGACATTCCTATGATATGTATATAAATGTGGAGCTTATGCATGGTGGACATTCCTGTGTGTGAGTTCAGCTTCGTGTTATAGGCTTCCGCTAGAATACAATGAGTTAGGATGCGCAACTCTGGTATCACTACGTGACTTCCCAGCCTGTTTTATGGTATATACTGTGGGGCCCCGGCCGGACCTTCTAGTATATACCTGTGAACGGATGAAGTCGTTACATTTTTGGTGTCAGCTGTCTCGGTCTTTCCCTTTCAAATTCGTGGTCGAATTCTTTTGTGGGGTGGCGAGCAAGTGTCTGTGCGAACCAAGTTAACACTAAGGAACTCCGGAATATCCACTTTAGGAATGCAAATACATGTGTTTGAGGAACCTGCGCATTCCTATTTTGTTGTTTTGCTTGTGTGCGATCGCTAAGGTGTGTGTCTTGTTCACCTATAGGTGACGCGAAGTGGTGCGGGGCAATCGGAGCCCCAACGTTCTGATGAAAGTACGACACTAGCTGAGGTGCCTACACCTTCGCTTTCTGCGGAAACTGAGCGATTAGTTGCCAAGGCCTTGTTTGTTATGATCCAAGCACAGCCGATTGGGCAGGCGCAAGGGCAGGCACAGCCGGCATTGAGGCAAGAACAGGTTGCGGCGAGGCTAGAACCTGTAGCGGCTATGGATCCTCGAGCAGCTGAGAAGCAGTTAAAGCAGTTCATAAGTTTCAACCCGCCTACGTTTACGGGCCTGGGATCCCCTACGCAGGCTGAGGACTAGTTGTCGCGCGTCAAGCGGATTATGACGGCGATTGGAACGGAGGAACATCAGAAAGTCACCTTAGCCACCTTCTTGCTGGAAGGAGAGGCTCGTTTATAGTGGGATGAGATGGAACTACACCACTTAGCGGGCCGACCGTTAACACAAGTGTCGATGGGAGAATTCTCTCGACTCTTCCTGGCAAAGCACCTCCCGGCGGCACAGCGTATTGCCATGGAGAACGAGTTCCAAAGGCTGACGTAAGGGGAAGGCAGTGTTGAAGCGTACCTGCATGAATTCACGAGGTTGGGACGATATGCGGGTTCGATCTTTGTGGATGAGCAGAGGAAGACGAATATGTTCTATGAAGGACTGAGGGACAAGTTACGATTCCTGCTCTCTAGTTCTGTGAACCAAGGCTTCCCGGCGTTGGTCGACACAGCGTGCGAGCTGGAAAAGGATATGAAGAGGGTGCATGGGAAGCGGGCCTTGGCTTTGACAAAGCCGGAGTTTAAGGCGCCCCGACCTGGGAAAGCGTATTATAAGAAGAAATGGGGCAAGAGGTCCAAGTCGGCTGGACAAACTCCTTCTTCGGTTACATCGGGAGCAACGTCGGGGACCACTTCAAGGCCGAAGACTCGTACGTGCTTTACATGTGGACGGGTGGGGCATATAGCCCGCGATTGTTGGGTACCGCCAAAGAATGAAAAGAAGGCAGAAGCGTCGTATGCGGAGAAAGGAAAGGCAATCGTGGAGTCTTCTGCCTCGCAGGCGCAGCCCCGAGTCTACAATCTTGGCCTGCATGAGGCCATTAAGCAGAGTGACGTCATCATAGGTACGAGTGAAGTTATTGTATTGCTTTGCGTATCACATGTTGTGTTTATTGCCTACTTGTATGCGGCTTGTGTGTGTGACATGATTGTCACAGGCTTTGTGATGATTCGGAACACGCTGGCGCGAGCACTATTTGATATGGGTGCTTCATATTCTTTTCTGTCTACAGAGTTCATCTCGCGGCTTGGGATACCTAGTCGTGTGCAGACAGAGAGCGTCAGAGTGGTGTTGCCGAATGGTTGTTTGATGCTCGTGGATTGAGCTTGCAATGTGGCGGTCCAAATAGGAAGTCGGGATTTCTGTTAGATTGCATCTGTGTTGCCGATCTCGGAATTCGACGTGATCTTTGGTATGGATTGGCTCACGGAGCACCATGCATTGATTGATTGTAATGCCAAAGAGATCACGTTGGGCCAGAATACCGAGCAGGAGACTAAGTTCGCGGGGATGCGAGGAGTGGGCAGGACATTGATGTCTGCACTCCAAGTAGTCAAGGCTGTTCGGAATGGCGCGGAGTGCTACTTCGCGTTGATTCAGGCTGTTGAGCCCAATGCCGGTGTGAGCAATGTTCCGGTTGTATCGGAATTTGCAGATGTGTTTCCCAAGGATCTCCCTGGGCTACCACCCCGGCGAGAGATTGACTTCACAACCGAGTTGGTGCCAGGTGCGAAACATGTGGCTCGCTCGCCATATCGCATCGCGCCAAAGGAAATGACGGAGTTGAAAGTCCAACTGCAAGAGTTATTGGAGCAGGGTTATATACGCCCAAGCATGCCACCTTGGAGCGCGTCTGTTCTGTTTGTGAAGAAGAAAGACGGCGGTTTGCGGTTATGTATTGACTAACGCGAACTGAACAAGCTGATAGAGAAGAATAAGTATCTGATTCCACGGATTGATGAGTTGTTCGATCAGGTGGTGGATCAACCGTCTACTTGAAGTTGGATTTGAAGTCTGGTTACTACCAGTTGAGGATTAGGGAAGGTGACATTCCCAAAACCGCATTTGGAACACGTTACGAGCACTATGAGTTTACAGTAATGTCGTTTGGGCTGTGCAATGCACCATCGATATTTATGAACACGATGCACCAAATATTCCGAGAGTACATGGATCTGTTCGTGATTTTGTTCATTGATGATATTTTGGTGTACTCAAAATCGAAAGCCGATCATAAGCACCACTTGCGGTTGGTGTTGCAGACGTTGAGGAAGAATAAGCTCTATGCCAAGTTCTCGAATTGCGAGTTTTGGCTATCGTCGGTGGCTTTTCTAGGCCATGTGGTAAGCAGAGAGGGCATAGCAGTGGATCCGGCAAAGATAAGGGCCATACAGGAGTGGCCAGTGTTATCTTTTGTGCCTGAAGTCAGGAGCTTCCTTGGACTAGCGGGCTACTATAGAAGATTTGTTGCAAACTTCTCGCGGATCGCTTTGCCTCTAACCACACTGACGAGAAAGGATCAGAAGTTCATTTGGATGCCGGAGTGCGCGCGAGCATTTGAAGAGCTGAAGTGTTGGTTGACCACAGCGCCTGTGTTGACGTCGTCATGTGGTACTGATGGATTTGAAATCTACATTGATGCTTCAGGGAGCGACTTAGGCTGCGTTCTTCTGCAAAATGGGAAAGTGATTGCTTATGGCTCTCGCCAGTTGAAGGTGCACAAGAGAAATTATCTCGTCCACGACCTAGAATCGGCGGCGGTGATCTTTGCACTGAAGTTATGGAGGCATTATCTATACAGACCACAAGAGCCTAAAGTATTTGTTGGAACAGAAGGACCTGAATTTGCGACAACGAAGGTGGTTGGAGTTCCTCGGGGACTACACCTTTGCGATCCATTATACTCCCGGAAAGGGAAATGTGGTCGCGGATGCCTTGAGTCGGAGAGCTCCGACAAGAGCAAGCTGGTTGCAGAGGCACGATGAACGTCTAATCCAGGAGTTGGAAGCGTTAGAGATTTCTTGTGTTGACAAGAATTCGACAGTCGGTGCATGTTTGAACTGGACGGAGGTGCAGTGTGACCTTGCAGACAGAGTTCGACGAGCAACAGAGCTAGATGAGAGTCTCAACGTTATGCCAAGGATGGGACAGAGGGCAAATTCTCCTGGAATGATGGTCTATTACGGAAAGAGGGTCGTTTGTACGTCCCAAGTTTGGGCAAATTTAGGGAAGAGTTGATGTATGAAGTGCACTACACGAAATACTCAATTCACCCTGGGAGCACAAAGATGTTCAGAGACATGAAAAAACTATTTTGGTGGCCAGGACTGAAGAAAGATATCGCTCATTATGTGGCCAAATGCCAGACTTGTGCTATGGTGAAGGCGGAATGCCAGAAACCTAGCGGTTTCTTGATGTCGTTGTCGATTCCGGAGTGAAAGTTCGACAATATTTCCATGGATTTCGTGCACGGGTTGCCGAGATCTCAGCGTGGAAATGATTCAATCTGGGTGGTTGTCGACCGGCTGACAAAAGTGGCACACTTCCTTCCGAACAGGCGGGACGATTCAGTAGAAAGTTTGGCAAAGCTTTATGTTGAGCAGATTGTGCGGCTACACGGTGTTCCTCGGAGCATCGTGAGTGATCGAGATGGGAGGTTCACATCGAATGACTGGAGGCTAGTTCATCAGCTGTTGGGCACGAAGTTAACATTCAGTACGGTATTTCATCCCCAAACAGATGGCCAAACTGAAAGGACCAACAGAACGATGGAGGATATGCTCCGGATGTGCGCCCTGGACTTTGGGAAGAGATGGGAAGATCATCTATACATGATAGAGTTTGCCTACAATAACAGCTACCAAGAGAGCATCAGTATAGCACTGTATGAAGCTCTGTATGGATGAAAGTGTCGTACTCTTTGGCTTGGGTAGAAGCAGGCGAATCCAAGTTGTATAGGCGTAATGAAGTCGATGAAGCAAATTCGACAATACGCACTATTCGGGAACGACTACTGATAGCTCAGGATCGTCAAGCGAAATACTACAACGCCAAGCACCAGAATGTGAAATTCGCAGTGAGTGATTGGGTATACTTGAACATCAAACCCTTCAAAGGCGTGTCCCGGATTCCACGTTTGAAAAAGTTGAGCTCGCGGTATCTGGGTCCGTTTGAAGTAGTCGAGCGAGTGGGAGAAGCTGCATATCGGCTAGCCCGTTCGGCAGACTTAAGTGGATTATATGATGTGTTTCACATCTCGGTATTGCGGAAAGCCGTGAAGGATCCAGCTCAAGTGATCGAAAATAATCGTGTGCCGGTGGAGTATGGGCTAATGACGAAGGTTAGGCCCATTCGGATCGAGGATCGTGCCGATAAACAGTTGCGGAACAAGACGATCGGGATGGTCAAAGTCCGATGGGACAATTGCGGCCGTGAAGAACTCACATCGGAGCGAGAGCAGACCATGCGAGCTGAGTTTCCCGAGCTCTTTGTGTAACTGTTGTCCAATGTGTGTTACGTTGTATTATACAATCGTGGAATGAAACCTCTTCTGTTGAAGTCCTTACTTTCTGCAAATTTCGGGGACAAAATTTTTGTAAGGAGTGGAGGGTTGTAACACCATAATTCTAGAGTTGGGAAAAATTGGGTGACCCGGCCTGGGACACGGGCGTGTCCCAGGGCGTGTCCTACTCGGGTGAGCAGTCGCCGAGTGTTCGACGAAAATCCGTTCGTCGAAGAATGAGGGCACACGCCCTCTGACACGGGCGTGTTAGAGGTCGTGTGCTCTGCGGGTCGACGAACTTCAGCTCGACGAAGTGGAGCTGGGGCATGTCAGCTGTCGTGTATGGGCACACGGCTTGGGACACGGGCGTGTCACAGGTCGTGTCCTTTGCGGTATGTGCTCAGGGCATTTGTGGCCGGGTGAACACGGGCATGACACGGGTGTGTCGTGGGGTACATGGCCTGTGACACGGGCGTGTCACTGGCCGTGTCCCGATCGGGTTGATCTCGATTTTGTGCAGCCTGAAGTACACGGTAACAGACACTGGCGTGTCTGAAGGCGTGTGTCACATGAGCGTGTACTGGACCAGATAAGTCGGTTGAGCACCGCTTGAGCTACACGGCCTAGGACACGGGCGTGTCACAGGCCGTGTCAGGCAAAAAATATGCTTTTGAGGCAAAATCGTGGCTGTCCAAATCTTCAACTGGGATCCAATGGCTGAGGTGCCTCATTGCTTCCTTAAGGCCGTGGATGAGAAGGAAATATTCATTTGAGTTTTGGCATTTATCTTTCTACAAGTTAGAGAGAGGGGGGAAGAAGGAGGAGGAGGAAGGAGAGCCGGCCACTGGTGGTGCTGCGAAGTTCCAACTAGAAATCTGAGGTCAGCGTTGCGGAGGAAAAGCCGTTGCGGTTCTTTCCAGCCAGCTAGGAGCTCATGGCGCCGAAGCGGTCTTCAAGGGTAACGACTTTTCTTCCTAGCCATATGAAGGCTTCCTTTTTGGCATGTGCATAAGATTCCCCCACTAGATGGTGGCTTGTTATGGGAGTCCCTTGGGTTGATTAATGGAGTCCCCAATCATTTGGCATATAGATCCGGAAAAGGAGTACGGAATAGACATGCTGTGTGAAGCCCATCTGGACAAGTTGGTCTGGATTGGTGATGCTGCATCTACGCACCAGAGAAGACTCTGTGATAAACGTGTAGTTTAGGAGTCGATGGGTTAAACCTGTGAAGGGCCGTAGTAGGAAGTACTGGAGTGGTAGTCCAGGAAAATACCCGTGTGATGCTTGTGCTATTGGGTTATGCCTGTGAAAGGGAGTAGCAGGATGTACTGGATTGGCAGTCCAGGAAATACCCTTTGTAATGCTTGATGTTCATGGGTGGTATCTGTGAAGGGAAGTAGCAGGAAGTACTGGCGTGGTAAGCCAGGAAAATACCCTTGACATTTGTGATATTTGCGGGATTGTACCTGTGAAGGGGAGTAGCATGAAGTACTGGTGTGCCCAAGAAAGACCCTCTGATGTTGTGATATGAATGAGTGTGATAGTAAGTACTAGTGTGCCTAGGAAAACACCCAGGCTTTATGCCAAACAGACAAGGTGAAACCGACCCGTGCCTTTGATTTAGCCGCGAGTACGTTGTACTCGGTGATGGCAAGACGATTTGAGCAACGGGGGGTGGATGAGCCGACCTGCGTTATGTCCGTCCGACATGAGACCTGAAAGTGCTGTCTGTTGGAGCGCATTGCGAGAGTCTTAGGCATGCGCGCCGTGATACAATGGGGGGCTACAGGCCAATCCCAGTTCACTAAGACTATAATCTTCGGCTGCACGTCATGGAGTAAATGCTCAATGTTTTACCGTTGGGTTGCGACCCTGATACGGTGGTGGGCAACTGGTTCGCCGGTACACCAAGAATGTGCCCTGAGTGCACGGATCGTCGGGCTGCATGGCTGGCGGTTGTGATAGAATTTATGTGCATGAGAGCACAATGTATGATATACATATCTGTCTGTGAAATGTTATGTCTGCAGGGAAGGAATACCACCGCCCCGGGAAAGGGGTAGGGTCGTTATAATTTGGTCAGCTGAATGCTGACCGTTGCTTGTTTGCCACCATTGGGTGGGCTGTCCCTGTGCAGGTGCTGGAGAGCCAAGCGGGACACATAAAGGCTGAAGTTCATGTTGATGTTGCTGCTACTGTTAGCCCTCAAAGGCTAAGTGAAAATGTTATGTTTGTTATACGTGGCCAGCCAGCGCGTCAATGTTTGAGGCCACTGTTGTGTAAAACATTGTAAGGCCATAAGACTGACTATTTTGTATTTGGACATTCCTATGTTATGTATATAAATGTGGAGCTTATGTATGATGGACATTCCTGTGTGTGAGTTCAGCTTCGTGTTATAGACTTCCGCTAGAATGCAATGAGTTAGGATGCGCAACTCTGGTATCACTACGTCACTTACCCGCTTGTTTTATGGTATATGCTGTGAGGCCCCGGCCGGACTTTCTAGTATATACCTGTGAACGGATGGAGTCGTTACAGCGCGGGATCCTCAGTTCCAAATCGGCGGGAAGTCCGTACTTCTTCCTCCAAATATCCACACCATCTTCAGTCAAAGAGCAACGCAAACGCATCAGCCCGGAGGAGTGCTTCGAGACCTGCACAGGACAAAAATCAAAAGTTCGGAATCACCCGAAAAACACGACCAAGCAACCCCAGTGACACGCAAAAAAGGAAAACATGCAGGACGCTCGCGCAAGCACAACAAGGACACGCAAGCGCGCACAACCACACTCGGACCACCCGCAAGCGCGCGCACGCGCGGCCTGCCCGTACGGCCTGCAGGCGCGGCTGCGCGGCCTGCGCGGCCTGCGCGGCCTGCGCGGCCTGCGCGGCCTGCGCGCGCGATCAAGAGGAGGCTCTCCTCGCCTTCCGATCAAGAGGGTAACCACCCACTAGCCTTACTTTAGTGGTGGGACCCGTCATGATCCTCCCCTGGAGGCTATAAAAAGGACCTCAGGGGCTCTTCATTCTACAATTTTCTCGCCCCGGAGTTGACTTCTTCTTCAGGTGAGAGCTCTCTTGCCTCCTCCCCCGAGTCGACCTCGAGCCGCCGTGAACAACCAGCGGCCACCCGCGGCCACCAGCGCTCCACCAACGTGTAGCCAGCAGGAAAACGCTCAAGTCCCCGCAAAAGCCAGAGGAGGAAGGCAACCGCAGCCAGCAAGTGAACGCAACCACAAGCGCCAGAGCACCAGGATCGTCCCACGCATTCCAACATCCAAGCTACTCTCGCGGCGCAGCTTGTTGCCCGTCGGGAGTCGTAGTCTCTCTCTCCCCCAAGTTGTAACGGGAGCGGCATATCGCCCCGATTCTCTAACACATTGTAATCAGCAGAAGCTAGTGGAATTTGACCGGCGCAGGCCCGTTCACGTAGTTTTTTACCCATTTGGGGGGTTTTTCCACGTCATCACACCTTGTGTCAACTTCGCATTTTCATTGACTATGTGCGCGCTCGACCGCTCCGTGAGCTAAGACGGTCCAAGAAACAACCGGTCCGATCGGGGCATCGAGTTAGTCCACAACAGTAATAGATTGCAAAATAATGTGTGTGATTATATGGTTATTTTTATTGAGAGAGCTACTTTTTTAGTTTGTGATGATGATTGTTGTGGGTTGCTCGACACTCTTGACGATCAGTCAAACGAAACGTCTTACCTCGAGAATGAGCGAAGCACGCAAACAGTCAAAGAGAAGACATAATAGTTGTCATGGAGACATTTAACGTGGAAAACCCGAATAAGGGTGAAAACCCACAATGTCGTATCGATGCCGACCAAGATGCACTATTTCTCTTGGTGTTGCAAGCAATATAATTCTCGAGGGTGAGGTCACGACTCATTACAGTAATTGTTGAATCTTTTGGCGTCCTTAGAGAAGGGTGAATAAGATTTTTTATATATATTTAAATCTTACAAAGAATATCCGAGTTGCTTAATTTTTTTTGAAAAAATTATAAGAAAATATATTTTAATATCTCAGAAAATATTATATTGAAAATTACTTTTTAAAATCGAAATATTTCTTCACTGCCGTCAACGTGGTACTACTGCCTGCATGACAAGAAAATTGTCATTTAGTAACAAAAGTTTTGATCACTAAATATTGCGGTTTGGTCACTAAAAACATTTAGTGTGCAAATTTAATTTGTCACAAAGTGATTTCAAAAATACTATCTACATTTAGTGACCAAATTCGTTCTCGCAACTGAATTCATGTTTTTTGTGACGACTGATCTTACTAAATATACAGTTTTAGTGACCATTAATTTTCATTACTATTTTTTTTGAGACATCTAGTTTCGTACTAAATGTATA
The DNA here is from genome assembly GCA_039583875.1 of Platanthera guangdongensis. Lineage (NCBI taxonomy): Eukaryota > Viridiplantae > Streptophyta > Magnoliopsida > Asparagales > Orchidaceae > Platanthera > Platanthera guangdongensis. The sequence goes on from CM077148.1 coordinate 184,303,048, forward strand.
TTATTAGTGACAACTATTTTTCGTTACTAAATGCACATAATTTGTGATAACTATTTTCGTCACTAAATATATTGGGTGATCAAATTTATTTAGTCATTATTTGTGCAATGCAATAATAACAACTTCTTGTTACTAAAATTATTTATTTCACCATTAAATATAAACAATAAATAAATTACAGATTGCTAAAAAATCTCATGAATGAAAACAGAATGTTTCTTTTAAATTTATTAATAGAAAAAAATGAGAAATAGCCAAAACCCTTCAATACAGTCTAATAGTGTTTTTAACTCTATTAACTCAATACTTTAAAAAATCTATAATAAATAAACATTACAATATTCTTTCTTAACATAACACATAAATAAATAAATATATTGTGATGTCCAAATATATTGTGATTTCTATCCTCTCCAAGCTTGTAGTCTTCAAGCTCCTCATATGCACCATTTCTATGGGATCCGTCTCGATCTTTCTTAAGCCTCGTGCCGGTTTTCACTTTCGGAATTAGTACAATATCCATGCTGCAAAAGCATGAGGATAAATTGAAAAAAAAAATTTACAGCTGTCGTTAACAGAAAGAAAAACTTCATATTTATAATAAATATATGTATCATCTTTAATTTCTAGAACTCCTCTTGTCACTGCTGTGCCTTCTTGACATCTTACTCTTCTTTCTCTTCTTTCTCAGAGCCTGTATTTTTCTGAATGTTACCGATTGAATATGTAGCTATTGCAGAAACCTGCAGAGAAAATGAATCAAACAACCTTAGAACTTAAAATCAATCTGCTCATTGATTGAAGAAGAAGTCAATATTGTGGATAAATAAAAAGAAAACCAAATATTTTGCCTAAGATAATCTTATTTTCCCAGCAATAAAGAGAGTGATCTGTATGCCTGCTAGTGAACCTCCAGAAGATCAAATGCAGCAGAACAGTTATGTGGAAAGAAACAAGTTTCATGAGTGTTAAATAACTTTACCTGAGACAAATACAGATGATGCCCTAGTACTTCAATTAGCACAGCAGATGTGGTAGGAGAATTTAACCTAATAAGCCATGTAATGACTTGGTTACCAGAGTTTTCCATATTTTGAACTAGAAGTGTTTAAGATGCAAAATAATTTGAGGAGTTTTATGATAACAATATTTAAGATCAAACAAAATGTTTAGGATAATGAGAGCTATGAGAAACAAAATTTTGAATGATAAAAATGAAGTAGGGATAGAACAAACATGAAAAATTGCATCGGAATTGAAGAATTAATGTGGTTTTTATGCCAAGACAGTATGCACATATTCTCGGTAATCATTTGAGTTATGGTCGTGAATTGTTGCCGTCGCACATTGTGTACGGGGGACAGTGCATGAGTGCTACTGTGTAAAATAAATGTTAGATCCACTACGAGAAGGGGGAAATTAAAAGGGATACATGAATATTAAAACCATACGGATTATCTCCTTCGATTTCCCCTTCGCTTGAGTTCTCCACTTTCGTCCTCCAGAAGTTCTCCAAGTCCTTCAATCCAAAAAATTCCCAATCAAGCCTGCCAAAGAGGCCCTTCCACAGATTATGCCTCGTGGCTGTGTTGGGCAGGCACCAGGGTCAAGGTCCACCAATTGCCCATTTGACAGCTTGATCTGAATGAATACAAAAGACCAGGATAGCTTAATTTTTAGATCGAGATTATAGAGCCAAAATAAAGGAAGGGGATAAACTTTCTTATCGGGAAGATCACGCCAGTCAGCACCTGAGCGCTTTGGAATTCGTTTGCATTGAATGAGGTTCAATTCATTCATTTCCATTGTGATCTGATCAGTGATCACTTAATGCCCCAAATCCCCTCTAACATGCTTTTGGAACAGAGAGATGGGCTCACCTCTATACTGAATTAAGGAAGAAAAAAACTGGAAGTATAAATATGTAGATATGAATATTAAGTTAATAACATGATATTGATTATTTTAAAAAAATCATAACTATTCTCCATGATATTTTCATAATATATAAATACACATAAGGATCATGAATATAATACACATAAGGATTCTACAAAAAAAAGGGCAGCCCGGTGCACAAAGCATCCCTGCACATCGAGCACCCGGGGAAGGATCTCACAAGGATGAAATATAGGTAAACCTTACCATGCATTTTTGCAAGAGACTGCTTCCAGGACTCGAACCCGTGACCTCAAGGTCAAACGGAGACACTTAACCGGTACACCAAGGCACCCCTTCCAGAGAGAAATCCTATAAACTTAATATATTAAAACACGTATATAAGTCTCCAGATTTCAACTCCAATGCAAGGAATTAGCATTCAAAATAAGTTGTGCAGGATGCAAATCTGAAAAAAGGTACTTCGGATGTTTGTTCAGTTTTCAGTTGCTCGAAAAAGAAAACAAACTATAGCTTAAGACCCAAAATAAACTACATCAATTACAAATAATTAATCACAGAACACCAGTGATTTCACCAGACAAATTCATCTAGCTTACAGGAAAAAGAAAAATGCCAAGAGCAATAAGAAGGGCATTACGTGAACAAATTGGAGCGATTTGTGATAACTGGGGCCTCTTCATAGGAGAGATGATAAGATTGCGTAAAGTTGCAGCAGGATTGCTGAAACTAGATCCAAATATTGGCGCGCAAACCTGCAAGCTCTAGCATCTAGAGAAATGGTGCCAACTCGGTGCCTTGGATTCTGCTCGAGAATCACACGAGTTCATCCGGACGATGAAGACAAGTGATTTGACATTGGATACATGCTTCTATAGTTTAGTTTCAATTCAAACACTGGCATCAGCCCATGTCTGTGGAAATGAACCTTCTTTCATGCTCTCCCTCCCTTCTATGCCTAAATAAACATATTGGACATTTCCTGAAGTTTCCATATGATGCGGGACAGGCGTCACACCTGCCTGCCACCCTGGAGTCCCACCAGGGGCCCCACCTGGTGTCAGCACCAGACGGCTTTTATCAGGGTTGCGGCCCGTACACCCCAACCAGCTCTCCGGATCAGTTGGTGATGAGAGTGTTGGTGAAGGCCTCTTATCTAGGAAGTTTGGGGATCGAGCCCCGGCCTCAACAACCTGCCGCATGGTGGTGACTCCATGAAGGAGAGCTGGTTGGGTGTACGGGTCGCGGACCTGATAAAAGCCGCCTGGTGCTGACTCCGGGTGGGGCCCCCGGTGGGACTCCAGTGTGCCGGGCAAGTGTGACGCCTGTCCCGTATCACCAGATACACACATTCTTGTCTCGGCGTCAAGGCGAACCAAGGCGAGCGCTGGGCGCCTTGACGCTTAGGCGTCATGGCGGACGCCTAGGCGACACTAAGGCGAGCCAGTCGCAAGGCGCCATTTTTTTTTTTTTTTAAAAAAAGCAGCCTATAGACTGCGGTTATTATACTAACCGCAGTCTATACTATAGACTGCGGTTATTCTAATAACCGCAGTGTATAGTATACATGCTATATACTGCGGTTGTATAATACCCGCAGTGTATAGTATACATGCTATAGACTGCGGTTTTCTAATAACCGCAGTTTATAGTACACATAATATAGACTGCGGTGTTATACTAACCGCAGTTTATAGTATACATGTTCTAGATTGCGGTTGTTTAATAACCGCAGTATATGTTATATATACTGCGGTTAATAGAATAACCGCAGTATATATCTATTGACTATCGACTGCGGTTATTCGAATAACCGCAGTCGATAGTCATATATAGACAGCGGTTACAAAAATAACCGCAGTCTATAGTATGCCTGTCATACTTGAGACTGCGGTTATTATAATAACCGCAGTCTACAGATCCTTTTTTTTTAAAAAAATAAATTATTTACCAATTACAAACACAGCTGGAGATTTTTTTGTTCTTCATAGCAGACTAGCAGTTAGCAGTTAGCAGTAAGCAACTAAGCATAGCAGTTAGCACTTAGCACTTAGCAACTAAGTATAGCTTCTGAATCTTCTGATATCATGAATTCATGATATCTTCATATCTCAATTCTCAATCTCAACACTGATATGATCATATGACAAGAAGTAGGCAAGTAGCAACTAGCAAGCACAAATGTTCCAAGTTCCAAGTTCCAACTACCAATATCATGTATTCTGTATTCATGAATCATGAATTCATGATATCTCAATCCTCAATTCTCAAACATCATACATTCATACAATCATACCTATGACCTATCTCAAATACCATGAAGCAGTAAGCATGTAACAGTAAGAAAAAACAGTGGCAATCATCTATCAATGGTCAAGACTCAAGACAAACTTCAGAGAAAGCAATAACAAAAAAGGGAACACAAAAATAGCATATTAGCATGAATAATATTTTTAACATTAACTTTAAATAATCATACAAGGTCAACTAGAATCATCATCTAGTAAGTCGTCATTGACATTGCAGGTGTTTGGTTGGATGGAGGTACTCGGCATTTGCCCATAATTATCATAAATATCTTCATCATCACTGGCAACTACAAAATGATCTAAATCTTCATCCTCTTGAGCTATTAGTTCATTTATTTGAAGATTAGTTCCAACTCCACTTCGTAAATTTCGAGCCCCAGTTCCAAGAGCTCTCTCTACAGCATCCCATGTGAGATTATCATCATCAAAAACTAGAGCTTCCTCTGGTTTGTTCACCATCCACTCACTACTCCAGTCGAGCTCATCAAGCACCAAAGGGTTGTAATTTCTTCCCTTTTCACGTCTTTCTTGGAATCGTGCTTGTAGACGCCGATTATATTGGATGTATACAAGATCACTAAGCTTTTGATGTTCCAATCTATTTCTTTTTTTTGTGTGAATCTGAATCAAGATAATTTCAAACTTATTGGTAAATTAGTAAATATAAAATATTAAAATTTTTATTGAATATTTGTATACTTACAAACTCAAAAGTACTCCAATTGCGCTCACAACTAGAAGAAGAACAACATAAGCCAATTATGCGCAATGCTACCTTTGTAAGGTCAACATTTGGTCCTTCATGTGCACCCCACCAGTCCACTATTCATTTAAGACAAATATAAATTGTTTGACATATAAATAATTTAAGAAAAAATAAAAATGTAAACAATACTTACTTGGATTTAAGGTGGTTCGTTGCCTAATAGTCATAGGCTTTCCAAAACTATTTCGAGATGCTTTGTAGTTAGTACCTTGCTCGGCAATCTTGTCTTGCAATTCTTGATCGGGCACTAGTCTTGCAATAACATCATTGAAAGCATCTTGAAATTTCCAGGCATCATCATTATTTTGTTCCTCATATTCAAAATATTTGCCTGGATTTAGAAACAAAGCCGCCCTATACAACTTTTGCTCCATTTGATTTGTCCATCTATTTACAACAATCTCAATAATCTTTTTAAATAATCTTTCTTTGTTATCAAAATGTTGTTTGATCTTTTGTTTGGCTTCTTCCATTGCAGCATATACTTCAGGCATAGCCGGCCTTTCATCTCCATCTACTAATCGCAAAACCGCAATCAGTGGTTTTCCTCCTTTTAGGCAATCTCTTACTCCATTCCAAAAATTGGTTGAAAGTATTATTTCAACAATCTGTTTTCCGGCTTCAGTTTTTGCCAAATTAGCGGCATTCCACGAGGGCGACACAAAGAATAATTTCAGCTTCTCCTCATGCTTAAGCACACTTTGTAGAGTAAGGAATGATGTTGCAAATCTAGTTACTGAATGCCTCACTAGATCACCGCCTATAGTAGTCCTTATTGCATCAAGTAAACGAGTGTGTCTGTAGATGAAATTTGTAATCATTCTTGCCTTTCTTATCACTGTTTTGTTCTGTTGTAGCTTGCCTATATCCTCTAGCATTAGATCAATGCAATGAGCTGCACAAGGAGTCCAGAATAATGTAGGTCTTTTTTCCATTAAAATTTTACCAGCTGCCTTGTAATTAGAAGCATTGTCAGTCACCACCTGCAGAGTGCAGACATTTGTAATTATTGAAAGCTGTAGAGTGTAGACTATTAAACTTGAAATATGAAAATTACTAAATTAATGAAACCAAAAAAATTACCTGAACAACACACTCTGCTCCTATCTCTCTAATCTTACTATCAAGCAAATCTGATAACATTGTGACATCTTGAATATGACTGGATGCATCTACGGAACCCATAAAATAGGATCCTTCTGGACAGTTGACTAGGAAATTGATCAAATGTCTCCCTCTCCTGTCTGTCCAACCATCTGACATAAGTGTGCAACCATATCTCCTCCAGTACGCTTGATAGTTTGTCTTCATCTCCATGACTTTATCTTTTGTATTTTTTAACAATGGGACTCTCAAATCATGATAACTAGGGCCTTATAACCAGGCCCATACTGTCCAACTGCTTCAAGCATGACTTCAAAACTTTGTGTCTTTGCGGCATTGAATGGAATTCCACATTCATAGAACCAATCAGCAACATAACTATCAACTTTCTTTTTCTCTTCAGGTGTTCTAAAACATCTCTCGATAGTAGTTTGTGCAGGACCTTTTGCACGTCTATCATCTACTACATCTTCAGGAGCACGCCTCACATGAGCATCCATAGGCCCCCTTTTTTGTGGCAAGTGGATTACTTTCCTTTTTTGGCACTTGTCCCAGAACTTGGGACAAATGACGTTTTAGCTGTAGATAATGCCGGGGATACATTTTGTGACCCCGTTGGCTCTCTTTCTTGGTCACTCTCATTGTCATCATCAACAGTCAGATGCACATTGTCCTTTTTTTTAGCATTTAAAGCTGAATACATCTCAGCTGCTATTTCAGAAGTAGTCTTCAAACACTTGGATACATCTCCATACCCGCCACATAAGTGTTGCTTCAACCTTTTGATACCACCATTTATCAATCTACCACACAAATTACATTTAACTGTATTTTTATCTTCTAGGTTGGCCAATGACCATACTTCCAACCAGGATCATTTGACTTTGCTTTTCGTTTAGGATCCGTTTTTGGATCAAGGTCATTGCTACCAATGGATGGAGCAAGAGTGTTGGTTTTGGTCTTCATCTTTCACAAACAGGACCTATAGATTGCAGAGTTAGGTCGGGACAATGAAATAAATAACGGCTAAAGAAATCATCAGTCATCAGTCATCACAATGAACAATTTAAAGAACTCTAAAAGACATGCTCATTAGAAATTAGAAGAGTCAACAAGACCATAAGATCATCAGTTCATCACTATAGACAAGACACTCCATGATAAATCTAGCAATACAAAAATACATTTGTCATGTGTCAATCAAATCATGATTCATGAAACACAATAAGTGATTATATAATGACAAATCATATTTCTAATATTATCTATTTTCTCCTGCGAAAATTGTGTCACTCCATGATAGATCTGCAATAAAACAAAAATGATTAAAATCAATTCAACATAATTATTACCAATCTACATGCACTAGACAGTAACGTCACATACTTTATCAATGATGACATTGGCCTAGTTTTAAGAGCATCAACTATATCAATCATGTAGCACATGATATAATACTCACATTGAATACTATCTGGTTGTTTTGGGCACTACACAGTAACATAAATAAACAATTGGTAAGTATTTTAATTACAAAGGTTTAAATTACAATACATACTCATATAGGCTATACATCTAAAACTTACCGGAATCAACTTTGTAAGTTTTATTTTTTTAAAACTGGTACGCTGCTCTTTTGCTAAATCTTTAATGCTCTTCATAAAATAAAAAAGAATAAGTTTATAGCAAAATGTAAACAACTAGGAAAGTAAGTAAATAACACATTAATAAACTTACTTTGTAATGACATTCTTAATATCATCACGAATGTCATTATTTAGGGATCAAGCCAATAAACTGTATAATTATTATAATCAATAATAGCCAACATCCAATGTTCCCTGTGAAACAAATGAAATAATTAATAACTTAATTAGAATAAAAAATAGTAATAATCATTGATATTTGATACAAAGATTTTTCATACTTACAATCTATTATAGGGCACAAATAATAAAGAATCTGATTGGAGTTGACTAAGCGTCTTAAGCCTGATTTTTAGATCTTCAACTCGTGTTTTTAAATGTTCTTTGGCATAGTCATCATTAATAGCAAAAATGGAATGTGGATTATGAAAATATACACCAGTATTGTATGTAAATTCCTTTAATTGTGAGTCTATGTACCTGCAAAAACATGTAAATTCAAAATCAATTTATATATTAATAAAAATTCTTAATTTTATAATATTTGATACTCAGTAGTCAGATGCACAATACTCACCCATACATGCTAATATGATGTTAGCTCCAATCATTTTCATATTTAGAAAATCATACAACTCTGAATTTTCAAAGTACGTACATGTTGATTCAACACTCCCAAATACTGTTGAATCTAACATTAGAGATATTATTTTATCTTCATTCTCCATCTTACTTATAAACTGGGCAAGATATCAATGAATTCATTTGTAGTCTCAGTCTCACTAGCCTGTGGAAATAAAAGAATTAATATTGTGGAATGTGGACATCAATATTGAATTCATTGATTACATAAAAGTCAAAAAAATATTATAAATTATAATACCGTGCAAGATAATTGTTCATGTCTACTCTGACTACTCTCAGGTTCATGTGACCTGGATTCGTACTCGGCTGAGACTGAGAAACCAAAAAGTAACAAAAAATAATTAATACCTGCGCAACAAAAAGAGAACACAACATTTCATAAAAAGTATAATATTTAAACATAATAATACTCGTGCAACTGGAAGTGCAGCACTTGTTCCAGTTCTAGCACTAAACATGCGCATAAGCTCTTCAATTTGATTCTTCATACTGCTAATCTCGGCTTGCTGCGCTTCTTCTTTTTGGCTCCATAATTTTTTGTTGCGCTTGTTCTTTTGGATCCATAATTCTTGTTGCGCTTGTTCTTTTTGGATTCATAATTCTTGTTGCTCTTGTTCTTTTTGGATCCATAATTCTTGTTGCTGGCTCAATCTTTCTTGTACTATAGCTTCAACATCTTCAATACGAGCTATTGGTGTTGGTGTCCTATCACTCCGCCTATCATTTTTGAAAAATCTTGTAATGGTGGAAAACTTGCCACTAGCTCTAACTCTGCTCGGATGTTCTTGGCCTAAAACAGATGCAAGGATGTCATTTTTTCCCTGTGACACTGTTTCAGCACTCCGGGACTCTTGGCTCGACAACTCGTCCTAAACAAAAGTAATAAATATTGGAAGTTGGAACAGAATTGCAGATAAGAAAATATACTTCTCAAGAAATATTACTATCGATAATTTACAAATGATGAAATGATTCATTTACACTTACCATTTTAGATGTCAATTCAGCTGCATCTTTACTAACGTATTCACCCGTCTTTCTTTATGACCGGCTTTCCATAACTCCGCACATGAAATTGGTGCAGCTTCACCTTGTTCAACCTTGACAATAAATGAAAATAAATTATCATACAAATAATTGAGAAACCAAATTTTAAAATACAAAAAAAGAGAGAGAAGTAGATAGATAATACCATTCTTTTTTCTAATCCAGAATAACCCATTCTGGAAGTAGTATGAAAGGTCTTTCGTGCTTTTGCTCTCTCAGTATTAACCTTACTTTTCTCCTACAAAAAATAAATGTGTTAATACTTAATTTGGTTATAAGTTATAAATTAAAAAATGATATACAACATTGAATTTAATAAGAAGTTAAGAACACAACCATATATTCTGTAGTATTGCGATGGTCGACAAAACTCTCCAGTCTTCGGCAGTAATAAAACTATATTTGACAGGAACATTGTATCGATGCTCCAAATCAACATTTTTTATATAATTGACAAAAAGTTTGGATTTCCAAGTCCTCCACTTTCACTCATGTTTTTCATTAATGCCTTGTAATGACCATCAATATTATCAAAAAATATCTGAAAATAATAGAAAATATCACTTAAAAAGTAACTAAAACACCAAGATATGTATCACTAATCACTCATAAAGTCATAACAAGGTTACGTACATTTAATTCTGCACATATGTGATCTTTAATTTGTTTATCAACATCCCTCCATGCAACATATGTAATTGGCACATAACACTTCACAAGAGATCCCATCAAACTCATCAATTTATTTGTTTCAGGTCCGGGAATAATGCGGCCATCATCACGGAAAGAAATAATAAGCTTCCTCCCCTCTAGCCTAGCTTATTCAGTTCATTCATTTTCGTGAAGCCTCTTGTTTTACCTCGATGAAGATCACTTGTCCGACATTTTCCTGTAAAAACCCTAAAAAAAACCTAAACAAAATTCATACAAACCGCAATGATATTGAGCAACTAGTTATTAGTTAGTAGTTAGTAGTTGCTATTACCACACAAGTTTTATACATGTATAAATGTATAAATGTATAAATGTTTAACAAGGTCCTAAGGAGGTTTAGACATGTATAAATGTATAATAATAATAAAACACAATGCTTAGCAAAGAGCAAAGAGATCAAAAGTTCAAAAA